>CM045988.1:70981733-71625657 GCA_025175895.1 Wurfbainia villosa
GACTATCGCAAAACCATTTCTGATTATGTGAAACACAACACAGGCTCACGATACCCTTTGTTGGGTTTAGACGCATGGCGTGTGTGTGTTCGATCATGTTTCGTAAACATGAACACAGCGGAAGCAATAAAATATAATAAATCTACATTTATTACAACACACACAACACACGCATGCATATTACAACAAGTGTAGACATAACCGTAAATTTAAATTTGCAATAAAAGGAAATTTATCTACGTTATACCTTCCGTATGACGTGTAGCGGGAACGGCATCAACCGGAACGATCCTCGTAAGAATCGTCTCTATCCGTATCCACGCCGAGCTCCTCGGGATGACCGCTAAGCCACGAGCCGTCTTCGTGCGGGTTACTAGCCTCGTGTTGAAGACGACGTGATCGAGAGATGATCACGATCCGAATCCAAATTCGGATCCTAATACGAGTTCTCAAAACTCGCTTCTCCGGAGAGGTATTCGTCAACCAATTGACGAATCCTTCATCTTCCACCTCAGAGGATTACCGGAGATCGAATCCCCGGTAAGTTAGCCGCTGTCGGAGCTCTAACCGTCGTCCAAACGACGCTCCGACGAGAGGAGAACAAGCTGTCCAGAAAACTGGACAGCTTTGGTGGAGGTGATAGGCGCCGGCCAACCAAGGGAGATAGAGCTCACCTTGATGCCAAACTTGAAGGAGATCACCGGAGCACTAATCGGCAGCAGCTCGACGCGGCGAGGAAGAAGCAGCCTTACGGGCGCGGTTGGAGGAGCTTTGGGCGGCGGCAATAGGTTGGCGCCGAGAGCTCCAAGGAGGAGGTGGGCGGCAACCTTAGGGCTAGGATTTTGGATTAGGGCTTAATTATCCCTTAAGCCCTCTTTTATAGAGAACTAATTCTCTTAATGGTTATTGGATCATAACCATTAGGCCCGTTAACCCGCTCCATTAAGATAAGTTAAAATAAACCAAACCATGATGGTTTATTTTAAGTTAAAACGAACCGAACCAACTTTTGGTTCATTCGTTTAAAATAAACCAAACCCTTTGGTTTATTCTCCTCCATTGGATTAGAACCAAACCATTTTGGTTCATCCATTATGTCTTCATAAGACACGGCCCATCCACGCTTCCATTGCATTGAAACAATTTCATGCTCGCTTTATGTTTGGTCCAACCAAACCTAGTTTCTCTCGATGAGAATCCCATTCTCAAGCTCGTTTTAAATCCTTTGGATTACGCTCGTTGTCGTGTGACCAAATAGGTTCTCGGTTTATGTTGGCCGTCTATAATTAACCATTAATTATAGAAGCGATCATGAGTGGCACCTAGTAGTACATCATGATCCCCAATTAGCAGAAAGATCAGCGGTTGATCGAACTATTTACGAAACCCTTGATGACTCGAATGAATCGTGCCCCATTCCTTCACTCATCTTATACCCACTTGGTTGGACATGGTCTATAGTGTCGATCCCCACTAAGTGACTACGTCACACCTAGCCAAGTATCATTTCCTCGTCCTCACAGTTCTAGTTACTCCACATGTATCGAAGAGTACCTTACTCTAAACATGTAATGCTTTGGCCAAAGACTTTAGTAACAATCCGACGAGAGGCCATGGGTATACATCTCCTCGCAAGGAGTGGTGAATCCTTTATAGGCTATTAAAACACCTTCGATCACTTCGACTTATACCCAATCATCCCGGGTCCACATCTCCTTAGAGATGTTTGCTTAAGATGTCAAAGCATAAGTCTCCATGATCAAGATGACTTGAATACATAAGTCTAAGAACATCGCACTTAAGCCACAGTAAGAACTTCATTGACATATCTATATATGCACGAGAACCATATGAAGTCTTACGGTGGTCACTCCAATGAACTAGTTACCATAACTAGCATCCACGATTAACTCGGACATCACAATGTCTCGGCCCGGTGAGAATCGGTGCTTGGATACACCAAGGAGTATACCTCGTGCTAGTCTCGACAGAATTGATGGTGTCCAAATTCATCGATTCATCGACTAGGGATAATTCCGATACATCACAATTACACATGTAGAGATACTCACTAGTTGTGATCCAATCACAAATTCTCTCATCTTTGTGAATCGTATCGTGGACATTGATAAATGAGTTTAAGATCAATCAAATACATAAAACATGTATACTCAAATAGTGAATCTTCATTTATCATATAAATGGTTCATACATAAGCGATTGCCTTAGGACATCTCTCATATATTACTACTATGCCCTAAACCCTGGAGGGAGACGACAGTAGGGACGACAGACGCCCCTAAAAGCCGAGAACTCACATTGGGGAGGAAGAAAGTCGTGAGATCCAAATTCTTCAATGCAGGAGAGAAGAGTCACATTGCATTGTAATTTCTGCTTGCTTAATTTCTATTATTTATACTGAACATGATCGTGCTTTGTGTTTCTCCTCTCTTATCTATGGAGTAGACTTTTCGATTCTAGAATTAGGAGTAGTAGTTTGTGTCGTATAACATATTTATTTCAAATTTGAATTTCTTGAATTTCTATTTGCAATATAGTTATTGTTTTGGTTCTAGAGCTATAGTTATTGTTTTGGTTTTCTATGTACACGAGGGGTGACAATCCTTGTATCTAAGATTTAGGAGAATCAAGGAGGAACCTAGGGATTGACCTCATCTCCGTAATCAGGTGGGAAGAAGGATGCGATAGAGTGTGCCCCATTTTCAACTCGTCAGCAGGATTGATTCGACATCCTCATACCGACTATCCCATCCTAAGTCCAAGGGTCGACGTAATGGCAGAGAGCTTCCGTAGATGTAAGGTTCATCGGGAGTGTATGATGTCCTTTCCACAAAACCGTAGCTAGAAAACCCTAGACCAATTGACAACGTGTTCTGCGACACAAACGAAACCAAATCCTAGAATCCTTCCAAAATCTCACAACATAGTTTCTTTCTACTTCCGTGTGACAACCGTATTGAGTTGGGATCGCCAACCCTCGGATTCACAACCCTTAAATCTGAATTCGAACAATAACCTCCACTTACTAAATTGGTACTCGAATCTCGGTCCTTTCGATCGATAATATTTTTATTACGATATCCATGCACTTTGCGGGCGTTGAGCGCGCGCCGTCCTCGACGGTCTCCGTCATGAGATTTGAGATCGCGTCTCAAGGCATCAAGTTTTTGGCCGTTATCGTGACATTGATTCGATATCAAATCAAGAAGCGGATAATTGGATTGGACTTAGGATAGGTTTATTTACTTGCTTAACTTTTAATTTCTTTTCGTTTATTTTTATTTACATTTTTTAGATTTTTAATATCTAGAGTAAGTTTAGATTTATTTTAGTAATTACGTTGTAACTTTTATTTAAATTTTCTACATTTGATTTAGTATTAGTTTAGGTTATTTTCTATTTTTTAATTAAGCATTAGGTAATGCTCCTAATTTGTATGCATCCTTGCATAGATGCTTAGGATCGAAGATTTCGATCGATCTAGAAATCGAACGAACCTATCATTGTCGGAGAGCTAAATAGAAGAGGATGGAGGACTAGCATCCGAGGTGCATATAGGTAGTCGACCATTGAGTTACATGACCCCTAGTGCTAGAGGATTTAGGTAGTATAGTATAGTTGGACCATCTATTTGACAAGCAACTTTGAAAAACAGAGACTCATTCACATGGTCCAAAGCAGAGTCAGTGTCAAGACCCGAATCGCACTGGAGATATTCTTGGAAATCTTCTCAGAATGAAGATTAATGGAGTCCCCGCAGAGCCTGATTCGCCTCAGCCTATTCCCGTTCTCGGATAATTCTACTCCTAACCTTCTAGCATTACTACCCGGGAGCAATGTGAGCACAGCTTGAATAAATACTTCCCACCTAACCTAATAGACTACTCTAATAATGAGCTCTAATAATGAGTCCCTATTTCCAAAGGAAGGGAGTCCTATTTGCAACAGGGATTACTATGAGGGGCTACTCTACCAATGCCCCATCATGGACTTGAAAGGTGGTGGTGATCCACATTTTCTATAATAGATCAATGCTACAAAGATGTCCTCACCTGCCACAGAGGAGCGCTTATGAATAAGACTATCGAGGAAGCTAAGAGCTAATAGAGAGGTGTCCCACCACCATCAATGGGCTTCCAACATAGTCACCCAGTTATTGCGTGGGCGATATATGTGTCAACTCAGTGGACCACATGGCGTTGAGGTTGGACACACTTAGCGATTTTTTGACTCCTTTAATCCTGTTTCTACACAATGACTTTGGAGAAGGAGCAACGATAATAGGAGGACTACTATGAAGGCGAGGTGGCTTAGAAGAGAAGACATGTAGATGCGGAGGATTACAATCGAAGGCCCAATAATCCATACAACCTCGATGGAAGAACTGCTTTTCCTATCGGAATCTGGGAATAACTTCGGGAATTTCAACTATCGGGGGTATGAGTAACAAGGCAATGGGTAGCAAAGAACCATAAGTCTAGGCTAGAATCATTCAAAGATACTAGACTTCATTGAACAAAGGCCAATGAAGAGTTTCAATGCCAAAATTAAAATAGAAGAGTCACTTAGGGAAGGCCACTATTATTATCACTTACAAGTCGAGGATGTTGAAAACACAAGTGACCTAGATAGCTCAAACCGTGTCACAATGGATAGTTCTCACATCACTACACCAAGTCAAGGAGGAGAGGATTCGAATAGTAGGTCAAGAATAGATTCGCCAAGGGTGTGTAACCATGATATCAACGCACCCGACTGCCAAAATTGAAGATAAAAATTCCACCTCCAGGACCTGGTGAATTTGTTATCCCATATTCGATTTTTAAAAGCTTTGATGAAGATGTGCAACTTAGGGTCATCATGATGCCCTACGATTCTACCTAGAGATGAGGGTGGGCGCAACCAACGGGGAATAGGAATTTGCATGACACGAACAACAAGAAGTCCGCTGTGTTAAAACATGTGCTGTGGGGGCAGATTTTTCGTGATACACACAAATTTTATTATATTGGACACAAGATCACTCGAACCCCATCATTTTGGGAAGACCTTTTCTCGATTGTGGAGCATAGACGTAAAGGCACATAAGATCTCCTTGGAGGTAGACGGGAAGATCATCATTTTCAATCTATCAGAATGTAGAGCTCCCTTCCTAGATGGCTACACTTTCAGTAGGGTAGACCCGAACCCACCGGATGTCAACTCCGAGACGGATGAATGGAGGTTCACAGAACCTCCGGAGCCAAGTTAAAGCCATGGAGTAGGGTTGAGCTAAAAGACCTTAAACAAAGCGCTTCTTGGGAGGCAACCCAAGTTTAGTTTCTAGGTGTTCTTTTCATTATATTGCATTTATTTGTTTAATTTGAACTTTGGATTCTATTCATTTAGCATTTTTAGCATGAATTAGGACTAGAAAGAACCTGCTAGGTAAAAGAAAAAAAATCACTTTGAACCCATACGACTGAGCGAGTAACGAGAAATCAGACCATTGTGCACCATGAGAGAGAAACGGAGGGCACACGGCCTGGCCGTGTGTTTTCACATGGCCATGCCCCACATTCCAATAGCGCACACGATCTAGTCGTGTGTTTTCACATGACCGTGTTGTACGAGGGATAAAGGGCATCGCACTGTGCGTTTCGCCCCTATTCATCACTCTCCCTCTAGTCCACACATGTATAGGAGCCCACCTAGTCCATGTCAACATGAGCCTACACCTGCACCACCACCTTTTTCTACTTTTGAGCAGGATGCAGGTACATCTACCTATGATTTTTGGGAGTTCCAATCGCGCTTCGACGACATATATGCCAAGAAGCAGACGCAGAGGCAGCGATGGGAGGAGCAAAGCGCTTACATGCAGGCAGAGTTTCAGGGCTTTCGGGAGCACTTCCAGCGGGCTAAGGAGTTCTACGACGAGGCCCGCATCTACTTCTAGGAGGAGGCTATCCGTTGCCAGGATGAGGCCACCTACCACTAGGATATGTGGCAGCACATGCATGCCCAGCAGGCATAGTGGGTCTGGGAGGAGGAGCACAGAGCGCCCGCTGCATCCCCCAACTCTGATAAGATCGCCTTGAATTGGTTCACCTTGAAATTCAGTTTGGGGAAGGATATTGATGCCACACTCAAGAAAGATAAGAAGGTGAGTGATAAGTCATGGGTGTTTTGATCGCCACAAGTTGCCTTGATAAGATCAGATTTAGTTCTTTGCCTAAGAACTCGAAGGAAGCTCTCACAAAAGAGAAAACTCAGATTTCATTCCACCAAAAACTGCCTTTAACCATACAAGAGTTTTTTATATATAGACTTAGTGGAAGTTGAAACAAAAACCTACTACACTTCCCACTAAGCACTAATTATGCACCATTATCATGCATGCATAAATGCATGAGATTTATTTTCCACTAATGCAACCACTAATTCCTAATACTAGATTAGAAACTCTCAAAAAGGCACTAAAACCCAACAAAGGACTTCAAAAGTCACACTAAAAAAATCTACCAAAAATACATACGAAAATGGTTCTCATGTTGGCTCAATTTTATTTTAGTTGAAGGAATGTGATCCATTTAGTTGTTGCCTCCATTGTGCATTGATCCTCCTTTTCCTTGAGCTCCATTATTAAGCCTTCCAAGGCTTACTTCATTTTTTTAGTCTTGGACCTTGTCGTGGGTCCTCCAGTTCCCTTCAATGCCTCTTCATCCTTGACTTTGTCTTGTAAGCTTGAAACCCTTCCTTGGCTTTCATCATCCCCTCCTTCTTTAGATGAATTCGTCCTCGAATTTAGGTCCTTATCACCTACATCAAAAGGACGCAAATCAGCTACATTAAATGTTGCACTAACACCATACTCACCGGGCAAGTTAATCTTGTAAGCATTGTCATTAATTCTTTCCAATACTTGGAATGGTCCATCTCCTCTTGGCTGAAGTTTTGATTTCCTTTGGGCAGGAAACTTTTCCTTCCTCATATGAACGCACACCCAATCACCGGGTTCAAGGACAACTCTTTTTCTCCCTTTATTGGCTCTATTTGCATATTGCTCCATTTTCTTCTCAATTTGAGCTTTAACTTGCTCATGAAGCTTCTTCACATATTCCGCCTTTGTTTTTCCATCCTTGTGAACTAAAGAAGAAGTGTTAGGTAAAGCAAACAAATCAAGAGGTGTTAGTGGATTGAACCCATAAACAATCTCAAAAGGAGAAAATTGAGTAGTAGAATGGACAACCCTATTGTAAGCAAATTCAACATGGGGTAAACATTCTTCCCAAGACTTAATGTTCTTCTTAATAATTGCTCTAAGAAGAGTAGAAAGAGTCCTATTTACCACCTTAGTTTGCCCATCAGTTTGAGGGTGGCATGTGGTGGAGAAAAGAAGCTTTGTTCCCAGCTTGTTCCATAAGGTCCTCCAAAAATGGCTTAAAAATTTGGTGTCACGATCTGAAACAATGCTCCTAGGCATGCCATGAAGTCTTACCACCTCTTTAAAAAACAAATCTGCCACATGAGTTGCATGCCACTTTGTGGCATGGTATGAAGTGTGCCATCTTGGAAAATCTATCAACTACCACAAAAATGGAGTCCTTATCTTTTTGAGTGCGTGGTAGCCCTAAAATAAAATCCATAGACAAGTCAGTCCACGGGAAATCAGGAATAGGCAAAGGAGTGTAAAGTCCATGAGGTGATACCTTAGATTTTGCTTTTCTACACACAATGCACCTTTCACAAAATTTCTGCACATCATGCTTCATGTGTGGCCAATGAAAATGTTCATGTAGCATTTCTAAGGTCTTTTGAACCCCAAAGTGTCCCATTAAACCCCCCTCATGTGCTTCCCTAACTAGCAATTCACGCATGGATCCTCTAGGCACACAAAGTCTATTATTCTTAAACAAGTAGTTATCATGACTAACAAACCCATTTTGTGATTTCTTTTCACACGCAACATATAATTGGGAAAATTCATTATCATGTACATATAATTCCGTAATATGTTCAAAGCCAAGCAATTTAGTTTCAAGTGTAGCAAGCAAATTATACCTTCTTGAAAGTGCATCTGCTACAACATTTGCCCTTCCTTGCTTGTGCTTAATCACATAAGAAAATTGTTCAAGAAATTCAACCCACTTGGCATGCCTTTTGTTGAGCTTCCCCTGCCCTTTCAAGTACTTCAGAGATTCATGATCACTATGAATGACAAATTCTTTAGGCAAAAGATAATGCTGCCATGTTTGCAAAGCTCTAACAAGTGCATACAATTCTATATCATAAGTGGAATAGTTGAGAGTGGCGCCACCTAACTTCTCACTAAAATATGCAATGGGATGACCATCTTGAAGTAAAACAACCCCAACACCCACATGAGATGCATCATATTCAATTTCAAATGATTTAGAAAAATCAGGCAAAGCAAGAATGGGTGGGTGTTGAGTTTGTCCTTAAGTGCTTGAAATGCATTTTCTTGATTCTCCCCCCATTTAAAACCTATATTTTTCCTAACAATTTCATTTAGGGGTGCTGCCAATGTGCTAAAATCCTTCACAAACCTTCTATAGAAACTTGCCAACCCATGGAAGCTCCTAACCTCACTCACAGTTTTAGGAGTTGGCCAATCTCTAATGGCCTTAACCTTCCCTTCATCAACCTGCACTCCTTTAGAACTTATGACAAAACCAAGAAAACCCACATGATCAGTGCAAAAAGAACACTTTTCTAAGTTAGCATATAGTTTCTCCTTTCTAAGGACATGCAAGACCGATTGGAGATGTACAATATGATCAACAAAACTCTTGGAATATACCAAAATATCATCAAAGTATACTACCACAAATTTTCCAAGAAATTCTCATAAAACATGGTTCATAAGCCTCATAAAAGTGCTTGGTGCATTAGTTAATCCAAAAGGCATCACCAACCATTCATACAATCCATATTTAGTTTTGAAAGTAGTTTTCCATTCATCCCCTTCCCTTATCCTAATTTGATGGTACCAACTTTTCAAATCAATTTTAGAAAAGAAGCAAGCACCATGCAATTCATCAAGCAAATCATCAAGTCTAGGGATAGGATGTCTATATCGAATTGTGATGTTGTTGATTGCTCTACAGTCAGTGCACATCCTCCATGATCCATCCTTTTTAGGTACCAAAATTACGGGTATAGCACAAGGACTTAAGCTCTCCCTAACCCATCCTTTTTGCAATAACTCCTCCACTTGATTTTGTATCTCCTTTGTTTCTTGAGGGTTGCTCCTATAAGATGGCCTATTGGGTAGAGAAGCGCCAGGAATAAGGTCTATTTGGTGTTCTATCCCCCTCATTGGTGGTAAACTGTGAGGTACTTCCTTGGGAAACACATCCTCAAAATCTTGCAAAATAACAACAACATCACTAAGCAAGGAGTTAGTGTTGATTCCAAGCAAGTTTCCTTGCACAAAAGAAGAAATATAGGCTGCCTTGTCAAATAGGCTCTCTTTACCTCACTTCCTATTGTAAACAAATTTTCTATTTTTCTCTCTTTCTTTTCTTCATTCTCTCTTCTCATGTCCTCATTCTCTCTTTTCTTTTGAATTTTGTCCTAAAAAACAATTATTTTCTTTTTTGCACTCTCTTTCTCTTTCATAAGCTCTCGCTCTTCTTTTTCTCTTTTCTCTCTCATTTTTATTTGATCCTCACAAACCTCCCTAAGTGATAATGGTACAAGTGTGACTTTGCGATAATTGTGAACGAGAGAGAACTTGTTGGAGAATCCATCATGGTGAACTCGCCTATCAAACTGCCAAGGTCTTCCAAGAAGAATGTGGCTTGCCTCCATAGGTACAATATCACATAGAACTTGATCTTCATATTTGCCAATGGAGAAATTAATCAACACTTGCTGATTCACTACCAATTCACCACTATTATGTTGGGTTTCTGGCACCGCGGCGTGTGTGTGTTCGATCATGTTTCGTAAACATGAGCACAGCGGAAGCAAATAAAAATAATAAATCTATATTTATTACAACACACACAACACACGCATGCTATTACAACAAGTGTAGACATAACCGTAAATTAAAATTTGCAATAAAAGAAATTTATCTACGTTATACCTTTCGTATGACGTGTAGCGGGAACGGCATCAACCGGAACGATCCTCGTAAGAATCGTCTCTATCCGTATCCACGCCGAGCTCCTCGGGATGACTTCACTAAGTCACGAGCTTCGTCTTCGTACGGGTTACTAGCCTCGTGTTGAAGACAACGTGATCGAGAGATGATCACGATCCGAATCCAAATTCGGATCCAAAAATGAGTCCTCAAAACTCTCTTCTCCGGAGAAGTATTCGTCAACCAATTGACGAATCCTTCGTCCTCCACCTCAGAGGATTACCGGAGATCAAATCCCCGGTAAGTTAGCCGCTGTCGGAGCACTAACCATCGTCCAAACGACGCTCCGACGAGAGGAGGAGAAGCTGTCCAGAAAACTGGACAGCTTGGTGGAGGATATAGGCGCCGGCCAACCAAGGAAAGAAAAGCCTCACCTTGATGCCAAACCTATAGGGGATCACCGGAGGGTCGCCGGAGTGTTCACCGGCTGAAGCTTGGTCGCCGGCACAAAAGCTGGGCGGCGGCACTTAGGGTTGGGCGTCGAATTCACCAACAAGGGGTGGGCGGCAACACTATGTTGGGCGACCAAAAATAGATTAGGGTTTTGGATTAGGGTTTAAGCCCTATTTTATAGAGAACTAATTCTCTTAATGGTTAATGGATCATATCCATAAAGCCCGTTAACCCGCTCCATTAAGATAAGTTAAAATAAACCAAACCATGATGGTTTATTTTAAGTTAAAATGAACCGAACCAACCTTTGGTTCATTCGTTTAATATAAACCAAACCCTTTGGTTTATTCTCATCCATTGGATTAGAACCAAACCATTTTGGTCCATCCATTATGTCTTCATAAGACACGGCCCATCCATGCTTCCATTGCGACTGAAACAATTTCATGCTCGCTTTATGTTTGGTCCAACCAAACATAGTTTCTCTCGGTCTGAGAATCCCATTCTCAAGCTCATTTTAAATCCTTTGGATTACACTCGTTGTGTGTGTGACCAAATAGGTTCTCGGTTTATGTTGGCCGTCTATAATTAACCATTAATTATAGAACGATCATGAGTGGCACCTAGTAGTACATCATGATCCCCAATTAACCGAAAAGATCAACGGTTGATCCAGAACTATTTATGAAACCCTTCAGCAGCTCGAATGAATCGTGCCCCATTCCCTTCACTCATCTTATACCCACTTGGTTCAGGACATGGTCTATTGTGTCAGTCCCCACTAGGCTGACTACGTCACACCTAGCCCAAGTATCATTTCCTCGTCCTACGGATTCTAGTTACTCCACATGTATCGAAGAGTACTTTACTCTAAACATGTAATGCTTTGGCCAAAGACTTTAGTAACAATCCGACGAGAGGCCATGGGTATACATCTCCTCGCAAGGAGTGGTGAATCCTTTATAGGCTATTCAAACACCTTCGATCACTTCGACTTATACCCAATCATCCCGGGTCCACATCTCCTCGGAGATGTTTGCTTAAGATGTCACAGCATAAGTCTCCATGATCAAGATGACTTGAATACCGCAAGTCAAAGGAACATCGCACTTAAGCCACAGTAAGAACTTCATTGACATATCTATATATGCAGAGAACCATATGAAGTCTTACGGCTGGTCACTCCAATGAACTAGTTACCATAACTAGCATCCACGATTAACTCGGACATCACTATGTCTCCGGCCGGTGAGAATCATTTGCTTGGATACACCAAGGAGTATACCTCGTGCTAGTCTCGGAATTGATGGTGTCCAAATCCATCAATTCATCGACTAGGGATAATTCGATACATCACAATTACACATGTAGAGATACTCACTAGTTGTGATCCAATCACAAATTCTCTCATCTTGTGAATCGTATCGTGGACATTCGATAAATGAGTTTAAGATCCAATCAAATACATTAAACATGTATACTCAAATAGTGAATCTTCATTTATCATATAAATGGTTCATACATAAAGCGATTGCCTTAGGACATCTCTCATATATTACTAACAGACTCCCACTTGGCCTAATGCCAATCGCTACGGTATCCAATACCATAAGCTCTAACATGACCCTCAAACTTACTTTGAGGTAATGCTTTAGTCAAAGGATCCGCTAAGTTCCTTTCAGTGGGAATTTTCTCGATTTGTATTTCGTTCCTACTTATGATCTCTTTGATAAGATGATAGCGGCGAAGCACATGTTTGGATCGTTGATGAGACCTTGGCTCTTTCGCCTGTGCAATTGCTCCATTGTTGTTGCGATGACCCGGTATTACTTCAACAATGGCGGAATCACACCAAGTTCATGAGCGAACTTCTTGATCCAAACCGCTTCCTTTCACGCCGCGCAATATATTGCCTCGTGGTAGAATCCGCTCTGATCTCTTGTTTGGAACTTTTCCAACTCACTGCGCCCCATTCAAGGTGAACACGTATCCAGACTGAGACCTGGAATCATCCTTGTCTGTCTGGAAGCTGGCATCCGTATACCCGCGTATCACCATGTCCCCTTCTCCATATATTAGGAACACATCCTTAGTTCTTCTCAAGTACTTAAGGATCGTCTTATGACCACCCAATGATCCATTCTGGATCGGATTGGTATCTGCTCGTGACACTAGGCGTCACGATACATCGGGCCTCGTACATAACATAGCATACATGATAGATCCTATTGCGGATGCATAGGGAATCTTACTCATGCAAATCCTCTCGTCTTAAAGTGCGCGGACACATAGACTTGAAAGGTGTTCCCCCATGCACGATGGGTAGATAACCTTTCTTGGATTCCGACATGCTAAACCTCTTTGCTTTCGGTCTATATATGTAGGCGAAAGACCAAGCAACGTTTGATCTATCTCTATAGATCTTAATCCCAAGGATGTAGGGTTGCTTCTCAGTCTTTCATGGAGAATGTCTTGGATAACCAAACCTTAGCGATCATAAGATTGACACATGCGTTTCCTATAAGTAATATGTCATCGACATACAATACTAGGAACACATTGCCTCCCACTAACCTTCTTGTACACACAAGGTTAAATGCGGATTTTGTGAGAAATCAAACTTTTGATTGTCTCATCAAAGCGGATATTCCGACTCTGGATGCTTGCTTGATCCATAAATGGATCGTCGCAATTTGCATACCTTGGTTTTATCAACCGATGTGAAACCCTCAGGCTGTATCATATACACGTCCTCGAGCAGGTTTCCATTAAGGAATGCTGTTTTCACATCCATCTGCCATATCTCATAATCATAATGAGCCGCTATGGCCAGGAGCATCCGAATGGATTTAAGCATAGCTACAGGCGAATAGGTTTCGTCATAATCAACACCTTGTTTTTGACGATATCCTTTCGCCACCAATCTAGCTTTATAGGTAATCACATTACCATCCATGTCGGTTTTCTTCTTGAAAACCCACTTGCACCCTATAGGCTTTATGCCTTCAGGTGGGTCAACCAAGTTCCAAACTTGGTTTTCGTACATGGAATCCATTTCCGACTTCATGGCACCAAGCCACTTATCCCTTTCTGAACTTGTCAGCACTTCTTCATAACTGGTAGGCTCCTCATCATCAATGAGTAACACGTCGTTCGATTCACTTACGAGAAATCCATATCCCTCAGGAATATTGCGTGTTCTACCAGATCTACGAAGATGTGGTGTTACAATAGGTCCAGCCGATTGCTCATCACTATGAGTTGTCGGCTGTTGTGCTTCACCAGGTATCTCATCAATGTCTATTTGAGTCTCTCGAGCCTCCTCAAGCTCAACGACACTCCCCTTGTTTTCTTCCAAGAGAAACTCTTTCTCTAGAAACACAGCATGCCTTGAAACAAACACCTTTTGTTCCACAGGATGATAGAATTGGTAACCCCTTGTTTCCTTAGGGTATCCAATAAATAGACATTTATCAGACTTAGCATCCAGGTTTATACGATCTGATCGCTTCACATAAGTAGGACAACCCCATATCTTCAAGTAAGATACATGAGGTTTCTTACTAGCCCATATCTCATATGGAGTAGTAGAGACTACCTTGGTAGGCATTACATTTAACAAGTAACGGTATGTGAGTGCATAACCCCAAAGGACTTGGGAAGAGTGCATGATTCATCATTGACGACCATGTCCAACAAAGGTCGATTCGCCTCTCGGATACACCATTATCTTTGTGGTGTATAGGCGGAGTCCATTGAGACAATATGCCATTGTCTCTTAGATAATCAAGAAACTCTTGACTTAAGTATTCACCACCTCGATCCGATCAGTATTTTAATACTCTTGTCATGTTGTTTCTCTACTTCATTTCTGAATTCTTTGAACCTTTCAAAGGCTTGGACTTGTGTTTCATCAAGAACACATACCCAAACCGTGAGTGATCATCGGTGAAGGTAATGAAGTAGCTATAGCCTCCTAATGCTTGAGTTGACATAGGTCCACATACATCAGTATGTATTAGACCTAGTAACTCTCCCACTCGTTCACCTTTTCGGTAAAGGTAACTTAGTCATCTTGCCTTTTAAGCATGATTGCATGTATCGTATGAATCCAATTCAAGCGATTCGAATTACATCGGTGTAATTCGGACATGCGTTTCTTGCTTATATGGCCAAGCGACAATGCCACATATAGGAGTCTATTTGATTATCCTTTCGAGCACGCGTGTTGCTCGCCGATATTGAAATCGTCCTTTGGATCGTCCAGCGTATAAACACCATTGCTTAAAGTTCGGTCCATAAAGAACCCCATTCAAAGTTATGTAACAACAATTGTTACTAAGCGTCAAATGGAAACCATTTCTATTTAAACAAGAAATAGAAATGATGTTCTTTATCAACAAAGGAATATAAAAGCAATTGTCGATTCTAAGACAAGTCCTACAGGAGTTCCAACAAATCGTTCAGATGGCGAGTCAGCAGTTGCTCCATTCCCAACATAAATTTGACTCTCCCCTTGACGAGTCTTCTTCTATTCCTTAGCCCATGTATGTCATTACATATATGTGAGCCACACCCAGTATCAAATACCCAAGTGTCTGAGGAAATAGAATGACAATCAATAAAGAAGATTTCTGAAGAAGATGGGGCATCCGATGCCTTATCCTTCTTCATGGACTCAAGATAAATCTTGCACTTTCTTCGCAAATGTCTCTCCTTGCCATAATGATGGCAAGTTTCCTTTTGTGCTAGTTCTACCTTCTTAGCCCTTCTCTTCTTTCCCTTCTGCTGTTCCTTTAACTTCCTCTTAGAACCTTTCTTTGAGGAATCAACTAACAACACCGTCCCCTGCTCATGTTTCTCAGAAGACTCCACAGTCTTCAGCATATTGAGCAGTACCACAGATGAACCTCCTAGCATCTCAGAGGTGAAGAGGAGCTTTGAGACTTCGAACCTTTCGAATCTCACTTGCTCATCAACCAACTCACAAAGATGAAGTACTACGATATGAGCATCCATATGCTCATGTTGCTTTCGTAGCTTGGGTTCCATCGTGCCTAGCATGATGCAACTCATTTGTTCAGAATCACTCACATATTTCTGATAGGCCAACAATTGGTCCAGAGTTGCATCGTCACTAGGACGGGCGGGAAGAGACGCTTCGAGGACATTCGCAAGCTTTTCCACCTTGAGAACAATTCTCAAGTTTCTAAGCCAGTCCAAGAAGTTCGGCCCAGTCAATTTATTCGAATCAAAATGGAAGCATAAATTCAAAAGACGTCATGATCAATTTATTGACCTAGAAATACAAAGCGAGCATATATGAGAAAATGATTTTAAAATGCATCAATATACATTTATAAATCCCATTCATTTTTAATTTCAAAAACCCAAAATCACTTGGAGATCGTAGGTCCATCTCCGAATGGGTGATATCCATCATAGATAAGAACAACCTTGGAGTGAGTCCAACAAGCCATTCTTAGCTATGATGGTGGGTATCATATACCGATTACATATCATGTATATGTAACTATCACAATGTGCTATCAACTAATTGAATGTTTACACATACATTGGGTTGTTAACACATTAACAAGTATGCATCATATGCATAGCACCCAACTTCACCTCTCTTCACATCGACCTTGGAGTGAGTCCAACAAATCGATGCTCCAAGTTAAAGCCGACCCATTAATCGCGAAATAGTTTTAATATGGTTAGGCGCATTCAACCAATTAGCCAGCTTGGAGGAGTCCAACAACCCAAACTAACGATTAACCTCGACTCTTACCATATTAGAGTTAAACTATTCCAATGATTTGAACATGTTGAGGTTGCGGGCTTGGAGTGAGTCCAACAACCCAAACAAGAAACAGAACTCTGGTTCTAACCATATTAATGGAAGGTGTAGGCTTTAATATTGAGTTAGGGTTTTATGTCTCATCCTCTTTGCATGCAAATAACTATTATCTACATGGCATGACATACATGACATACATCTACATGTCACGACACGCATGGCATAATGTTATGCATCTAATGCAATTACATGGCATACAATTATGTCATGTATATAATTTCCTTATATGTCATAACTATTTATGGAAATAAAATATGTTTAAGATTTGATTCTCCAAATCAAATCATAATTAAATTAGGAAACAAATTTCCAAATCTAATCACATATTTTATTCATGGAATTATTTGATTAAGGAAAATCTATTTAGGAAACCAATTTCCTAAATCATTAAAACTACTTATGGAAATAAAATATTTTAAGATTTGATTTCCCAAATCAAATCATGATTAAATTAGGAAATAAATTTCCAGAATCTAATCAAATATTTTATTTATGGAAAATATCAATTTCCATAAATACTTCCAACTTTCCAAAAGTGGAAGATTTCCATAAATACTTCTAGACTTTCCAAAATTGAAAAATTTCCATAAATACTTCTAAATTTCCAAAATTAGAAAATTTCCAGAAATACATTATGACTATCGCAAAACCATTTTACGATTATGTCGAAACACAACCTGGGCTCGATACCCTTTGTTGGGTTTTCTGTTCGATCATGTTTCGTAAACATGAGCACAGCGGAAGCAATTAAAAATAATAAATCTATATTTATTACAACACACACAACACACGCATGCTATTACAACAAGTGTAGACATAACCGTAAATTAAAATTTGCAATAAAAGAAATTTATCTACGTTATACCTTTCGTATGACGTGTAGCGGGAACGACATCAACCGGAACGATCCTCGTAAGAATCGTCTCTATCCGTATCCACGCCGAGCTCCTCGGGATGACTTCACTAAGTCACGAGCCGTCTTAAATGCGGGTTACTAGCCTCGTGTTGAAGACAACGTGATCGAGAGATGATCACGATCCGAATCCAAATTCGGATCCAAAAACGAGTCCTCAAAACTCACTTCTCCGGAGAAGTATTCGTCAACCAATTGACGAATCCTTCGTCCTCCACCTCAGAGGATTACCGGAGATCAAATCCCCGGTAAGTTAGCCGCTGTTGGAGCACTAACCGTCGTCCAAACGATGCTCCGACGAGAGGAGGAGAAGCTGTCCAGAAAACTGGACAGCTTGGTGGAGGATATAGGCGCCGGCCAACCAAGGAAAGAAAAGCCTCACCTTGATGCCAAACCTATAGGGGATCACCGGAGGGTCGCCGGAGTGTTCACCGGCTGAAGCTTGGTCGCCGGCAAGGACTTGGACGGCGGCACAAAAGCTGGGCGGCGGCACTTAGGGTTGGGCGCCGAATTCACCAACAAGGGGTGGGCGGCAACTCTATGTTGGGCGGCCAAAAATAGATTAGGGTTTTGGATTAGGGTTTAAGTCCTATTTTATAGAGAACTAATTCTCTTAATGGTTAATGGATCATATCCATAAAGCCCGTTAACCCGCTCCATTAAGATAAGTTAAAATAAACCAAACCATGATGGTTTATTTTAAGTTAAAACGAACCGAACCAACCTTTGGTTCATTCGTTTAATATAAACCAAACCCTTTGGTTTATTCTCATCCATTGGATTAGAACCAAACCATTTTGGTCGATCCATTATGTCTTCATAAGACACCGCCCATCCATGCTTCCATTGCGACTGAAACAATTTCATGCTCGCTTTATGTTTGGTCCAACCAAACATAGTTTCTCTCGGTCTGAGAATCCCATTCTCAAGCTCGTTTTAAATCCTTTGGATTACACTCGTTGTGCGTGTGACCAAATAGGTTCTTGGTTTATGTTGGCCGTCTATAATTAACCATTAATTATAGAACGATCATGAGTGGCACCTAGTAGTACATCATGATCCCCAATTAACCGAAAAGATCAACGGTTGATCCAGAACTATTTCTGAAACCCTTGATGCTTCGAATGAATGTGCCCCATTCCCTTCACTCATCTTATACCCACTTGGTTGAGGACATGGTCTATTGTGGTCCCCACTAGGTGACTCGTCACACCTAGCCCAGTATCATTTCCTCGTCCTCACAGTTCTAGTTACTCCACATGTATCGAAGAGTACTTTACTCTAAACATGTAATGCTTTGGCCAAAGACTTTAGTAACAATCCGACGAGAGGCCATGGGTATACATCTCCTCGCAAGGAGTGGTGAATCCTTTATAGGCTATTCAAACACCTTGATCACTTGACTTATACCCAATCATCCGGGTCCACATCTCCTCAGAGATGTTTGCTTAAGATGTCAAAGCATAAGTCTCCATGATCAAGATGACTTGAATACCGCAAGTCAAAGGAACATCGCACTTAAGCCACAGTAAGAACTTCATTGACATATCTATATATGTAGAGAACCATATGAAGTCTTACGGCTGGTCACTCCAATGAACTAGTTACCATAACTAGCATCCACGATTAACTCCGGACATCACAATGTCTCCAGCCAGTGAGAATCAGCTGCTTGGATACACCAAGGAGTATACCTCGTGCTAGTCTCGCGAATTGATGGTGTCCAAATCCATCAATTCATCGACTAGGATAATTCGATACATCACAATTACACATGTAGAGATACTCACTAGTTGTGATCCAATCACAAATTCTCTCATCTTTGTGAATCGTATCGTGGACATTCAGTAAATGAGTTTAAGATCCAATCAAATACATTAAACATGTATACTCAAATAGTGAATCTTCATTTATCATATAAATGGTTCATACATAAGGCGATTGCCTTAGGACATCTCTCATATATTACTAACATATTACTCAGCCATTGGAGTTTATATGGCCTTGCATGTGGTGTATTCTTTAGGTTGAGTTTGGTGACCAACCTAGTGCTTGCCACATTGGTGCAACTCCCACCATCAATGATCATAGAGCATGTTTTACCTTGAATAAAATGCTGGTATGAAAATATTTTCTTGGTCCTCATGCTCCTTGGCTTGACTCCCCAATAACCTCCTAACCACCAAGAGATCTCCATCTTGTGCATAGGCTACTCCATCATTTTCCCCATCGCTTGAGGAAGAGGAATGAGAAGAAATTTCTTCACTAGACATACTCTCATTATCCCTCACCACCATAGTCTTCTTATTCGGGCATTCGGATGCAATATGTCCTTTTCCCAAACACCTAAAGCACTTGATATCCCTACTCTTAGAAGTAGATGAAAAATTAGTAGGAATAGGCTTCTTAGTGCTTGTTACCTCCTTAGAATTAGAAGAAGAACCCTCCTTTGGCTTGTCCTTCCAACTTGAAGAGTAGTTTGAAGAAGATGATTTCTTCATAATGCCCTTTCTCTTTAATTGTTGCTCCACTTTCATTGCTTGATGAACTAAGTCTTCAAGCTCCACGTAATGTTGTAACTCCACAATGTCTCCAATATCTCGGTTTAGGCCATGGAGAAACCGGGCCATGGTTGCTTCCCTCTCCCCCATAATATTGGCCCTAATCAAAGCCACCTCCATCTCCTTGTAATACTCATCCACACTCCTACTCCTTGTTGGTGCAATCGGCCCAAGTCACGATTGACCAGGACTCGAGTTTGACTCGAGTGATGTTTTGATGTTCGACAAAAACATATGACAATGTAATCGTCATAGGAAAGTCCAAGCATGGTCTTGGCATGGAAAGTCCAAACATGGGTCTTGGCAATGTAAAGTCCAACATGGGTTGGCAAGGAAAGTCCAAGCATGGTCTTGGCATGGAAAGTCCAACATCGGTTGGCAAGGGAAAGTCCAAGCTTGAGTCTTGGCATTTGAGAAGTCCAAGGGTTTGATATTGGCGGCGTAAAGTCCAAGCTGGAGTCTTGGCAGCATAAGTCCAATGGTTGGCGGCGTAAAGTCCAAGCTGGAGTCTTGGCAGCATAAGTCCAATGGTTGGCGGCGTAAAGTCCAAGCGGAGTCTTGGCGGCGTAAGTCCAAAGTGCCTTGGCGGTGTAGACACCGTTAGCATGACATAGCCGATGGAAGCACCTGAAGGCTAGCGCGATGGATGAACAAGTCATGGATGACTTGGAGGGATCCGAGAGGCGTGAGGCTGATGGAGGTGGCTAGAAGGCTTAGGTCTAGGCTAAGGGTGGTCTAGCAAGAATGGGGGAACCATACTTGAGTTGAAACCTCATGTTTGAGGTGTGCCAGTCGACTGGTGCCATGTGGCAGTCGACTTGACCGAGTCAACTAGGGTTTGACTACGGGTTATGGCCTAGCGATCATTGCGCGAGTTAAGCGATCGATCAACTCAGCGATCGACCGATCGTGTAATCGATCCGACTGGTGCTCGAGAAATCGACCACAGAATGGAGTCGAGACTCGACTGGTCGAGTGAGGACTCCATCAGTCGACTGATGGTCACAATCAGTCGACTGATGAAGGTTCCATTGGACTTATCCAGCGTGGATCTAGCCGTTGTCTCACGACAACAGTGGCATCAATCGACTGATGGTCCCGATCAGTCGACTGATCGACTTTTTCCAGCACAGGTTGAAGCTATATATGGAGCTCGTGATGGAGGAAAAACAAAGGGTTCTTTGAGGCGATTTGGGGTGAGTTGCTATTGCAATTCAGGGTCTCCAAGTGCTACTCGATCAACCTAGCGATCAAGCATTCAAGAGCTTTTGTAAAGTGTTTTCTTTACTAGTTTTGCTTTGTATTTCATTGTATTTTCTTGTAGCTATTATTTTATTGTTGTAAACAATTGTAAGAGGTTTCTCCGCCTCCGACTCGTGTCGAGAAGGAGTTATTTCATAGTAGTGTGTGATTGGCATCGCTAGGGTTCGTACGAACCCGATCCGTGGAGTAGGAACCGTTTCGGTTCCGAACCACGTTATATCCTTGTGTTCGTGATTGTATCTTTTCGTTATTGCTTTTATTATTTCTATTCCGCTGCGCATAACGAAAATTGTAGAAACGAACGCGATCGAATTCCATTGACGCTATTCACCCTCTCTAGCCATTCCAATATTCCTAACAAGTGGTATCAGAGCCCGGGGCTCTTCTATGGACTAACCGCCGGGAGCTAAGACAAAAGGCTAGAGGGTGAAGATGGAACTCCAAGACAAGCTTGGATGGAATATCAACACTCTACCTCCATATGATCCAGAAGATTTTTCGGCGTGGAGAGCAAGAATGGAAATATTCTTGATGATGAACATAGAGGATTGGTTCATCCTCGTTGAAGGCCTTGAACCCCCTAGGGATAAGAAGGGGAATGTCCTAAAATTGAAAAAGTGGACCCAAGAGCAACGCCAAAAGCTCAAGACCAAAGTTAAGGTAACGAAACTTTTAGAAGATTTAATCCCTAATGATGTTTTGTGCAAGCTAGGGGATTACATGTATGCCAAGGAGCTATGGAGAAAATTGGCAAGATTCCATGAGGAGAGTTCATCCTCAAGTGAAAGTGAGGAATCGGAAGTTGAGATGGAGTCAACTTACGGATCGGAGAAAGAAGAAGTAGAAGAGGTGGAAGAAGCATCTACTTCTAGGATTGAGGAGGAGAGACCATCCTCTACACCGGAGCAACCTCAAGAAGAGCCTTCAACATCCGATCAAGATGAGGAAGCTCAAAATTCAACTCCGGCACCTACCACCACCCTAGGTAACTCAAACACTTTATTTTCAAATAAAAATCATATAATGTGCTTTGAGTGTAGGGAGTATGGGCATTACAAGAGCAAATGCTCAAAGAAGCCTAAGAAAGCTCCTCCGACGCCTAAGAGTCAATAAAAGTCAACGGATGCCGGTTCCCAAAATATCAAGAGCAAGGAGCACATCATATGCTTCAAATGCAATGCAAAAGGACATTATAAGAATCAATGTCCTAGGGGAAGCAAAAAGACCAAAGAAGGAGCATCACAAGTAGGGGGAGCCACTAAGGCAAACCCTAAGGTACATTTAAATAATGCTCCGTCTAATTTAAACGTTAAAAAGCATGCTAGAACTAATTTTAGCAATTTTGCTATGTATCATAAAGAGCATGCTAGAAATAACAAACATATTTGTTTAGGAGCTAAGAATGTTCACCTTAAGAATAAGGAGAAATTTGGGACTAATGTCCCTAGAAAAATCATACCTAGGAAATCTATTAAGAAAGTGAAGAGCACCTAGGTCTAAACCCTAAATGGACTAGACATATGCCTAGAAATAGAAATATCTCAAGAGAAAATGAAAAATGAAAAATTGAGATATTAGAAAAGGAAAATCAAGCCTTGAGGTCAAGGCTTGAAAAACTTGAAAAGACCCTCAACATTATGCAAAATCAAATGCAAGGGTCAATTGGTCAAACTTTTAGGTCAAATAATCAAAGTCAACAAGTAGGACCTAAAAGACAAAAGTCAACCAAAGGCAAGAAGGGTTTGGGTCAAAAACCTAAGCCTAAGGTGGCTTACCATAGTGTTCCATTTGATTATGGGACACAAACTAGGTCTAGGAAGACCAAGGTCAATAGGGAAGTCATCCCTAGAGTTGACCAAAGGGTGTGCCTAGTGGCTAGGGTTTCTAGAAAACCTAGGGTGGCCACTAAGAAGGTTGCAAGGGGAGTTACCCCTAGAGTCAACCTAGGTAAGACCCAAATGACCAAGGCTAACAAGCCTAGGAGGGTCATTAGGAAGGTATCTAGGGAGGTTATCCCTAAGGAATACCTAATTAACCCTAGGAGCTCAAATCGGTTTTGGGTTCCTAAGAGCGTGATTGATTCATGCTAGGTGGGCTTAGGATGTGCCAACCTTGAGTGGATGGGTAGTTAACTCAACCATGATAAAGGTGGCATTTTAGGTTATTTTCAAGGTTATGGATACCTTGGAAATAGGGTTGAATTTGAATCCTAAAGGTTTTTAGGATGTGCCAATATCAATTAAGAAGTTTGATAATTTGATCAAATTGGCACAATTTAGGTTTAGAGGTTAGTGTGCCATTTTGGGTTTTGGCACACTAGGGAGATTAATGATAATATGTCAAAATATATCTAATTATATCAAATGGCAATTAATATTAAAATTTGGGTATTACTATACCTATATATTTTATATGCCATGCCTTGTTTGCCATATGCCATGTCATGACATCATGTGTATTTCTAATCATTTTATATGTCATGATTATGCTTAGGTTTAAGGATTTAAATGTCATGTGTTTTAGATTTCATATTATGTCATGACATCATGATTATGAGCATATGCTTATTTATATCATTTCTAATGCCATAATCATTCATGCATTTAAGACAATTTGGTTGAAATTGATTTAAGGATTATGGCATGACTTGAAGTCCCATTTATAAGGGAATCAAGTAGGGTTGCCTAGGAAATGCATGAAACCCTAGATTAGGATGAACAAAACCCACATCTCACATTAAATTGACATGTATGTGTATTTTATACACCCTAGATACATGTGAGATGCTAGGATATGAGTTAAGTTCAAGGTACATAGGTTTTGCATATAGATGAACTAAAACTCATCTTGTTTCAGCGTGGATCATTGGGAAAGCTTGTGTACAAGTCATGTACATAGAGCCCAAGGAATATGATCCAAAATAAGGTTTTGAAAACATTTTAAAATCATTTTGAAAAATCTTGGTGAAGTCTATCTTTTGATAGCAATCACCATTGATGAAGTTGATACAAAATAGGGCCAAAACATTGAAAATTTCAATGGTTTTGAGTTTTGTATCAAATTCACTATTTTATGGGTAAAATAATTTTAAAATATTTTTCACCCATTGTATGTGTCATAAGAATTATACGTATGAACTTTCAGGATTTTTCGATAAACGTATAATTATTTATGAATTTCTAAAACTCGATTCTGATAACTAAAATTGAGAATTTGATTATCGATCATTACCTAGTGTGATCGCCTCGAGTGATCGATCGATGAGTGTGGCAATGATCGGTAGCCGACAGAGTCGATCGCCAAGGTGATTTCGAAAACTAGGTTTGCTAGCCGTGTTCATAATTTATGGTCCCTAATCACTCCTAACCCTAGGATATGCTTTGGGAAGAATTATAAAGGGTGAAAATCCATTGGATATGGATTTGGAGAGGTTTTAGGGTTAGTATCAATTTTAAGGTGTTGGAAAGTTCAATGTTGAATTTCTAACCTTAAGTTTGATGGTTTAGAGTTCCTATTGGCTTAGGGACTTCCCAAGGACATTGTTGGTGCAATGGTCAAAGGGGAGCAAGCCTTTAGGGGGAGGTATCCATCTTGGAGTGATGGATGTGTTTTTCTCTCTTCTTGAAGGGGAAAAGGTTATCAATTGGGAAAATTGATGGAGTTTTAGAAACCCAATTTGGAAATTGGGAGAGTGTCTAGGATTGCCTCTCTTGAGTGATATGAGACTTATCACTAAGAAGATGGTAGGCATCCTAGGTATTTTTGGACTGAGGGGGAGATTGTAAGATCTCATTGGGACATGAGACATTGACCTCCTTGGAGAAAACCTTTTTGATGTTAGTTAAAAAGGGGGAGAATGTTTGGGGGAGAACATTTGGAGAGTATTTACCAATTTGGGATAATTGGTAAAGGATTTGAGTTAGTGTTCTAACTCAATCATTTATTTGGTTTTTGTCAAACATCAAAAAGGGGGAGATTGTTGGTGCAATCGGCCCAGGTCATGATTGACCAGGACTCGAGTTTGACTCGAGTGATGTTTTGATGTTCGACAAAAACATATGACAATGTAATCGTCATAGGAAAGTCCAACATGGGTTGGCAAGGAAAGTCCAAGCATGGTCTTGGCATGGAAAGTCCAACATGGGTTGGCAAGGAAAGTCCAAGCATGGTCTTGGCATGGAAAGTCCAACATCGGTTGGCAAGGGAAAGTCCAAGCTTGAGTCTTGGCATTTGAGAAGTCCAAGGGTTGAGTCTTGGCGATAAGTCCAATGGTTGGCGAAAGTCCAAGTGGAGTCTTGGCGGCGTAAGTCCAAAGTGCCTTTGTAGACACCATATATATTAGCATGACATGCACCGGAAGGCTAAGCGCGATGGATGAACAAGTCATGGATGACTTGGAGGGATCCGAGAGGCGTGAGGCTGATGGAGGTGGCTAGAAGGCTTAGGTCTAGGCTAAGGGTGGTCTAGCAAGTATGGGGGAACCATACTTGGGTTGAAACCTAATGTTTGAGGTGTGCCAGTCGACTGGTGCCATGTGGCAGTCGACTGGACCGAGTCAACTCGGGTTTGACTGCGGGTTATGGCCTAGATCGCTGAGGTGGGCCGATCGATGGCTCAGCCGATTGATCGTGGTGATCATCGATCGGTGCTCGAAATCGCCACGTATGGAGTCGACCGACTCGGTCGAGTGAGGACTCCATCATCGATCCCGATGGTATGATCGCCGATCGATCGATGATCCATTGGACTTATCCAAGCGTGGATCTAGCCGCTTGTCTCACGACAACAGGGCATCGGGCATCGTGATGGTCCCGATCGATCGATCGATCGACTTTTTCCAAAGATAGGTTGAAGCTATATATGGAGCTCGTGATGGAGGAAAAACAAAGGGTTCTTTGAGGCGATTTGGGGTGAGTTGCTGCTGTAATTCAGGGTCTCCAAGTGCTACTCGATCAACCTAGCGATCAAGCATTCAAGAGCTTTTGTAAAGTGTTTTTTTTACTAGTTTTGCTTTGTATTTCATTGTATTTGCTTGTAGCTATTTGTTTATTGTTGTAAACAATTGTAAGAGGTTTCTCCGCCTCCGACTCGTGTCGAGAAGGAGTTATTTCATAGTGGTGTGTGATTGGCATCGCTAGGGTTCGTACGAACCCGATCCGTGGAGTAGGAACCGTTTCGGTTCCGAACCACGTTATATCCTTGTGTTCGTGATTGTATCTTTTCGTTATTGCTTTTATTATTTCTATTCCGCTGCGCATAACGAAAATTGTAGAAACGAACGCGATCGAATTCCATTGACGCTATTCACCCCCCCTCTAGCCATTCCAATATTCCTAACACTCCCTTGGGTGAGTCTTTGCAATTTGTTGTGCAAATCCCTGTGGTAGTGGGAAGGCATAAATCTCCTTCTCATCAAAGTCTTCATTTCATCTCAAGTGTCTATAGGATGCTCTTCATACCTTCTTCTATCTTTTTGCACTTGATCCCACCAAATTAAGGCATAATCAGTGAACTCAAGGGCAGCCATTTTCACTTTCTTTGCATCATTGTAATTGTGGCATGAAAAGATTTGTTCTATTTTCATCTCCCACTCAAGATATGTTTCGGGGTTATTCCTCCCTTGGAAGGAAGGTACCTTGACTTTCACACCTCTTAGATCATCTTTACGTCTATGGTCTCTACCTCCTCTTTCACGTCTTCTTCCCCCTTCATGCCTCCTTCCTTCTCTTGGAGAACCGTAGAACATGTCACTTGCTTGATGAGATTCTTCATGATTAGAATTGCCCCCATGGTTGGAAACTCTTCCTCCTTCAAGTCGGTCCATCCTTTCGTGTATTCCTTCAAGTTGTCTAGTGTAAGCATCCTCCTCTCAAAGTGTTGAGTAAGTGCCTCCATTTGAAACCTATTAGGATCTCGCCTAGGGGAATTAGGTGTTCTTTCCCCACTCATGCTTGCAACAAAAAGAAGATGACAAGGATAATTACAAAAGAAATGTTAGAAGTACCTCACCACTCTACTCATGGTTTTGCACTCAAATTTAGCCACTCAGCTTCCTTTATAAGCTCTTAAGAAAAGAACCTTATCAATGATTTTTTTTTTCAAACATAAAGATCAAGTGAGCAAGAAACCAACAAGACAATATGAATAGAACAAGAGAAATAAACAAATAGAACAAAAAATTCAACAACGATCAAGAGCAATGAGACGAATATTGAGTCCTTTTAATTCACAAATCCTTTTTTTTTTGTTTTTTTTTCTATGGTTCTGCCCAGAATTTTTTTTTCCTTTTTTTCAACTAGAAACACAATGACTCTAGTAGTGTTGGGAGTATGGGGAATACAATCAAAGTCCCACATTGGTAAGACATGGAAAAGATCATGTGCTTATAAGAAAAAAGATATCTCCATTGGTATGAGGCCTTTTGGGTAAAGCCCAAAAATAAAACCATGAGGGCTTAGACTCAAAGTGGACAATATCATGCCATTGTGGAGATATGTGGAGCTTATAAGCACTAACAATTGGTATCAGAGCCATGGTCCATGTCAAGCCATGAACCTCGAACGAAGGAAGTTGAGCTCCCACGTCCGGATCAAGAGAACCAGACATCAGGAAGGAAGTCTAGTTGGGTCGGGGGGACCGAACAACTGGCAGGAAGTCCTGGTGGGTTGAAGATCGGACATCAAGCAGAGAAAATCCTTCGAGGAGGGATAGGCTTGAGGGGGGGGGCCCAATGTGGTCCTTCGTTTGAGGGGGGGATTGTTGGGAGTATGGGGAATACAATCAAAGTCCCACATTGGTAAGACATGGAAAAGATCATGTGCTTATAAGAAAAAAGATATCTCCATTGGTATGAGGCCTTTTGGGTAAAGCCCAAAAACAAAACCATGAGGGCTTGGGCCCAAAGTGGACAATATCATGCCATTGTGGAGATATGTGGATCTTATATGCACTAACAAGTAGCACCTTTTTTTTTTAGGACCCAAATAGAGAACTGAAATTTGTGACAAATAGAGATGGAAAATGAAAAGATACCAATGTAATACTATGGATGAGAGATCAACGAAGATGAACAAGAAAAAAAAGATATTTTTTTTAATTGACAAATAAAACACAAACCTGAAAATCAAGGAACTAAGCTATGATACCAAATGATTGGTTCGCCTTGAAATTTAGTTTGGGGAAGGATATTGATGTTGGGTTTCCGGCACCGCGGCGTTGTGTGTTCGATCACGTTTCGTAAACATGAACACAGCGGAAGCAATAAAAATAATAAATCTATATTTATTACAACACACACAATGCACGCATGCATATTACAACAAGTGTAGACAAAACCGTAAATTTAAATTTGCAATAAAAGGAAATTTATCTACGTTATACCTTTCGTATGACGTGTAACGGGAACGACATCAACCGGAACGATCATCGCAAGAATCGTCTCTATCCGTATCCACGCCGAGTTCCTCGGGATGACTTCGCTAAGCCATGAGCTTCGTCTTCGTACGGGTTACTAGCCTCGTGTTGAAGACGACGTGATCGAGAGATGATCACGATCCGAATCCAAATTCGGATCCTAATACGAGTTCTCAAAACTCGCTTCTCCGGAGAGGTATTTGTCAACCAATTGACGAATCCTTCGTCCTCCACCTCAGAGGATTACCGGAGATCGAATCCCCGGTAGTTTAGCCGCTGTCGGAGCTCAAACCGTCGTCCAAACAACGCTCCGACTAGAGGAGAAGAAGCTGTCCAGAAAACTGGACAGCTTGGTGGAGGAGTAGGCGCCGGCCAAAACAAGGAAGCCAAGTGCTCACCTTTTCACCGAGGCCTAGGAAGATCACCGGAGGGTCGCCGGAGGATCACCGGCTGAAGCTTGGACGCCGGCAAGGACTTGGGGACGGCGGCACAACAAGTGGGCGGCAATGGGTTGGGCGGCAATGAGGGTTGGGCGGCAACGCCCTCTTTTATAGAGAACTAATTCTCTTAATGGTTCTTGGATCATAACCATTAGGCCCGTTAACCCGCTCCATTAAGATAAGTTAAAATAAACCAAACCATGATGGTTTATTTTAAGTTAAAACGAACCGAACCAACTTTTGGTTCATTCGTTTAAAATAAACCAAACCCTTTGGTTTATTCTCCTCCATTGGATTAGAACCAAACCCTTTTGGTTCGTCCAGTATGTCTTCATAAGACACGGCCCATCCACGCTTCCATTGCGACTGAAACGATTTCATGCTCGCTTTATGTTTGGTCCAACCAAACCTAGTTTCTGGCCGAGAATCCCATTCTCAAGCTCGCTTTAAATCCTTTGGATTACACTCGCAAGGTGACCAAATAGGTTCTCGGTTTATGTTGGCCGCCTATAATTAACCATTAATTATAGAACCATCATGAGTGGCACCTAGTAGTACATCATGATCCCCAATTAACCGAAAAGATCAACGGTTGATCCAGAACTATTTCTGAAACCCTTCAGCAGCTCGAATGAATCGTGCCCCATTCCCTTCACTCATCTTATACCCACTTGGTTCAGACATGGTGTGTCACCCTCACTAGGTCGACTACGTCACACCTAGCCCAAGTATCATTTCCTCGCCCTACGGATTCTAGTTACTGCACATGTATCGAAGAGTACCTTACTCTAAACATGTAATGCTTTGGCCAAAGACTTTAGTAACAATCCGACGAGAGGCCATGGGTATACATCTCTCGCAAGGAGTGGTGAATCCTTTATAGGCTATTCAAACACCTTCGATCACTCGACTTATACCCAATCATCTGTCCACATCTCCTTAGAGATGTTTGCTTAAGATGTCAAAGCATAAGTCTCCATGATCAAGATGACTTGAATACCGCAAGTCAAAGGAACATCGACTTAAGCCACAGAAGAACTTCATTGACATATCTATATATGCAGAGAACCATATGAAGTCTTACTACCGGTCACTCCAATGAACTAGTTACCATAACTAGCATCCACGATTAACTCCGACATCACTATGTCTCCACCAAAGGAGAATCACCGCTTGGATACACCAAGGAGTATACCTCGGTTAGTCTCGTAATCGATGGTGTCCAAATCCATCAATTCATCGACTAGGATAATTCCGATACATCACAATTACACATGTAGAGATACTCACTAGTTGTGATCCAATCACAAATTCTCTCATGCCGTGAATCGTATCGTGACATTCAAGAAATGAGTTTAAGATCCAATCAAATACATAAAACATGTATACTCAAATAGTGAATCTTCATTTATCATATAAATGGTTCATACATAAGGCGATTGCCTTAGGACATCTCTCATATATTACTAACAGACTCCCACTTGGCCTAATGCCAATCGCTACGGTATCCAATACCATAAGCTCTAACATGACCTCAAACTTATTTTGAGGTAATGCTTAGTCAAGGATCCGCTAAGTTCCTTTCAAAGGGGAATTTTCTCGATTTGTATTTCGCTTCCTACCGATGATCTCTCGATAAGATGATAGCGGCAAGCACATGTTCGATCATCGATGAGACCACATCAAGTTCGTAGATGAACTTTGATCCAAACCGCTTCCTTTGTCGCCTAAAGTCGCAATGTATTCTCGCCTTAGTGGCGTAATCCGCTATAGTGTCAAGCTTGGAACCTTTCCAACTTATTGCGCCTCCATTCCGTGTGAATACATACCTGCATAAAGACATGGAATCATCCTTGTCCGTCTCGAGTCGCATCCGTGATACCCACGTATCACCATGTACCCTTCTCCATATATTAGGAACACATCCTTAGTTCTTCTTAAGTACTTAAGGATCGCCTTAATACCACCCAATGATCCATTCCTCGATCGATCGTATCCGCCGTGACACTCGTGAGCATACGATACATCGGGCCTCGTACATAACATAGCATACATGATAGATCCTATCATGGATGCATAGGAATCTTACTCATGCAAATCCTCTCGCCTTCTCGGGCGCGGACACATAGACTTCAAAGGTGTACCCCATGCCCGATGGGTAAGAAACCTTTCTTGGATTCCGACATGCTAAACCTCTTTAGCACTCTGGCCTATATATGTAGATCGCGAAAGACCACAACCGCTTCGATCTATCTCTATAGATCTTAATCCCGAGGATGTAGGTTGCTTCTCCTGTGTCTTTCATGGAGAATGTCTTGGATAACCAAACCTTAATCGATCGTAAGATTGAAACATCGCTTCTATAAGTAATATGTCATCGACATACAATACTAGGAACACGATCGCACTCCCACTAACCTTCTTGTACACACAAGGTTCTCTCGATTTTGTGAGAAATCAAACTTTTGATTGTCTCATCAAAACGGATATTCCCCTCGATGCTTGCTTCAATCCATAAATGGATCGTCGCAATTTGCATACCTTGGTTTTATCAACCGATGTGAAACCCTCAGTCAGATCATCATATACACGCCCTCGAGCAAGTGTTTCCATTAAGGAAAGTCTGTTTTCACATCCATCCGCCATATCTCATAATCATAATGAGCCGCTATGGCGGAGCATCCGAATGGATTTAAGCATAGCTACAAAGTAATAGGTTTCGCCATAATCAACACCTTGCTTTTTGACGATATCCTTTCGCCACCAATCTAGCCTTATAGGTAATCACATTACCATCCATGTCGGTTTTCTTCTTGAAAACCCACTTGCACCCTATAGGCTTTATGCCTTCAGTGGGTCAACCAAGTTCCAAACTTGGTTTTCATACATGGAATCCATTTCCGACTTCATGGCACCAAGCCACTTATCCCTTTCTCAACTTGTCAAGACTTCTTCATAACTGTAGGCTCTCATCATCAATGAGTAACACGATCGCTCGATTCACTTACGAGAAATCCATATCTCTCAGAATATTGTGTGTTCTACCGTGATCTACGAAGATGTGGTGTTACAATAGGTCCAAATGATTGCTCATCACTATGAGTTGTCTACCGTCAGTGCTTCACCGTATCTCATCAATGTCTATTTGAGTCTCTCGAGCCTCCTCAAGCTCGACGACACTCTAATCGCTTTCTTGCAAGAGAAACTCTTTCTAGAAACACAAAGATGCCTCAAACAAACACCTTTTGTTCCACAGATGATAGAATTGGTAACCCTTGTTTCCTTAGGGTATCCAATAAATAGACATTTATCGACTTAGCATCCAATTTGTCCGATACATACCGCTTCACATAAGCAGTGACAACCCCATATCTTCAAGTAAGATACATGAGGTTTCTTACCATTCCATATCTCATATGGAGTAGTTGAGACTACCTTGTAGGCATTCTGCTTAACAAGTAAACAAATGTCTCAAGTGCATAGCCCCAAAAGGACTTGGGAAGAGTTGCATGATTCATCATTGACCGACCATGTCCAACAAGGTCCTAACTACGCCTCGATACACCATTATGTCAGGTGTATAGGGCGGAGTCCATTGAGACAATATACCATTGTCTCTTAGATAATCAAGAAACTCTTGACTTAAGTATTCACCACCTCGATCCGATCAAGTATTTTAATACTCTTGTCATGTTGTTTCTCTACTTCATTTCTGAATTCTTTGAACCTTTCAAAGGCTTCAGACTTGTGTTTCATCAAGAACACATACCCAAACCGTGAGTGATCATCGGTGAAGGTAATGAAGTAGCTATAGCCTCCCAATGCTTGAGTTGACATAGGTCCACATACATCGTATGTATTAGACCTAGTAACTCTCACTCGTTCACCTTTTCGGTAAAGGTAACTTAGTCATCTTGCCTTTTAAGCATGATTCGCATGTATCGTATGAATCCAATTCAAACGATTCCAGAATTCCACATCGGTGTAATTCGGACATGCGTTTCTTGCTTATATGGCCAAGGCGACAATGCCACATATAGGAGTCTATTTGATTATCCTTTGAGCACGCGTGTTGCTCGCCGATATTGAAAATGTCCTTTGGATCGTCCAGCGTATAAACACCATTGCTTAAAGTTCGGTCCATAAAGAACTCCATTGAAGTTATGTAACAACAATTGTTACTAAAAGTCAAATGGTACCCATTTCTATTTAAACAAGAAATAGAAATGATGTTCTTTATCAGCGAAGGAACATAAAAGCAATTGTCAGTTCTAAGACAAGTCACTAGGGAGTTTCCAACAAATGCGTTCAGATGGCGAGTGCGTGACCTTTGCTCCATTCCCAACACGTAAATTTGACTCTCCTTGCCTTGGTCTTCTTCTATTCCTTAGCCCATGTATGTCATTACATATATGTGAGCCACACCCAGTATCAATACCCAAGTGTTTGAGGAAATAGAATGACAATCAATAGAAGATACGAAGAAGATGGGGCATCGATGCCTTATTCTTCTTCACGGACTCAAGATAAATCTTGCACTTTCTTTGAAATGGCTCTCCTTGCCATAATGATGGCAAGTTTCCTTTTTAATGCTAGTTCTACCTTCTTAGCCTTTCTCTTCTTTCCCTTCTGCTTTATTCCTTTGACTTCCTCTTAGAACCTTTCTTGAGAATCAACTAACAACACCGTCCCTGCTCATGCTTCTCGAGAAGACTCCACAGTCTTGACATATTGGCGATACCACAGATGAACCTTCTAGCATCTCGAGGTGAAGAGGGCTTTGAGACTTGAACCTTTGAATCTCACTTGCTCATCAACCAACTCACAAAGATGAAGGACTACGATATGAGCATCCATATGCTCATCTTTGCTTCGTAGCTTGGGTTCCATCGCGGCTAGCATGATGCAACTCATTTGTTGAGAATCACTCACATGTTTACGATAGGCCAACAATTGGTCGAGTTGCATCGTCACTAGAACGAGCGGGGAAGGCGCCGAGGACATTTGCAAGCTTTTCAACCTTGAGAACAATTCTCAAGCTTCTAAGCCGATCCATGAAGCTCGGCCCGGATCAATTTATTGAATCAAAATGGAGCATAAATTCAAAGACATCATGATCAATTTTAGAAATACAAAAGCGAGCATATATGAGAAAATGATTTTAAAATGCATCAATATACATTTATAAATCCCATTCATTTTTGAATTTCAAAAACCCCAAAATCACTTGGAGATCGTAGGTCCATCTCGAATGGGCTGATATCCATCATAGTTATGAACAACCTTGGAGAGTCAACAAGCCATTCATAACTCTGACGGTAGGTATCAACTATACCGATTGCATATCACGTATATGCAACTATCACAATGTGCTATCAACTAATTGAATGTTCACACATACATCGGGTTGTTAACACATTAACAAGTATGCATCATATGCATAGCACCCAACTTCACCTCCTTTACATCGACCTTGGAAGAGTCCAACAAGCGATGCTCGGGTTAAAGCCAACCCATTAATCGGAAATAGTTTTAATATGGTTAGGCGCATTCAACCAATTAGCCTAGCTTGGAAGAGTCCAACAACCAAAGCTAACGATTGACCTCGACTCTTACCATATTAGTATTAAACTATTCCATGGTTTGAACATGTTTGGGTTGGTAGGGCTTGGAGAGAGTCCAACAACCCAAACAAGAAACGGAACTCTGGTTCTAACCATATTAATGGAAGGTGTAGGCTTTAATATTGTTTAAGGGTTTTATGTCTCATCCTCTTTGCATGCAAATAACTATTATCTACATGGCATGGCATACATGGCATACATCTACATGTCACGACACATGGCATAATGTTATGCATCTAATGCAATTACATGGCATACAATTATGTCATGTATATATTTCCTTATATGTCATAACTATTTATGGAAATAAAATATGTTTAAGATTTGATTCTCAAATCAAATCATAATTAAATAGAAACAAATTTCCAAATCTAATCACATATTTTATTCATGGAATTATTTGATTAAGGAAAATCTATTTAGGAAACCAATTTCCTAAATCATTAAAACTACTTATGGAAATAAAATATTTTAAGATTTGAGTTCCCAAATCAAATCATGATTAAATTAGGAAACAAATTTCCAGAATCTAATCAAATATTTTATTTATGGAAAATATCAATTTCCATAAATACTTCCAACTTTCCAAAAGTGGAAGATTTCCATAAATACTTCTAAATTTCCAAAATTAGAAAATTTCCAGAAATACATTATGACTATCGCAAAACAATTTTTACGATTATGTCGAAACACAACACAGGCTCGATACCCTTTGTTGGGTTTTACCGCATGGCGTGTGTGTGTTCGATCACGTTTCGTAAACATGAACACAGCGGAAGCAATAAAAATAATAAATCTACATTTATTACAACACACACAACAAACGCATGCATATTACAACAAGTGTAGACATAACCGTAAATTTAAATTTGCAATAAAAGGAAATTTATCTACGTTATACCTTTCGTATGACGTGTAGCGGGAATGACATCAACCGGAACGATCCTCGCTAAAATCGTCTCTATCCGTATCCACGCCGAGTTCCTCGGGATGACTTCGCTAAGCCACGAGCTTCGTCTTCGTACGGGTTACTAGCCTCGTGTTGAAGATGACGTGATCGAGAGATGATCACGATCCGAATCCAAATTCGGATCCTAATACGAGTTCTCAAAACTCGCTTCTCCGGAGAGGTATTCGTTAACCAATTGATGAATCCTTCGTCCTCCACCTCAGAGGATTACCGGAGATCGAATTCCCGGTAGTTTAGCCGCTGTCGGAGCTCAAACCGTTGTCCAAATGACGCTCCGACGAGAGGAGAAGAAGCTGTCCAGAAAACTGGACAGCTTGGTGGAGGAGTAGGCGCCGACCAAAACAAGGAAGCCAAGTGCTCACCTTTTCACCGAGGCCTAGGAAGATCACCGGAGGGTCGCCGGAGGATCACCGGCTGAAGCTTGGACGCCGGAAAGGACTTGGACGGTGGCACAACAAGCTGGGCGGCAATGGAGTTGGGCAGCAACTCCTTGCTAGGGCTTAGATTAGGGCTTAATTATCCATTAAGCCCTCTTTTATAGAGAACTAATTCTCTTAATGGTTATTGGATCATAACCATTAGGCCCGTTAACCCGCTCCATTAAGATAAGTTAAAATAAACCAAACCATGATGGTTTATTTTAAGTTAAAACGAACCGAACCAACTTTTGGTTCATTCGTTTAAAATAAACCAAACCCTTTGGTTTATTCTCATCCATTTGATTAGAACCAAACCATTTTGGTTCATCCATTACGTCTTCATAAGACTCGGCCCATCCACGCTTCCATTGCGACTGAAACAGTTTCATGCTCGCTTTATGTTTGGTCCAACCAAACCTAGTTTCTCTCGGTCTGAGAATCCCATTCTCAAGCTCGTTTTAAATCCTTTGGATTACGCTCGTTGTGCGTGTGACCAAATAGGTTCTCGGTTTATGTTGGCCGTCTATAATTAACCATTAATTATAGAGCGATCATGAGTGGCACCTAGTAGTACATCATGATCCCCAATTAAGCAAAAAGATCAGCGGTTGATCGAGAACTATTTACGAAACCCTTGGCTCGAATGATTAATGATTCCCCATTCCTTCTCATCTTATACCCACTTGGTTCGGGACATGGTCTATAGTGTCCCCACTAATGACTCGTCACACTAGCCAAGTATTATTTCCTCGTCCTCTAGTCTAGTTACTCACATGTATCGAAGAGTACCTTACTCTAAACATGTAATGCTTTGGCCAAAGACTTTAGTAACAATCCGGACGAGAGGCCATGGTATACATCTCCTCATGAGTGGTGAATCCTTTATAGGCTATTCAAACACCTTGATCACTTCGACTTATACCCAATCATCCCGGGTCCACATCTCCTTAGAGATGCTTGCTTAAGATGTCAAAGCATAAGTCTCTATGATCAAGATGACTTGAATACCGCAAGTCAAAGGAACATCGCACTTAAGCCACAGTAAGAACTTCATTGACATATCTATATGCAGAACCATATGAAGTCTTATTGGTCACTCCAATGAACTAGTTACCATAACTAGCATCCACGATTAACTCCGGACATCACTATGTCTCGGCCATGGATACAGGTATACCTCGGCTCGTGCTAGTCTGCAGATTGATGGTGTCGATCCATCAGATTCATCGACTAGGATAATTAGATACATCACAATTACACATGTAGAGATACTCACTAGTTGTGATCCAATCACAAATTCTCTCATGCTGTGAATCGTATCGTGGACATTCAGTAAATGAGTTTAAGATCCAATCAAATATATAAAACATGTATACTCAAATAGTGAATCTTCATTTATCATATAAATGATTCATACATAAGGCGATTGCCTTAGGACATCTCTCATATATTACTAACAATTGATGCCACACTCAAGAAAGATTAGAAGGTGAGTGATAAGTCATGGGTATTTTGATCGCCACAAGTTGCCTTGATAAGATCAGATTTAGTTCTTTGCCTAAGAACTCGAAGGAAGCTCTCACAATAGAGAAAACTCAGATTTCATTCCACCAAAAACTGCCTTTAACCAAACAAGAGTTTCCTATATATCTATATATAGACTTAGTGGAAGTTGAAACAAAAACCTACTACACTTCCCACTAAGCACTAATTATGCACCATTATCATGCATGCATGAATGCATGACATTTATTTTCCACTAATGCAACCACTAATCCCTAATACTAGCTTAGGAACTCTCAAAAAGGCACTAAAACCCAACAAAGGACTTCAAAAGTCACTCTAGAAAAATCCCCCAAAAATACATATGAAAATGGTTCTCATGTTGGCTCAATTTCATTTTAGTTGAAGGAATGTGATCCATTTAGTTGTTGCCTTTATTGTGCATTGATCCTTCTTTTCCTTGAGCTTCATTATTAAGCCTTCCAAGGCTTGCTTCATTTTTTTAGTCTTGGACCTTGTCGTGGGTCCTCCAATTCCCTTCAATGCCTCTTCATCCTCGACTTTGTCTTGTAAGCTTGAAACCCCTCCTTGGCTTTCATCAAGCTCTCATATCATCAACTCTCATATACATGTGACATCATGTTGAGCACGAGTTTTCGGGGGACTGATGCAGGGGCTGTCCACCTCGGCCACCATATTAGCGGTACGGTCTCATATAAGTCTGTGGGGGCCCGAGTTTTGATTTATTTTATTTCTAGCAGTAGTTTCTTTCCTATCATTTTCATTTGTTTTAGTTAGTATTCATTTGTTCATACATAGAGTTTTTAGTTTCGTCAGTACTTAATTTTTGCTATCTTTAAGCTATCTCAGTAGTATTTTTAGAGTTTTCTTTTATGAGTTATTTCCATGGGTAACTTAACTTCATTTATCTCATGGTATTTTATTTTATTTTCTCTAATGAATGTTCTAGTCTTACACTGGTTAGTTTTTATATTTACACCTATAAATGATGAACATTCTGAAAGGGAGAATCTAGTATGTACCTAGTTATGATTCATCTTAGTAGTCTAGTACTTTGGAATCCATAGGTGACCCTAAGTTTAGCATTTTAGTTATTGGAGATGCTCGGATTGTTGAAGCCCATTCAGAAAAATCAAAATCTCAAGAGAGAGAGAAGAAAAAAAATGAAATAATTTTTTTTTTATGAGAGATAAAAAAATAGTTGTCGTGGGTGGAAATGATTAGGTGCCCCTTTGAGACTCAGTTAGGTTACTGGGGAAACACCTACCAATTTCTCTCAATACCGAGCATGCCTTTGAGACTTTGTGCTAGATCTAGGGAACGACCCTTGTTTTGGACAGGTAAGTTCCTAAGAGCCGGAGACCTTATGAAAGCTATAGGATGACGACTTCACTTACCATGGAACAAGTATCCCCTAAGAAGATTCACTTAGCATGAGCACGAGAAGCTAACTTAGTGAATTTCTAAAACATATCTATTTTGCTTTGATTGCAAATACCACTTGATAAATCTAGTTAACATGTTAAGTATGGAATAATACCTTTTAAAATTTCATGGCACTAAGGTTTGCTTGAGGATAAGTAAAGATTTAAGTCTTGAGGAATTGATGTGAGCAAAACATATAGGGTTTTAGGAGTAGTTTTCACTCACATCTCATTACATTTTATGTTTGTTTCATGCATATTTCACTTTGTTTTGCATGATTTTCCTATTTTCTTATTTATTTATTTTGTATTTTGTGCTAGCATTTCATAAAGGCTTTTTGAGCAAAAAAGCGCACTTACAAAAGGGCATTTGCATTTGGATGGACATGACAGGGGATTGGCATGTGTGCTTCAACAGTCGATTATTTTCCAAGTTTTAGAGAGATCCAGGATGATGTCTATATAAAGGAGACTACACCCAAACCCTAGAAGGGCAGCACGACTAAACCAGAGACACCCATAAGCGACGACTCTGACACCTAAAAGAGGAAGAACGTCGTATGGGAGGAAGAAAGTCTGCACTTCAACACCGGAGAGAAGAGTCACATTGCATTGTAATTTTTGTTCCTTATTTAATTTCTATTGTTTATACAAACAAATTCGTGCTTTGTGTTTCTCCTATCTTATCTATGGAGTAGACTTTCCGTTTCTAGGATTATGAAGTAGTTTGTGTATGTAGAACATGTTATTCCAAATTTGAGTTCTTGAATTTCTATTTGCAATTAGTGTTTGGTTTTAGAGCTATAGTTATTGTTTTGTTTTTCTATCTACTGTGTTAGCCGATACGAGGGGTGACAACCCTTGTATCTAAGATTTAGGAGAATCAAGGAGGAACCTAGGGGTTGACCTCATCTCTCGTAACCGTGGATAGAAAGATGCGATAGAGTAGGAAACACACCCCGCTTTTGACTCGTCGCAGGGATCGATTCGACATCCTCGTATTGACTATCCCGTCTTAAGTCCAGGGGTCGACCTGGGTAATGGAAGAGGTAGCTTCTGATAGATGCAAAGGTTCATCGAAGGAGTATATGATGTCCTTTCCACAAAACCGTAGCTAGAACCCTAGACGAAACCCAATTGACAACATGTTATACGACACACAAACGAAACCGAAATCCTAGAATCCCTTCCAAAATCTCGCAACATAGTTTATTTCTTCTTCCGTGTGACACCGTATTGAGTTGGGACCGCCGTCAACCCTCGCATTCACAACCCTTAAATATGAATTCTAAACAATAACCTCCACTTACCAATTCGGTACTCGAATCTCAGTCCCTATGAGATTGATAATATTTTTATTACTTGATGATGCAAGTCAAGGGTCTGCTTGTTGGCTTAAGGATGAAGCTATGAAGGATCATCTATCGCTTCCAGAAGGTCCAATTACAAGACTTCGAGCAAAGCGTTTCAAGGAAGCATTAAATGGACTAATCGACGAACACTGGACGGATCATGAGAAAAAAGAGACCAAGATAAGCCCAAGTGTAGATCAAGGCCTAATCCACGTAATTGGACTTATCGATCATTGACTCATCCGGGCATCATCGGTGGAAGAACACTAAATAATTATGGGAACTTGCTCATGCATTAAAGACATATGAAGACTTGAGTTTTGAGGATTTCTAAGTTGTGCATGCTTACATGCAAGCCTAGGTACTATAATTGTTTTGAGTTTCTAAGTTGTGTGCATGCTTATATGCAAGCATGGGTACTCTAATTGTTGCATGCATTTTGTACTCTTACTTGCTTACTCCCACTATATAAGGGAGGCAAATCCTAACATGGAAGGAAACTTTGGTGAGAAATATTTGTGTGCTCTTCTTAGTTCTTGAAAGGACTTCTGAACTCATCGAGTTTATCCTCGTGGTGTTCAACAATAGAACTTATCACTTCCGGGTGTGGCGTTTCTTCTCTTTCGTAGTCTTGGTTCGTGCCAATCCTTGGTCATGGGTCAAGGCTCAAACTCTTGTCTTCTAATCCTGGGGTTCTAGCCATCTTTGTCTCGGGTTCCATCATAATTGTTAGTGGGGTTCGTATCACTTGACGACATCCGTGCACTTGCGAGCGTTGAGCGCGAGCACGCACTTCGAGTCCTCGACGAACTCCATCACGAGATTTGAGGTCGTGTTTGCGTGCATCATAAGGGCAGTTGACTGCTCAAGTATATGTTGGGTAGAATCCAACGTCGATCAGTCCATTGTGAGGCAATGGATTGGTGAGCAGTCGACTGAGACCTTTTGACAGTCGACTGTTGGTGCAATCGACCCACATTATAGGATCCTTTGGAATGGCTAGAGGAGTGGGGGGGGGGGGAGGAGTGAATAGCCCTTATTCGTTTTCTACAAAAGTCGTTAGTGAAAGCAATAGAAAAAACACAATTAAAAATGAAAAAAAAGAAGACAAGATAACACGAGTATGTAACGTGATTTAGAGATAATGCTCCTACTCCACGGAAATCTGTAAGGTGAATTACTCCAAGCATGCTTTCACTAAAGTCTCCTTTTGATGAACACACCAAGGTGGAGAAGCCTTCTTACAATGCACACTCTCCTTCTTACACAATGATTGAAATGAACACAGGAAGAAGAGGTTATAAACACTTGAAAGCTTAGAGAAATACTTGGAGAGCTTAGGATGAACATTTTGAATGAAATCATTATCCTACTCTAAGCTCCCTTAGCCTGCTTTTATAGTTTTTGGCTATTTTTGTCAGTTAGTCCTGAGACCAATCGACTGTTGTATACCAACAGTCAACCGGTGTTACTGTTGATAGGATCCAATGACTTTTGACGAAGCCTGATTGTGATCATCACCACTCAACGGATACTTGATTAGTCGACTGCTTTTATCATGACTAGTATTTACCTAGTCGACTGAGCAGTTGGCTATCAACCATTCTGTGTCCGTGCCAGTCATCTGCTTAAAATATCAGTTGACTACTAGACCTTGACTCGACTTCTCGACCCAAGTTTAAGTCTACCAAGGCCGAACACCTATTGTATTTACGGAGCCACACATAGACTAGTCAACTGGTGTTATACACGATTGGTATAAAGCTATGTTCGACGATCGACTGTATTGACTACTTGACGGTCGGTGGGTCATAATCAAGTTGGGTTTTCCTTGCGGCGTGTGTGTTCGATCATGTTTCGTAAACATGAGCACAGCGGAAGCAATTAAAAAATAATAAATCTATATTTATTACAACACACACAACACACGCATGCTATTACAACAAGTGTAGACATAACCGTAAATTAAAATTTGCAATAAAGAAAAATTATCTACGTTATACCTTTCGTATGACGTGTAGCGGGAACGACATCAACCGGAACGATCCTCGTAAGAATCGTCTCTATCCGTATCCACGCCGAGCTCCTCGGGATGACTTCGCTAAGTCACGAGCTTCGTCTTCGTACGGGTTACTAGCCTCGTGTTGAAGCGGCGTGATCGAGAGATGATCACGATCCGAATCCAAATTCGGATCTTAAAGCGAGTTCTCAAAACTCGCTTCTCCGGAGAGGTATTCGTCAACCAATTGGCGAATCGCCGTCCTCCACCTCAGAGGATTACCGGAGATCAAATCCCCGGTAAGTTAGGCGCTATCGGAGCACTAACCGTCGTCCAAACGACGCTCCGACAACAAAGAAACAAGCTGTCCAGAAAAACTGGACAGCTTTTGGTGGAGGAATAGAGGCCGGCAAAGGAGAGATGGAAGCTCACCTTATCACCGAACCTAGAGGAGATCACCGGAGGGTCGCCGGAGGTTCACCGGCTGAAGGTTGGTTGCCGGCAAGGAACTGGACGGCGGCACCACAAGCTGGGCGGCAACAATATGTTGGGCGGCAACAATATGTTGGCGGCAACTATATGTTGGGCGGCAACTAGGTTTAGGGTTTTGGATGATTAGGGTTTAACAATCCCTTAAGCCCTCTTTTATAGAGAACTAATTCTCTTAATGGTTAATGGATCATATCCATAATGCCCGTTAACCAACCTTTGGTTCATTCGTTTAATATAAACCAAACGCTTTGGTTTATTCTCATCCATTGGATTAGAACCAAACCATTTTGGTCCATCCATTATGTCTTCATAAGACACTGCCCATCCACGCTTCCATTGCGACTGAAACAATTTCATGCTCGCTTTATGTTTGGTCCAACCAAACATAGTTTCTCTCGGTCTGAGAATCCCATTCTCAAGCTCGTTTTAAATCCTTTGGATTACACTGTTGTCGTGTGACCAAATAGGTTCTCGGTTTATGTTGGCCGTCTATAATTAACCATTAATTATAGAGCGATCATGAGTGGCACCTAGTAGTACATCATGATCCCCAATTAACCGAAAAGATCAACGGTTGATCCAGAACTATTTCTGAAACCCTTCAGTAGCTCGAATGAATCGTGCCCCATTCCCTTCACTCATCTTATACCCACTTGGTTTAGGACATGGTCTATTGTGTCAGTCCCCACTAGGCTGACTACGTCACACCTAGCCCAAGTATCATTTCCTCGTCCTACGGATTCTAGTTACTCCACATGTATCGAAGAGTACCTTACTCTAAACATGTAATGCTTTGGCCAAAGACTTTAGTAACAATCCGACGAGAGGCCATGGGTATACATCTCCTCGCAAGGAGTGGTGAATCCTTTATAGGCTATTCAAACACCTTCGATCCCTTCGACTTATACCCAATCATCCCGGGTCCACATCTCCTTAGAGATGTTTGCTTAAGATGTCAAAGCATAAGTCTCCATGATCAAGATGACTTGAATACCGCAAGTCAAAGGAACATCACACTTAAGCCACAGTAAGAACTTCATTGACATATCTATATATGCAGAGAACCATATGAAGTCTTACGGCTGGTCACTCAAATGAACTAGTTACCATAACTAGCATCCACGATTACCTCCGGACATCACTATGTCTCCAGCCAGTGAGAATCAGCTGCTTGGATACACCAAGGAGTATACCTCGTGCTAGTCTCGACAGAATTGATGGTGTCCAAATCCATCAATTCATCGACTAGGGATAATTTCGATATATCACAATTACACATGTAGAGATACTCACTAGTTGTGATCCAATCACAAATTCTCTCATGCTGTGAATCGTATCGTGGACATTCAGTAAATGAGTTTAAGATCCAATCAAATACATAAAACATGTATACTCAAATAGTGAATCTTCATTTATCATATAAATGGTTCATACATAAGGCGATTGCCTTAGGACATCTCTCATATATTACTAACAGACTCCCACTTGGCCTAATGCCAATCGCTACGGTATCCAATACCATAAGCTCTAACATGACCCTCAAACTTATTTTGAGGTAATGCCTTAGTCAAGGGATCCGCTAAGTTCCTTTCAGTGGGAATTTTCTCGATTTGTATTTCGTTCCTACTGATGATCTCTCTGATAAGATGATAGCGGCAAAGCACATGTTTGGATCATCGATGAGACCACATCAAGTTCAGAGATGAATTTCTTGATCCAAATCGCTTCCTTTGCTTCTTCCAAAGCTGCAATGTATTCTGCCTTAGTGGCAGAATCCGCTATAGTGTCAAGCTTGGAACCTTTCCAACTTATTGCGCCTCCATTCCAGGTGAATACATACCCAGACTGAGACATGGAATCATCCTTGTCTGTCTGGAGCTGGCATTCGTATACCCACGTATCACCATGTACCCTTCTCCATATATTAGGAACGTATCCTTAGTTCTTCTCAAGTACTTAAGGATCGTCTTAACAGCCGCCCAATGATCCATTCCTGGATCGGACTGGTATCTGCTCGTGACACTCAGAGCATACGATACATCGGGCCTCGTACATAACATAGCATACATGAAAGATCCTATTGCGGATGCATAGGGAATCTTACTCATGCAAATCCTCTCGTCTTCTGTGCGCGGACACATAGACTTCGAAAGGTGTACCCCATGCCTGATGGGTAGGAAACCTTTCTTGGATTCCGACATGCTAAACCTCTTTAGCACTCGGTCTATATATGTAGACTGCGAAAGACCAGCAACCGTTTCGATCTATCTCTATAGATCTTAATCCCGAGGATGTAGGTTGCTTCTCCCAGGTCTTTCATGGAGAATGTCTTGGATAACCAAACCTTCACTGACTGTAAGATTGAAACATCGTTTCCTATAAGTAATATGTCATCGACATACAATACAAGGAACACGACTGCACTCCCACTAACCTTCTTGTACACACAAGGTTCGTCTGGATTTTGTGAGAAATCAAACTTTTTGATTGTCTCATCAAAACGGATATTCCAGCTCCTGGATGCTTGCTTCAATCCATAAATGGATGCGTCATGATTTGCATACCTTGGTTTTTGTCAACGATGTGAAACCTTCGAGTGTATCATATACCGTCCTCGGCGAGTTTCCATTAAGGAAAATTTGTTTTCACATCCATCGCCATATCTCATAATCATAATGAGCCGCTATGGCGGGAGCATCGAATGGATTTAAGCATAGCTACGAGAATAGGTTTCGTCATAATCAACACCTTGTTTTTGACGATATCCTTTCGCCACCAATCTAGCCTTATAGGTAATCACATTACCATCCATGTCGGTTTTCTTCTTGAAAACCCACTTGCACCCTATAGGCTTTATGCCTTCAGGTGGGTAAACCAAGTTCCAAACTTGGTTTTCATACATGGAATCCATTTCCGACTTCATGGAACCAAGCCACTTATCCCTCTCTGAACTTGTCAGCACTTCTTCATAACTGGTAGGCTCCTCATCATCAATGAGTAACACGTCGTTCGATTCTCTTACGAGAAATCCATATCTCTCAGGAATATTGCGTGTTCTACCAGATCTACGAAGATGTGGTGTTACAATAGGTCCAGCCGATTGCTCATCACTATGAGTTGTCGGCTGTTGTGCTTCACCAGGTATCTCATCAATGTCTATTTGAGTCTCTCGAGCCTCCTCAAGCTCGACGACACTCCCACTGTTTTCTTGCAAGAGAAACACTTTCTCTAGAAACACAGCATGCCTTGAAACAAACACCTTTTGTTCCACAGGATGATAGAATTGGTAACCCCTTGTTTCCTTAGGGTATCCAATAAATAGACATTTATCAGACTTAGCATCCAGTTTGTCTGATATAGTCCGCTTCACATAAGCAGGATAACCCCATATCTTCAAGTAAGATACATGAGGTTTCTTACTAGCCCATATCTCATATGGAGTAGTAGAGACTACCTTGGTAGGCATTCTGTTTAACAAGTAAGACCCAAAAGGACTTGGGAAGAGTCGCATGATTCATCATTGACCTGACCATGTCCAACAAGGTCCGGTTACGCCTCTCAGATACACCATTATGCTGTGGTGTATAGGGCGGAGTCCATTGAGACAATATGCCATTGTCTCTTAGATAATCAAGAAACTCTTGACTTAAGTATTCGTCACCTCGATCCGATCGAAGTATTTTAATACTTTTGTCATGTTGTTTCTCTACTTCGTTTCTGAATTCTTTGAACCTTTCAAAGGCTTCAGACTTGTGTTTCATCAAGAACACATACCCAAACCGTGAGTGATCATCGGTGAAGGTAATGAAGTAGCTATAGCCTCCTAAAGCTTGAGTTGACATAGGTCCACATACATCAGTATGTACTAGACCTAGTAACTCTCCCACTCGTTCACCTTTTCCAGTAAAAGGTAACTTAGTCATCTTGCCTTTTAAGCATGATTCGCATGTATCGTATGAATCCAATTCAAACGATTCCAGAATTCCACATCGGTGTAATTCGGACATGCGTTTCTTGCTTATATGGCCAAGACGACAATGCCACATATAGGAGTCTATGTGATTATCCTTTCGAGCACGCGTGTTGCTCGCTTCGATATTGAAAATGTCACTTTGGATCGTCCAACGTATAAATGCCATTACTCAAAGTTCGGTTCCATAAAGTCGCCATTCAAAGTTATATAACAACAATTGTTACTAAGCGTTAAATGGAAACCATTTCTATTTAAGCGAGGAAATAGAAACAATGTTCTTTATTAGAGAAGGAACATAATAGCAATTGTCGATTCAAGACTAGTCCACTAGGGAGCTTCAGCAAATAAGTTCCGATGGCGACCGCAGCAACCTTTGCTCCATTGCCAACTCGCAAATTTGACTCCCCTCTGACAAGTCTTCTTCTATTCCTTAGCCCCTGTATGTCATTAAATATATGTGAGCTACACCCAGTATCCAATACCCAAGTGTCTAAGGAAATAGAATGACAATCAATAACGAAGATACCTGAAGAGGATGGGGCATCGGATGCCTTCTTCTTCTTCATGGACTCAAGATAAATCTTGCAGTTTCTTCGCGGTGGCCTTCCTTGCCCGATGATGGCAAGTGCCCTTTTGCGCTGGTTCCGCCTTCTTTGCCTTTTTCTTTCCTTTCTTCTGTTCTTTTGCCTTCCTCTTAGAACCTTTCTTTGAGGAATCAACTAACAGAACCGCCTTCTCCTCATGCTTCACAGAAGGCTCCATAGTCTTCAGCATATTAAGGAGCTCGGGAATGGTGGATTCCAATTTGTTCATCCGATAGTTCATCACAAATTGCGAGAAGCTCTTGGGCAAACAATGCAGAATTAAGTCAATACTTAACTCATGATCCATCACAAAATCGAGGGTAGCTAGCCGCTCGATGTACCCGTTCATCTTTAGCACAAACTGCACTACAGACGAACCTTCTTGCATCTTCGTAGTGAAGAGGACCCTAGAGACCTCGAACCTTTCGGATCTCGCTTGCTCATCGAACAGCTCATGAAGATGGAAGACCATAGTATTAGCATCCATATGCTCATGCTGCTTTTGCAGCTCAGGTACCATCACCGCTAGCATGATGCAACTCGCCAGCTCAGAATCTGCCACATGTTTCTGATAGACCAACATTTGGTCTGGAGTTGCATCGTCCTTAGGACGGTCAGGAAGAGGCTCTTCAAGGACATATGCAAGCTTTTCCGCCTTGAGAACAATTCTCAGGTTTCTAAGCCAGTCCAGGAAGTTAGGCCCAGTCAGTTTGTTCGAATCCAAAATAGTGCGCAAATTCAAAGACGTCATGATCAATTTATTGACCTAGAAATACAAAACGAGCATATATGAGAAAATGATTTTAAAATGCATCAATATACATTTATGAATCCCATTCATTTTTTGAATTTCAAAAACCCTTAAAATCACTTCGGGAGATCGTAGGTCCATCTCCGAATGGGATGATATCCATCATAGATAAGAACAACCTTGGAGTGAGTCCAACAAGCCATTCTTAGCTATGATGGTGGGTATCAAGTATACCGATTACATATCATGTATATGTGACTATCACAATGTGCTATCAACTAATTGAATGTTTACACATACATTGGGTTGTTAACACATTAACAAGTATGCATCATATGCATAGCACCCAACTTCACCTCTCTTCACATCGACCTTGGAGTGAGTCCAACAAATCGATGCTCCAAGTTAAAGCCGACCCATTAATCGCGAAATAGTTTTAATATGGTTAGAGCGCATTCAACCAATTAGCAGGCTTGGAGTGAGTCCAACAACCCAAACTAACGATTGACCTCTGACTCTTACCATATTAGAGTTAAACTATTCCAATGATTTGAACATGTTCAGGTTCGAGCCGGGCTTGGAGTGAGTCCAACAACCCAAACAGGAAACAGAACTTTGGTTCTAACCATATTAATGGAAGGTGTAGGCTTTAATATTGAGTTAGGGTTTTATGTCTCATCCTCTTTGCATGCAAATAACTATTATCTACATGGCATGGCATACATGGCATACATCTACATGTCACGACACGCATGGCATAATGTTATGCATGTAATGCAATTACATGGCATACAATTATGTCATGTATATAATTTCCTTATATGTCATAACTATTTATGGAAATAAAATATGTTTAAGATTTGATTCTCCAAATCAAATCATAATTAAATTAGGAAACAAATTTCCAAATCTAATCACATATTTTATTCATGGAATTATTTGATTAAGGAAAATCTATTTAGGAAACCAATTTTCTAAATCATTAAAACTACTTATGGAAATAAAATATTTTAAGATTTGATTTCCCAAATCAAATCATGATTGAATTAGGAAATAAATTTCCAGAATCTAATCAAATATTTTATTTATGGAAAATATCAATTTCCATAAATACTTCCAACTTTCCAAAAGTGGAAGATTTCCATAAATACTTCTAGACTTTCCAAAATTGAAAAATTTCCATAAATACTTCTAAATTTCCAAAATTAGAAAATTTCCAGAAATACATTATGACTATCGCAAAACCATTTTACGATTATGTGAAACACAACAGGCTCTGATACCCTTTGTTGGGTTTTACGCCATGGCGTGTGTGTGTTCGATCATGTTTCGTAAACATGAGCACAGCGGAAGCAATTAAAAAATAATAAATCTATATTTATTACAACACACACAACACACGCATGCTATTACAACAAGTGTAGACATAACCGTAAATTAAAATTTGCAATAAAGAAAAATTATCTATGTTATACCTTTCGTATGACGTGTAGCGGGAACGACATCAACCGGAACGATCCTCGTAAGAATCGTCTCTATCCGTATCCACGCCGAGCTCCTCGGGATGACTTCGCTAAGTCACGAGCTTCGTCTTCGTACGGGTTACTAGCCTCGTGTTGAAGACGACGTGATCGAGAGATGATCATGATCCGAATCCAAATTCGGATCCTAAAACGAGTTCTCAAAACTCACTTCTCCGGAGAGGTATTCGTCAACCAATTGACGAATCCTTCGTCCTCCACCTCAGAGGATTACCGGAGATCAAATACCCGGTAAGTTAGGCGCTATCGGAGCACTAACCGTCGTCCAAACGACGCTCCGACAACAAAGAAACAAGCTGTCCAGAAAAACTGGACAGCTTTTGGTGGAGGAATAGAGGCCGGCAAAGGAGAGATGGAAGCTCACCTTATCACCGAACCTAGAGGAGATCACCGGAGGGTCGCCGGAGGTTCACCGGCTGAAGGTTGGTCGCGGCAAGGAACTGACGGGCGGCACCACAAGCTGGGCGGCAACAATATGTTGGGCGGCAACTAGGTTTAGGGTTTTGGATGATTAGGGTTTAACAATCCCTTAAGCCCTCTTTTATAGAGAACTAATTCTCTTAATGGTTAATGGATCATATCCATAATGCCCGTTAACCCGCTCCATTAGGATAAGTTAAAATAAACCAAACCATGATGGTTTATTTTAAGTTAAAACGAACCGAACCAACCTTTGGTTCATTCGTTTAATATAAACCAAACCCTTTGGTTTATTCTCATCCATTGGATTAGAACCAAACCATTTTGGTCCATCCATTATGTCTTCATAAGATACGGCCCATCAACGCTTCCATTGCGACTGAAACAATTTCATGCTCGCTTTATGTTTGGTCCAACCAAACATAGTTTCTCTCGGTCTGAGAATCCCATTCTCAAGCTCGTTTTAAATCCTTTGGAATACACTCGTTGTGCGTGTGACCAAATAGGTTCTCGGTTTATGTTGGCCGTCTATAATTAACCATTAATTATAGAACGATCATGAGTGGCACCTAGTAGTACATCATGATCCCCAATTAACCGAAAAGATCAACGGTTGATCCAGAACTATTTCTGAAACCCTTCAGTAGCTTGAATGATTCGTGCCCCATTCCCTTCACTCATCTTATACCCACTTGGTTCAGGACATGGTCTATTGTGTCAGTCCCCACTAGGCTGACTACGTCACACCTAGCCCAAGTATCATTTCCTCGTCCTACGGATTCTAGTTACTCCACATGTATCGAAGAGTACCTTACTCTAAACATGTAATGCTTTGGCCAAAGACTTTAGTAACAATCCGATGAGAGGCCATGGGTATACATCTCCTCGCAAGGAGTGGTGAATCCTTTATAGGCTATTCAAACACCTTCGATCACTTCGACTTATACCCAATCATCCCGGGTCCACATCTCCTTAGAGATGTTTGCTTAAGATGTCAAAGCATAAGTCTCCATGATCAAGATGACTTGAATACCGCAAGTCAAAGGAACATCGCACTTAAGCCCGCGATAAGAACTTCATTGACATATCTATATATGCGAGAGAACCATATGAAGTCTTACGGTTTGGTCACTCCATGAACTAGTTACCATAACTAGCATCCACGATTAACTCCGGACATCACTATGTCTCCAGCCAGTGAGAATCAGCTGCTTGGATACACCAAGGAGTATACCTCGTGCTAGTCTCGACAGAATTGATGGTGTCCAAATCCATCAATTCATCGACTAGGGATAATTCCGATATATCACAATTACACATGTAGAGATACTCACTAGTTGTGATCCAATCACAAATTCTCTCATGCTGTGAATCGTATCGTGGACATTCAGTAAATGAGTTTAAGATCCAATCAAATACATAAAACATGTATACTCAAATAGTGAATCTTCATTTATCATATAAATGGTTCATACATAAGGCGATTGCCTTAGGACATCTCTCATATATTACTAACAATAACTCCAGTCGACTGCTCAAGTCTTTTGGACCTTCGAGTGCTGAACACTCGGTGTAGGGGATCCTTGGATGGCTAGGGGGGGGTGAATAGCCTCTTTCGATTTCTATTAGATGTTAGCAGAAGCAAAAACAATAATGAAAATAAGAATGAAATCGAAAGACAACAAAATTAATCCTAACACGAATGTTTAACGTGGTTTGGAGATGACACTGCTACTCCAGGGCAATCTGTGAGATGGATCAACCCTAGCAAGCCTTCACTAAAATCTCCTTTTGATGATCACACTAAGGTGGTGAAGCCTTCTTACAATCAACTCTTCTTCTTACAAGATGACGAGAGTGAATTAGAGAAGAAGAGAGTAAAAACACTAGAAAGCTTTGGAGAAAACTTGGTGAGCTTGAATAAAGATTGGAATGAAAGCACTAGCCCTCTCAAGCTCTCTAATGCCTCCTTTTATAGAGAAAGAGCTAATTTTCCCGTTGAGTTTGCAGGAGTCATACATTGCGTACCAGCGATTGGCTATTATTGTTCTTGACCTAATTCAAGCCACGAACGATTCTGATCATCATAGCTCAGCAGGCTGTGATTAGTCATTGCCCATCATTAATCGGGATCGGTCATCGATTGACTACTCTAAGAAATCGATCGACTAAAAATATTTACGATCCCCATGTCACCCCATCGATTTGCCCTTCATGGCGGTCGAATCTGTCGATCGATTGCCCAGATGTCGATCATTGCTGGTGGCACACAACAGTGTTGGTGCAATCGACCTAGGTCACGATTGACCAGACTCGAGTTTGACTCGAGCAGTATTTTGATGTTCGATAAAATGTATGAAAATGTGAATATCATGGGAAAGTCCAAGTTATGAGTACTTTGTTAGTTATAGCCCTAAGAACCAATCATGTGATGGTTGAATAGGGAACATTTTGTATCATATTCTATAAAGGCAAAGGATTGGTTATTATATTTAAGTTTTGCTTGTGCCAGCTAAATTAAATATAGTAATGCCCTAGAAAAGTAGGTTCTTATCTACAGCACATCAATTGGCAGAATTGATTATGAGAGGCTGTAGAGAACACTTTCTAAATGTTCCTAGTCAAGTATTAATATGCAAGGGAAATATTAATACATAAAGACTAGCATGTAGGTCAATTGATGACTTGATCTCACAAGTCATGGATATATGATATCAAGTTGACACATGGGTATATATTAGAGAATATATCTTTGACCCGACCCTTCATGAGAAAGTTTCATGGATCGTTATATGAGTGTCATAAACTTTCTCATGTGACTATTGGTATGAATAGTCCTCGGACACGAAGTCACTACGGTTCCCTACATAGGAGTTATGTACTTTGGTATCGTCAGCGTCACATGTGGGTGGACCATAAAAGCGATTCTTGGGTATATAACAAATTATGCGAGAGGATGTGAGTGATGTAGATGGGATCTATCCCTCTCATATGGCGAGTGATATCGGTGGGCCCCTTGATTGAGTAGAACTACTAAAACGCATGGCCATGATCGAATGAGTCAATATGAGATATTGAGCTCATTAGTTTGAGTTAGTTTACTCAGGGATCAAGAACCACATAGATTGAACGAGGATGACCCGGTCTATGACTCCTTGATAAATCTGATATCAAGGATAGAAGGACACGGTCATATATTATAGTAGTCACGGAAAGGTTAGTCGGATCTTGACTTATCTCGTAACTTGGTAGCAATGATGTATTGCTAGATGCGCTCATTGCTTGTGTATCTAAAGAGTTTAGATCCCTTGCCAGCGTTATGAGAGCCTATAGTCACACACAAGAGCATGATAATTAGAGGAATTAGAGTATTCTAGTTTGACTAGAATAATTTGGGAATAAGCTTAAGTACAAAATGGTTTTTGGACTTTAAGCTTAATGAGAATTTTAGCTAATTGATTTAATGAGATTAATTAAATATGTTACCTTATTGATTTAATAAGATTAATTCAATATGATAACATAAGCTTAATTGAATTAATAAGATTAATTCAATATGATTGAATTAATAAGATTAATTCAACATGATAACATAAGCTTAATTGAATTAATAAGATTAATTCAACATGCATGAATGCCACATAAGAATGCCACATAAGCATGCCACATAAGCATGCCACATAAGCATGCCACCTAAGCATCCACCTAAGCTAGATAAGGTGGAAGGAAACAAACTGGTTTTGTCTCCTTAAGTGGCCGGCCAAACAAGGAAGCCAAATCCTTTTTGAGTGTGTCTCAATGCAATGGATTGCATTGAATGTGAAGGAGGTGGAAGGGTTTTTCCAACCCTATAAAAGGCTCCATGGAGTGGCGGCCAAAGCAAGTGTTGTTGTGGTTGTGAGAGTTATTTGTGTAAGCTTTGTTTGTGTGTGTTTGTGAGTGTAGTCTAGCAAGAAGAGGAGTCTTCTTCTTACTTTCTCCTTTTCCCTCTCTTCCTCTCCTATAGGGACTTCTCTATCAAGAAGTAAAGGAGAGCTCTTATATTTTTCCTTTTGTGAGACAAGAGCTTGCTCGTGTGGATACATATAGAGACACGGACACTTGAGCGTGCTAAAGATCAACAAACAAAGGAAAAGCGTGATTAACAAGGTCACACAACAAAGGTAATCCTCTCATATAAGATATGTTTGGTTTATAGAAATTTATTTTATACGAGTTTGCTTTCGCATGGATCACTTGGAAGGGATCCTAATTTTTTTTTTTAGTTGCGCATATGCCATTTGGCATAAAGAATTCCCTACACTGGTATCAGAGCCACTTGCGAAAGATCGTATAAAATAAGTTTTCTCTATTTTATATGTGATATAGAAGTAGGATAAATTTTATTGTGAGTTGATAATTGCATTAGCAATTGTCAAACATAATAAAATATCCAATGTCTTTTAAAAGTTAAAATGACATGGTGCATGGTTATGGCCTAGTCCCAAAACCATTGTGAATGTGTATGTGTTGTAATTCTTAAATACGACCTGCGTGTCGTGCCTTCCTCCTAAAATTCTTGTTGTAAAATTAGTTTTAGACTAGATGTAACTCGAGTATTTCTCCTTTTGTAATGTACAAAACAAGGATGGAGGGTCCATTGGAAGATGAGGTTACAAGGAGGAAGTCAACACACAAGACAACCAAAAGGAAGCACTTAGGAGAAGATGTTATCCCTAGGTTGACCAATCAATCTTTTCATTGGCTTGAGAAGATTGTAGAATAAGGGCCATAACCATGACACGTTAGTTTAATATGTATGTGATGCATGTTAGTTTAGCTTGTATGTGATGCATGATTAGTTTAGCTTATATGTGATGTATGCTAATATGTATATGATACATGTTTATTTCTTAATAAGTCTAAACGATATGCCTACCAAAGTTGGTACTCACTACTTCCTCGATCATTTGTTATTGGGTTTGCCAAAGCAAAGCAATGCATTTTATCTTGGAGGGGTGCGAGTGGACAATCGTGATGTCTCGCTATCAAACTTAGTTAAGACTTAATTAAGTTTTCTTAATTAGTTAAGAAAGTAAAGGCATATATTAGCTTTGAACATAAGTTTTAAAATTAGTTTTATGTGATTTCAGAACATCGGCTTTGTCTTAGAAGTGGTCATTGCTCGATATCCAAGAAGGCCTGTGCCTGCATACGGCTGAAAGTTTAGGTTTAGGAATAAACACTAAACTAATCTAAAACTTAACCAAAGCTATTAAAGAGTTACATCAGATGTAATTGGCAAGATTGCCTACCTAATTATACTACTACGTCTTGGGCGATTAGCCAAAGCTAACTCAAGGCAATTATAATGTGGATCTTTATCCCATATAAATTTATAGCTAAATAGTAGCTATGAGAATTTAGTAGAGCCTCATTTAATTAAAGGCCTAATTAAATGATTTAGGTATGATACTTAACTTTGCATTTTAATGTTGTAGATCACCATGACATCTAACCGACACACCCCTCAACTTGCGATCTGTCCTTGAGAAGGACAAGCTCAATGGAGCGAACTTTCTTGGTAGTATAGGAACTTGAGGATTATCCTCAAGCAAGAGCATAAACTATATGTCCTAGAGCAGGCTACCCACAGAAACACGCCCTCGGCCCTACTCGTCTTTGAAAAAGGATGCTTATAAGAAGCATCAAGATGACACATTAGATGTGTCATGTCTTATGCTTGCCACCATGAACTACGAGCTTGAAGCAACATGAGAACATGGATGCCTATGATATGGTTGAGCATTTGAAACAACTATATCAAGGACAAGCTAGGCAGCGTTTTGAAGTGTCTAAGGCTCTTTTTGCATGCAAGATGCAGAAGGAACACTGTAGGAACTCACGTACTCAAAATGATTGGATGCGTTGAGAACCTTGAAAGACTAGGTTTTCCAGCAGGCGAGAATTGGCAAGATGTTATCTGCAATCGTTTGAAGCATATAATCAATTCGTCATGAATTATAACATGAATGAAATTGATAAACCTTTGCTGAGATTCTCGGCATGTTAAGAAGCTGCGAACCAAATCTCAAAAGAAAGTTAACAGCGTACTAATGGTCAAGAAGGGCAAAGGTAGGTAGCGCCAAAGGCAAGGTAAGACCCCAATTCATCCACTTCAAAGGGTAAAGGTAAAGTACCTAAGGAAGGGGATTTCCATTCTTGCGGTGAGGTGGACCTTTAGGCGGGCTGCAAAGTCTACCTTGAGAAGTAAAGAATAAAGAAGTGGGACTTACGCACCGGTATACACGTTATAGAAGTTAATCTATCTATTTCTTCTACATGGGTATTAGATACGGATGTGCATCTAACATTTGTAATAATGTGAATGGAATGAGAAATAGTAGACAAATGTCAAAAGCGAAGTGGACCTACAGAGTAGGCAATGGCATAAAAGTTCTTTCTTTGTAGGAACATATTCTTTGTCTTTGCCCACTTTGGGCTTATCTTAGAACTAGAGGAGTGCTTATATGTACTGCATTGACAAAGAACATAATTTACGTATCTTGTTTAGACAAGAAAAACTTTTCTTTTATAATAAAGGACAAATGTTGTTCCATTTATTTGAATGAAATGTTCTATTGTAATGCACCACTTATGAATGGTCTCTATGTTCTAGATTTAGAAAACCCAATTTATAACGTAAATACCAAGCGGTTCAAATCGAATGATTGAACCAAACATATCTCTAACAGCTCGCCTAGGTCACATAAATGAAAACATATCCCAACTCCATAAAGATGGATTATTGGACTCATTTGATTTTGAATCATATGAGGTATCACGAATCTTGCCTTTTAGGAAAGATGACTAAAACTCCATTTAGTGGACATGGAGAGAAGCGGACGGACTTGTTAGGACTCATACATCGATGTATGTGGCCTTTCAATGTCGAAGCGAGGAGGAGGCTATAAGTACTTTATTACTTTCAGCGATGATATGAGTAGATTTGGCTACTTATATTTGATGAGACATAAGTCGAGAATCCTTTGAAAAGTTCAAAGCATTCAAAATGAAGTACAAAACCAACTTGGTAAGCATATCAAGCTACTTGATCGGATCGAGGTGGTGAATACCTTAGTCAAGTTTCGTGATCACTGGTGAGTGTGGGATAATATCCCAACTCACTCCTGGAACACCACAATGGAATGGTGTATCCGAGAGGAGAAATCGTACTCTATTAGATATGGTACGATCGATGATGAGCGGTGATCTACCTACTTCCTTTTGGGGACTAGCTCTAGAGGCAGTAGCTTTCACACTTAATCGCGTCCCATCAAAAGCCGTAGAAAAGACACCATATCGATATGGGTGGGAAGAGTCCCAAAATGTCTTTTATAAAGATTTGGGGTTGTGAAGCTTATGTAAGGCGTCAAGTCTCGGATAAACTAGGACCCAAATCGGATAAGTGTTATTTTGTCGGATATCCCAAGGAAACTAAGGGATATTACTTTTACAATCCACACTTGGCAAGGTGTTTGTTGCGAAATGTTGTCTTTCTAGAAGAGAATTTATTTCTAGAAATACTAGTGGGAGTAAAATTCATCTTGAAGAAGTTCAAGATGATGATAACACTAAAAGGCCGATGGAAAATGAGCAGGGAACCACAAAGTGTTGTGGATGAGAAATTTGTTTCCCAAAGAGTTGTGGAGCAAACACATTCAAGTAGACCAACCTCTTCGTAGATCATAGGATCCGTCGTCAACTGAGAGATATTCTTTTCTCTTGGTGTGACGGTGAGGTATTGCTTATCGATCTTGGAGCCTACATCCTATCAAGCTATGATGAGCCCAGTTAGAAATGGCTAGAGGCCATGAGATCGAAATGGAATCCATGTACACTAACCAAGTATGGACTTTGGTTGATCCACGAAGGGTAAAACCCATTGGGTGTAAGTGGGTCTTTAAAGTAAAGACTGACATGGATGGTAATAAGCATACCTATAAAGGTAGATTGGTGGCTAAAGGATTCAAACAAATTCATGGTATTGACTATGATGAAACCTTTTCACCAGTTACGATGCTTAAATCCATTCGGATCATACTTGCTATTGTAGCCTACCACGATTATGAGATCTGGCAGATGGATGTCAAAACTGCTTTTTTGAATGGAAAGCTACTCGAGGATGTGTACATGACACAGCCTGAGGGTTTTGAAGATCCAAAGCATCCTGGAAAGGTATGCAAACTGCAAAGGTCCATTTATGGACTAAAGCAAGCCTCTCTGGAATCTTCGATTCGATGATGCAATCATAGAGTTTGGTTTCATCAAGAATGAAGATGAACCTTGTGTCTACAAGAGAAATAGTGGGAGCACAGTTGTATTTCTTGTCTTGTATGTAGATGACATACTTCTCATCGGAAATGATATTCCCTCACTCCAGTCTGTGAAGATGTGGTTAGGGAATTGTTTCTCGATGAAAGACTTAGGTGTAGCTGCCTATATTCTAGGCATCAAGATCTATAGAGATAGATCTAAAAGATTACTTGGCCTAAGTCAGAGTACATACATTGATAAAGTGCTAGATCGTTTTGCTATGCAAAATTCCAAGAAAGGATTTCTGCCTTTATCACATGGTGTGAGTCTTTCGAAGACTCAATGTCCCTCTTCTAAGGAGGAGAGAGATCGCATGGATAAGATCCCTTATGCGTCTGCCATAGGGTCTATCGTATATGCGCCATGCTTGTATGCTAAATCGACGTCTCGTATGCTTTGAGCATGGCGAGTAGATACGATCGGATCGGTGAAAGTCCTTTGGATAGCGATCAAAATATTCTTAAATACTTACGAAGAGCGAAAGAATATTTCACGATATTTGGAGGCAATGAGAGCTAGCGTAAAGGGTTACGGTGATGCAAGCTTCCAAGCAGACAAGGATGACTATAGATCGCAATCGATGCGTGTTTTGCTGAATGGTGGTGTGGTGGAAGAGTTCAAAGCGAGGACACGATTCTTGATTCTAGAAGCCGAGTATATTGCATCGATCGATGCGAAAGGAGGTTGTTTGGCTCATAAGTTCATCGGATGAACTTGGGGTAGTTCCTAGCATTGCGGATCCAATAGACCTCTATTGTGACAACAATGGGGCTATTACTGAGCTAAGGAACCTCGATCACATCGGCGGACCAAACACATCTGCGGTGCTTCCATCTCATTCGAGAGATCATCGATAGAGGAGATGTGAGGATATGCAGATGCACAAAAGCTAACATCGCAGATCCATTGACCAAGGCTTTGGCACAGAGGAAGCATGATGGTCACACTAGGTCACTAGGTATTAGATATCATAGTGATTGGTACTAGTGCTAGTGGGAGATTGTTAGTTATAGCCCTAGAACCAATCATGTGATGGTTGAATAGGGAACATTTTGTATCATATTCTATAAAGGCAAAGTTGGTTATTATATTTAAGTCTTGCTTGTGCCATTTAAATTAAATATAATAATGCCCTAGAAAAGTAGGTTCTTATCTACACATCAATTGGCGAAATTGATTATGAGAGGCATGAGAACACTTTCTAAATGTTCCTAGTCAAGTATTAATATGCAAGGGCAATATTAATACATAAAGACTAGCATGTAGGTCAATTGATGACTTGATCTCACAAGTCATGGATATATGATATCAAGTTGACACATGAGAATATATCCGAACCGACCGCCATGAGAAAGTTTCATGGATCGTTATATGAGTGTCATAAACTTTCTCATGTGACTATTGGTATGAATAGTCCTCGGACACTGAAGTCACTCTGGTTCCCTACATAAGGAGTTATGTACTTTGGTATCGTCAAACGTCACCCGTAACAGGGTGGACCATAAAGGCGATTACTGGGTATGTAACAAATTATGCGGAGGGATGTGAGTGATGTAGATGGGATCTATCCCTTCCATATGGCCAGAGTGATATCGGTGGGCCCCTTGATTGAGTAGAACTACTAAAAGCGCATGGCCATGCTCGAATGAGTCAATATGAGATATTGAGCTCATTTGTTTGAGTTAGTTTACTCGGGGATCAAGAAACACATAGATTGATCGAGGATGACACGGTCTATGCCTCATTGATCAATCGATATCAAGGATAGAAGGACACGGTCATATATTATAGTAGTCACGGAAGGTTAGTCGGATCTTGACTTATCTCGTAACTTGGTAGCAATGATGTATTGCTAGATGCGCTCATTGCTTGTGTATCTAAAAGAGTTTAGGTCCACTTTGCCAGCGTTATGAGAGCCTATAGGTCACACACAAAGAGCATGATAATTAGAGGAATTAGAGTATTCTAGTTTGACTAGAATAATTTGGGAATAAGCTTAAGTACAAAATGGTTTTGGACTTTAAGCTTAATAGAATTTTAGCTAATTGATTTAATGAGATTAATTCAATATGTTACCTTATTGATTTAATAAGATTAATTCAATATGATAACATAAGCAATTGAATTAATAAGATTAATTCAATATGATTGAATTAATAAGATTAATTCAACATGATAACATAAGCAATTGAATTAATAAGATTAATTCAACATGCATGAATGCCACATAAGAATGCCACATAAGCATGCCACATAAGCACACCTAAGCATCCACCTAAGCTAGATAAGGTGGAAGGAAACAAAATGGTTTTGTCTCCTTAAGTGGCCGGCCAAACTTGTGTCCCAATGCAATGGATTGCATTGAATGTGTGGAGGTGAAAGGGTTTTCCAACCCTATAAAAGACCCCATGAAGTGGCCGGCCAAAGCAAGTGTTGTTGTGGTTGTGAGAGAGCTTGGTGGAAGCTTTGGTTGTGTGGGTTTGTGAGTGTAGGCTAGCAAGAAGAGGAGTCTTCTTCTTCCTTTCTCCTTTTCCCTCTCTTCCTCTCCTTTAGGGACTTCTCTAGCAAGAAGTAAAGGAGAGCTCCTCTAGTTTTTCTTTTGTGAGACAAGAGCTTGCTCGTGTGGATACATATAGAGGCACGGACACTTGAACGTGCTAAAGATCCAACAAACAAAAGGAAGAAGCGGGATTAACAAGGGCACGCAACAAAGGTAATCCTCTCCTATAAGATAGGTTTGGTTTAGAGAAATTTATTTTATACGAGTTTGCTTTCGCATGGATCACTTGGAAGGGATCCTAATTTTTCCGTTGCGCATATGCCATTTGGCATAAAGAATTCCCTACATACTTGACATGGAAAGTCCAAGTGGGACACTTGGCAATGGGAAAGTCCAACATGGATTGACATGGAAAGTCCAAGCATGGATCTTGGCAAGGGAAAGTCCAAGCTTGAGTCTTGGCAAATGGAAAGTCCAAGGGATGATATTGGTGGCGTAAAGTCCAAGCGGGAGTCTTGGCAGCATAAGTCTAATGGTTGGTGGCGTAAAGTCCAAGCGGTAGTCTTGACAACATAAGCCTAATGTACCTTGGCGGTGTAGACCAGCTTAGCATGACAATAGCTGATGGAAGCACCTGAAGGCTAGCGTATGGATGAACAAGTCATGGATGACTTGGAGGGATCCAATAGGCATGAGGCTGGCGGAGGTGGCTAGAAGGTTTAGGTCTAGGCTAAGGGTGGTCTAATAAGTATGAGGGCATCATACTTGGAGGTTAAATCTCATGGTTGAGGTTATCAGTTGATTGAGGCTTTGAACCAGTCGATTGGTCAAGGGTTTTGACATTTGACAACCGAGTTGACTCTTGGAAGTCGACTGGGATTATGGCCAATCAGGCGCTCAGTCGGCCCAGTGTTAGGCGTAGGAAATGGCTTAGCGATCGGTCCATCATTGGCTTGATCGGTGATGGCGATCGGCTACGGTCGAGGTTATGGGAGCAGAATGCTCGGTAGCTGACTAGTCAGTCGGCTATGACCTCGGTAGTCAACTGCCAATGTATCCGTTGGAACTTATCCAACGCGGATCGAGTCGTTGTCTCACAACGTCTACAGGAGCAGTTGACTGATGGTCAAGATCAGTCGACTGCTAGGCGGAATCCAGTCCGAGGTGAAGCTTTAAAAGGAGCTCGTGGAGAAGGATTTTGGTATGGTTCTTTGAGGCAATTTGGAGGGGATTTGTGTTGGGGATCGATTGGCCGGCTAGAGGGGGGGTGAATAGCCCTTTGTCGTAGGATGTCATATTTTGCTCGTCTACAAAACGTTAGCGCAAGCGGAATATGCAAATATAAATAAAGACAAGCAAAATATAAACAAACAATACAAACACGAGATGTAACGTGGTTCACGGCTACGCCGCTAATCCACGGTCCGATTCGTCCACGGTGAATCACTCCGCAATCTATCCACTAGATCTCTCCTTTGTACAAAGCTAGGTGGAGGTAACCTCTTTACAATCTCTCTTCTTACAATATAATGGAAATAAAGCAAGTAAGAAGAGTAGGGAATCGTGTATGGCACTTTGGGAGAAGTTTAGAGCTCAAGCATTAGCCTCCCAAAGCCCCATCCTCTTCCTTTTTATAGAGGAAGAGGGTTTCTTCCCGTTGACACAGGATCAGTCGACTGATGCCCTCGATCAATCGACTGATCCCGTAGCCGTTGCCCAATAACGACCGCTTTTCACGTTGGATTCCATCCAACGGTATTGGCATCAGTCGACTGATCCTACCATCAGTCGACTGATGCTCGATCAGTCGAGTGCTCAATGGAGTCGACTCCATTCTGTGCCCGTGCTGCGGTGCCATCGATCATTGCCATTCCACAGCGATCGGCTTCGACTATCGATCATTGCCGATCCATGGCGATCGGCCTGCTACTAAAGCCCGGTATTATACTGGTCGATCGAACCATCGACTCGGAAGCGATCATTGCCATGACATAGCGGTCGGTGATGTCGAAAACTCATCCGACACTTGGCCAAATGGCCAAGTTTCACCTAAGAGCTACCCCTTCCCGGGTTACATTCGCTCACTCTCATCTCTCGGAGTCCCTCGCCTTCGAAGTTCTCTTCGTTCGCGGCCACGTCCCTCGGCAGCATCAGACGCACGACTCTGCAATGCTCCTTTGTGTTTCTTGCCTCGAAGTCTACTTCCTCCGGCTTCACTCCAAGCTTCTCGTCCGGCGGTCCCTCGGATGCTCCAAGCGCACGGCTTCCGCAAAGCTATCCTTCACCGACTCAAGGCACGAGTCATGAGATGTGAAACTCGCCACGGCTCCATGTGTGAATTACTAAGTCCTTCACGACTTCAACGCACATATCAAATCAACATAACACACTAACTTAAACCCTTTGCCACACACATCAAAACCTTATCATGGCAAGAGATTACCCTAACAATCTCCCCCTTTTTGATGTGTGGCAATCCGTTTAAGTTAGGTAAAAATATTTGATAAAAAAATTTTAAAGGAAAGAAAGAATGTAAACATAAACATGATATAGCAACATGCAACTCCCCCTCAATTTTCTCCCCCTATCATAATTTACTTAAACATAATCAATTCTCCCCCTTTGACACCATTAAAAAGATTAACACTAAGTTATAAACTCATGACATCAAGTCTAATAGAAGAAAAATACCAAAAATTAGTTTAAAAACTGAATTGGCCATTCTTTATTACGATTCTGAGCCACCACGATCATTGGTTCGATACCGATCGGCACATGATTTTCAGGATTTCCTGATTTTCGGACCGAATTTCAAAAATGCGTTAAAAATTCTAGAAAATTCAAAAAATTATGAAATTTGGGGAACATATATCTTGTAAGGTTCTTTATTAGTGAAAAATAATTTTTCATGAAAAATCATCATATTTTCACGTTTTTGCCAAAAATCCAAAAGGTTTAAAAATAACTAGGTTTTTGACCATTCTAGTATCAAGTTTAACACCTAGTTTGGTTCCAATTGTTTCAAAACATGAATTCATAGATTTTAGATTAAGAAATTGTTTTGAAAACATATGAAATATCCAACCATGATCTTTGGGCAATATGTCTATGAATTAAACATAAGCCTTCCCCATGATTGGTCTATTATTGCTATTTTGATACTTTAAATGACCATCTAAATGCCATAGGCATTAGTGAACATTTGTATCATCCTAACATCTCATCCATGCTAAGTTTTCAATCAAAGTGGCCTATGGTGAGTGTGAGATGTATCCTAGGGGGTATTTATACATACTTAACCATTATATTCATGCAATTCTATCATGGTTAAGTATCATCCTAACACTCTACATGATCACAAAGACATATATGAATTAATTTTACATTATGATCATTAAACACATGTATTCATTGAGTTGTTATCATGCATTAGGTATTATGTCATGATAATAAACAAAGTATCACCTAAAACATGATTTAAACCTATTTCTTATGATGATGTGCCAAATATCAAAATCATAAATCATGATTGCACATATACATAGCAATTTCATTAATCATCATGATTTAAGCATTATTATCTATTTATGGGCACGTTATCATCACCCAACTGTTAGGTTTTCCGAGCCGCAAAAACCGCTTTTTGCGTTGCGGAAACCTCGGAAGCCCCCGCCACGGATCCGTGCGAAGTATAAAATTATAATTACATGTATGTGCTTACAGAAATCCTAGATCTACCTTAGATCTAAGAGGTTAGAACGTTACCCTCGTAGCGACGCCCTTCGCTTATTCCGCTCGTCCAAAAGTTCACCGGAACTCGAGAGTGTCAAGTGCACACTCCTCTATGGTATCCACACAAGCAATAGGTGGAGAAAACTCAACCTTGAGTGTGCTAGCACTCCTTGGTTGGTTCGGCCAAAGATGTTGGTGCAGTGAGGCACCGAAATCGAACCTGTGTTTTGATTATAGCAAAGACACAAAAGTTAAGTCTATTTTGTTTTCTCACGAGCTGAATCGAGTGTGCAGAAGATTGATATAGCTGGAGCTGAAGGCTAGCGACACCCGGAGGAAGCCGCGGTGGTCGGGCGATACTCGAGTTACTTCGGAGGGAGCCGAAGGAATCGAGTGGAAGGCCGGAAGCAAAAGCGACACGTAAGTATCGAGGTAAGCTCGTGTGTGCGAGAGTAAGTAAGGTCGTATCCTCTTTACGGGGATGATCTTAAGCGTAGATCCGACCAAAGACATCTTATAGATGGTCTAGGTCGAGATCGGATGGTCGACGACCATCGAAATTTTGTTTTTATTGAGCTAACTTTGACTTGCGCGCATCGATTGAGGACTCATTGCCGTGTATCGATCAGAAGGTCATCAATCGATCTGCCATCGATCGTGATGATGGCCATCGGTCGTGATGGTCAATGATCGGATTCGAGAGTCAAGGCTTATCCTCCACCTCAAAGCGGTTTGGTGTCCATTTGTGATTGGTTGAAGACCCACTCGAAAGGGGCTCAAAGGCTATAAAGGAGGGCCAAACCTAGGGTTTTGACAACAATTATAAGCTTCAAAAAGTCTCCATAAAGCTACCGACAACAACGTGCTTCTTCTTCTCCGACGTCTAGGTTTCATTTCCTTTATTTTTGAGCGTCGGTTTTAATTTTAGTGTCGTTGCTCATTTACATTCTTGAGCTATTTTCTATCGTACGAGGAGAGGGGTGTCCCTCTACCTCAAGTTTTTTATCGATTAACTCCTACCTCCAGCGAGGAGAGTTTGTTTAGTGATTTGCCCTCCGTGCGTGGTCAAGGACCACTAGGGCCTTGGAGTAGTAGCCTTGACTCTGAACCAAATAAATATCTTGTTTCTATTGTCTCCTTTACTTTTTTGTTTTGCTTATCTTTCCGCTGCGTATATTTGTCTTGAAAGCGAATTGAAAAAGTTTTTCTTTCGCTATTCACCCCCTCTAGCGAACCGCATTGATCCAACAATTGGTATCGAGGGGCGCTTAGATTTGGTGAAACCACCAATCTAACTTTTTTTTCACAGATTTGTTTTTCGTTCGTTTAAATTTTTCTCCCGCACTACTAATCCAAGGCGAAGTCTTGGTACTCTTCGTTTGATTTTGTTTTGCAAGTATTCGCTTTTGGAGTAGCCGGCAAGCAGGCATAACTTTTTACAAGTTGACCCACGACACGGTCTACCTACCGTCGAATCTCTCGCGAGATCTACACTTCTTACCGGGGTTTACCCCGTAACAAGCTGTTTTCATCCTCAAAAACGACGTTTAGTAGCCTTCGGGGACATCGAAGGTTGTGAGTACTTACTTTTATTTAGTTTCTTATTTCTTTGCTTAACTTTCTATTTTTCGTTTATTTCTTTTATTTCCACTACTAATCCAAGGCGCAAGTCTTGGTACTTTCGTGTGTTTTTGTTGTTGCTAGGTTTTCATTTTAGTCTCCTTGTCTTTTTGTTCTAATGGCCCATCTCGAGGGTTTTAGCACCGTCCGACCTCCGTTTTACAACGGAGATGATTTCCGTTACTGGAAAGGTCGGATGGAATGCTTTCTCAAAACCCAAATTGAGATGTGGATCATAATTCAAACGGGTTTCACACTTCCGACCAATGAAGTGGGTGACTCCTTGGATTATGATCAATGGACCGTTACAACAAAACGACAAGTCGAAGCCGACGCCAAGGCGACACAAATCCTCCAATGTGGCCTATCCAAGGAGGAGCTAAATCGCGTCGGCCCCTTCATAAGCGCAAAGGATCTTTGGACAAAACTAATCGAGTTACGAAGGATCGGATCAAGCTAAGGTTTGCAAAGCGTGATTTGTTATTCAATAAATTGTACACACTAAAAATGCAGAACACGAGTCGCGGCGCAACTCCACGCCCGTGTCCAAGACATAGTCAACAACCTACATGCAATCGGGCAAAAGGTCGAAAATTGCGACCTTATAAGGTATGTCCTAAACTCTTTTCCGAGGACTACCTTATGGGCATCCATGGTCGATGCCTATAAGGTCTCCAAGGACCTTTCTAAAATTAGGTTAGATGAACTCTTTCCGGATTTTGAACTTCATGGCAGTCTAACTCGGGGAGAGGTATAACCTTGTTTGCGAGGTTCAAAGAAGAAGAAAATCGCAAGCAAGCCACCACCAACCGAGGAGGAAGGCGAGTCCAGAAGAAGAAGTTGACCCGAGTTGATCAGAACTAATGAACCTAGCTCGAAGGATAGCCAAGGGACGGCGAACCACGACTCGACCCAACCAAGGTAAATCTAAAAGTTCTAACATTAGGTGTTATGAGTGTAACAGGTTTGGACACATCAAGTCCGAGTGCCCCAAGCTCAACCACCAAGCACCTAAGCACAAGAAGGCCCTCAACGCGACATGGGAAGAAGCATCATCCGAAGAAGACGAAGACCACGTCTTCATGGCGAAGTCGATTGAGTCAGACACGGAGACCGAACCTGAACTTGAGTCAGAACCTGAGGATGACTCGGACTACGAAGCTACCTTCAAGTCAAGCCACGGATACGCATCCGGTTCAAAAGATACCCTTAAAGTAAGTCGAAATTTATTTAATAATTTACAAAATACTGTTAGTTTTTTGTCTATCAAATTAGTTAAATCCTAGTACAAGGTCGAGACCCTGGTTGAGTAAGTTAAACTCCTCAAACACGAGGTCTCCCTAACCTCTTCGACTTGTCAAGTTCAAGAGATGGACTAAACTCGGGTTGAAAAACTCTAAGTTGAGAACTCTCTCTTGAAAAGTCAAGTCGAAGATCTTAGGAACACGTTGGAAAGGTTCACTTCGGGATCCAAAGGACTTGACCTCCTACTTGGATCTCAAAGGGCCGTGTACAACAAGGTTGGACTAGGGTTTAACTCAAACACGACCAATAAGTCGTATATGTCAATCGTAAGTAGACATAAAAAATGTGTCCAAGCATGGGTCCCTAAGACCACTTTGATTTCAACTCTAGGATCTAACTCGTCTTTGGGTTCCCAAGGACCAAATCCACTATGTGGATAGACCGAACCGATTCAGCGGTCTAGGGAGCCAGATTACAAAATATGTTTGTGCTTTAACTTAGAAATTGCATGTTTTAACTTAGAAAGTTTGTGCTTTAACTTAGAAATTGCATGTTTTAACTTAGAAAGTTTGTGCTTTAAAACTTGTGAACTCTCTTAGAACACGTACATAACCAACTAAAATTCTTCGAAAAGATTGAGCCTCGGGGAGCCTCTTTTCAAATAACCAACTAAAATCCTTTGAAAAGATTGAGCCTCGGGGAGCCTCTTTTCAAAAATAACCAGTTAGACTAGGAAATGATCTTAGGTGAGTCAAGTCATCATTTTCTTGAAAATGGCTTTGTCTAAGGAAGTGGTCGATGATCCGATAAAAGAAGGCCCCTGTGCCTCGCCACGACACGAAGCCATGATCTTGAAAAGGTAAACTTGACAAGCCTAGGGTTAAATCCAAATCTAACATAAAATTACTTGAACCTAAATCCACTTAATCAACTTAATTAGAAGTCATCTCAAAATAAACACATAAGTATAACATGCTTGATCATATAGACTCGATGAGATGACCTAGGGTTAACAACTTACAACCAATTTTCTTAACAAAATCTAACATCCAATCCAACCACCTTGCGTGTAGGATCAATGGATGTTGGGCGTGATTGCTCGGCACATGACCGGGATCAACTCAAATTCACAAAGCTTCGATTCAAGCGACAAGGATCGGTAGCCTTTGGGAATAGCACAAGCTCAAAATCATCGGATCGGGTGATATAGCTTAACACAATTTTGTTATTAAAAATGTATTACTTGTAGAGAATTTTGAATATAACTTACTTAGTGTAAGCCAATTGTGTGATAATAACTATAAGGTTATATTTCTAGAAAATGAATGCGTAATTAATACCAATAAACCTCTGAAATAATTCTTAAAGGAACTAGAAATAACAACATTTATACGATCAATTTAACCAACTCCTCAACTAAGTGTCTTATGACACGGCAAGAGGAATCATGGTTGTGGCACGACGACTCGGTCACTCGCACTCCAAGACTCGTCCACAAGATGAGTCGAGTGGCTTAGTCGAGGCTTACCCAACCTCAACAACTTGGTTAATAAAATCTGTAATGCTTGTCAACAAGGAAAACAACCTAGGACACAACACAAGTTAACTAACCAGAGAACGAACCTCAAGTGTACTTGAGCTCACGCATATGGATCTATTCGATTCACATGGAGCCAAGTCACTCAATAGAAGTCAATATTGCTTAGTCATAATTGGCGACTACTCCAGGTTTACTCAGGTTAGGTTCATCAAACATAAAAATGATACCCTAGATCAATTAATCAATCTATTCAAATTAATCGAGAATCAAAAGACCTTAAGGTTAAAAGACTTAGAAGCGATCATGGTGGTGAATTCGAAAATCAAAGGTTCACCGACTTACGTAACCTAAGCGGATACCACCATGAATTCTCTTGCCCTAGGACCCTCAACAAAATGGCCTAGTGGAGCGGAAAAACCGAACTCTACAAGAAGCCGCTAGGACCATGTTGAGCGAATCGACCTACCCGATAGGTTTTGGGTAGAAGGTTAAGGCTTGCTATGTCCAAAATAGGATCCTTATGGTAAAGAGGCACCTTAAGACCTCGTACGAGATTTATCACGATAAAATACCTAACATCAAGTACTTTAGGGTATTTGGGTGTAAGGTACATATCCTAAACACTAAGGATTACCTAGGGAAATTTACATCCAAAACCACGACCGGAATGTTTCTAGGATACTCGACTACAAGTAGAGCTTATAGAGTATATAACCACGACACCCTTAGAGTCGAGGAGACTATCAATGTAGTATTCAATGAAGGACATGAACCTACAAAACCCCCGGCAACCCCAATTAGCGAGCCGATTCATACTAGACCTTACTCTGATCCGGAGATCAGGTCTAGTGTTAATCCTAACCTAAGTCAACCTAGTCACTCTATTGATCAAGTGATAGATGACTCCAACCAAACTAGTGTTCAACCAAGTCACCCCATTGATCAAGCATTAGGTGACACAAACCCAACCCAATCTAGGATTCAGACTAACCACCCTATCGATCAAGTGATAGGAGATCCTAATCTAGGAGTTCGAACTAGAGCATCCTATAGGAACCTTAGTCAAATTTTCTTAATTTCAAAGATAGAACCCAAATCAATTGAACAAGCTCTTCTTGATCCCGATTGGATTATTGCAATGCAAGAAGAGCTAGCTCAATTTACTAGGAATGAAGTATGGGAATTAGTACCACCACCTAAAGATAAAACGATAATTGGAACAAGGTGGGTGTTTCGAAATAAGCTTGATGATAATGGTGAAGTAGTTAGAAACAAGGCTAGGTTAGTCGCCAAAGGGTTTAGCCAAGTCGAAGGCTTAGATTACGACGAAACCTATGCCCCAGTAGCTAGACTCGAATCCATTCGAATGTTGCTAGCTTATGCCGCACATCGAGGATTTAAGTTGTTTCAAATGGATGTTCAGTCGGCATTCCTAAATGGATACATTAAAGAAGAAGTTTATGTTAGCTAACCCCATTGAAAATCTAGATAAACCCGACCATGTTCTAAAACTTAAGAAAGCTCTCTATGGACTTAAACAAGCTCCTCGAGCTTGGTGCGAGACTTTCAATCCATCTTAAGTCAAAGGGTTTAACCAAGGCTTAGTTGACCCAACTCTCTTTGTAAAACCTTAGGTAAAGAAATATTCATAGCTCAAATTTACGTAGATGATATAATTTTTGGAACCTCTAACTCGACCTTACTAAATGAGTTCGTTTGCTCATGGAAAGTGAGTTGAAATGAACTTGGTAGGAGTTAAGTTTCTTTTAGGTCTACAAATTAAACAAACTAAGGATGGTATATACCTATATCAACAAAAATACACTAAGGAGTTAATTAAAAGATTTGGAATGCAAGACGCTAAGGTAAAAAACACCCCAATGGCGATAAATGTTAACATATGATAAGATCTAGAAAGTAAGTCCATTGACTTAAAATACTATAGGAGCGAATAGGAAGTCTTCTATACTTAGCTGTGACGACCGACATCCTATTCGCAGTAAGTATGTGCGCCAGGTTTCAAACCTGTGCTAAGGAGTCTCACCTAACCTTAGTTAAGCGTATCCTTAGATATCTAAAGGGTACACTTAATGTCGGTATTTGGTATCCTAGATCTACCGAGTTGGAACTAATCGGCTACTCCGATTTGGACTATGCGTTAGTAAGCTCGATAGAAAGAGCACGAGTGGTTGTTGTCAACTACTCGAGTCTAGTGAGTTAGTGCGGAAGCAACATTGTGTTGCCTTATCTACCACCGAAGCCGAATACATCGCGATGGGTGAGTGTGTCACTCAACTTCTTTGGATGAAGCACACTCTCCATGACTTTAAGTTAGACTTTACGAATACTAAACTTCACGTAGATAACATTAGTTCAATTAATCTTACCAAGAATCCAATATGTCACTCTAGGACCAAACATATAGAAGTCAAACACCATTTCATTCGAGAACATGTGGCCAGCGGACCATACAACTCGAGTATGTCGAATCAAAATCTAACCTAGCGGACCTATTTACTAAACCCCTACCCGAAGCCGAATTTAGTCTATTAAGACGAAAATTGGGCATGTGCGTAATAGAATAAGAACTTGCAAACTATATTTTCTTACTACTATTTCTTATTTTTCATTTTGATGGAACTAGCATAGGACATACCTTAGATATCATGCACCTATAGATTTAAGGAGCCAGTACATCTCACAACACATAGGACTAATGTGTTTGTGTACTTAGCCACGTAGATGGGCGTGAGATGTTAGGACCCTACTCCAGGTTCCAAGATGTAGATCAAGTGCGTCAATATGAACCTCGGAGTATAAATATGCAACTAATATTAACCAACTCTAATCAGGACTTGTTGATAATATCATTTCAATCAAGTCAAACTAGAGTTGAACATTTAGATGAATTATTTTCACATACTATTTTTAAAATCATCATGCTTGGACTTAGGGTTTTCTTAAAACCCCCCACTTTTTCCTTGATTTATGTCAAAAGGGGGAGAAAAGGCCAAAGTTAAGGTTCAAGAAAAGGCCAAAGTTCAATTTCAAATTTTTGAAATTAATAACTTAACTTAAAACTTTGACTCTGGCCTAAGTTAAGGGGGAGTAAGGTTTAGGTTTCAACTCTTCGGAATTGAAAACTTTAAAGGCCCAAGTTAAGAAATCAAAAGGTTTAACTTTTGAATAATTAACCTTTTGCCTTAACTTTTGATTACTTAACTTGCACTTATTTTTGACTCTAAGAAGACAAAGTTAAGTAATGCCATTTACTTAACTCATTATCTTTTGTGTTTGGAGAGCTAAAAGTCTTTTTCAAGTACTCACCCTCGGTCAAGGGGGAGGGTTCCTCTAAGGGGAGAACTTGAGAAATATTTTTACTACTCCTACTTTTGCTTCTTGTCTTTCTTTGCATATCATGCACTTAATTTCCTTAACTTTGTGTGTTTTTGCCATATATCAAAAAGGGGGAGATTGTTGGTGCAGTGAGGCACCGAAATCGAACCTGTGTTTTGATTATAGCAAAGACACAAAAGTTAAGTCTATTTTGTTTTCTCACGAGCTGAATCGAGTGTGCAGAAGATTGATATAGCTGGAGCTGAAGGCTAGCGACACCCGGAGGAAGCCGCGGTGGTCGGGCGATACTCGAGTTACTTCGGAGGGAGCCGAAGGAATCGAGTGGAAGGCCGGAAGCAAAAGCGACACATAAGTATCGAGGTAAGCTCGTGTGTGCGAGAGTAAGTAAGGTCGTATCCTCTTTACGGGGATGATCTTAAGCGTAGATCCGACCAAAGACATCTTATAGATGGTCTAGGTCGAGATCGGATGGTCGATGACCATCGAAATTATGTTTTTATTGAGCTAACTTTGACTTGCAGCAAGCATCGATCATTGCCAAGCTTGGAGGACTCATTGCACCGTGTATCGGGTGATCGGCAGAAGGTCATCAATCGGCCCGATCTGCGCCATCGATCGTGATGATGGCCATCGGTGATGGTCAATGATCAGTCAAGGCATTTGTGATTGGTTGAAGACCCACTCGAAAAGGGGCTCAAAGGCTATAAAAGGAGGGCCAAACCTAGGGTTTTGACAACAATTATAAGCTTCCAAAAAGTCTCCGCAAAGCTACCGACAACAACGTGCTTCTTCTTCTCCGACGTCTAGGTTTCATTTCCTTTATTTTTGAACGTCGGTTTTAATTTTAGTGTCGTTGCTCATTTACATTCTTCGAAGCTATTTTTCTATCGTAACGAGGAGAGGGGGAGTGTCCCTCTACCTCAAGTTTTTTTTGTATCGATTAACTCCTACCTCCAACGAGGAGGAGTTTGTTTAGTGATTTGCCCTCCGTGCGTGGTCAAGGACCACTAGGGCCTTGGAGTAGTAGCCTTCGGCTACGAACCAAGTAAATATCTTGTTTCTATTGTCTCCTTTACTTTTTTGTTTTGCTTATCTTTCCGCTGCGTATATTTGTCTTGAAACGAATTCGAAAAAGTTTTTTCTTTCGCTATTCACCCCCCCTCTAGCGAACCGCATTGATCCAACAAAAGAGAGGGATGGGAGAGGGAGAGCTTGAGAGAAAAAGTTCCAAGGAAGAAGATGAAGTTGGAATTAACTCACCCAAATGAATTTCATCTAATGAAACCCCTAAAGTGGCCGGCCACTTCAAGGAGAGGGAGTTACACGCATGCATGTAACTCCCATGTCCCTTGGTCTCCCTCATGAGGTGGCACCAATTGACAAAGTCAATGATGATGTGGAGCATCATCATTGGTCGGCCATGCCTAGTCATCATCATGACATGGCATTTGGTCAAGTCAAACTTGACCTTTCATCTTCCCTCTCAAGTCAAGTCAAACTTGACCTCTAATCTCCCATGGTTGATCAAATCTAACCACTTGACTCAAGTCAATTTAATATAATGAATCTCTATTCATTAATTTAAATTGATTTGATGAATCAAATCTCAATTAGACTCATTCAACACTTGAATCAACTTGAGTCTAACTCAATTAGTCTAATTTGGATTACTCTTAATCCAATTTGGTTCATCCCATGAACCTAATCCTCATGGTTCATCATATGAACCTAATCTCCATCTAATTGCTCTTATGTGTGTGACTTATAGGTTCTTGTAACGCTGGCAATGTCCCTAAACCGATTTAGGAACATAAGCAATGAGCGTATCTAGCAACACATCATTGCTACCTAAGTTACAAGAATGTTGAGCTCCAACATCACCTTTGTGACTACTAATTGTGACTCTCACAATATGTGACAATGTCCCTCTATCCTTGACATCTAGATTGACCAATCGAGGCATAGACCGTGTCATCCTCGGTACAATCTAAATCTTGAACTCCAAGTAGACTCACTTTAATCAAATGAGCTCAATATCTCATATTGACTCATTTGGGCATGGCCATGCACTTCGTGGTCTCACTCTATCAAGAATATCGATGTCACCCTCATATAGGAGGGATAGATCCCATCTACATCACTCACATCCTCCGCATAATCTGCATACCCAAGAATCGCTTTATAGTCCACCCATTTACTGTGACGCTTCGACGGCCAAAGTATGCAACTCTATGTAGGGAACCATGGTGACTTCAGTGTCTAAGGACTAATAGTCATACTAATAGCCACATGAGAAAGTATATGACACTCATATAACGATCCATGATACTTTCTCATGGCGGTCATTCAAGATACATTCTCCAATGCATACCCATGTGTCAACTTGATATCTCATATCCATGACTTGTGAGATCAAGTCATCTTGTTGACCTACATGTTAGTCTCTACGCATTAACATTGTCCCCGAATGTTAATACTGACTAGGAATGATTAAGAGTAGTGTTCTCTATATCATCTCATTATCGATTCAACCAATCGATTGATATAGATAAGAACCTACTACTCAAGACATTATTATATTTAGTTATTTGGCACCAATACAAGTAAATATAATAACCATGCCTTTATAAATAGGAATATGATACAATAAAGTCCATACAACAATCATCATATGATTGGCTTCTAGGGCTTTCACTAACAATCTCCCACTAGCACTAGTGCCAATCACCGTAGTATCTAATACCCAATGACCTAGTGTGACCATCATGCTTTTTCTCGTGCCAAAGCCTTGGTCAAGGGATCTGCGATGTTAGCCTCGTGGGTACTCTGCAAATCTTCACATCTCCTCTATCGATAATCTCTCGAATGAGATGGAAGCACCGATATATTCGGCCTCTGTAGAATCAAGAATCGTGTCCCGCTTGGAACTATTCCACCACAGGCTACTATTAAAGCAAAACACAAACCCCGATCGCGATCTATAATCATCCCGGTTAGTTTGGAAGATGGCATCATCAGAACCCTTTACTAGCTCTCATCGCCTCCAAATATCAAGAAATATTCTTTAGTCCTTCTCAAGTACTTAAGAATATTCTGATCGCTATCCAAAGGACGCCACCGATCCGATCGTATCTACTCGCCATGCTCAAAGCATACAAGACATCGTGACGAGTACACAAAGATGGCGCATATGATAGATCCTATAGCAGATGTGTAAGGGATCTTATCCATGCGCCTCTCTCCTCTCTAGAAGAGGGACTTTGAGTCCTCGAAAGACTCACACCATGTGACATCGGCAGAAGTCCTTTCTTGGAATTCTGCATGGCAAACCGAAGTAATACCGTGTCAATGTATGTACTCTGACTTAGGCCAAGCAATCTCTTAGATCTATCTCTATAGATCTTTATGCCTAGAATACAGTCGCTTCACCTAAGTCCTTCATTGAGAAGCACGCCCACCAAGTCTTCGCTGCATCAGAGCGAAGGGATGTCATTCCCAATGAGTAGTATGTCATCCACATACAATACAAGGAACACAACTGTGTTCCCATTAACCCTCTTGTAGACACAGGTTCATCTTCATTCTTGATGAAACCAAACTTTGATCGCATCATCGAATCAAGATTCCACCCGAGAAGCTTGCTTTAGCCCATAAATGGACTGCAGCTTGCATACCTTCCCAAGATGTCGTGGATCTACAAAACCTCGTTGTGTCATGTACACATCCTCGAGTAAGTTTCCATTCGTAAATGCGGTTTTGACATCCATCCGAGATCTCATAATCGTGGTATCGCAATAGCAAGCAAGATCCGAATGGACTTAAACATCGCCACTGGAGAAAAGGTTTCATCATAGTCAATACCATGAATTTGCTTGAAACCTTTAGCCACCAATCGGCCCTTATAGGTATGCGTAAGTCCATCCATGTCAGTCTTTCTCCTAAAGACCCACTTACACCCAATGGGTATGACCCCTTCAGGTGGATCAACCAAAGTCCATACTTGGTTAGTGTACATGGATTCCATCTCGGATCTCATGGCGTCTAGCCATTTCTCAGAATCTGGGCTCATCACAGCTTCCTGATAGGAGGTAGGCTCATTCTCAATGAGCATAACGTCATCATGGTCGACAAGAGAAATGAGTATCTCTCAGTCGACGACGCATCTATCGACTGCAAGAGGTAGGTCTACTGAATGTGGTTGTTCCACAACTCTCAGTGCAACAACCTCATCACCCACAACACTTTGTGGTTCCTGCTCAACCTCCATCAAGGCCTCAAGATGCTATGGTCCTTATCTTGAATTTCTTCAAGATCACAGGTATTCCCACTAGTTTTTCTAGAAACAAAATCCTTTCTAGAAAAATCTTTGCCACAAACACTTTGTGCTGACTGGGAATGTAGAAGTAATATCCCTTTGTATCCTTGGGATATCCAACAAAATAGCACCTATCGAATTTGGGTCCCAGTTTGTCTGAGACTTGACGTCGAACGTAAGCCTCACAACCCCAAATCCTCATAAAAGACATCTTGGGATTTTTCCCTGTCCATATCGTATATGGTGTCTTTACCACAGCCTTGGATGGTACACGGTTAAGGGTAAAGGCTGCTGTGTCCAGAGCATATCCCCAAAAGGATATAGGAAGATCTGTGTGACTCATCATAGATCGTACCATATCCAATAGGGTACGATTCCTCCTTTCAGATACACCATTCCACTGTGGTGTTCCAGGAGGAGTGAGTTGGGATAGAATCCCACACTCAGCTAGATAGTCACGAAACTCATGGCTAAGGTATTCACCACCTCGATCTGATCGAAGTATCTTAATACTCTTGCCAAGCTGGTTTTGTACTTCATTCTTGAATTCTTTGAACTTTTCAAAGGATTCAGATTTATGTGTCATAAGATACACATAACCATATCTACCAAGTCATCAAGAAATGTAATGAAGTACCAGAACCACCTCTAGCAAGAACATTGAAAGGACCACATACATCACTATGTATAAGTCCTAACAAATCTGCTGCTCTTCGCTATGTCCACTAAAGGAGTCTTGGTCATCTTAAAAAGGCAAGACTCGCATGTCTCATATGATTCAAAATCAAATGAGTCTAGCAACCCATCCTTATGGAGCCGAGATGTTTACTCTCATTTATGTGACCTAAGCGACAATGCCAAAGATAAGTTTGGTTCAACTCATTTGACTTGAACCTCTTGGTACTTATGTTATAGATAGGGCTCTCTAAGTCTAGAAAGTAGAGTCCGTTCATTAGAGGTGCACTACAATAGAACATATCATTTAAATAAACTGAACAACATTTGTTCTTTATTATAAATGAAAATCCTTTCTTGTCCAAACAAGAAATCAAATGATGTTCTTAGGTTAAAGGCACATAACAACATTCATCTAATTCTAATACAAGCCCGGAGGGCGTAGATAGATCATAAGTTCCTACAAAGAATGCAAAGCAACCCTTGCTCCATTGCCTACTCGTAGAGGTCCACCTCGCCTTTGTCAATGCCTTGCTATTTCTCTTTGCACATTGGTACAAATGTGAGATGCACATCCAGATCTAATACCCATGATGAAGAAATAGATAGATTGACTTCTATAACATTTATACCAAGTAGAAGTCTCACTTCTCTTCTTAAGATCTTCCGGTATGCCTTGCGATTACGCTCCAAAGGTGTCCTGCTTCCTTGCAAAGAAGCAAGCCCCTTCCTTGGCTATCCCTCCTTTGGGTTTAAGTTCTTTGCCTTTGCCCTTGGCTTGGGACTTTCCCTTACCTTTAGGCTTGCCCTTGCCTTTATTCTTCTGCACCATCAAAATGGTGTTAGATTTACCCTTCTTAAGGTTAAGCTCTGCAGTTCTCAACATGCTGAGCATTTCAGGCAATGGCTTATCAATTTCATTCATGTTATAATTCATGACAAATTGATTGAAGGCTTGTGGCAAAGATTGCAAGATTAGGTCAGTGGCCAGCTCTTGGCCAAGTGGGAATCCCAGCCTTTGTAGATTTTCTACGTACCCAATCATCTTGAGTACATATGTACCTACGGGAGTCCCTTCTTGCATTTTGGACCCAAATAATGCCTTAGAGACTTCATATCTCTCATGCCTAGCTTGTCGAAGATGTCCAACCATATCATAAGCATTCATGAACTCGTGTTGCTTCTGAAGCTCAGAGTTCATGGTCGCGAGCATTAGACATGACACATCTAATGCATCATCTTGATGCTTCTTGTAAGCATCTTTGTCAGCTCGCGAGGCATTGGCAGGAGGTGCCTCCGGAATGGGCTGCTCCAGGACGTACAACTTCCTTTCTTGGGTGAGAACAATTCTCAAGTTCCTGTACCAGTCCAGGAAATTTGCTCCATTGAGCTTGTCCTTCTCAAGGACGGATCGCAGAGAGAGAGTGTTCGTGGTTGTCGACATAGTTATCTACAACATACAATGCAGAGAATTAATATCATATTCCTTTTATCATTTAATTAGGCCTTTAATCAAATGATGCTCCCACTGAATTATAGGAATTTTGTATAATCGAGTTATGGATGTGGTCAAACCACATTATTAGATTCAAACAAACTAGCTATAATTCTTGCGGGACAAGATCCACATCATACTAAGCCTTGAGTTAGCTTTGGCTAAATCGCCCAAGACTTAGTACGATCGGTGGGTAACACATTACCGATTACATCTCTATGCAACTCTTGTTTATAGGATTAAGACCCACATTTAAAAAAGACCTTGAGTTAGCTTTGGCTAAATTGCCCAAGATTTAGTGTAAATGCGATCTTAACCCATCTTTCCAACGATTGGAATATGCCTATAGTTTTACTCGATCCAATTAAGTTAACTAGTTTTGCTCAATCTAATTGAGCTTACTCTAACACGAGTCGTGATAGGTGGGACCAAGATTGTCCCTCCGCACCCTACCAAGATAATATGCGTTGCTCTGCTTTGGCAGATTCAACAACAACAAATGATCGAGGTAGTGATGGGTATCAAGGCTCGGTAGGCATTTTCGAGTTGATTCGATTATGATCTAATCTAATCGTAATGTGTATCTTATACGCATTTAGGCCTTTATTATCCTATATTAGCATGCATTATATACATACATTAATTATTCTAGCATGCATCATATACATACAAGAAAATTAACCTAGCATGCATCATATACATACAAACATTTTTCTACTAGCATGCATCACATACATACAAGCAAAAATCAATTAAATATATATATATATATATATATATATATATATATATATATATATATATATATATATATATATATATATATATATATATATATATATATATCAACATATATATATATATATAATTAAATGTGATATAGTCATGGCCCTACTACGATCTTCTCAAGCCAATGAGAAGATCGGACGGTCTACCTAAGGCTAGCAGCTTCTCCAAGCGCTTCCTTTGACCACCATGTGTCGTCGTCACCCTTCTCGTAAGCTCGTCTTCAAGTGGACTTTTCACCGCTCCATTTTTGTACATTACAAATACGAAACTCGAGTTACATTCGAGTCTAAAACTATTTACAACTAGAATATTAAAAGAAGAGGTGCGTCAAACACTTTACAACACGCACAACCACAAAACGGCACACAGGCCGTATTATGAATTACAACACACATAATCCAATCCAATCGGGTTATTGGGCCATGACAATCACAAAATTATACATAATTCTAAATTATGTATTTTTACAGAAAATTTCTATAATTTTTTCTAATTTATTTTGAATTTATGAGTCACCCTCAGAAGCGGCCCGCTAAGAGGTTTAGAGCGATCACGGGACATGGCCCCTTTCGGGATAGGGCAGACCCCTACTCGCAAAATAAACTTCGCGAGTGTCCCTACAATGATCTTACAGCGACTTAAGTCGCTGTCCCAAAAACCTAAAGCGAGAATTCGCCGATTCGGAGAGTTTTTCTCGACGGTTGAAGCCTACGAGTGTCCCAACACTCGTTGCTTCGACTCTACGAGAAAAATACCCAAAAATTCTATAAAATAAGAAATTTTACAGAAACATATAAATCTGTAATTTTTATATCTAATATAACAGCTACAAAAACGACACACATACATGCTTCGCGCGGCTCGATACCATTGTTAGGTTTTTGAGCCGCAAAACCGCTTTGCGTTGCGAAACCCTGGAAGCCCGACCACGGATCCGTGCGAAGTATAAAATTATAATTACATGTATGTGCTTACAGAAATCCTAGATCTACCTTAGATCTAAGAGGTTAGAACGTTACCCTCGTAGCGACGCCCTTCGCTTATCCCGCTCGTCCAAAAGTTCGCCGGAACTCGAGAGTGTCAAGTGCACACTCCTCTATGGTATCCACACAAGCAATAGGTGGAGAAAACTCAACCTTGAGTGTGCTAGCACTCCTTGGTTGGTTCGGCCAAAGAGAGGGATGGGAGAGGGAGAGCTTGAGAGAAAAAGTTCCAAGGAAGAAGATGAAGATGGACTTAACTCACCCACATGAATTTCATCTAATGAAACCCCTAACGTGGCCGGCCACTTCACGGAGAGGGAGTTACATGCATGCATGGAACTCCCATGACCCTTGGTCTCCCTCATGATGTGGCACCAATTGACCAAGTCAATGATGATGTGGAGCATCATCATTGGCCGGCCATGCCTAGTCATCATCATTACATGACATTTGGTCAAGTCAAACTTGACCTTTCATCTTCCCTCTCAAGTCAAGTCAAACTTGACCTCTAATCTCCCATGGTTGATCAAATCTAACCACTTGACTCAAGTCAATTTAATATAATGAATCTCTATTCATTAATTTAAATTGATTTGATGAATCAAATCTCAATTAGACTCATTCAACACTTGAATCAACTTGAGTCTAACTCAATTAGTCTAATTTGGATTACTCTTAATCCAATTTGGTTCATCCCATGAACCTAATCCTCATGGTTCATCATATGAACCTAATCTCCATCTAATTGCTCTTATGTGTGTGACCCTATAGGTTCTTGTAACGTTGGCAATGTCCCTAAACCGATTTAGGAACATAAGCAATGAGCGGTATCTAGCAACACATCATTGCTACCCAAGTTACAAGAATGTTGAGCTCCAACATCACCTTTGTGACTACTAATTGTGACTCTCACAATATGTGACAATGTCCTCTATCCTTGACATCTAGATTGACCAATCGAGGTGTCATCCTGTCAGTACAATCTAAATCTTGAACTCCAAGTAGACTCACTCTAATCAAATGAGCTCAATATCTCATATTGACTCATTTGGGCATGGCCATGCACTTCGTGGTCTCACTCTATCAAGAATATCGATGTCACCCCCGTCATATAGGAGGGATAGATCCCATCTACATCACTCACATCCCTCCGCATAATTCGTTACATACCCAGTAATTGCCTTTATAGTCCACCCATTTACGGGTGACGTTTGACGAAGCCAAAGTATGCAACTCCTTATGTAGGGAACCATGATGACTTCAGGTCTAAGGACTAATAGTCATACTAATAGCCACATGAGAAAGTATATGACACTCATATAACAATCCATGATACTTTCTCATGGCGGGTCATTCAGTATACATTCTCCAATGCATACCCATGTGTCAACTTGATATCTCATATCCATGACTTGTGAGATCAAGTCATCTTGTTGACCTACATGCTAGTCTCTATGCATTAACATTGTCCCTGAATGTTAATACTCGACTAGGAATGATTAAGAGTAGTGTTCTCTATATCATCTCATTATCGATTCAACCAATCGATTGATATAGATAAGAACCTACTACTCAAGGACATTATTATATTTAGTTATTTGGCACCAATACAAGTAAATATAATAACCATGCCTTTATAAATAGGAATATGATACAATAAAGTCCATACAACAATCATCATATGATTGGCTCTAGGGCTTTCACTAACACCAACACTATTAAAAATGTTGTCCCGCCATCCTAAGTCAACCAAAAATATGATATAGGTCAAGTCCATGTGGTTGACTACCCTAGGGTTATCCTAACCCTTAAGGATGGATTTTGGAACCCAAAATAAGTTCTTTCCTATTGGGTTCACTAAGTACTCCTTGGGGATCCATTTCTTAGCTATTACTTTCTTCTTATCTTGTCCCCTAGCAATTAGGCATTTGTAGGCCTTTTCATTTTTCTTTTCTTTGTATCCTAGGCCTTTCTTATTGAAGCTAGCTCTTTGGCTCCCAATTATCATGTTAAGGGTGTTGGAGCCAATTGTAAATTTTTCTAGGGCTTTTGTCAAGTAATCTACCTTTTCCCTTAGAGCCCTATTTTCATCCATACATGCATCACTAACATTAAATGACATATATTCATGTGAGCATGCATCATCATGGCAAGAAGAAATATTTTCATTTTGACTTAAGCATGCTTTTTCTAATTTTTGTTCTAATTCCTTAATTTGTTCAAGCATGCATTTGTTTTTCTTCTTTGCTCTAAATAAATCCTTAGTTAAACTAGAAATCATAGAAACTATTTTATTAGGTGAGAGGTTGGTTACTATAGTTTCGATGTCCTCTTATTCTTCGGATGTCGAAGCTCCCCCTTCATTTGAGCTCTCCCCACTTGAGCTTGATTCTTCATTTTCGGTGGAGGAGGAGGAGCAATCCGAGTCATGAAGAGCCATTAGTGCTAGGTTGGAATAGACATGCTCTTCTTCTTCGGATGAGGATGAGAAAGCAAGGTCATCCCATGCCTTTGCTTTGAGAGCCATGGCCTTTCCTTTTTCCTTGGCCTTCATTTCTTCTTTCTTTTTCTTCTTGCTCCCCTTCTTCTTCTTCTTTTCTTCCTTCTTTTTCCTTTCCTATTTGCTCTTGTTTAGGAGGGGACAATTTTCCCTTATGTGTCCCTCCCCTTGACAATTGTAACAAATTATCTTCCCCCTTGGTCTTCTATTCCTATCATGAGATTTATCAAATCTAAAATTTTTAAATGCACGCCTTACCTTCCTTACCATGTAGGCTTCTTCCGTGCTATCCATGGAGGAGGTAGAGGCTTCATCATCGGAGGAGGAGGGGATCTCTATCTTCTTCTTCCCTTTATTTGCCAACAATGCTACTCCTCTTGAGGGTTGAATTCTAGGCTCTTCTTGTATTCCTTCAAGCCTAGTTTCGTGGAGCTCCATTGTTGAGAAAAATTCCTCCAAGGTGCTTACTTCTAAGTTCTTGGAGATGTAAAACGAATCCACCATGGAGCTCCATCTTGAGGACCGGGGAAAGGCATCTATGGCCTTCATTACCATATCCCGGTTTGAGAGCTTTTCTCCTACACTTGTTAGCCCAATTAAGATTTCTTTAAATCTAGAATGTAGGGAAGTTCCCTTTTCTCCCTTTTCAAGCTTAATATTTGATAGTTGGGAGCGGAGGAGATCTCTTCTTGCTAGCTTGGATTCCGAAGTGCCTTCATGAAGTTCAACTAGCTTCTCCCACATCTCCTTAGCACTAGAACATTCCCCTATCCTATTGACTTCTTGTTGGGGGAGTACATTATAGAGATGGTGCTTGGCCTTTGAATTTGCCAAATACTCCTCTCTTTGTCTTTTGCTCCATCTCGATTTCTCCAATGGCTCCCCATCTTCGTTCCTAGGCAACTCGAAACCGTTTTCCATAATTAACAATATTTCAAAGTCGGTTTCGAAGAATACCTCCATTCTCTTCTTCCACCAAGAGAATTCGCCATCGAACTTTGGTGGGTGGATGTTTGAGCCGGCCATTTTGATGTAGAGTTTGTTGCGGCGGTTAGTCCTCGACAAGCGACTTGGCTCTGATACCACTTGTTGGAGATCGATTGGCCGGCTAGAGGGGGGGTGAATAGCCCTTTGTCATAGGATGTCGTATTTTGCTCGTCTACAAAACGTTAGCGCAAGCGGAATATGCAAATATAAATAAAGACAAGCAAAATATAAACAAGCAATACAAACACGAGATGTAACGTGGTTCACGGCTACGCCGCTAATCCACGGTCCGATTCGTCCACGGTGAATCACTCCGCAATCTATCCACTAGATCTCTCCTTTGCACAAAGCTAGGTGGAGGTAACCTCTTTACAATCTCTCTTCTTACAATAGAATGGAAATAAAGCAAGTAAGAAGAGTAGGGAATCGTGTATGGCACTTTGGGAGAAGTTTAGAGCTCAAGCATTAGCCTCCCAAAGCCCCATCCTCTTCCTTTTTATAGAGGAAGAGGGTTTCTTCCCGTTGACACAGGATCAGTCGACTGATGCCCTCGATCAGTCGACTGATCCCGTAGCCATTGCCCAATAACGACCGCTTTCCACGTTGGATTCCATCCAACGGTATTGGCATTAGTCGATTGATCCTACCATCAGTCGACTGATGCTCGATCAGTCGAGTGCTCAATGGAGTCGACTCCATTCTGTGCTCGTGCGGTGCCATCGATCATTGCCATTCCTGGCGGTCAAGCCAATCCGACATCGATCATTGCCAATCCATGGCGATCATCGCCAAGCACTAAACTGGTATTATACCAGTCGATCGAACCATCGACTCAGAGCAGTCGACTGCCATGACATGACAGTCGACTGGTGTCGGGAAAACTCATCCGACACTTGGCCAAATGGCCAAGTTTCACCTAAGAGCTACCCCTTTCCCGGGTTACATTCGCTCACTCTCATCTCTCGGAGTCCCTCGCCTTCGAAGTTCTCTTCGTTCGTGGCCACGTCCCTCGGCAGCATCAGGTGCACGGCTTTGCAATGCTCCTTCGCATTTCTTGCCTCGAAGTCTACTTCCTCCGGCTTCACTCCAAGCTTCTCGTCCGGCGGTCCCTCGGATGCTCCAAGCGCACGGCTTTCGCAAAGCTATCCTTCACCGACTCAAGGCACGAGTCATGAGATGTGAAACTCGCCACGGCTCCATGTGCGAATTACTAAGTCCTGCACGACTTCAACGCACATATCAAATCAACATAACACACTAACTTAAACCCTTTGCCACACACATCAAAACCTTATCATGGCAAGAGATTGCCCTAACAATTTGCTGTTGCAATCCAGACTTTCAAGGCTCTTCTCAAGCAACCAAAAGCAAGCACTCAAGTTCACATTGTGTAAAGTTTTCTTTACTTGTATTTTTGTAGTTTACTTGTATTAGCTTGTATTTGTTTCTTATTGTTGTAAGAACTATTGTAAGAGGTTTTCTCCACCTTCGGATTGTTCCGAGAAGGAGTGTATTAATTATTAGTGGTGTTTGGCATCGCTAGGGCTCATTTGAGCCCAACCCGTGGAGTAGAAACCCTAAAGTTTCGAACCACGTTATATTTATGTGTTGTGATTGTGTTTTTCTATTTTATTATTGTTATTATTATTTCCACTACGTATATTAAGTTTTGTAGCAAGCACGATCGAAATCCATCAAGCAACCAATGCACTATTCACCCCCTCTAACGACGATCCATTCCCAACAAGCCACAGTCAAGCTCTAGTCAACTCCTTTCAGGTGACTGGGTCATAACCCCAATCGACTGATCAAGCCTTTTGGACCCTCGAGTGTTGAAAATTTGAGACCAGTCGACTGGTCCATAACCCTAGTCGACTGACATACTTCAAGTATGCCAAATTCATACTTGAAACTAACACCCTAAACCTAGACTCAACCTTCTAGCCTCTCTATCAGCCTTGTGCCTCTGGGATCCCTCCGAGTCCACGACTCCTTCATCCTTGCACTTTCCTTCAAAAGTTTCCTTAAGTTTCGTCATGTTTTGGATTTCTCCTTTGCCAAAGTTCGCTTGGACTTTATGCTGCCAAGACTACATGCTTGGACTTACACTGCCAAGATATTGCGTTTGGACATCATATAAGATGTTAGGAAGATGCACTTGGTTCATCATGCTTGTTATGATGCATTACTATGAACCAAAGTGTCATCTAGAGACATTGATCCTTAGTTGCACCAATCATTAGGAAAGCTTATGTACAATTGATGTACACATAGCTCTAATAACATGATTGGAAATGTCAAAAAAAATATCTTTTAAATTATATTTATCATATTTTGAAAAATAGTTTTCAATTGGTAAGCAAAAGTGGTACAAAGTTTTGAAATTTAAAATTTTTGCTAGCTTTCAAATTTGTGTCAATTTCAAAATATGGAAAAGGAAACCTACTCGAGGATGTGTACATTTCTCTTGTGTGACCATGATGACATTATGCTTATTGAGTTGAATGAGCCTACGTCATATCAAAAAGCTGTGATGAGCCCAGATTCTGAGAAATGGCTAGAGGCCATGATGTCCGAAATGGAATCCATATACACTAACCAAGTATGACCTTTGGTTGATCCACCTGAAGGGGTCAAACCCATTGGGTGTAAGTGGGTCTTTAAGATAAAGATTGATATGGATGGTCTTATGCATATCTATAAAGGACGATTGATAGCTAAAGGTTTCAAGTAGATTCATGGTATTGACTATGATGAAACTTTTTCACCAGTTGCGATGCTTAAGTCTATTCGGATCATGCTTGGTATTGCAGCTTACCATGATTATGAGATCTAGCAAATGGATGTCAAAACTATGTTTCTAAATGGAAACCTACTCGAGGATGTGTACATGACACAACTTGAGGGTTTTGTAGATCCAAAGCATGCTAGAAAGGTATGCAAGCTGCAAAGGTCCATTTATGGTTTAAAGTAAGCATCTAGAAGCTGGAATCTTCGATTTGATGATGCAATCAAAGAGTTTGGTTTTATCAAGAATGTAGATGAACCTTGTGTCTACAGAGGGTTAGTGGGAGCATAGTTATTTTTCTTTTCTTGTATGTTGATGACAAACTTCTTATTGAAAATGATATCCTTATGCAAGAGTCTGTGAAGACTTAGCTTGAGAATTATTTCTCGATGAAAGACTTAGGAGATATATATTAGGCATCAAGATCTATAGAGATAGATCTAAGAGACTTCTTGCCTAAGTTAGAGTACATACGTTGACAAGGTGATAATCGTTTTGCCATGTAGAATTCCAAGAAGGAATTTCTGCCAATGACACATGGTGTGAGTCTTTCAAAGAGTCAATGTCCCTCTTCTAAGGAGGAGAGAGACAGCATGGATCAGATCCCTTATGCATCTGCTATAGGGTCTATCATGTACATCATGCTTTGTACTCGCCTCGATGTCTCGTATGCTTTGAGCATGACAAGAAGATACCAGTCAGATCCAGGTGAAAGTCACTGGACATCTGTCAAGAACGTTCTTAAGTACTTATAAAGGATGAAAGAATATTTCTTAATATTTGGAGGTGATGAGGAGCTAGCTGTAAAGGGTTACAGTGATGCAAGCTTTCAAACTAATAGGGATGATTTTAGATCGCAATTAGGGTATGTATTTTGCCTGAATGGTGGTGCTGTGAGTGGAAGAGTTCGAAGCAAGATACAATCACAGATTCTACAATAGAAGCCGAGTATATTGCTGCGTTTGATGCGGCAAAGGAGGCTGTTTGAATCCGAAAGTTCATCACTGAACTTGGGGTGGTTACTAGCATAGCGGACCCTATAGACCTCTATTGTGATAATAATGAGGCTATTGCACAGGCTAAGGAATCTCGCTCTCATCAGCAATCTAAACTCATACTACGACGGTTCCATCTCATTCGAGAGATCATCGATAGAGGAAATGTGAGGATATGTAGAGTACCGACAGATGCTAACATCGCAGATCCTTTGACCAAGACTTTGGCACAGAGAAAGCATGATGATCATACTAGGTCACTGGGCATTAGATATTATAATGATTGACACTAGTGCTAGTGGGAGATTGTTAGTAGTAAGCCCTAGAGCCAATTATGTGATGATTGACTAGGGACTTATGTATCATTCTATTAATAATAAAGGCAAAGTTTGGTTATTATATTTACTTCATGCTTGTGCTAGCCGAATAAATATAATAATGCCTTAGAAAGTAGATTCTTATCTACAGCACATCAATTGATAGAATTGATTATGAGAGGCTATAGAGAACACTATTCTTAAATATTCCTAGTCAAGCATTAATATACAAGGGCAATATTAATGCATTGAGACTAACATGTAAGTCAATTGATGACTTGATATCACAAGCTATAGATATGTGATATCGCGTTGACACATGAATATATATTAGAGAATATATACTGAATTGACCCGCCTTGAGAAAGTTTCATGGATCATCATATGAGTGTCATAAACTTTCTCATAATGACTATTGGTATGATTAGTCCTTAGACTTGAAATCACTATGGTTCCCTACATAAGGAGTTATGTACTTTGGCATTGTCAAACATCATCCGTAACAGGGTGGACTATAAAGGCGATCACTGGGTATGTAACAAATTTTGCGGAGGGATGTGAGTGATGTAGATGAGATCTATCCCTCCTATATGAAAGGAGTGGAGTAGGACTACGAAATGCATGACCATGCTCAAATGAGTCAATATGAGATATTGAGCTCATTTGTTTGAGTGAGTATACTTGGAGATCAATAGCACAAAGATTGATAAGAGGATGACATGATCTATATCTTATTGATCGATCTAGATATCGAGGATAGAAGGCCAAAGTTATATATTATAGTAGCCACAGTAAGGTTATGTCGGATCTCGACATTCTTGCCACTTGGGTAGCAATGATGCATTGCTAGATGCCACTCATTGCTTATGTTTCTAAAAAGGAGTTTAGAAACATTGCCAATGTTGCAAGACCGTATTGGGTCACACACAAAGAACACGCTATTTTAGAGATAGGATCATCTTAGTTTGACTAAATAAATCATTAGTTAATTGAATGGACTAGAATGAGTTACACTCATTGCTTGACCAAACTTGAGTTGGGCTCAAATTCGTTTAATTTGAGTTAGTTTCAAGTGAAACCAATTGAAGAAGGTTAGTATGATTAATGATGATTAATCATGCATGCAAATGGGAGTTGTTGCTTGCAAATGGGATTAATGTATGCAATTGGAATTTGAGAAGCCTCCTCAACCTTGCATGCAAAAGGTTTAATGCGTGAAATAAGATTTAATGCTTAATGTTGCATGCAATGGGATTAATGCATGAAATGGGATTTATTCTCAAACGTTGCATGCAAATAGATTAATGCATGAAATGAGATTTAATGCTTAATGTTACATGCAAAGGGATTAATGTATGAAATGAGATTTATTCTCAAACGTTGCATGCAAAAAGGTTAATGCATGAAATGAGATTTATTCTCAAACGTTGCATGCAAAAAGATTAATGCATGAAATGGGATTTAATACTCAATGTTGCATGCAAAGGGGTTAATGCATGAGAAATGAGATTTAAGCTCTCCAAAAATATGAGTGAGAGATATGGATCCTCTCTTTGATGTGTAGGGCTTTTTCCATTTCCCTTCTCCCTTTTTCTTGGCCAAAATCTAGTCTTTGGTGGAGTGCCACCAAAGGTTTTGTCTCCTTCTCCAAGATAGTGTTCGTGTGGATATCATAGAGGCGCGGACATTTTGATCATGCTAAGATATGACATTAAGGAGTTGTTGTCAGGATTGCGAAAGGCTACGCTACAAGGGTAACTTCTTGACTAAGGTATAGTTAAAAGATACGATATCCTTTATGTACACATGGATCTCTGGAGGGATTGAGTTTATTTTCGCAAAAGATCCCAACATCACATGCATTTGATAAAGTTTTAATCCAATTTGAGCGGCATACCCTAATAGGATTCTTATTGACTCTAACCTAGCAATCGGTTTATAGGTTTCATCATAGTCAAGTCCTTCAACTTAATTGAATCCTCTTGGCACTAATCTAGCCTCGTTTCTAGTTATGTTCTCTTGATCATCCAACTTATTCTTAAAGACCCATCTTGTAGTAATAATAGTGCTATCATTGGGTCTAGGGACTAGCTCCCATACTTGACTTCTCTCAAGTAATGCATCATTAATTGATTTAGGCTCAATTTGTGAGATGAGAGTTACTTGACTAGTAGGAGCCCTATAGAAGGATTTAGTTCTTACTCATTGGGATAGTTCTCCTATAACTTGGTCTAGGGGATGATTTTGATGAATCCTTAATGTTCTAGGAGGTGAATCAATTTGATTTTGATCATGATTATCATTTTTCCTTTCATCGTCGAAATCTCTCTTCCTCTTCCTTGATTAATACTTCCTATACCTCCCCCTTGATCATTACCCCCTAAAGTTAGATTTTAAAGTTTTTGAGTAATGTCTTGATTTTTATCATTGATATCCTTATCAATGGAGGATTTCCTAGGGTAAGTACTAGTAGATTCATCAAATTGAACATTAGAGGATTCCTCAACCTTATGAGTCATCTTGTTGTATATTCTATAACTTCTACTAGTGGATAATTATCCAACTAGGATTTCTTCATCTTCTTTAGACTCAAATTTTTCTAAGTTATCTTTGGTATTTAAAATGTAGACTTTGCATCCAAAGACCTTGAAATAATGAATTGTAGAAATTGTGCCATTCCATAATTCAAAAGGTGTTTTACCTAAAAACCTATGGATTAAAACTCGATTTTGGATATAGCAAGCGGTGTTAATCGCTTCCACCCACAAGTAGCTAGGTAAGGAATATATATTAAACATTGTCCTAGCTGCTTCTTGTAGGGCACAATTTCTCCTTTCCACCATCCCATTTTGTTGGGGTGTTCTAGGAAAAGAGAACTCATGCTTATACCCTTGTTCTAAGAAATTTTTTGAAAAGTTAGAATTCTTAAATTCTCCATCATGATCACTATGGATTGGGTTGATTTTGAGATTCCTTTCATTTTCAACCCTTTTACTAAATCCTACGATTATTTCTAAGGTATCGTCCTTATATTTCATAAAATAGACCCATGTATATCTAGAAAAATCATCGACTATAACTAAACAATATTTGTTTCCATTTAATAAAGGAATGCTATGACAATCAAGTCTTCTATGCCATAGTCAACCCTCCTCTTCTTTTGACATGAGACATTTAGTAGAAATGATAGTAGCATATGAAAGATCAACATAATAAATGTTTGATTTCCCATATCCAACTAACATGAAATCATTTAAGCTCTTATTTTTGATTAAGCATTTAGAGGATTTAAACTTTACCTTATAGCCCACATCACAAAGTTGACTAACACTCAATAAATTAAACTTCATGCTTTCAACTAGTAAAACTTTGTGAATGATGATTTTAGGGGATACCTCAATTGTACATCTACCTAAGATCTTGAGCTTCCCACTATTTCCAAAAGACATGGTTCCCTTGTTAATGTAATTGATTGTGGAAAACTTGCTTACATCTCCAGTCATATATTTTGAGCAACCACTATCCACAATCCACATACCTTGCTCGCCTACCTAAACAACACGAAAAATAAATTCTTTTGGTACTCAAGCATTTGGACCGGTAATATTAATTAAAAATTTCTTGGGGACCCAAGCTTTCTTTACTTTACCCTTAATAGTTGCTTTTCTATTAATTAAAGAAATATAGACTACTTCCTTATCCTTAGGCTTGTATCTTATGCCGACCTTATTGTAAATGAATCTTTGGTCCCTAAGAATCTTGTCAAGATATTTAGAGTCATTTGTGAACTTCTCTAAACATGCCTTTAACTCACTAACCTCATTCTTAAGTTTTTCATTTTCCTCTCTAAGAATGCATGAGTTATCACATAGAGGTTCTTCATTCCTAATCATCTTAATTTCTACCTTCAAGTCCTTAATCCTAGATTTTGATCTATCCAAAGCATTTTTAAGGTAAGTAATAGTTTTGTATAATAATTCTACTTTAGGTGAGTCCTTTACCTCATTGTCACTAGATGACGATTCGTCGCTTGATTAAGACTCTTCTTGGCTTGATGCTTCGGAGTCATCTCCCACTGCCATGAGTGCCACATGGCATGTGATGATTCCTCCACACATTGAGTGTCCCATGTGGTTTGGGCCATCATAGCCTCCTTGTCCACATTCTTCTTTTCTTTTTCCTCCGTCTTCTTTAGCTCTGGGCAATTTGACTTTATGTGCCCGTTTTTGTTGCATCCATGACAAACAATATTAGGATTAAAATTTGGATTATAACTTGATTTACCTTTTGAAGATGTGAACATCTTCTTTACATCCTTCCTTGTGAGCCTTCTAGATTTTCCCACCCACTTCTTGACATAGTTAGCTATCTCGTTTGCCGACATTTCTGTTGGGATGTATACTGAAAAGTCTATCTTTTGTATGAACATCTTTATCACATGATAATTGTTTACATATTTATGGTGATGCATATTGTCTAATACATTACATTGTAGATAACATGGTGTGTGGTGTCACACGGGAGATCATGTTATCGACTCCTTGTAAAGTATAAGTAAAGGCTCACAACTGAGATGACTTTGGACAAACCATTGGTATGGTTGTAGTGTGATTTGGTATTGGTTTGTCTTGACCATAGAATCACACTAGTACACTTTGTGTGTATTGAGCAGGACCGACTTAGAGGTGATTCGATTTATTGCTGACTACATAATCGAATCAGAGTTCAGATATTATATTGTACATGCTCTTAATCCCGATATAATAACGGGCACATATACTTAGTATTCATTTCTTTGATTTACCAATGGGCGAGATTTATAGATTAAATCGATAGACTCGGTAAGTTGGGAAATGATATTATTTATATGGTGTGCCGTTGATTATAGGAGGAAACCGTGTCCTATATATTAGGATGATGATGTCTCCTTGAGGAGCTTATAAGGTTCATCATGTAAACCCTGCAGGTGGACTTGGTCCGGCATGATGATAAGGATGAGTGGTACTACTCATGGAGTTAGATATTGATTAATTAATGGTCAGTAAATTAATTAATCGACGGACATTCGAGATCTTAAACACGGGGAGATAAATGTACAAATAATATATGGAGCCCATATTAACTTATGGGGGTTGGTGAGGTAGATCAATGATAATCCTTTAGTGGATTGGATTATCATTAATGGATCAGACTTTATGTGGGCTTGATCCATTGGGTGGCCAAGATCCAGCTCCTCCTCATGGTCCCTATTATATCTTATTAAAACCTCATGGAGCCTAGATCCAATGATGGAAAACAAAACTCTAGATCCGACGGTGGAGATTAAATCTCTAGATCCGATGGTTGAGATTAAATCTCTAGATCCGACTACTCTAATTGAATAGCACGACGATGAAATGATTGCTTGGGTGATCCCTTTTGTCAAGGATTAAATTTTTTTAATCTGGGGACGTCGATGGGATCGCCATGAACAAGCGACCGAGTTGAAGTGGGAAGCAAAGTTTCCTACCTTCAATTTCTTCATTACTACTTAATGCTTCATCCTCCGATTTGGATGAAGATTCTTCCTTCTCCTTCTTTCCTACAAAAAGAGCTAGACCTTTCTCCTTTGATGAAGTGTTAGCTTGCTCATACAATTTGAATTCACAAAATAATTCATCTAATTTAATCAAAGAAAGGTCCCTAAAAACCTTAATGGTATCAACCATTGATGCTCATAAGGTGTTCCCAGGGAAAGATTGAAGAACATACTATATTAGGTCCCGATTGTCTATTTTCTCACCTATGACATGGAGTTCATTGATGATCTCCTTGAACCTTCCATGCATTTGACTTACTATTTCGTTGGTTTTCATGGAGAAGGTTTGAAGTTGACTTATCAATATATCCCTCTTGGCTCTCCTTGATTATGTTGACCCTTCATTTATCTTGATGAGCTTCTCCCAAAGCCCCTTTGCGGTGGTGAAAGGTAACCTTGTTAAATTGCTTCTTTGATAACCCACATTGAAGTGTGTTTATCGCTTTGCTATTTGCTTGAGCCTTCTTGTACATCTCCTTTGTCCAATCCTCGATTAGAATGGGTGTTCCAAATTGATCCACTGGTTCTTCATATCCCTTGACAACACTAACCCAATCATTAATATCATTAATCAAAACATACTTCATCCTACCTTTCCAATAAGCGAAGTCATCATAGTTGAAGAGTGGTGGACGCAAGATGCTATGCCCCTCTTGAAAAGCCATTGTGATGCCTCGGTTGATGGTTAAATCTTCTAAGCGATCCGGGCTCTAATACTACTTATAGGGGATCCTTCGATGGTTAGAGGGGGGGGGGGGGTGAATAGCCTCTTTCGATTTCTATTAGATGTCAGCGGAAGCAAAAACAATAATGTAAATAAGAATGAATCAAAAGACAACAAAAACAATGCTAACACAAATGTTTAACGTGGTTCGGAGATGAACTCCTACTCCATGGCAATCCATGAGGTGTATCAACCCTAGCAAGCTTTCACTAAAATCTCTTTTTGATGATCACACTAAGGTGGAGAAGCCTTCTTACAATCAACTCTTCTTCTTACAAGATGACGAGAGTAAATTAGAGAAGAAGAGAGACAAAACACTAGAAAGCTTGGGAGAAAACTTGGTGAGCTTGAGAGCAAAGATTGGAATGAAAGCACTAGCCCTCTCAAGCTCCCCAAGGACTCATTTTATAGAGAAAGGGATGATTTTCGTAGTAGTCGATCGCTGGTACGCAATTGTTAGCTGATCACGCTATCGACCTAATCCAATGGCTTCTGATGAAGCCTGATCTTTGATCATCACAACTCAACGAAATTGTGATCAATCGACTGCTCACATCATCAGTCGACTGATTAGGCCATTAGTCGATTGCTCCAAGCAATCAGTTGACTAAAAATATATCTATGTCCGTGTCCACCTCCATCAGTTGATTGCCCTTCATGACAGTCGACTGATCATGGCGCTAGTTGATTGCCTAAAGTTGTTAGTCGACTGCTGGTGGCACACAACCACAGTCGAGCTCCAGTCAACTCCTTCCAGTCAATTGGATCATAACCCTAGTCGACTGATCAAGTCTTTTAAACCCTCGAGTGCTGAAAACTCGAGACCAATCGAGTGGTCCATAACCCTAGTCAACTGGTATACTTCAAGTATGACTAATTCATACTTGAAACTAACACCCTAAACCTAGACTCAACCTTCTCATTTCTCAATCAGCCTTGCATCTCCAGGATCCCTCCGAGTCCACGACTTCTTTATCCTTGTGCTTGCCTTCAAAAGCTTTCTTCAGTTTCGTCATGTTTCTGGGTTCTCCTTTGCCAAAGTCCACTTGGACTTTACTGTAGGATCGAATTACTCCGAGAGAGGGGGGTGAATCTCGGAGGTTACAATTTTTTTTAGATTTTAAAAACTTATTTTAAAATGCGAGTATGCAGTGGAATAAATGAAATAAAGAGACAAGCTTTTTACATGGTTCACAACCCTAGCTAGATTGCTACTTTAAGGTCCGTAGATCTTCCGAGAGCTACCTCGATGGGCAATCACTATAATACCCTTCGACTCGGGAACTCTCGACTTCGGAGGGGTTCACTTTTTACAAAAAAGAGAGATAGGTAACACTCTACCTTCTCTTTGAAATTAAGTACATAAAAGAGAAAATGAATACATACCAACACTTTTGGAGATTTAGAAGTAAGCACGGAGTGTCGGAAATGCATCTTTGTGAAGGGATGAAGCTCTTGTGGACAAAGACAAATAGTAGAAGCACTTGGACATAGTAGATGAGTTCTGTTCTGAGCTGGTTGTGCAATTCTTTTATAAAGCTTTTCTAGTTGACTAGTTGCGTATTGCTCTCCATCATCCCGCCGATGCCGAACTTCTGGTCTTCGATTCGGCCCGACCATGCTCCGATTAACTCTAGGTCACTCGACTATACATCGGGAAGTTTGCCTCTTCAGTCAACTGAAAATCTTTCCATCTGTACTGCCAGATCTTCGATCAATCACTAGCTAATCCTGCCAACTAGGTATCCTGTCGATTGTACTTCAGTTGATTGGAATCCATTCAGTCGACTGATCCCTGCAAAACGAGATTAGTACAAACAAACAATATGAAACATGATAACAGTAGTAAAACTGCTCGATCTTGACTCTTAAGTCCCACGTGGACTATCCATCGGATCGACGCCTAGCTTTGTTCCCCTACAGAGGACTCGACCTCACCTCTCCACTCGAGGCTTACCTGCTGACTGCCCTACTAGACTTACCATTCTTGACATCCGATTTGACCCACCAGGGCTTCCACTAGCTGTCCGACCTTCCTGACCCAGCTGGACATTTTACCAATTGTCTGGTCTCCTGACCCAACCGGTCTTTATGCCAAATGTCCGGTCCACTTGACCCATCTGGACTTTATGCCTAGTGTCCGATCCTCTTGATCTATCAAGACATCCACCTAGTATCCGATCAACACGATCTACTAAGACTTCCTGTTAAACCTGCACACTTAATACTCATATCAGAACACAAGTAAATCCTAACTTTAACTATGGTTTATACATCAAAACTAATGAGTGGTGCTTTCTGCACCAATAATCTTCCCCTTTTTGATGTATGACAACACATCAGTTAAGAGAATCAATTTGCAATATTCAAATTTAGCATATGCCAGGAATGCATTTTGAGCTGAAAATGTATATGCATGAGATGCTCATATGCAAGAAAAGTTTTACTTAGAATTTTTCTAGTTTTAACCCTTTTCTCTCTCAAATCTAACTTTAACCCTTCTCTCTCTCTCTCTCTCTCTCTCTCTCTCTCTCTCCCTTTGGCATACATCAAAAGCATTAGTTAACAAATGCCACAATTTAAAGATGAGGATTAAAAATTTTCAAACATAATAACTAAAGATTATAAACTTGCTTGACAAGCTTCACTAAAGATGCCTAAGATTTATGAAATTTTGAAAATAATTTATCAATGCTCCCCCTAAATCAATGCAATAAGATTTTCTTTTAAAAATGAGATCTTCCCCTTAATCTTTGGGTTTCAAAATTTTCAAAAGTATTTAACCTTTAAATATCTAAAATTTTTAAAATTTGAATAAGTTTATGAAATTATCCAAAAGTCAAAGTTTTCAAAACTCTTAATTTTTCAATTTTCAAAACTCCCTCTTAAAAAATATTTTTAAAATTCTCCAAACTTTTAAAAACTCCACCTAAAAAAATATTTTTGAAATTCTTAAAATTTTCAAAACCTTTGAAACTTTCCTTTAATATTTTTGAAAATTTCCAAATTATATTTTCTTTTAAAAACTTTTAAAAAGTCCACCTTAAAAAATATTTTTGAAATTTTCACATGATCTTAATTTTCAAAAATTTTAAATTTTCAAAGCTTTTTGAGACTCCCCCTCATTAAAAATATTTTTTAAAATTATAAATTTTCAAAATTTTCAACATTTGTTCTAAGTTTAAATTAAGATGATGCAGATGAGATAGAAAAATATCCAAGCATGAATTCCTAAATATTATTTTTATACTTAAAATACACATCTAAAAATTATCCTTAAAGCAAATATCCAACTCTTTATTAGCTCAAGTGATATAGAATTATTATCAAGCCTTGAATTAGAGTTAGTCATCGAAGTGATTGATTTGCTCTTGTAAACCTTGTGTTGGTTAATGTCGATGCATTGAATCTACATCTGGAACCTAGGGTGCAGTCCTAACATCTCACACCCATCTTTATAGCTCAATATACAAACAGATAATCCTAGGTGTTTGTGAGATCTGAAGGCTTACCTAAATCTATAGTATCATGAAATCTAAATTGACCTAGACTAGATTGATTTTTAGTTTTTCTTTAAGAAAATAATATAATATTACTTAACAAAATAAATTTTGAGTAATGAACATGAAAGCATCCTAGTCTACTAAGCATAATCCAAGTTGTCTTCTAAGCATACTAAATTCAGCCTCTGGAAGTGGTTTAGTGAAGATGTTAGCAAGGTTAGATTTGGACTTAACATAGTTGAGTTCAATAGTACCCTTTGTCACATGATCTCTTACAAAATGATGTTTAACATCAATGTGTTTAGTACATAAGTGATGGATTGAATTTTTAGTTAAGTTTATTGAACTTATGTTATCAACCAATGTTTTGACCTTTTTGTAATCTAATTCAAAATCTTTAAGTGTGTGCATCATCCATAATAATTGTACCACACACTCTCCTAATGCTATGTATTTGGCTTCAGTTGTGGAAAGAGAAACACAATGTTGCTTACTATTGAACCAACTTACTAAGCATGATCCTAAGAGTTGACACCCTCCACTAGTACTTTTTCTATCTAGTTTGCCCGTATGTCTGAGTCAGAGTATCCTACTAACTCAAAGTTATTATATCTTGGGTACCACATACCTAAATTAATTGTTCCTTTAATGTATCTGAGGATTCTTTTGATATGTGTTAAATGTAATTCCTTAGCACAAGTTTGATATCTAGCACACATGCTTACTGAAAATAGTATGTTGAGTCTACTTGAAGTTAAGTACTACCTAGACACTCCTATAGTACTTTAGATCTACAGATTTTTCTTCTTTGTCTTCATTTAATATAACATTTGTTTCCACGAGTGTTTTAATGTCTTTTGCATTTTCCATTCCAAATCTTTTAATTAATTCTTTTGCATATTTGTTTTGGTATATATAGTTACCATCTCTTGTTTGTTTTATTTGTAAACCTAAGAAGAAGTTTAGCTCACCTACTAAACTTATTTTGAATTATTGTTCCATCAAGTTTATAAATTCATTTAAGAAATTTGAATTTGATGATCTAAATACTATATCATTTACGTATATTTGAGCAATAAAAATGTCTTGGTTCAAGATTTTTATGAAAAGAGTTGAGTCAATTTGACTTTGTCTGAAGCCTTTTGAGATTAAGTATGAAGATAGTCTCTCATACCAGGCTCTAGGAGCTTGTTTTAATTCATATAAGATCTTTTTTAATTTATATACATGATTAGGGTATTCTAAGCTCTCAAAACCTGGGGGTTAACTTACATATACCTCTTCTTTTATTACTTCGTTTAAAAAGGCGGATTTGATATCCATTTGGTATAGCTTGAATCCTTTGTGTGCCGCATAAGCTAGCAACATCCTAATTGACTCAAGCCTAGCTACCGGAGCATAAGTTACATCATTGTCTAACCCTTCTACTTGACTAAACCCCATACCTACTAATCAAACTTTATTCCTTATGATTTCTCCTTGATCATTTAATTTATTTCTAAATACCCATTTAGTGTCTATTATTGATTTATTTGATGGTGGAGGTACTAAATCCCACACTTCATTTCTATCGAATTGCGCTAGTTCTTCTTGCATGACTATTATCCAATCAGTGTACTGTAAAGCCTCATCTATTGATTTTGGTTCTATCTTTGATATTAATGTGATTTGACTCAAGTTTCTTAAGGATGATCTAATTTGAACTCCTAGAGTTGGGTTTCCTAATACTCGATCAAGAGGATGGTTAGGATTAATTCTAGATGTCTTTAAGTTGTCTTGATATTGGGTTTCTTCTTCTTCATCATGTGTAATTTCATTTAGCTCATTTTGATTATCTTTTAATATCTTTATTTGATTATTAGTAATTTCTTCTTCATCAAACTTTATATTAGTTGTTTCTCTAATTTTTAGAGTTTTCTTATTATAAATCCTATAGGACCTACTAGTTGTCGAATATCCAAGAAATATCCCTTCATCGATTTTTGAAGAGAATTTTCCAAGATGATCTTTTGTATTTAAAATAAATACTTTGCATCCAAATATTTTTAGATATTTTATTGAAGGTATTTTATTATTAAAATTTTTATAAGATATTTTATTATGTAATTTAATAATTATTACTCTATTTTGCACATAACATGCAGTGTTTATAGCTTCGATCCATAAGTAACTAGATAAGTTATATTCATTTAACATTGACCTAGCAACTTCTTGTAGTGTTCTATTTTTTCTTTCTACTATTCCATTTTGTTGGGATGTTCTAGGGCATGAATATTCATGGTGATATCTATTTTCTAGACACATTGTTATAAAATTTTGGTTTTTAAATTCTCCTCCATTATCACTTCATATTCTTTTTATCTTAAGGTCTTTTTCATTTTCTATTTGTTTACTAAAGTTTTTAAATACTTCAAATGTTTCATCTTTTTATTTTAGGAATTTTACTCATGTAAACCTAGAGTAATCATCTATTATCACTAAATAATATAAATTTTTATTTAGTGATTTTACCCCATGTGAATCGAACAAGTCTAAATGAATTAACTCAAGTATTGAACTTGTTCGACCTTGATTAGTTAATTTATATTGGGACTTGGTTTGTTTTCCTTGTTGACAAGAATTACAAACTTTGTTTTCAATATTTTTAAGTTTAGGCAAACCTCTAACTAAGTTAGTTTCACTTAACCTCGTTATATTCCTAAAGTTGATTTGAGCAAGTCGTCTATGCCACAACCAACTTTCCTCTTGCCATGTCAAATGACACTTAATTGAGGATCTTTCTAAATTTATTGAATATATTTTTTTATTCCTAACTCCTTTAAGTGATATTTTTGATTTTTTAATATTGTTAATCAAACATTCGTTTGATAGAAATTTTACTTCATAACCATCATCACATAATTGACTTATACTAAGCAAATTGAATTTGAAATTGTCTACAAGCAAAACTTTCTGTATAATAAAATTCGATTCTAATTCAATGTTACCTAATCCAATTACCTTAAGTTTGCCGTTGTTTCCAGAGGTGAATGAACCTAAATTCTTGTAGCTTAATTATGAGAATTTTTGACTATCTCCAGTCATATGTCTGGAGCAGCCACTATCCATTGGTCCATTCTGGAGTTCTACATGAATTAAAACTTTTTAAGATAATTCACACCTTTAAATAAGATGAATCATCTTGAATTGTTGTGTAAAATTAGTTAAATTTGATTGAGTAAATTTGTTAAGTTTAATTAAGTTTAGTAATTTTGTTAAGTTTAGTTTGGTTTAGATAAATTTAGTAATTTAGTTAGGTTTAGTTAAGTTTAGTTAAGTTAAGTTTAGTTTAGTAATTTAGTTAAGTTAAGTTAAGTTGAGTAATTTAGTTAAGTTTAGTAATTTAATTAAGTTTAGTTAAGTTGAGTAAATTAGTTGAGTTAATTAGTTAAGTTGAGTAAATTAGTTGAGTCAAGTTGAGTAAATTTATTAAGTTTAATTGTGGGAAGCTTATTCAAACTATTTAAACTTGATCAAGTTCTAATTCATCTCACCCAAGCTAGGTTTTCAATACACGTTAATCCTATGGGTTTTTTTGAGATGAAGATTTCTTTTTATCTTAATTAATTTTAATGAGAAATTTCAAAGTTTTTAAACTTATGTTAGATTCAAGCTTAGCCTGAGCTAATCAAGTAGGTTTTTTCAGCATTGACTTCCAGGTCGTGGCAAGTCATACGACCTTCTTGGATATCGGATGGATCACTTCCTGGACAAATTCAATGAAGGAATCAAGTACTTGACTCACTTTGGACTAAGCCTTGGTCTAACTAGTTAAAAACTTAGTGAGTTAGCTTCGGTCAATTCCACTTGACTTAGTGCACCAGGTCGTGGCAAGGCATATGACCTTCTTGGATATTGGATGGACCACTTCCTAGACATGCACTTCGAAGAGCTTCCCTAACTTACTATTAGTTCACTTCATCTTAGTACTAGGTTGTTCAAGTTTAAACTACTTTGTTTCATATCTAGTCCATTCTAAATTAAGCAAGTAACGTAAACTAAAGCATGCAAGAGTTTAACTTAACAAGGAAACAAGCAAAGTGTTAGCCCCCCCTAAGTGATAACTAGGTTGAGTTTTGTTCACTAAGTGAACTTGACTCTTGGGAACCCAAAATTGATTTGGTCCAACTTAGTTGACTAAGCTAGACTTAGGAACCCATGCTTGGACTCGATTCTTAGCGTTTCGTCTAAGTAATGACATGTATGATTTATAGGAGGATTTAACTTTGTGTCCGAGTCCAGACTTGTTGTGCATGACTCAAGAGATCCAAGCATCATGTTGAGATACTTGGAGCCCGAAGTGAACCTTTCCAATGATCCGGTTAGATCTTCTACTTGCCTTTTTAGGACTAAGTTCTCTTCCTCAAGCTTTGCAACTTGAGTTGAGTCTCTATACTTAATTTGGCAAGTCGAAGTCTTCGAGTTGACTTGCTCCTTAAGTACTTGGACTTCCTTAAGAAGCGAGTTGACTCGATTCTCGGACTTAGCTAATTTCCTTCCTAGGCATGCAATTATATTGTAAAGTTTATCTTATAAAGGAGAAGTTACCTCGTCTTGTCCTTCGAAAATGGATGCGGATCCATGGCTTCTCGCAGACTCGGACTCGTACTCGGACTCAGAACTTGACTCGGCTCTGAAGCTTGATTCGACCATGAATGCCACGAAACTTCTCTTAGTCTCTTTTTGCGTCTGATTCTTTTGAAGACAATTCATCCCATGTTGTCTTAAGTGCTTTCTTCTTCTTTTCCTTCTTGGATTTTTCTTCCTTTTTTAGATTCACGCATTCCGATTTGTAGTGTCCTTTTCCGTTGCACTCGTAGCAAGTCACTTCCAATTGGGGTCTCGGCTTGCTGTCAATGACCTTCCTAGCATCCTTCTTCATAAACTTCTTTCTCTGGTTGAACATTTTCTGGACTATATTTACGATTTCCTCTTCTCCATTTAGGTTTGACTCTGACTCATCTTTGGACTCACTTTTTGTTTTTCTTTCCTTTTTGGTCAAACCTGCCACTAAAGCAATACCATTCTCGATTTGACCCGAGTTAGCTTGTTTGTGCAGTTCAAGTTCGCAAAATAATTTGTCTAGTCTAATTGTGGAAAGATCCCGAGAGACCTTATAGGCATCGACGATGGATGTCCATAAGGCGTTCCTCGGGAATGCCTTAAGTGTATACCTAATTACGTCCCTATTTTCTATTTGATGTCTGCTTAAATACAATCCATTTAAAATATCTTTTATTTTTGTGTGAAGTTGACTAGCATTTTCATTTTCGTTTATTTTACAATTAAAAAGTTTATTAAGTAACATGTCCCGTTTAGCTATTCTAGTGTCATTAGTGCCTTCATGCAATTCAATTAATTTGTCCCATAATTCCTTAGAGTTTTCGAAGGGACCGATTCTATTGAGCTCTTTTTTGGTAAGTCCGCATTGCAAGGTGTTAAGGGCCTTGTAATCGACTTGAGCTCGTTTCCTAACATTTGCGATCCATTTCTCCGATTCTAACAACTTGTTGGAGTCATCTACCGGAGAGATGAAACCTTTCCTAATCGAAAATCACACCTCTAGGTCAATTTTAAGGTAGCACTCCATTCACCTCTTCAAATAGGAAAAGTCCTCTCCATTCAAGAGAGGAGGGCGAACGGTGCTATACTCTTCTAAGTGCGACATTACTAAATAAACTTTTTAAAATTTTATTTTAAATTAATTAAAATTCAGAATTATTCCTAGAGTTATTTAAATTAAACAATATTGTGTAAAAATTAAATTTATACTAAATCACTATTAAAAATTTATTCTAATGCAAAAGCAAATATTATTCTAAAACAAAAATAAATATTAATGCAAAATTATTCTAAGACAAAAATTAATGAAAAATTATTCTAAGACAAAAATGTATATTAATGCAAAATTATTCTAAGACAAAAATGAATATTAATGAAAAATTATTCTAAGACAAAAATAAATATTAATGCAAAATTATTCTAATGAAAATATTAATGAAAACTATTCTAATGCAAAAATTAATGAAAAAATGATTCTAATGCAAAACTTAATGAAAAATTATTCTAATGCAAAAATTAATGAAAAATTATTCTAATGCAAAAATTAATGAAAAATTATTCTAATGCAAAAATTAATGAAAAAATTATTCTAATGCACAAATGAAAAAATTAAAGAAAATCCAAAATCTCTCGATGGTGGTTGCACCAAATTCAGAGCGCCCCCGCTTTGATACCAATTGTAGGATCGAATTACTCCAAGAGAGGGAGGTGAATCTTAGAGGTTACAAAATTTCTTTAGATTTTAAAAACTTATTTTAAAATACGAGTAAATGAAATAAAGAGACATGCTTTTTTACTTGGTTCACAACCTTAGTCGGGTTGCTACTCCAAGGCTCGTAGTTCTTCCAAGAGCTACATCGATGGACAATCACTATAATACCCTCCGACTCGAGAACTCTCAACTTCGGAGGGGTTCGCTTTTTACAAAAATGAGAGATAGGTAACACTCTACTTTCTCTTTGAAATTAAGTACATAAAAGAAAAAATGAATACAAATATTAAGAGCTAAATTATACCGACTCTTTTGGAGATTTAAAAGTAGGCTCGGAGTGTCAGAAATGCATCTTCGTGAAAGGATAAAGCTCTTGTGAAGAAGAAAAATAGTAGCAGCACTTGGACGTAGTAGATGAGTTCTGTTCGGAGCTGGTCGTGCAATTCTTTTATAAAGCTTTTCCAGTCGACTCCACATCAGCCCGTCGATATGGTACTTTGGGTCTTCTAGTCGTCTAAACACACCCTACCATCTAGTCATTGAAACTCCCGATCATTGAAATTTTTCCATCTGTGTTGCCATATCTTCAATCGATCACCAGCTAATCCTTTCAACTAGGTATCCAGTCGACTGACTTGTACCCAGTCGATTGAACTTCAGTCGATTGGAATCCCTTCAAAACGAGATTAGCACAAGCAAACTATCACGCCCCGAGAGTATGCCGTACCAAAAAGCAAACGGACAACATCTCCCCTGTACGTGGCAACATTTCGGGTTAATACAAGGCCTGTAGGCCACAACAACAACAACATATAAATATGTAAACAACCACAACAACATAACAAACTAACTACAACAAATACACAGCGGAAACATAAAACAACTACATCACAACTACATACATTGCATACCGGTATGACTGACACATCACAACATAACGGAATAGCGACAAAATCCGAAACCACAAGTCCACAACACAGTGCATCACGAAAACTCCAAATACATAACACAACATACAGAAAGCTTAAAACAAACTCGGGAGCCTCGGAGATGAGATGAGATGTTGCCAGCTAGCGGTGCTCCAAGCTGTCACGAAGACTTCTACATGTTACCTGGGCGACAAAAAAACCCAGGGTCTGTGGTGGTGAGTATAACTCAGCAGGTAATAGGAAAAACATGTATATATCAAATATCACATGTAATTCAACAGCATAACCTAAAGGTACAATAGGTATACCAGCACAGTATATAAATACATGCATATATCGTCTAACCAAATAAACAACGTATAACGCAGATATACCTGAAAGTCTGCTATGCTACTCTGATCCAACCTGAGAATATATCCAACATATATAACAGGAAGAGTAATACTAACTCACAATATACTCATGATACAGGTCAAGGTATCTAATGGTTTGTCCAACAAATATACAAGTATCCAACACAATCGTATAACAAATGCAAGAAGCATGCATGAATATGATGTACAACCAAATGCAGCAAACATAGTACAATCAAATACAACATCACAATAAGCATATATATATAGACTACATCTATATATATATTAATCACAACCATCCATATATATATATATATGCATATATGTATATATATGGTAATATGCAAAGCACCATAAGATACGGCAATGCAGCATGCATGGTCATGCCTGTGCACCCCTACTCGCTACCACGACCCCAGTGTGGCCTAGGTGGCACGACATGACAACTATCCCAACTTAATACCAACCACCACTCTAAAGTGGCCGAGTGGGCAGTATGATCAAGTAGCATATGAGCATAAAGAGCTCGCTACACAATGGGGGTCCCTGCTGCTGGCCACTTCGACTGACACTACCAATGAGTGGTCGAGTGCCATGCACCCAGGACAACTGCACGCAACTTCAACTACCACCGTCTATAGTGGTAGAGTGCGGCACAATAAATGCTCTGCCCTCACACTAGTTACTCCTCAAGGAGTAACCTGGGAGGCAAGATGACTGACGACTCTCTCAACCCCAAGGGAGACTATGTCGTCAGAATGCATGCAAATGACATGAATGTACTGTCACACGTACAAACATCTACCACAGACTCTCTGTTCAACAGAAAGTCATACCCATATCATCAATGCACTCTCTATCATGTAGAGAGTCATACTCAACTGATCGACAGACCCTCTATCCTATAGAGAGCCGTACTCAACTGATCATAACTCTCTATCCAATAGAGAGTCATACTCAACTGATCGACTCACTCTCTATCCTGTAGAGAGTCGTACTCGACTAATCATATCAAGCTGGGACCACCGGTCTGTAGCGACACACTAATCACCATTCACTTAACCATTACACAACACATGGTTGGTAATAAGTATGCAACATATGGGTATTGGAATAAATCCTATCTTTAGGGCATTACCTACCCACGGATAACCTTTTTGCCAATTTACAAATTGGGTGATCACCCGTACTCTAACATCCACACCCTACTAAACATTTAGACCGATTTACATCACATCTGTAACTCCTAAATCATGATAAAGGAAAATGTGATATCAACAATTGAGCATATATATAGCCAACGATAAGTATCAAGCATACGGATAATAAGAGCAGGGTCAAGATAATATGAACACCTAACATGCTCATATCTATGACTAAATCTGAATGCAATTACATCTACCTGACCAGGGTAGGAAATTATCCACCTGCTGTAAATGCTCATAGTACTAGAGTCCTCACGTCCGCGGACCGATCTCGTATCCACGTCCTGCAAATATCATCAATTATAATTTAGTGCAAGCATACAACAAAATATGAATTAACTACTACGTATTTCCCCATATCCATATTCCTTATTGAATACGTGTTGCAATTTCCATTTTTGGTAAAGAGATCGAGTATCACTGACTCGATCGACAAGCAGCATTATTAATTTGAGGACACGACTAATCTCATGAGCCCTAATTAACTTACCTCCATTTCTTCCGACTCCTTTCACTTAGCCCCAACCGAGCTAAGCCCAATACCAACTATTCAAGGTCATTGCAGCCCCTTCGCGACCAAGAGCAGCCTTGTTCACAACTGTACCGTCGACAATTCCTTGCCCACAACCGCAAAGTCATTCATAGCTTACTCACATAGTCTTTTACACTCAATTCAAGCATGTCTGGTAGAGCTTTGCTCCTCGAGACAATTACAACACTGCTCCCTTTGACCTCTCAGCGGAATATTGACCTCGCATTAGATTAAATTCAGCACATCTGTGAGCAGCTGCTGACCCACCTGAACAACCCAACGAGCCTTCTCTTCTCACTCACAACCACCCTAACACATGATTCCAGTTCAACACCTCACAACCAATCCCATAGCCATCTCCACCAAAAGGCATTCATAGAACAAATCAACACATCGGTGCTCCACTAACCCTAACAGCTACACTATCCAACAGCTAACACCACAAGCAATCTCTATCGGAAGGAATTCATAGACAAAAAGGAAATTAATCTTGCTTACCCGAAGTTTAACCCTGTCGGCAGCAAAATCCCCAACAATCGACATCCACACCTTTCCCTATCCCCTGTTTGCCGACCCACCTCCTGCCCAAATCAAATCTGGTTAACGAACGACCACCACAACATTAGAAACCATCACGAAACACCAATCAGTGATGAAGGATGGCCTCGACTTACCCAATTCCGACGGTGATCCCCTGTTCACCGGCGAACTCAACACCCCCAAGGCACTGCTCGGTAACCTGCTCTCTGACCGAATCTCCCACCGTACAAGCGTCGACCACAATAGAGGAGATGAGAAGGCAGAGAGGCATCGCGAGAAGAAAATGCTGAAGAGATAGGGAGAAATTGCCGCTGATCTCCAATCTCCTAGTGAAGGCACTCGCTCCCCGCAAAGACACACCGGAATCTCGCATGAGGAAGCCGCGATCAAAGGTCTTCTAGTGGGATGGATCTCCATTGTGTGCGTGTCGACAGCCGTAGGGTTTTCGGAAGGGAAGAGGAGGCGAGAGGCAGAGGAGTTGCGCATGAAGGTGTTGCGGTGAAAATGAGAAGTCACAAAATGCTTGGGAATGAAGAGCGACGGCGAGGAACACAGTGATAGCTTGGCGTTAAGAAAATGGAGTGGGTCGGCGTAGAGTAAAGAGGGTCGGGTCCACTAACGGGTTGATTTAAAACCCTATAAGATTTAACCTAGATTCACTTAATCCATAACATTTAAACTTAGGTTAGGTTAAATTAATTCCTAACCATCCATCGTTAAATTTAATTTACCCCAATAATAGGATCTCTAGAATAATAGAGATATTATTTTATAAGAGATTTATTTGTGGTATTTTACACAAACAATATGAAACATGATAGCAGTAGTAAAACTTCTCGATCTTGACTTCTAAGTCCCACACGGACTATTCGTCGGATTGACACCTAACTTTGTCCCCTATAGAGAACTTGACCTCACCTCTCCACTCAAGGCTTACATGCTAGCTGCCTTGCTAGACTCACCATTCTTGACATCCAATCTGATCCACTAGGGCTTCCACCAATAGTCCGACCTTCCTGACCCAGCTAGACTTTTTGCTGATTGTTAGTGAAAGCCCTAGAGCCAATCATGTGATGATTGTTGTATGGACTTTATTGTATCATATTCCTATTTATAAAGGCATGGTTATTATATTTACTTGTATTGGTGCCAAATAACTAAATATAATAATGTCCTTGAGTAGTAGGTTCTTATCTGTATCAATCGATTGGTTGAATCGATAATGAGATGATATAGAGAACACTACTCTTAATCATTCCTAGTCGAGTATTAACATTCAGGGACAATGTTAATGCGTAGAGACTAGCATATAGGTCAACATGATGACTTGATCTCACAAGTCATGGATATGAGATATCAAGTTGACACATGGGTATGCATTGGAGAATGTATATTGAATGACCCGCCATGAGAAAGTATCATGGATCGTTATATGAGTGTCATATACTTTCTCATGTGGCTATTAGTATGACTATTAGTCCTTAGACCTGAAGTCACCATGGTTCTCTACATAAGGAGTTGCATACTTTGGCTTCGTCAAACGTCACCCGTAAATGGGTGGACTATAAAGGCGATTACTGGGTATGTAACAAATTATGCGGAGGGATGTGAGTGATGTAGATGGGATCTATCCCTTCTATATGACGGGAGTGACATCGATATTCTTGATAGAGTGAGACCACGAAGTGCATGGCCATGCCCAAATGAGTCAATATGAGATATTGAGCTCATTTGATTAGAGTGAGTCTACTTGGAGTTCAAGATTTAGATTGTATGAGGATGACACGGTCTATGCCTCGATTGGTCAATCTAGATGTCAAGGATAGAGGGACATTGTCACATATTGTGAGAGTCACAATTAGTAGTCACAAAGGTGATGTTGGAGCTCAACATTCTTGTAACTTGGGTAGCAATGATGTGTTTCTAGATACCGCTCATTGCTTATGTTCCTAAATCGGTTTAGGGACATTGCCAACGTTACAAGAACCTATAGGGTCACACACATAAGAGCAATTAGATGGAGATTAGGTTCATATGATGAACCATGAGGATTAGGTTCATGGGATGAACCAAATTGGATTAAGAGTAATCCAAATTAGACTAATTGAGTTAGACTCAAGTTGATTCAAGTGTTGAATGAGTCTAATTTAGATTTGATTCATCAAATCAATTTAAATTAATGAATAGAGATTCATTAAATTAAATTGACTTGAGTCAAGTGGTTAGATTTGATTAGCCATGGGAGATTAGAGGTCAAGTTTGACTTGACTTGAGAGGGAAGATGAAAGGTCAAGTTTGACTTGACCAAATGCCATGTCATGATGATGACTTGGCATGGCTGGCCAATGATGATGCTCCACATCATCATTGACTTTGTCATGTGGTGCCACCTCATGAGGGAGACCAAGGGTCATGGGAGTTACATGCATGCATGTAACCCCCTCTCCATGAAGTGACCGACCACTTCTAGATCTAATGAGAATTCATTTGATGAGTTATTCTAACTTCATCTTCTTCCTTGGGATTTTTTTTCCTTCAAGCTCTCCTTCTTATTCCTCATCTTGCCGAGACCTTCTAGGAGTGCTAGCACACTCAAGATTGTTTTTTCTCCACCTATTGCTTGTGTGGATACCAATAGAGGAGTGTGCACTTGACACTCTCAAGTTTCGGCGAACCTTTTGGACGAGCGGGATTTGCGAAGGGCATCGCATCGAGGGTAATGATCTCACCTCTTAGATCTAAGGTAGATCTAGGGTTTTTAGTAATCACATACATGTTTTATTTTAATATATCTTCGCACGGATTCGTGGCCGGGGTTTTCGAGGTTTCCGCAACGAAAAATGCGGTTTTTGCAGCTCGAAAAAAACCCAACAGTGGTATCAGAGCCACGTGCGAAGCATTTATGTGTTTCATTTTTGTAATTTTTGTATTAGATATAAAAATTACAGATTTATATGTTTCTGTAAATTTCCTATTTTTATAGAATTTTTGGGTATTTTTCTCGAAGAATCGAAGCAACGGGTGTTGGGATACTTGTAGGCTTCAACCGTCGAGAAAAACTCTCCGAAACGGCGAGTTCTCGCTTTAGGTTTTGGGACAGTGACTTAAGTTGTTGTAAGATCATTGTAGGGACACTCACAAAGTTTATTTTGCGAGTAGGGGCACTGCCCCTATCCCCGAAAGGGGCCTTGTTCCACGATCGCGCCCGGAAACCGCTTAGCGGGACCGTTACGGAGAGATGACTCATAAAATTAAAAAAAAAGGAAAAATTATAGAAATTTTCTATAAAAATACATAATTTAGAATTATGTATAATTCTGTGATTGTCATGGCCCAATAACCCAATATGATTGGATGTGATGTGTTGTAATTCATAATACGGCCTGCGTGCCGTTTTGTGGTTGTGCGTGTGTTATAGTGTATGCGACCTGCGTGTCGTACCTCTTCTTTTGATATTCTAGTTGTAAATAGTTTTAGACTCGAATGTAACTCGAGTTTCATATTTGTAATGTACAAAATGGAGCGGTGGAAAGTCCACTTGAAGACGAGATTACGAGAAGGGTGACGACGACACATGGCGGTCAAAGGAAGCGCTTGGAGAAGCCGCTAGCCTTAGGTTGACCGTCCGATCTTCTCATTGGCTTGAGAAGATCGTAGTAGGGCCATGACTACATCACATTTAATTTTATATATATATATATATATATATATATATATATATATATATATATATATATATATATATATATATATATATATATATTTGATTTTGCTTGTATGTATGTGATGCATGCTAGTAGAATAATGCTTGTATGTATATGATGCATGCTAGGATAATTTTCTTGTATGTATATGATGCATGCTAGAATAATGATTGTATGTATGAGATGCATGCTAATATAGGATAATAAAGGCCTAAATGCGTATAAGATACACATTACGATTAGATTAGATCATAATCGAATCAACTCGAAAATGCCTACCGAGCCTTGATACCCATCACTACCTCGATCATTTGTTGTTGTTGAATCTGCCAAAGCAGAGCAACGCATATTATCTTGATAGGGTGCGGAGGGACAATCTTGGTCCCGCCTATCACGCTTGGGTTAGAGTAAGCTCAATTAGATTGAGCAAAAATAGTTAACTCAATTGGATCGAGTAGAACTATAGGCATATTCCAATCGTTGGAAAGGTAGGGTAAGATCGCATTTACACTAAATCTTGGGCGATTTAGCCAAAGCTAACTCAAGGTCTTTTGTAAATGTGGGTCTTAATCCTATAAACAAGAGTTGCATAGAGATGTAATCGGTAATATGTTACCCACCGATCGTACTAAGTCTTGGGCGATTTAGCCAAAGCTAACTCAAGGCTTAGTATGATGTGGATCTTGTCCCGTAAGAATTATAGCTAGTTTGTATGAATATAGTAAATGTGGTTTGACCACATCCATAACTCGATTATACAAAATTCCTATAATTCAGTGGGAGCATCATTTGATTAAAGGCCTAATTAAATGATAAAAGGAATATGATATTAATTCTCTGCATTGTATGTTGTAGATAACTATGTCGACAAACACAAACACTCTCTCTAAGTGTTCTGTCCTTGAGAAGGACAAACTCAATGGTGTTGGGGATCGAAACGGCCAGCTAGAGGGGGGTGAATAGCCCTCGATCGTTGGATGCCGAAATTTGCTCGTTCTCGTTGCATTGCTTGTCTACGATTGTTGTTAGCACAACGGAATACAATAATAATAACAATACTAACAACACATGACAATCACAAGCAATACATAAGCATGTACGTGGTTCGAAACCGAATGGTTCCTACTCCAAGGGCGAGCTCACCGAGCTCTAGTTATGCGCACGACACTAACTAAACTCCTTCTCGACTACACGTCGGAGGTGGAGAAACCTCTCACAAGCTATTACAACAAGTAATATGAAATACAAGAAGAAATACAAAGACAATACAAAAGAGAACTTTTACACAATTGCTTTGATCGTTTTCTTGTTGCTTGCTTTAGATGGCTCTTGCAGGTCTGGAATGCAGCAGCAATTCCCCTCCAATAGCTTCACAAAAGGCATGGCAAAAACCTCCATCTCGATCTCCTTTTATAACCTGCATCGAACTATTTTCGCACCTAGCAGTCGACTGCCAAAAGGCCCCAGTCGACTGCCCCTGTAGCCGTTGTCTCACAACGGCCAGATCCACGTCAGACAAGTTTCAACGGATCACCTACCAGTCGACTGATGATGCCCATCAGTCGACTGGTGACCTAGTAGTCGACTGCCTAGTTTGCCACGAGCATTCGGCTCACGACATTCCCCATCACGACTACCATCCCCAGAGTCATTGCTGTCGACATCAGTCGACTGCCAAGCACAAAACCCTAGCCTTACACCAGTCGAACCCTAGTCGACTTGGATCAGTCGAACCAGCACCTATGCCAGTCGACTGACGTCGGGCAAAACCTCAAACACCAAGTTGTTTGAGTATCCGACCGTCGGGTAAACCCTCAAACATCAAGTTTGAGCCTCCGACACTCAGTCTTAGCCACTTGGCCAAGTCCACATCATCCCTCATGGAGTTCCCTACCGAAGCTTTCTTCCCTCGGCCTACGTCCCTCGGATGCACCAAGCGCACGGCTTCGCAACGCCATCCTTCGCGTTTCTTGCCCTCGAAGTATGCTTCCCTTTGGGCTCACTCCATTTGCTTCCCATCCGGCGATCCCTCGGATGCACCAAGCGCACGGCTTCGTAATGCCATCCTTCACCGACTCAAGGACCCCGAGCCTAGTGAACTTACCAAGTCCTCAAGACTTCCCACATGCACCAAGCACACGACTTCGCAATGCATTTCCCATGCCAAGTACCAAGCGCATGGCTTCGCAATGCTTTGGACTTTCCCATGCCAACACCATGTTGGACTTTCCCATGACAATCCCATGTCATAAGTTTTGTCTATCATCAAAATACTATCATCTACCTGGGCCGATTGCACCAACAATCTCCCCCTTTTTGATGATTGACAAAACTGCCATCTCAAGTCTACCAATCCTCCCATATTGACAATTCTCATATCCCAATGAGAATTCCAACAAACCCTAATTGGTAACTTGGTAACTCCTCCCCCTTTTTGACATTACATCAAAAAGGTCCTCAAGGATTTTAATGTCTCATATCCCAATGAGATCTTACAATCTTTCCCTTGGCATGCCCTCAATCTTTCTAGTGATCCCATATCACTTAAGAGAGGCAACCCAATTTTCCTCCCATGAGGAAATACACATCCATCTTCCCATGATGGATACCTCCCCCTAGAGGCTTGCTCCCCCTTGACCATTGCACCAACAATGTCCTTGGAGAATCCCTAAGCCAATAGGAACATTAACCAAATCAAAATTAAGGCAAAGTTCAACAATGAACTCTCTTCCACCTTAAAGTTGATACTCTCCCTAAAACCCTTCTCCTAATCCATGTCCAATGGATTTCCACCCTCTCTAATGCTCTCCCAAGCATATCCTAGGGTTAGGAGTGGTTAGGGGACCTTAACCTAGCTGAACATGGGCCTAACCAACAAGATTTACCCGAAAATCATCAAATCAGAAATCGCTACCACCCCATCACCGATCATACCATGGTACGATCGATAATCGTGATTTATAGTTTTAAAGATTTGTAAATGGATTTCCGAAATCCATAAGTAAATATACATAAGTTTAAAATTCTTGAAATTTGGTATGTATATTACTTATCATAAACACTATGGGTGAAAAATATTGGAAAATTATTTTACCCATTAAATTAGGAGATTGATACAAAGTCCAAAATTTAAGAAAAACTTCAATAAAGAGCCCTCTTTGTATCATCCCATTCAATAGTGATAGCTATCAAAAGATAGGCTTCACCAAGGTTTTTCAAAAAGTTTTCAAAATATTTTTAAAACCTTTATTTTCTTTTTCCTAAACATCTCACCAATATCTAAATGTGTAAAACACATACAAGTCAAAAATCTTAGTGAGATGTGGGTTTTTGTTCTTTATGTTCTCATGCATATTTCTAAGGCAACATAATTTGATTCCCTTCAAATTGTGCCATAGTCCTTAATTTCATTTTATTTAATGCATGATATGATTATGGCAGAAATATGATATAGATAAAATCATATGCCAAAATCATGATGTCATGGCATGTAAATGACATTTAAGCATACATGACATATAAAAATAAATCTAAACATTATCACAACATATTTAGAGATACAAATGAAAATGATGTCATGACATGGAAAGGCAAATAAAGCATGGCAAGAAAAATATACTAAGGTATAAAATACCTAAGTGTTAAAATCAATTCTCCATTTCTAGGGATTAAATTCACTTTGCCTTAAACCGTTCATTTCCCTAGTGTGCCAAAAACCCAAAATAGCACACCATGACCTCTATGACCTAATTGTGGCAATTTAAATCATTCTAAACTTCTCAAACACATTGGCACATCCTAATGTGTCAACTCTACTATGGTTAGGTTAACTACCCATCCATTTAGGGTTGACACACCCTAACCCATCTAGCGTGAATCAATCACGCTTTTAGGAACCCAATACCTATTGGAGCTCCTTGGGTTAACAAGGTATTCCCTAGGGATAACTTCCCTAGATACCTTTCTAATGACCCTTTTTGGCTTTGAAGCCTTAGTCAAATGGGTCTTACTTGGGTCAACTCTAGAGGTGACTCCTCCATTGACCTTCTTAGTGGCTACATTTGATTTCTTTGAGGTGTTAGCCACTAAACACATACCATGGCTAGACTTAGGGATGACTTCCCTATTAGCCTTGGTTTTCCTAGACCTAGATGTGGTTCCATAATTAAATGGAACATTATGGTAGGACATAGGTTTGTGACCCAAACCCTTCTTGCCCTTAGACATTTCTTGTTTTCTAGGTCTTGACTTTTGTACATTAGACCCCTTAACGGAATTTGATATTATTGCTAGGGTCTTCTCCAATTTTTTTAGCCTTGACCTCAAGGCTTGGTTTTCTAACTCTAATTTTTCCAATTTTGAATTTTCATTTATCTTTTGGGAAATGTTTTTCTTTTTAGGCATATGCCTAGATTTCTTGGGATTAACACCCAAGTTTTCTTCAATTCTCCTAATTGACTCCCTAGGTAAAATAGATCTAGTGTTTTGAGTCCTAGGTTTGTCCTTAGAGAAACTAACATGTTTAGCACCTAAGCAATAAACCTTATTGTTTCTCCTAGCATGCTTTTCATTAATAATGGCAAGAGAACTAAAATAATTCTTAGCATGCTTTTTAATTCTAGAAATTGAAGGTGCATTATTTAAATGTACCTTAGGGTTAGCTTTAGAAGCTCCCCCTACATGAGTCACACCTTCTTGCCCTTTCTTCCTCCCCCTAGGGCATTGGCTTCGGTAGTGTCCCCATTGGTTGCACTTGAAGCACACAATGTGCTTTTTGCTCTTAATTGAGGGAACACCGACATCGTTTGACTTTGAGTTGACTTTTGGTGTCAATGCCTTCTTCTTAGCCAATTTAGGGCATTTGCTCTTGTAATGCCTTTTCTCCCTACACTCAAAGCATATTATGTGATTTTTATTTAAAATAATAACACTTGAGTTACCTAAGGAGGTGGTGGAGGCCTCTTCTTGATCTTCACTTCTCCCGGATGTGGATGCTTCTTGTTCTTGCTCCGGGATGGAAGATTGTCTCTCCTCCCCCTCAATGCTAAAGGTGGAGGTCTCCACCAAGTCATCAACATCTTCAAATGTTGTGGGTTCTTCTTCCTTGGCATTTTCTTCTACTTGTGCCGGTTGGGAATTTTCTTGGAAATTTATTATCTTATTCCATAGTTCCATTGCATCCCTATAATCACCCAATCTAGACCAAATAGTGTTAGGTAACAAATCACTAATCAATTTAATTACCTCGAGATTTGTCTTGAAGTTCTTGATTTGGTCTTGGGTCCACTTTGATTTTTCAATGGGCTTGTTGTGTTTGTCCCTAGGCATCTCAAAACCATTTTCTACAATAATCATATAATCAAAATCGGTTTCGAGATATACCTCCATCCGTTTCTTCCACCAAGCAAGATCTCCTTCGAATTTCGGTGGATGGATGAAGCCGGCCATTTTGTAGTGCTCTCACGGCGGTTAGTCCTTGAAGAGCGACCTTGCTCTGATACCACTTGTTGGGGATCGAAACGGCCGGCTAGAGGGGGGTGAATAGCCCTCGATCGTTGGATGCCGGAATTTGCTCGTTCTCGTTGCGTTGCTTGTCTACGATTGTTGTTAGTGCAGCGGAATACAATAATAATAACAATACTAACAACACACGACAATCACAAGCAATACACAAAGCATGTACGTGGTTCGGAACCGAATGGTTCCTACTCCACGGGCGAGCTCACCGAGCTCTAGTTATACGCACGACACTAACTAAACTCCTTCTCGACTACACGTCGGAGGTGGAGAAACCTCTCACAAGCTATTACAACAAGTAATATGAAATACAAGAAGAAATACAAATACAATACAAAATAGAACTTTTACACAATTGCTTTGATCGCTTTCTTGTTGCTTGCTTTAGATGACTCTTGAAGGTCTGGAATGCAGCAGCAATTCCCCTCCAATAGCTTCACAAAAGGCATGGCAAAAACCTCCATCTCGAGCTCCTTTTATAACCTGCATCGATCTGTTTTCACACCTAGCAATCGACTGCCAAAAGGCCCCAGTCGACTGCCCCTGTAGCCGTTGTCTCACAACGGCTAGATCTATGTCAGACAAGTTCCAACGGATCACCTACCAATCGACTGATGATGCCCATCAGTCGACTGGTGACCTAGTAGTCGACTGCCCAATCAGCTACGGAGCGTTCTATGCTTACGACACTCCCATCACCGATCATTGCCGACATCACGATCGCACCCATGGCGATCGCTAAGCATAAAACCCTAGCCTTACACCAGTCGAACCCTAGTCGACTTGGATTAGTCGAATCGACACCTATGCCAGTCGACTGATGTCAGGCAAAACCTCAAACACCAAGTTGTTTGAGCATCCGACCATCGGGTAAACCCTCAAACATCAAGTTTGAGCCTCCGACACTCAGTCTTAGCCACTTGGCCAAGTCCACATCATCCCTCATGGAGTTCCCTACCAATGCTTTCTTTCCTTGGCCTACGTCTCTCGGATGCGCTAAGCGCACGACTTCGCAATGCCATCCTTCGCGTTTCTTGCCCTCGAAGTATGCTTCCCTTTGGGCTCACTCCATTCGCTCCCCGTCCGGCGGTCCCTCGGATGCACCAAGTGCACGGCTTCGTAATGCCATCCTTCACCGACTCAAGGACCCCGAGCCTAGTGAACTTACCAAGTCCTCAAGACTTCCCACATGCACCAAGCGCACGACTTCGCAATGCATTTCCCATGCCAAGCACCAAGCGCACGGCTTCGCAATGCTTTGGACTTTCCCATGCCAACACCATGTTGGACTTTCCCATGACAATCCCATGTCATAAATTTTGTCTATCATCAAAATACTATCATCTACCTGGGCCGATTGCACCAACAAATGGAGCGAATTTCCTGGACTGGTACAGAAACTTGAGAATTGTTCTCACCCAAGAAAAGGAAGTTGTACGTTCTGGAGCAGCCCATTCCGGAGGCACCTCCTGCCACTGCCTCGCGAGCTGACAAAGATGCTTACAAGAAGCATCAAGATGATGCATTAGATGTGTCATGTCTAATGCTCGCGACCATGAACTCTGAGCTTCAGAAGCAACATGAGTTCATGAATGCTTATGATATGGTTGGACATCTTCGTCAACTATATCAAGGACAAGCAAGGCATGAGAGATATGAAGTCTCTAAGGCATTGTTTGGGTCTAAAATGCAAGAAGGGACTCCCGTAGGTCAATATGTACTCAAGATGATTGGGTACGTAGAAAACCTACAAAGGCTGGGATTCCCACTTGGCCAAGAGCTGGCCACTGACCTGATCTTGCAATCTTTGCCACAAGCCTTCAATCAATTTGTCATGAATTATAACATGAATGAAATTGATAAGCCATTAAAATGCTCAAAGATGTTGAGAACTCACGAGCTTAACCTTAAGAAAGGAAAATCTGACACCATTTTGATGGTGCACAAGAAGAAAGGCAAGGGCAAGCTTAAAGGTAAGGGAAAGTCCCAAGCCAAGGGCAAAGGCAAAGAACTTAAACCCAAAGGAGGGGTAGCCAAGGAAGGGGCTTGCTTCTACTGCAAGGAAGCAGGACACTAGAAGCGTAATTGTAAGGCATACCTGGAAGATCTTAAGAAGAAGAGAAGTGAGACTTCTACTTCAGGTATAAATGTTATAGAAGTCAATCTATCTATTTCTTTATCATGGGTATTAGATACCGGATGTGCATCTCACATTTGTACCAATGTGCAGGCGCTGAGAAATAGCAGGGCATTGACAAAGGGCGAGGTGGACCTACGAGTAGGCAATGGAGCAAGGGTTGCTGCTGTTGCTGTAGGAACTTATGATCTATCTCTTCCCTCTGGGCTTGTACTAGAATTAGATGAATGTTGTTATGTGCCTGCCTTAACTAAGAACATTATTTCAGTTTCTTATTTGGACAAGAAAGGATTTTCATTTATAATAAAGAACAAATGTTCTTCAGTTTATTTAAATGATATGTTCTATTGTAGTGCACCTCTAATGAACGGACTCTATTTTCTAGACTTAGAGAGCCCTGTCTATAACATAAGTACCAAAAGGTTCAAGTCAAATGAATTGAACCAAACCTATCTCTGGCATTGTTGCTTAGGTCACATAAATGAGAGTCGCTTATCTCAGCTCCATAAGGATGGGCTGCTAGACTCATTTGATTTTGAATCATATGAGACATGCGAGTCTTGCCTTTTAGGCAAGATGACCAAGACTCCCTTTAGTGGACACAGTGAAAGAGCAACAGATTTGTTAGGACTTATACATAGTGATGTATGTGACCCTTTCAATGTTGCAGCTAGAGGTGGTTACAGGTACTTCATTACATTTACTGATGACTTCAGTAGATATGGTTGTGTATCTCATGACACATAAATTAGAATCCTTTGAAAAGTTCAAAGAATTCAAGAATGAAGTACAAAACCAGCTTGGCAAGAGTATTAAGATACTTTGATCAGATTGAGGTGGTGAATACCTTAGCCATGAGTTTCGTGACTATCTAGCTGAGTGTGGGATTCTATCCCAACTCACTCCTCCTGGAACACCACAGTGGAATGGTGTATCCGAAAGGAGGAATTGTACCCTATTGGATATGGTACGATCTATGATGAGTCACACAGATCTTCCTATATCCTTTTGGGGATATGCTCTATATACAACATCCTTTACCCTTAACCATGTACCATCTAAGGCTGTGATAAAGACACCATATACGATATGGACAGGGAGAAATCCCAAGATGTCTTTTATGAGGATTTGGGGTTGTGAGGCTTACGTTCGACGTCAAGTCTCAGACAAACTAGGACCCAAATTCGATAGGTGCTATTTTGTTGGATATCCCAAGGATACAAAGGGATATTACTTCTACATTCCCAGTCAGCACAAAGTGTTTGTGGCAAAGACTGGGGTTTTTCTAGAAAGGGATTTTGTTTCTAGAAAAACTAGTGGGAGTACGTTCGATCTTGAAGAAATTCAAGATATGGACCATAGCACTGAGGCCTTGATGGAGGTTGAACAGGAACCACAAAGTGTTGTGGGTGATGAGGTTGTTGCACAAAGAGTTGTGGAACAACCACCTGTTCAGGTAGACCTACCTCTTCGCAGATCTGATAGGGTACGTCGTCAGCCTGAGAGATACTCATTTCTCTTGTCTAACCATGATGGCGTAATGCTCATTGAGAATGAGCCTACCTCCTATCAGGAAGCTGTGATGAGCCCAGATTCTGAGAAATGGCTAGAGGCCATGAGATCCGAGATGGAATCCATGTACACCAACCAAGTATGGACTTTGGTTGATCCACGAAGAATTGAGCCCATTGGGTGTAAGTGGGTCTTTAGGAGAAAGACTGACATGGATGGACTTACGCATACCTATAAGGGCCGATTGGTGGCTAAAGGTTTCAAGCAAATTCATGGTATTGACTATGATGAAACATTTTCTCCAGTGGTGATGTTTAAGTCCATTAGGATCTTGCTTGCTATTGCAGCATACCACGATTATGAGATCTGGCAGATGGATGTCAAAACCGCATTTCTTAATGGAAACTTACTCGAGGATGTGTACATGACACAACCTGAGTGTTTTGAAGATCCACAACATACTGGGAAAGTATGCAAGCTGCAAAGGTCCATTTATGGGCTAAAGCAAGCCTCTCGGAGCTGGAATCTTCGATTCGATGATGCAATCAAACAGTTTGGTTTCATCAAGAATGAAGATGAACCCTGTGTCTACAAGAGGGTTAATGGGAACACAGTTGTCTTCCTTGTATTATATGTGGATGACATACTACTCATTGGGAATGACATCCCTTCTCTACAGTCTGTGAAGACTTGGCTGGGGACGTGCTTCTCAATGAAGGACTTAGGTGAAGCAGCCTGTATTCTAGGCATCAAGATCTATAGAGATAGATCTAAGAGATTGCTTGGCCTAAGTCAGAGTACATACATTGACACAGTTTTACTACGGTTTGCCATGAAGAATTCCAAGAAGGGACTTTTGCCGATGTCACATGGTGTGAGTCTTTCGAAGACTCAAAGTCCCTCTTCTAGAGATGAGAGAGACCACATGGATAAGATCCCTTACGCATCTGCTATAGGATCTATCATGTACGCCATGCTGTGTACTCGTCCTGATGTCTCGTATGCTTTGAGCATGACGAGTAGGTACCAGTCAGATCCAGGTGAGCGTCACTGGATAGCAGTCAAGAATATTCTTAAGTACTTAAGAAGGACTAAAGAATATTTTTTGATATTTGGAGGCGATGAGAAGCTAGCTGTAAAGGGTTACAGCGATGCCAGCTTCCAAACTGACCAGGATGATTATAGATCACAGTCAGGGTTCGTGTTTTGCTTGAATGGTGGCGTATGGTGGAAGAGTTGAAGCGAGGACACGATTCTTGATTCTAGCGAAGCGAGTATATCTTGCATCGAGAAGCGACAAGGAGGAAGTTTGGATCCGCAAGTTCATTACTGAGCTTGGGGTGGTTCCTAGCATTGCAGATCCTATGGAGCTCTATTGTGACAACAATGGAGCGATTACACAGGCTAAGGAACCTCGCTCACACCAGCGGACCAAACACATACTACGGCACTTCCATCTCATTCGAGAGATCATCGATAGAGGAGATGTGAAGATTTACAGAGTACCCACAGAGGCTAACATCACAGATCCCTTGACCAAGGCTTTGGCACAGAAAAAGCATGATGGTCACACTAGGTCATTGGGTATTAGATACTACGGTGATTGGCACTAGTGCAAGTGGGAGATTGTTAGTGAAAGCCCTAGAGACAATCATGTGATGATTGTTGTATGGACTTTATTGTATCATATTCCTATTTATAAAGGCATGGTTATTATATTTACTTGTATTGGTGCCAAATAACTAATTATAATAATGTCCTTGAGTAGTAGGTTCTTATCTATATCAATCGATTGGTTGAATCGATAATGAGATGATATAGAGAACACTACTCTTAATCATTCCTAGTCGAGTATTAACATTCAGGGACAATGTTAATGCGTAGAGACTAGCATGTAGGTCAACATGATGACTTAATCTCACAAGTCATGGATATGAGATATCAAGTTGACACATGGGTATGCATTGGAGAATGTATATTGAATGACCCACCATGAGAAAGTATCATGGATCGTTATATGAGTGTCATATACTTTCTCATGTGGCTATTAGTATGACTATTAGTCCTTAGACCTGAAGTCACCATGGTTCCCTACATAAGGAGTTGCATACTTTGGCTTCGTCAAACGTCACCCATAAATGGGTGGACTATAAAGGCGATTACTGGGTATGTAACAAATTATGCGGAGGGATGTGAGTGATGTAGATGGGATCTATCCCTCCTATATGACGGGAGTGACATCGATATTCTTGATAGAGTGAGACCACGAAGTGCATGGCCATGCCCAAATGAGTCAATATTAGATATTGAGCTCATTTGATTAGAGTGAGTCTACTTGGAGTTCAAGATTTAGATTGTACCGAGGATGACACGGTCTATGCCTCGATTGGTCAATCTAGATGTCAAGGATAGAGGGACATTGTCACATATTGTGAGAGTCACAATTAGTAGTCACAAAGGTGATGTTGGAGCTCAACATTCTTGTAACTTGGGTAGCAATGATGTGTTGCTAAATACCGCTCATTGCTTATGTTTCTAAATCGGTTTAGGGACATTGCCAACGTTACAAAAACCTATAGGGTCACACACATAAGAGCAATTAGATGGAGATTAGGTTCATATGATGAACCATGAGGATTAGGTTCATGGGATGAACCAAATTGGATTAAGAGTAATCCAAATTAGACTAATTGAGTTAGACTCAAGTTGATTCAAGTGTTGAATGAGTCTAATTTAGATTTGATTCATCAAATCAATTTAAATTAATGAATAGAGATTCATTAAATTAAATTGACTTGAGTCAAGTGGTTAGATTTGATTAGCCATGGGAGATTAGAGGTCAAGTTTGACTTGACTTGAGAGGGAAGATGAAAGGTCAAGTTTGACTTGACCAAATGCCATGTCATGATGATGACTTGGCATGGCCGGCCAATGATGATGCTCCACATCATCATTGAGTTTGTCATGTGGTGCCACCTCATGAGGGAGACCAAGAGTCATGGGAGTTACATGCATGCATGTAACCCCCTCTCCATGAAGTGGCTGGCCACTTCTAGATCTAATGAGAATTCATTTGATGAGTTATTCTAACTTCATCTTCTTCCTTGGGATTTTTTTCCTTCAAGCTCTCCTTCTTCTTCCTCATCTTACCGAGACCTTCTAGGAGTGCTAGCACACTCAAGATTGTTTTTTCTCCACCTATTGCTTGTGTGGATACCAATAGAGGAGTGTGCACTTGAAACTCTCAAGTTTCGGCGAACCTTTTGGACGAGCGGGATTTGCGAAGGGCATCGCATCGAGGGTAATGATCTCACCTCTTAGATCTAAGGTAGATCTAGGGTTTTTAGTAAGCACATACATGTTTTATTTTAATATATCTTCACACGGATCCGTGGCCGGGGTTTTCGAGGTTTCCGCAATGCAAAAAGCGGTTTTTGCGGCTCAAAAAAACCCAACACTGATCTCTTGACCCAACTGGTCTTCATGCCAAATGTCCGGTCCACTCGACCCATTTGGACTTCATGCCTAGTATTCGGTCCTCTTGATCTATCAAGACATCTTCCTAGTATCCGATTAACACGACCTACTAGGACTTCCTATAAAACCTGCATACTTAACACTAATATCAGAACACAAGTATATCCTAACTTTAACTATGGTTCATACATCAAAACTAAGGAGTGGTGCTCTCTGCACCAACATTTCGTCTTTAAGACTACATGCTTGGACTTACGTTGCCAAGGTCTTGTCTTTGGACTTCCTTTGCCAAGGTCCGCTTGGAATTTACGCCGTCAAGACTACATGCTTGGACTTATGCTGCCAAGACCTCTGGGACTTTCCTTGCTAAGATTCACACTTAGACTTCTCTTTACCAAGTCTTCACAATTGAATTTTCCTGTCACTTAACACATTCATGGTTAGATCACAAATATTGCCTAATTATAAATGATTATCCAAACATCAAAATAAATGCATGGGACATTATTGCACCAACACTCGAGACCAGTCGACTAACACACCTCAAGTATGACTAATTCATACTTGAGAACACACCCTAAGCCTAGACTAAACCTTCTAGCTTCTCCATCAGCCTTGCGCCTCCAAGATCCTTCCGAGTCCATGACTCTTTCATCCTTACACTTGCCTTCAAAAGCTTCCTACTGGTGCAATCGATCCAGGTCACGATTGACCAGACTCGAGTTTGACTCGAGTAGTATTTTAATATTTGACATTGACGTCTGACATTGATGTCTGACAAGTGTTAGGGAGATTGTTGGTGCAATCGACCCAGGTCATACTTGATGTTTGACGATGGTTTGACCATTGTTATAGAAAGTCCACGCTTGAGTCTTGGCATGAAAAGTCCAACATGGGTTGGCAAGGAAAGTCCAAGCATGGGTCTTGGCATGGAAAGTCCAACATGGGTTAGCAAGGAAAGTCCAAGCATGGTTCTGATAGGCATGAGGCTGATGGAGATGGCTAGAAGGCTTAGGTCTATTGGTGCAGGGGCACCAGATAATCGAACCTGTGTTTTGATTATGGAAAAGACACAAAGTTAAGTTTACATAGTTATCTCATGAGCTAAATAAAGTGTGCAGAAAGCCCTAAAGCTAGAGCTTAAGGTCAGCGACACCCAGAGGGAGCCGTGGTGGTCAGACGACACCGGGATGATTTCAGAGGAAGCCGAAGGAATCAGGTGGAAGACCGAAAGCAGAAGCTACAAGGTAAATGCTGAGGTGAGCTCATGTGAGTCAGCGCAAGTAAGGTCGTGTCCTCTATATGGGGACGACTGTAGGCGACGATCTGACTAAGACTTCCTGTGAAAGGTCTAGGTCAAGATCGGACGGTAAGAAACCGTCGCATTTACCATTTTTTGTTCTAACCTCTTATTGCAGGGAAGTGGCCAGGATGACAGTCGACTGCTAACCATTGGGCAGTCAACTGATGCTCATCAATCGACTGATGGAAGGCATCAGTCGACTGATGGTGATGAATCAGCCTTTTGTGCTAGGTCAAAATGGATAATGTTTGACGCGACCACTTCACGATAAAATTTGGTACCACCTCGTGATCTGTTCCAAAAGATGAGGAGACTTATTCCAAGGCTAAATTCTATAAAAGGAGAGGAGGGCTCCAACCCAAACATCAATCAAGATTATTCTCAAGTGCTCCTACAACGCCAAAGCTCCAACACCGTCATAACACCGACGCAACGACAAGTTCTAATCTTCTTCGTCGGCAGCAACAATAAGTAATTGTTTTTGTTATTGTATTCTTTGTTTTAATCGTAACGAGGTGAGGTAGTCTTGTTGCCTCATCCTCGTACTTCCAGTTTTGTGATCATTATCTCCTACCTCCAACGAGGAGGAGATCTGATAGTGCTTTGCCCTCCGTATGCGGTCTAGGATCGTTAGGGCCTTGGAGTAGCAACCGTTGGGTTGTGAACCAAGTAAAAATAAACTTGTCGCTTTATTATTTCCTCTGTGTAACTCAAGTATCGAAATAAACAAAAATTTTAACGCTCGCTATTCACCCCCCCTCTAGCGACGCTTCTCGATCCAACAAGGTCTAGGCTAAGGGTGGTCTAGCAAGTATTGGGGTACCATACTTGGATTAAAATCTCATGTTTGAGGTGTATCAGTCGACTGGGACTATGGTCAGTCGATTGATGGGAGTCAACTAGGGTTTGACTATGGGAAGATGGCCTAGCAGTCGACTGCCAGCATTGGGCAGTCGACTGATGGTGCCATTAGTCGACTGCTAGGGTATGACAGTCGACTGATGCTTCGGCCATGAGCATAGTAAGTTCTTCAGTCGAGTGATCGACTCTAACACTCGACTGATTGAGCCATTAGTCGACTAATGGGTATGATTAGTCGACTGATGGTTTATCCGTTAGAACTTATCTGATGTGGCTCATGTCGTTGTGAGACAACGGCTACAGGGGCAGTGGACTGATGATCCTGATCAGTCGACTGCTTGGCAAAAATCATCCTGAGTTGTAGGTTTAAAAGGAGCACGAAGGGAGGATTTTTGGCATCGATTCTTGGATGTGTTTAGGGCGATTTGTTGCTGCAAATCAGGATCTCCAAGTGCAATTCAAGCAACCAAATAAGCAAGCATCCAAAAGCTCTTTGTAAAGTTTTCTTTACATGCATTTTAGTGTATTTTGCTTGTATTTCATTCTTATTGTTTTAAAAATTATTGTACGAGGTTTCTCCACCTATAGATTGTTCTTAGAAGGAGTTATTGTTATAGTGGTGTGTGATTGGCATCGCTAGGGCACATTCGAGCTCAATCCGTGGAGTAGGAAGCATTCGGTTCTGAACCACATTATATTGTGTTGTATTGTGCTTGTGCTTATTTTGTATTGTATTATTTCTATTTCCGCTGTGTACTAATATAATTGTAGCAAGCACGATCGAATTTCTCCATCAACGTCGAAGCGCTATTCACCCCCTCTAGCGGCCACCGAGGTCCCAACAATTGGTATCAGAGCCAAGCTGCTCTTCAAGGAGTAACAACCAAGAGAGCACTGCTAGAGGGCAAGAAGATGAATTATGAAGAAAAATTGGGTTGGGACATCAACACCCCAATTCCATACACCTTCTATGGACAAGAAGGTTTTGAACAATGGAGGGCATGAATGGAGAGCTTCTTCATGATGGACTTTGAAGATCGGATGATTCTAGTGAAGGGGTTCGAGATTCCAAGAGGTCCAAAAGGTGGATATCTCAAGAGGAAAAGATGGACCGAAGAGCAAGTCCAAGATTTCGAAAGAAATCATAAGGTAACACAATTAATATTAAATTCATTGCCTAATGATATTGTGTCTAGGTTAGGTGAATTTCTAGATGCCAAGGAGCTATGAGAAAAATTGGCCAAGCTCCATGAAGAACCCTCCATGGCTCAAGTAGAAAGAGAGCCCGAAGGAGAAGAATCCTCATCCTCACAAGAAAGTGAGGATTTGGAAGTTGATAGGGAATCAACATCCGGATCCGGATCGGAAGAGGAAGAAAAGGTGGAAGAAGCCTCCACCTCTAGGATTGAGGGAGAGGAGATTAGGGCATCCTCAATACCGGAGCAACAAGAAGAACCATCTACCTCCGATCAAGAAGAGGAAGAAGTCCAAACTTCCACCACCCTAGGTAACTTAAACATTGTAGTTAAAATTAAAAATCATATAATATGTTTTGAGTGTAGGGAGCAAGGACACTACAAGAGTAAGTATCCAAAAAGAGTTAAGAAGACTTCACCGGCGTCTAAAAGTAAAAAAAAAGTCAAATGAAGCTAGAAACCCAATTAGGAAGAGCAAGGAGCACATGGTGTGCTTCAAGTGTCAACAATGGGGCCACTATAGGAGTCAATGCCCTAGGAGAAAAGAAGAAGCATCACAAGTAGGGGGAGCTAAGGCAAACCCTAAGGTAACCTTTAAGTATGCATCTTCTTCAATTAAAATTCAAAAGCATGCTTTTAATTCACTTGCAATTACTCATGAAGAACATGTTAGTAGAAATAGATTTTATTGTCTAGGTGCAAAATCATATAGAATTTCAAATAAGGAGAAATTTGGGACTAATGTCCCTAAAACAATTTTACCTAAGGACAAACCTAGATCGAAAAATTCTAGACCTATCCTTCCTAGGAAGATAGAGGATCACCTATGCATCAACCCTAAATGGATTAGACATATGCCTAGAAATAAGAATATCTCAAGAGTTAATAAAAAATAAACAATTGAGATATTGGAAAAGGAAAATCAAGTCTTGAGGTCAAGGCTTGAGAAAATGGAAAAGACCCTTGCAAAAATGCAAAATCAAATTCAAAGGTCAAAGGATAAAAAATCTAGGTCTAAGAGTCAAAACCTAGGTTTTAGGAAGCAAGGTCCACCTTAGGGCAAGAGAGGTTTGGGTCACAAACCTAAGCCTAAGGAGACCTATCATAATGTTCCATTCGATATTGGAACTCAAGTTAGGTCTAGGAAAACCAAGGTTAATAGAGAAGTCATCCCTAAGGTTGACCAAGGTAAATGCCTAGTGACTAGGGTTTCAAGAAAACCTAGGCAAGCCACTAAGAAGGTTACAAGGAGAGTTACCCCTAGAGTTAACCTAGGTAAGACCCAAATGACCAAGGCTACCAAGCCTAGAAGGGTCATTAGGAGGGTATCTAGGGAAGTTATCTCTAGTGAATACCTAGTAAACCCAAGGAGCTCCAATAGGTATTGGGTTCCTAGGAGCATGATCGATTCACGCTAGATGGGTTTAGGTGTGCCAACCTTGAATGGATGGGTAGTTAACCTAACCATGGTAAAGGTGACACTTTAGATCATTTTCAAGGTTATGGATACCTTGAAAATAGGTACGAATTCAAATCCTAAAAGATTTTAGGATGTGCCAATATACCTTGAAGATTATGAAAAATCAATCAAATTGGCACAATTTAGGTTTAGAGGTTGAGGTGTGCCATTTTGGGTTTTTGGCACACTTGGGAGATAATTGACAATATGGAAAAATGGGTTTAATAATAACAAATGGCAACAAATACTAAAATTTAGGTATTATATACTTTTATATTTTATTTGCCATGCTTTGATTGCCATATAACATGTCATGACATCATATCTACTTTTAATCATTTAATATGTCATGATATTACTTAGGATTAAGGTTTTATGTTATGTATGCTTAGACTCTATTTTATGTCATGACATCATGATCATTGGCCATGTTTATTTATGTTATCTTTTATGCCATGATCATTCATGCATTAATAAAATTGATTCAAGGACAATTGGCATGACTTGAAGTCCCATGTATAAGGGAATCAAGTAGGGTTGCCTTATAAAATGCATGAAACCTTAGTATTAGGATGAACAAAACCCACATCTCACATTACATTGACATGTATACATGTGAGATGCTAGGATATGAGTTAAGTTCAAGGTGCATTGTTTTTGCATCTAGATGAACTAAAACTAATCTTATGTTATTGATGGATCATTGGGAAAGCTTATATTCAAGCCATGTACATTAAGCCCAAAGAACATGATCCAATATAAGGTTTTAAAAACATTTTGAAAAACCTTGGTGAAGTCTATCTTTTAATAGCAATCACCATTGATGAAGTTGATACAAAGTGAGCTAAAACATTGAAGTTTTCTTCATTTTTGAACTTTGTGTCAATTTCGCTATTTTATTGGTAAAATATTTTTCAAACATTTTTCACCCATTGTATTTGTTGTAAGTATTATGCGTATGAATTTTCATGATTTTTCAAGTTATGTATATTTACTTATGAATTTTTGAAATTCGGTTCTGATAATTGAAAATCAGAATTTTCAGTTATTAGTTGACTGTTGCTTGATGGCAGTCGACTGATGGGTAGGGTAGTTGACTGTTGACTGATAGAGTCGACTGCCAGGGTTGATTTTAGGTAAAGGATGTTTAGCCCATATTTCAGCTCTGCTAGGGTTCCCTAACCACTCCTAACCCTAGGATATGCTTTGGAAAGCATTAGAAAGGGTGAAAATCCATTGGATATGGATTAAGAGAGTTGTTAGGGTGTGTATCAATTTTAAGGTGTTGGAAAGTTCAATGTTGAACTTTGAACCTTATTTTTGATGGTTTAGTATTCCTATTGGCTTAGGGACTCTCCAAGGACATTGTTGGTGCAATGGTTAAGGGGGAGCAAGCCTTTAGGGGGAGGTATTCATCATGGGATGATGGATGTATTTTTCCTCATGAGGGGGAAAAATGGGAATTTGAGATGTCCAATTTGGAAATTAGGAGAGTTTGTAGGATTTCCTCTCTTAAGTGATATGAGACTTATCACTAGGAAGATTGTAGGAATCCTAGATATTTTTGGACCAAGGGAGAGATTGTAAGATCTCATTGGGATATAAGACATTGACCTCCTTGGGAGAACCTTTTTGATGTATGTCAAAAAGGGAGAGAATTAATGGGAGAATGTTAGAATTACCAATTTGGGAAAATTGGTAAGAGAATTTGAGTTAGGGGTCTAACTCAAGGGTGTTTTTGTCAAACATAAAAAGGGAGAGATTGTTGGTGCAATTGGCCCAGGTCACGATTGACCAGACTCGAGTTTGACTCGAGTAGTGTTTTGATGTTTGATATTGATGTCTGACAAGTGTTGGGAGATTGTTGGTGCAATCGACCCAGGTTATACTTGATGTTTGACGATGGTTTGACCATTGTCAAGGAAAGTCCAAGCATGGGTCTTGGCAGGGAAAGTCCAACATGGGTTGGTAAGGAAAGTCCAAGCAATGGTCTTGGCATGGAATGTCCAACATGGGTTGGCAAGGAAAGTCCAAGCATGGGTCTTGGCAATTGAGAAGTCCAAGGGGAATATTGGCGGCGTAAAGTCCAAGGGTGAAGTCTTGGCAGCATAAGTCCAATGGTTGACAGCGTAAAGTCCAACCGGAGTCTTGGCAGCAAAAAAAATAACTTGGAGGGATCCGATAGGTCCTCGCTGGCAAGACTCCGCTTGGACTTTACGCCGCCAACCATTGGACTTATGCTACCAAGACTTCACCCTTGGACTTTACGCCGCCAATATTCCCCTTGGACTTCTCAATTGCCAAGACCCATGCTTGGACTTTCCTTGCCAACCCATGTTGGACTTTACATGCCAAGACCCATGCTTGGACTTTCCTTGCCAACCTATGTTGGACTTTCCATGCCAAGACCCATGCTTGGACTTTCCTTGCCAACCCATGTTGAACTTTCCATGCCAAGACTCAAGCTTAGACTTTTCATGACAATGGTCAAACCATCGTTAAACATCAAGTATGACATGGGTCGATTGTACCAACAATCTCCCCAACACTTGTCAGACATCAATGTCAAACATCAAAACACTACTCGAGTCTCGTCAATCGTGACTTGGACCGATTGCACCAACAATCTCCCCTTTTTAATGTTTGACAAAAACACCCTTGAGTTAGGCCCCTAACTCAAATTCCCTTACCAAATTTCTCAAATTGGTAATTCTAACATTCTCCCATTAATTCTCCCCCTTTTTGAAATACATCAAAAAGGTTCTCCCAAGGAGGTCAATGTCTCATATCCCAATGAGATCTTACAATTCCCCCTTAGTCCAAAAACATCTAGGATTCCTACAATCTTCCTAGTGATAAGTTCCATATCACTTAAGAGAGGCAATCCTACAAACTCTCCCAATTTCCAAATTGGGCATCTCAAATTCCCATTTTTCCCCCTCATGAGGAAAAATATATCCTTCATCCCATGATTGATACCTCCGCCTAAAGGCTTGCTCCCCCTTAACCATTGCACCAACAATGTCCTTGGAGAGTCCCTAAGCCAATAGGAATACTAAACCATCAAAAATAAGGTTTAAAGTTCAACATTGAACTTTCCAACACATTAAAATTGATACACACCCTAACAACTCTCCTAATCCATATCCAATGGATTTTCAGCCTTTCTAATGCTTCCCAAAGCATATCCTAGGGTTAGGAGAAGTTAGGAAACCCTAACATAGCTGAAATCAGGTTAAACAAACCTTGTTTACCCAAAATCATGCATGATAGTCGACTCTTATAGTCACCAGTCGACTGCACCATGCATCAGTCGACTGCCATCAAGGGAAATCGACTGATATATGCAAAATGCAGATTTCAATTATCAGATTCGAAATTGCAAAAAGAATAAATAATTATACGTAATTCGAAAAATCGTGAAAATTTATACGTATAATACTTATAACACATAAAATGGGTGAAAAATGTTTGAAAAATATTTTACCCATAAAATAGAAAAATTGACACAAAGTTCAAAAGTGAAAAAAAACTTTAATGTTTTAACTCACTTTGTATCAACATCATCAATGGTGATTGCTATCAAAAGATAGACTTCACCAAGATTTTCTAAAATGATTTTAAAATGTTTTTGAAAACCTATATTGGATCATGTTCTTTGGGCTTAATATACATGACTTGAACATAAGCTTTCCCAATGATCCACAAATAATATAAGATGATTTTGAGTTCATCTAGATGCAAAAACTATGCACCTTGAACTTAACTCATATCCTAGCATCTCATATGTATCTAGAGTGTATCAATACACATACATGTCAATGTTATGTGAGATGTGAGTTTTGTTCTCCTAAACTAGGGTTTCCTGCATTTTCTAGGGCAACACTACTTGATTCCCTTATACATGGGACTTCAAGTCATGCCAATTGTCCATAACTCAATTTTCATATATGAATGAATGATTATTGCATTAATGATGATATAGGTAAACATGTGCTCCAATGTCAGACATCAAAATACTACTCGAGTTAAACTCGAGTCTGGTCAATCGTGACCTGGGTCGATTGCACCAACACTTCCTTCGGTTTCGTCATGCTTTGGGTCCCTCCTTTGCCAAGGTCTTGCTTAGACTTTATGTTGCCAAGACTACAGACTTGGACTTATGCTGTCAAGACTCACCTTTGGACTTCTCTTGCCAAGGCTTCACCCTTGGACTTTCCTTGCCAAGTCTTCACACTAGGACTTCCTTTGCCTAGATTCACACTTGGACTTTCCTATCACTTAAATATTCATCATTATTAGATCACAATTATTGTCAAACTTTAAATCATTATCCAAGAATCAAAATACATTAATACTTGGGGTTGCACCAACAATCTCCCCATTTTTGATGTTTGGAAATCATTTAAGTTAGGTCTTAAAATATGCAATAAAAGCACAGTATGAATCTAACTTAAAGTTTTCCTTCTCCCCCTTTGACACACATAAAAAAGAGAAGGACAAATATCAAATGAAGACATTTTTGAATAAGATTGTTTATGCCTTAAACTAAGGTATATAATGTACTCAAAGCTCCCCCTTAATCCAAGACATACTTTTATCATGTGTGAATAACATAGTGAGCAAAACATGAAAGCATAAGTAATAGTAATTCCTAACTTTGCACCAACAATAAACCATATGCATATAGGTTTTTGGGTTTAGAAAGATATCATAGGAAGGCTAAACTAATGCATCAATTAGTCCTACTCCCCCTTAATTGTTATGCTAATCATACCATAAGGTTAGGACAACTCAGATTGGGATCTTAAATGATGAACTCAAGCTAATCTACCTAAAATAGTACCATCAGTCAACTAAGACAAACACCAGTCAACTAAAGACCCCCGCCAGTCGACTGCCATATGGAGCAATCGACTGGTTTCTGATAGTCTAGAAATCAATGAATTGTAGATGAGCTTAAAAAAAAAAGGATAAGTAATTCTACATATTTGGAAAAATCACAAAACTTTATATACACATTACTTATGTCAAGTACAATGGGAAAAAAATAGGGGAATAAAAAAATACCCATTATATTAAAGGATTGAAACAAAGTTCAAAACTATTAAAATCATCAATGGGTTTGGCTAACTTTATGTCAATATTATCAATGATGATTGCCATCAAATGATAGACTTCACCAAGGTTTTCAAAAATGATTGTAAAATATTGTTCAAACCTTAAGTTTAATCAAGGTCTATTGGTTCATCAAAAAGTACACATACATAATAAAATTGTGCATGACATTCCAAAATGAAATTACAACATCGTCTCAAGGAACAAGTCTTACAAGTACCAAACAATTAAAAAACAAAAACACACACATCGGTAACCGACTATGGTCTCTCGGCATCATCGTCAACCTCCATTTGTGTGTGTATCATCAACAACAACACCACCAACACCAAAGGAGGATGGGAAATACTGCGGTCGTTGTCTTGGTGCTAAGGAGCATAGAATTGCAAGCATGTCCTGTTGCTGTCGCTCCATCGTATCAAGATGGGAGAAGACTTGAGTTCAAAACTTGTGATTCTCTAGGTTGGGCCCCTCCAGATGTGTGTCGATGGACTCCTTAAACTCTATAAAGCGTGATGCAAAGTTGGAGTCTGGCATAGTGTCATCTCCCACAGCCGTGGCAGGGCCGACTCTAGCCCCATCGTGACGTATTCGGCTTCGGTTATAGATAAGGCAACACAGTGTTGCATTCTACTACACCAGCTCACTAGACTCGAGCCAAGAAGTTGGCAACACCCACTCGTGCTCTTTCTATTGAGTTTACTATTGGCATAATCCGAGTCAGAGTAGTCGATTAGTTCAAACTCGTTAGATATAGGGTACCAAATTCCTACATTTGTATTCCATTTAGATATCTAAGGATGAGTTTGACTAATGTTAGGTGCGACTCCTTAGTACAAGTTTGAAATCTTGCACACATACTCACTGTGAATAGTATATTAGGTCGACTCGCAATTAAGTATAGGAGACTACCTATCACACACTTATAGTATTTTAAGTCTATTGGTTTTCCTTCTAAGTCCTCTCCTATATTAACATTTGTAGCCATTGGTGTATTAATTACCTTAGCGTTTTGCATTCCAAATCTATTAATTAATTTTTTAGCGTATTTATGTTGATGTAGGTAAATTCCTTCCTTGGTATGTTTAATTTGTAAGACTAGAAAAAATGTTAATTCTCCTACTAAGTTCATTTCAAATTCACTTTCTATTAGTGAAATGAACTCATTTAGTAAATTTGAGTTGGTTGTTCCAAAGATGATATCATCTACGTATATTTGGGTAATGAAAATTTCTTTACCTACGGATTTTACGAAGGGGGTTGGGTCTACTAGGTCTTGACTAAACCCTTTTGACTTAAGATAAATAGAAATCCTTTCATACCAATCTATAGGAGCTTACTTTAGTCCATATAAAGCTTTCTTAAGTCTGAAAACATGGTCGGGTTTGTCTAAACTTTCAAATCCTGGGGGTTGGCTAACGTTGACCTCTTGCTTAATAAAACCATTTAAAAACGTTGACTTCACATCCATTTGAAATAATTTGAATCCTTGATGTGCAGCGTAGGCCAACAACATTTTAATCAATTCTAGTCTAGCTATGGGGGTATAGGTTTCGTCATAATCTAACCCTTCTACTTGACTAAATCCTTTAGCGACTAATCTTGATTTATTCCTAACTACTTCTCCTTTATCATCGAGTTTGTTCCAGAATACCCACCTTGTTCCAATGATCGATTTATCTTTAGGTGGTGGTACTAATTCCTAGACTTCACTCCTAGTGAATTGAGCTAGCTCTTCTTGCATAGCTATAATCCAATCAGGATCAAGAAGAGCTTGTTCAATTGATTTGGGTTCGATTTTCGAGATTAATAAGATTTGACTAATGTTTCTATATGACTCTCTAGTTCGAACCCCTAGGTTGGGATCACCTATTACTTGATCAATGGGATGATTTGATTGTAACCTAGACTGACTTGGGTTAGGATTTGTACTAGACTCATTTTCATGGTCAGACTCAGGTCTAGTATCAATTGGTTCATTAACTAGTTCTACTTCGGGTTTTGTGAGTTTATTTTCTTCGTCGAATACCATATTAATCGTTTCTTTTATTTTTAAGTTTTCATTATTATAGACCCTATAGGCTTTATTTGTGGCTGAGTACCCTAGGAATATTCCGGTGGTTGCTTTAGAAGTGAATTTTCCTAAGTAGTCTTTAGTATTTAATATGTGAACCCTACATTCGAAAACCCTAAAGTATTTAAAGTTGGGTAATTTTTCATAATAGATTTCATATGAGGTTTTAAGGTGTCTTTTGGCTAGTAGGATTCTATTTTGGACTTAGCACACCGTACTAACGGCTTCTGCCCAAAACCTATTAGAAAGGTTGTATTCATTTAACATGGTTTTAGCGACTTCTTGTAGGGTTCTATTCTTTCGCTCAACTAGACCATTTTATTGTGGGGTTCTAGGGCAGGAGAACTCATGGTGGTATCCATTTAAGTTACAGAAGTCGGTGAACCTATGGTTTTCGAATTCACCACCATGATCGCTTCTAAGTCTATTAACCTTAAGGTTCTTTTCATTTTCTATTAACTTGTATAAGTTGGTGAGTTGTTCTAGGGTTTCACTTTTGTGTTTTAGGAACCTAACCCAGGTAAACCTAGAGTAGTCATCAACTATGACTAAGTAGAATTGATTTCCGTTTAGTGACTTGGCTCCATGAGAATCAAATAGGTCTAAGCATAGGAGCTCAACTACACTTTTGGTTCTTTCTTGGTTAGTTAGTTGATGTTATGCCCTAGTTTGTTTACCTTGTTGACACACATTACAAATTTTATTGTCTAAGTTGTTAAGGTTGGGTAAACCTCTAACTAAGCCACTCTAACTCATTTTGCGTGCGAGTCTTGGATGATAGTGTCCTGTTGGATCGAGAAGCGTCGCTAGAGGGGGGTGAATAGTGATCGTAAATCTTTTCGACGTTTCGTTCGAGTAGATAATTAAATGAGTAAGAGCAGTGGAAAATTAAGAGACACATTTATTTTTACTTGGTTCACAACCCAGCGGTTGCTACTCCAAGGCCCTATCGGTCCTAGACCGCGTACGGAGGGCAAAGCACTATAATGTCTCCTCCTTGTTGGAGGTAGGAGACAACGATCATAAAACCGAAAGTACGAGGATGAGGCAACAAGCCTACCTCACCTCATTACGATTAAAACAAAGAATACAATAAAAATAATTACTTGCTACTGCTGTCGACGAAGGAGATTTGAACTTGTCGTCGCGTCGCCGTTATGACGGTGTTGGAGCATTGGCGTTGTAGGAGCACTTGAGAATAAACTTGATAATGATTTGGAGTTGGAATCCTCCCCTCCTTTTATAGATTTTGGCCTATGAATATGTCTCCTCTTTTTTTGGAACAGATCACGAAGTTGTATAATTTTTATCGCGAAGTGGCCGCGTCAAACCTTATCCGTTTTGACCTAGCACAAAGGCTGATTCGTCGCCATCAGTCGACTGATGACTCCCATCAGTCGACTGATGAGCATCAGTCGACTGCCCAATGTCCAGCAGTCGACTGCCAGCCTGGCTACTTCCCTGCAGTAAGAGGTTAGCTCAGAAAATGATAAATGCGACGATTTCTAACCGTCCGATCTCGACCTAGACCTTCCATAGGAAGTCTTAGTTGGATTGCTGCCTACGGTCATCCCCGTAAAGAGGACACGACCTTACAATCTCTCACTCACACGAGATTTTCTCGATACTTACCTTGTAGCTCTTGCTTCCGGCCTTCCACTCGATTCCTTCGGCTCCCTCCGGAGTCACTCGAGTGTCGCCCGACCATCGCGGCTTCCTCCGGGTGTCGCTAGCCTTCAGCTTCAGCTTTAGTACTTTTCTGCACACTCAATTTAGCTCGTGAGATAACGATATAAACTTAACTTTGTGTCTTTGCCATAATCAAAATACAGGTTCGATTATCTGGTGCCCCTGCACCAACATGTCCAAGTCGTCAGTGCCACAACCAAGATTCCTCTTGCTGTGTCATTAAACACTTGGATGAGGAGTTGGGTAAATTAATTGTGTATATGTTGCTATTCCTCATTCCTTTAAGTATTGTTTTTGAGGTATCATTAGTTTTAATTAAGCATTCATTTTCTAAGAATGTAACCTTATAGTTGTTATCACACAATTGACTTACACTAAGTAAATTAAATCAAAATTTTCGACTAAAAGAATGTTACAAATTATAAAATTAGAGTTCAGCTCAATATCACCTGATCCGATGATTTTGAGCTTCCCGTTGTTTCTGAATGCTACTGATCCTTGATTTTTGAATCTAAGCTTCAAAAATTTCAGTTGGTCTCCGGTCATGTGTCAGGAGCACCCACTGTCCAATATCCATTGATCCTACACATATAGTAGTTGGATTGGATATTGGGATTTTAAGAGTTGGTTGAAAGTTATTAGTCCTAGGAATCATCTCACCCTTTCTACATGATCAAGCATGTTATCCTTATGTGTTATGTGAGATGACTTCAATTTTACTTGTTTAGATTTAGTAAATTGAAACTAATCAACCTTGGGTTAGATTCATATTTAACCCTTTAGCTCATCAAGTAAACTTTTCGAGAAATTGGCTTCCAAGTCGTGACGAGGCACAGAGGCCATCTTTGATTGGAACAACGATCACTTCCTTAGACAAAGCCAAATTCAAGAAATTGATTACTCGAGTCACTTAAGATTACTTCCTGGTCTAACTAGTTAAGGATACGATGAGGTAGCTTCAGCTAGTTTAACTTAGTTGTGCGCACCAAGCTAGATACGCCTTATCTAACTTGGACACATAGGACTTCGTTTCCCTAATGCACTATCATCTCACCGCATCCTAATACTATGTTGTCAAGATTGACGAGTTATTAACCCTATCTAGCCGTTCTAAAAATTAAAACCAAAACTTAACTAAGCATTCAAGTCTAATTTCATGTAATAGAACAAAAAAATTTAGTACTAGATCTCCCTGGACTATTGAATCGATTCGGTCTTTCCACATAGTGGATTTGGTCCTTAGAAACCCAGGACTTATTAGATCCTAATTGTAAAATTAAAGCGGTCTTAGAGACCCAAACTTGGACTTGTGTTCTATTTCGATTCACGATTGACATGTATGATTTAGTAGTTGTGGTTGATCTAAATCCTAGTCCAGCCTTGTTGTACATGACCCTTTGTGATTTGAGTAGTAGGTCAAGCCCCTTGGATCCCAAAGTGAACCTTCCAACGTTTTCCTAAGGTCTTGGACTTGTCCTTTCAAAAGAGAGTTCTCATCTTCGAGTTTTTTAACTCGAGTAAAGTTCTCCTCTCGAACTTGACTAGTCGAAGAGGTTAGGGAGACCTCGTGTTTAAGGAGTTTAACGTCCTTAACTAAGGTCTCGACCATGGATTCGGACTTAGCTAACTTTCTAGTTAAAAATCTAATTGCACTATGTTAGTAATATATGAGAGATGTCCTAAGGCAATCGCCTTATGTATGAATCATTTATATGATAAATGAAGATTCACTATTTGAGTATACATGTTTTATGTATTTGATTGGATCTTAAACTCATTTACTGAATGTCCTCGATACGATTCACAGCATGAGAGAATTTGTGATTGGATCACAACTAGTGAGTATCTCTACATGTGTAATTGTGATGTATCGGAATTATCCCTAGTCGATGAATTGATGGATGCGGACACCATCAATTCTGTCGAGACTAGCACGAGGTATACTCCTTGGTGTATCCAAGCAGCTGATTCTCACTGGCTAGAGACATTGTGATGTCCGGAGTTAATCGTGGATGCTAGTTATGGTAACTAGTTCATTGGAGTGACCAGCCGTTGTTGGGTTTCCGGCACCGCGGCGTGTGTGTGTTCGATCATGTTTCGTAAACATGAGCACAATGGAAGCAATTAAAAATAATAAATCTATATTTATTACAACACACACAACACACGCATGCTATTACAACAAGTGTAGACATAACCGTAAATTAAAATTTGCAATAAAAGAAAATTATCTACGTTATACCTTCCGTATGACGTGTAGCGGGAACGGCATCAACCGGAACGATCCTCGTAAGAATCGTCTCTATCCGTATCCACGCCGAGCTCCTCGGGATGACTTCGCTAAGTCACGAGCTTCGTCTTCGTACGGGTTACTAGCCTCGTATTGAAGACGACGTGATCGAGAGATGATCATGATCCGAATCCAAATTCGGATCCTAAAACGAGTTCTCAAAACTCGCTTCTCCGGAGAGGTATTCGTCAACCGTTTGACGAATCCTTCGTCCCCCACCTCAGAGGATTACCGGAGATCAAATCCCCGATAAGTTAGCCGCTGTCGGAGCACTAACCGTCATCCAAACGACGCTCCGACGAGAGGAGGAGAAGCTGTCCAGAAAACTGGACAGCTTGGTGGAGGATATAGGCGCCGGCCAACCAAGGAAAGAAAAGGCTCACCTTGATGCCAAACCTATAGGAGATCACCGGAGGGTCGCCGGAGGTTCACTGGCTGAAGCTTGGTCGCCGACAACAAGTTGGACGGCGGCACAAGAGGTTGGGCGGCACACTAGGGTTGGCGCCGAAATCCTCCTTCAAGGGTGGGCGGCAACTCCAAGGGCTAGGGTTTGATTAGGGTTTAAGCCCTATTTTATAGAGAACTAATTCTCTTAATGGTTAATGGATCATATCCATAAAGCCCGTTATCCCGCTCCATTAAGATAAGTTAAAATAAACCAAACCATGATGGTTTATTTTAAGTTAAAACGAACCGAACCAACCTTTGGTTCATTCGTTTAATATAAACCAAACCCTTTGGTTTATTCTCATCCATTGGATTAGAACCAAACCATTTTGGTCCATCCATTATGTCTTCATAAGACACGGCCCATCCACGCTTCCATTGCGACTGAAACAATTTCATGCTCGCTTTATGTTTGGTCCAACCAAACATAGTTTCTCGATGCGAGAATCCCATTCTCAAGCTCGTTTTAAATCCTTTGGATTACACTCGTTGTCGTGTGACCAAATAGGTTCTCGGTTTATGTTGGCCGTCTATAATTAACCATTAATTATAGAGCGATCATGAGTGGCACCTAGTAGTACATCATGATCCCCAATTAGCGAAAAGATCAGCGGTTGATCCGAACTATTTACGAAACCCTTGAGCTCGAATGAATCGTGCCCCATTCCCTTCACTCATCTTATACCCACTTGGTTCAGGACATGGTCTATTGTGTCAGTCCCCACTAGGCTGACTATGTCACACCTAGCCCAAGTATTATTTTCTCGTCCTGCGGATTCTAGTTACTCCACATGTATCGAAGAGTACCTTACTCTAAACATGTAATGCTTTGGCCAAAGACTTTAGTAACAATCCGACGAGAGGCCATGGGTATACATCTCCTCGCAAGGAGTGGTGAATCCTTTATAGGCTATTCAAACACCTTCGATCACTTGACTTATACCCAATCATCCGGGTCCACATCTCCTTAGAGATGTTTGCTTAAGATGTCAAAGCATAAGTCTCCATGATCAAGATGACTTGAATACCGCAAGTCAAAGGAACATCGCACTTAAGCCACAGAAGAACTTCATTGACATATCTATATATGCGAGAACCATATGAAGTCTTACGGCTGGTCACTCCAATGAACTAGTTACCATAACTAGCATCCACGATTAACTCCGGACATCACAATGTCTCCAGCCAGTGAGAATCAGCTGCTTGGATACACCAAGGAGTATACCTCGTGCTAGTCTCGACAGAATTGATGGTGTTCAAATCCATCAATTCATCGACTAGGGATAATTCCGATACATCACAATTACACATGTAGAGATACTCACTAGTTGTGATCCAATCACAAATTCTCTCATGCTGTGAATCGCATCGTGGACATTCAGTAAATGAGTTTAAGATCCAATCAAATACATGAAACATGTATACTCAAATAGTGAATCTTCATTTATCATATAAATGGTTCATACATAAGGCGATTGCCTTAGGACATCTCTCATATATTACTAACAGACTCCCACTTGGCCTAATGCCAATCGCTACGGTATCCAATACCATAAGCTCGAACATGACCCTCAAACTTATTTTGAGGTAATGCCTTAGTCAAGGGATCCGCTAAGTTCCTTTCAGTGGGAATTTTCTCGATTTGTATTTCGTTCCCTCTTGATCTCTGATCTCGATAAGATGATAGCGGCGAAGCACATGTTTGGATCATTGATGAGACCACATCAAGTTCGAGAGATGAACTTCTTGATCCAAACCGCTTCTTGCTTCCAAAGCTGCAATGTATTACGCCTTAGTGGCGAGAATCCAAGCTTGGAACCTTTCCAACTTATTGCGCCTCCATTCCAGGTGAATACATACCCAGACAAAGACATGGAATCATCCTTGTTTGTCTGGAGCTGGCATCCGTATACCCACGTATCACCATGTACCCTTCTCCATATATTAGGAACGTATCCTTAGTTCTTCTTAAGTACTTAAGGATTATCTTAACAGTCACCCAATGATCCATTCCTGGATCAGACTGGTATCTGCTCGTGACACTCAGAGCATACGATACATCGGGCCTCGTACATAACATAGCATACATGATAGATCCTATTGCGGATGCATAGGGAATCTTACTCATGCAAATCCTCTCGTCTTCTGTGCACGGACACATAGACTTCGAAAGGTGTACCCCATGCCTGATGGGTAGGAAATCTTTCTTGGATTCTGACATGCTAAATCTCTTTAGCACTCGGTCTATATATGTAGACTGCGAAAGACCAAGCAACCGTTTCGATCTATCTCTATAGATCTTAATCCCGAGGATGTAGGTTGCTTCTCCCAGGTCTTTCATGGAGAATGTCTTGGATATCCAAACCTTCACTGACTGTAAGATTGAAACATCGTTTCCTATAAGTAGTATGTCATCGACATACAATACTAGGAACATGACTGCACTCCCACTAACCTTCTTGTACACACAAGGTTCGTCTGGATTTTGTGAGAAATCAAACTTTTTGATGGTCTCATCAAAACGGATATTCCAGCTCCTGGATGCTTGCTTCAATCCATATATGGACCGTCGCAATTTGCATACCTTGGTTTTATCAACCGATGTGAAATCCTCAGGCTGTATCATGTACACGTCCTCGAGCAGGTTTCCATTAAGGAAAGCTTTTTCACATCCATCTGCCATATCTCATATGTTAGGACCTTTGTAACACTAGAGGGGGTGTGATTAGCGTCAATGGAATTCAATCGCGGTTGTGTCTACAAATTCGTTAGCGCAGCGGAATATAGATAATACAATAACAATAATGAAAACACAACACGCTAACACGAGTATATAACGTGGTTCGGAACCGCACGGTTCCTACTCCACGGATCGGGCTCAAATGAGCCCTAGCGATGCCAATCACACACCACTATCAAATAACTCCTTCTCGGAACAATCCGGAGGTGGAGAAACCTCGTACAATATGATTACAACAATAATCAAATGAACACAAGCAATATAGTGAAATACAAAGCAATACAAGTAAAGGAAACACTTTACAAATGCTCTTTGAATGCTTGATCACTTGGTTGATCGAGTAGCACTTGGAGACCACGATTGCGGCAGAACTCGCAAATCGCCTCAAAGAACCATACCTTTTCTTCCACCACGAGCTCCATATATAGCTTCAACTGTCGGAAAAGTCGATCACGATCGATCGAGACCATCGATCGATCGATGCCATCGTTGTCGTGAGACAACGGCTAGTTCCACGTTGGATAAGTCCAATCGGAACTATCATCGATCGGGATTGTGACCATCGATCGTGATGGAGTCCTCACTCGACCGGTCGAGTCTCGACTCCATTCTGCGTGGCGAATTCGAGCACCACGATCGATCAGACGATCACGATCGCTCGAGCCATCGATCGACCGCCAACCTATGGCGTCCACGCTAGGCCATAACCCGGCGCAATAAACCCTAGTTGACTTGGTGGTCCACCGATCGCCACATGGCACCTCGGCACACCTCAAACATGAGGTTTTAACTCAAGTATGGTTCCCCCATACTTGCTAGACCACCCTTAGCCTAGACCTAAGCCTTCTAGTCACCTCCATCAGCCTCACGCCTCTCGGATCCCTCCAAGTCATCCATGACTTGTTCATCCATCGCGCTAGCCTTCAGGTGCTTTCGTCGGCTATGTCATGCTAACGGTGTCTACACCGCCAAGGCACATTGGACTTACGCCACCAAGACTCCGCTTGGACTTTACGCCGCCAACCATTGGACTTATGCTGCCAAGACTACCGCTTGGACTTTACGCCGCCAATATCAATCCCCTTGGACTTCAAATGCCAACCCATGTTGGACTTTCCATGCCAAGACCATGCTTGGACTTCTCAAATGCCAAGACCATGCTTGGACTTTCCCTTGCCAACCCATGTTGGACTTTACATTGCCAAGACCCATGCTTGGACTTTTCCCAATGCCAAGTGTCCCACTTGGACTTTCCATGCCAAGTACTCAAGACTTGGACTTTACCAAATGACAATTACATTGTCATATGTTTTTGTCGAAACATCAAAACACATCAAAACATCACTCGAGCCAAACTCGAGTCCTGGTCAATCGTGACCTGGGCCGATTGCACCAACAATCTCCCCCTTTTTGATGTTTGACAAAAACCAAACAAATAATTGAGTTAGAATACTAACTCAAATCCTTTACCAATTATCAAATGTTCTCCCCCAAACATTCTCCCCCTTTTTGACTAACATCAAAAAGGTTTTCTCTCCAAGGAGGTCAATGTCTCATGTCCCAATGAGATCTTACAATCTCCCCCTTGGTTCAAAGATACCTAGGATGCCTACCATCTTCCTAGTGATAAGTCCCATATCACTCAAGAGAGGCAATCCTAATCACTCTCCCAATTTCCAAATTGGGTATCAAAAACTCATCAATTTCCCAATTGATGATACATTCCCATAACTTCTCCTTTTCAAGGAGAAAAACACATCCATCATCCCAAGATGGATACCTCCCCCTAAAGGCTTGCTCCCCCTTGACCATTGCACCAACAATGTCCTTGGGGAGTCCCTAAGCCAATAGGAACTCTAAACAATCAAAATTAAGGTTAGAAATTCAACATTGAACTTTCCAACACCTTAACATTGATACAAACCCTAAGCAATTCTCCATATCCAATGGATTTTCACCCTTCATAATGCTTCCCAAAGCATATCCTCGGGTTAGGAGTGGTTAGGGACCTTTACCGTAGCTGAATTCGGGTTAAACAAACCTTGTCAACCCAAAATCAGCCTTGGCAGTCGACTCGATCAATGATCATATATCGATCACGATCGCCACCCAAGAGCTGATCGATAACCAAAATCCGATTTTGCTATCGAAATGAATTTCAACAAATCATAAATAATTATACGTTTATTGAAAAATCACGAAATTTGATACGTATAATACTTACGACCAATACAATGGGTGAAAAATATTTGAAAATTATTTTACCCATAAAATAGTGAAATTGGCACAAAGTTCAAAACCATTGAAATTTTCAATGTTTTGGCCCTACTTTGTATCAACTTCATCAATGGTGATTGCTATCAAAAGATAGACTTCACCAAGGTTTTTCAAAATGATTTTAAAATGTTTTCAAAATCTTATTTTGGATCATATTCCTTGGGCTCTATGCACATGACTTGTACACAAGCTTTCCCAATGATCCACCATTAAAATTAGATGAGTTTTAGTTCATCTAGATGCAAAAACTATGCATCTTGAACTTAACTCATATCCTAGCATCTCACATGTATCTAAGGTGTACAAATACACATACATGTCAATTGAATGTGAGATGTGGGTTTTGTTCACCTAAACTGCATTTTACTAGGCAACCCTACTTGATTCCCTTATAAATGGGACTCCAAGTCATGCCATTGTCCTTAAATCAATTTTAATCAAATTAACTTAAATGCATGAATGATTATGGCATTTGAAATGATATAAATAGGCATATGCTCATAATCATGATGTCATGGCATAAGATGAAATCTAAAAACACATGACATTACTCCTTAAATCCTAAACATGAACATGACATTTTATATGATTAAAATAAACATGATGTCATGGCATGTTATATGGCAAACAAAGCATGACATATAAAATATATAGGTATAGCAATACCTAAATTTTAATATTAGTTGCCATTTGTTGGGATTAAGTTCATTTTGCCATATTTCTAGTTTTCTCCCAAGTGTGCCAAAAACCCAAAATGGCACACTAACCTCTAAACCTAAATTGTGCCAAAATGATCATTTTATCAAACTTCATAATTAATATTGGCACATCCTAAAAACTTTTAGGATTATGATTCAAAACACATTCCCAAGGTAACCTCAACCTTGAAAATGACCTAAAGTGCCACCTTAACCATGGTTAGGTTAACTACCCTTTCATTTAAAGTTGGCACACCCTAACCCCTTCTAGCGTAAATCAATCACGCTCTTAGGAACCCAAAACCTATTTGAGCTCCTAGGGTTTACTAGGTATTCCTTAGGGATAACCTCCCTAGATACCTTCCTAATGACCCTCCTAGGCTTGGTAGCCTTGGTCATTTTGGGTCTTACCTAGGTTGACTCTAGGGTAACTCCTTGCAACCTTCTTAGTGGTCACCCTAGGTTTCCTAGAAACCTTAGCCACTAGGCACACACCATGGTCAACTCTAGGGATGACTTCCCTATTGACCTTGGTCTTCCTAGACCTAGTTAGTGTTTCCATAAGTCAAATGGAACACTATGGTAAGCCACCTTAGGCTTAGGTTTGTGACCCAAACCTTTCTTGCCCTTGGTTGACTTTTGACTCTTAGGTCCTACTTGTTGACTTTGACTATTTGACCTAGTTTGACCAATTGACCCTTGCATTTGATTTTGCATAATTTTAAGGGTCTTTTCTAGTTTTCAAGTCTTGACCTCAAGACTTGATTTTCCTTTCTAATATCTCAATTTTAATTTTTCATTTTCTCTTGAGATATTTTTATTTCTAGGCATATGTCTAGATTTCTTAGCATTAAAACCTAGATGTTCTCCTATTTTCTTAATGCTTTCCTTAGGTAAAATATTTTTAGGGACATTAGTCCCAAATTTCTTCCTATTTCCTAAGTGAACACTCTTAGCACCTAAGCAAATATGTCTATTAGTTCTAGCATGCTTTTCATGTACAATAGCAAGAGAATTAAAAGCATGCTTTTGCCTAGAAATTGAAGGTGCATTAACAAATTTTACCTTAGGGTTTGCCTTGGAGGCTCCCCCTACTTGTGTAGCTCCTTCTTGCCCCTTCTTCTTCCCCCTTGGGCATTGACTCCGGTAATGTCCCGATTGTCGGCATTTGAAGCAAATACTTGCTCCTTGCTTTTAGACGTTGGGGGACCGGCATCCTTGACCTTTGGAGCCGGTGGAGCTTTCTTGATCTTTTTAGGACACTTACTCTTGTAATGTCCTTGCTCCCTACACTCAAAGCAAATTATATTATTTTTATTTTGAATTGAGGTGTTTGAGTTACCGATGGTGGTGGAGACCGGAGTTGGACTTTGAGCTTCTTCATCTTGACCGGATATTGAAGGCTCTTCTTGAGGTTGCTCCGGTATCGAGGATGGTCTCTCCTCCTCAATCCTAGAAGTGGATGCTTCTTCCACTTCTTCCACCTCTTCTTCTTCTTCTTGCTCCGATTCGGAAGTTGACTCCATCTCAACTTCCGATTCCTCACTTTCACTCGAGGATGAGCTCTCCTCATGGAATCTTGCCAATTTCTTCCATAGCTCCTTGGCATATGTGTACTCCCCTAGCTTGCACAAAACGTCATTAGGAATTAAATCTTCTAAAAGTTTTGTTACCTTAATTTCGGTCTTGAGATTTTGGCGTTGTTCTTTGGTCCACTTTTTCAATTTGAGGACCTTTCCCTTCTTGTCCCTAGGGGTTCAAAGCTTTTAACGAGGATGAACCAATCCTCTATGTTCTTCATCAAGAACTTCTCCATTCTTGATCTCCACGGAAAATCTTCTCTTGTATGGCGGTGGAGTATTGATGTCCCCGCCCCATCTTTCTTGAAGCTCCATCGTCTTCCCTCTAGCTTCTTGACTCCGGTTGTTAGACCGTTGAAGAGCCACCAGGCTCTGATACCACTTGTTAGGACCTTTGTAACGCTAGAGGGGGGTGATTAGCGTCAATGGAATTCAACCGCGGTTGTGTCTACAAATCTTAAGTAGCGGAATATAGATAATACAATAACAATAATGAAAACACAACACGCTAACACAGAGTATATAGCGTGGTTTGGAACCGCAGTTCCTACTCCACGGATCGGGCTCAAATGAGCCCTAGCGATGCCAATCACACACCACTATCAAATAACTCCTTCTCGGAACAATCCGGAGGTGGAGAAACCTCGTACAATATGATTACAACAATAATCAAATGAACACAAGCAATATAGTGAAATACAAAGCAATACAAGTAAAGGAAACACTTTACAAATGCTCTTTGAATGCTTGATCACTTGGTTGATCGAGTAGCACTTGGAGACCCTGAATTGCAGCAGCAACTCGCCCCAAATCGCCTCAAAGAACCATACCTTTTTCTTCCACCACGAGCTCCATATATAGCTTCAACCTGTGCTGGAAAAAGTCGATCAGTCGACTGATCGAGACCATCAGTCGACTGATGCCACTGTTGTCGTGAGACAACGGCTAGTTCCACGTTGGATAAGTCCAACGGAACTATCATCAGTCGACTGATTGTGACCATCAGTCGACTGATGGAGTCCTCACTCGACCAGTCGAGTCTCGACTCCATCTCGCGTGGCGATTCGAGCACCACCGACCCGATCGGGCGATCACGATCGCCGAGCCATCGACCAACCTATGGCGATAGGTTTTAACTCAAGTATGGTTCCCCCATACTTGCTAGACCACCCTTAGCCTAGACCTAAGCCTTCTAGTCACCTCCATCAGCCTCACGCCTCTCGGATCCCTCCAAGTCATCCATGACTTGTTCATACATCGCGCTAGCCTTCAGGTGCTTCCGTCGGCTATGTCATGCTAACGGTGTCTACACCGCCAAGGCACATTGGACTTACGCCGCCAAGACTCCGCTTGGACTTTACGCCGCCAACCATTGGACTTATGCTGCCAAGACTACCGCTTGGACTTTACGCCGCCAATATCAATCCCCTTGGACTTCAAATGCCAACCCATGTTGGACTTTCCATGCCAAGACCATGCTTGGACTTCTCAAATGCCAAGACCATGCTTGGACTTTCCCTTGCCAACCCATGTTGGACTTTACATTGCCAAGACCCATGCTTGGACTTTTCCCAATGCCAAGTGTCCCACTTGGACTTTCCATGCCAAGTACTCAAGACTTGGACTTTACCAAATGACAATTACATTGTCATATGTTTTTGTCGAAACATCAAAACACATCAAAACATCACTCGAGCCAAACTCGAGTCCTGGTCAATCGTGACCTGGGCCGATTGCACCAACATCATAATCATAATGAGCCGCTATGGCCAGGAGCATCCGAATGGATTTAAGCATAGCTACAGGCGAATAGGTTTCGTCATAATCAACACCTTGTTTTTGACGATATCCTTTCGCCACCAATCTAGCCTTATAGGTAATCACATTACCATCCATGTCGATTTTCTTCTTGAAAACCCACTTGCACCCTATAGGTTTTATGCCTTCAGGTGGGTCAACCAAGTTCCAAACTTGGTTTTCGTACATGGAATCCATTTCCGACTTCATGGCACCAAGCCACTTATCCCTTTCTGAACTTGTCAGCACTTCTTCACAACTGGTAGGCTCCTCATCATCAATGAGTAACACGTCGTTCGATTCACTTACGAGAAATCCATATCTCTCAGGAATATTGCGTGTTCTACCAGATCTACGAAGATGTGGTGTTACAATAGGTCCAGCCGATTGCTCATCACTATGAGTTGTTGGCTGTTGTGCTTCACCAGGTATCTCATCAATGTCTATTTGAGTCTATCGAGCCTCCTCAAGCTCGACGACACTCCCACTATTTTCTTACAAGAGAAACTCTTTCTCTAGAAACACAGCATGCCTTGAAACAAACACCTTTTGTTCCACAGGATGATAGAATTGGTAACCCCTAGTTTCCTTAGGGTATCCAATAAATAGACATTTATCAGACTTAGCATCCAATTTGTCTGATACAGTCCGCTTCACATAAGCAAGACAACCCCATATCTTCATGTAAGATACATGAGGTTTCTTACTATTCCATATCTCATATGGAGTAGTTGAGACTACCTTGGTAGGCATTCTGTTTAACAAGTAAACAGCTGTCTGAAGTGCATAGCCCCAAAAGGACTTGGGAAGAGTTGCATGATTCATCATTGACCTGACCATGTCCAACAAGGTCCGGTTACGCCTCTCAGATACACCATTATCCTGTGGTGTATATGGCGGAGTCCATTGAGACAATATACCATTGTCTCTTAGATAATCAAGAAACTCTTGACTCAAGTATTCACCACCTCGATCCGATCGAAGTATTTTAATACTCTTGTCATGTTGTTCCTCTACTTCATTTCTGAATTCTTTGAACCTTTCAAAGGCTTCAGACTTTGTGTTTCATCAAGAACACATACCCGAACCGTGAATGATCATCGGTGAAGGTAATGAAGTAGCTATAGCCTCCTAAAGCTTGAGTTGACATAGGTCCACATACATCAGTATGTATTAGACCTAGTAACTCTCCCACTCGTTCACCTTTTTCAGTAAAAGGTAACTTAGTCATCTTGCCTTTTAAGCATGATTCGCATGTATCGTATGAATCCAATTCAAACGATTCCAGAATTCCACATCGGTGTAATTCGGACATGCGTTTCTTGCTTACATGGCCAAGACGACAATACCACATGTAGGAGTCTAATTGATTATCTTTTCGAGCACGCTTGTTGCTCGCTTCGATATTGAAAATATCACTGGATACGTCCAACGTATAAACACCATTGCTTAAAGTTCCAGTCCCTTAAAGAACTCCATTCAAAGTTATGTAACAACAATTGTTACTAAAAGTCAAATGGCACCCATTTCTATTTAAACAAGAAATAGAAATGATGTTCTTTATCAACGAAGGAACATAAAAGCAATTGTCCAGTTCTAAGACAAGTCCTACAGGGAGTTCCAACAAATACGTTCCGATGGCGAGTGCAGCAACCGTTGCTCCATTCCCAACACGTAAATTTGACTCTCCCTTGACGAGTCTTCTTCTATTCCTTAGCCCATGTATGTCATTACATACATGTGAGGCACACCCAGTATCAAATACCCAAGTGTCTGAGGAAATAGAATGACAATCAATAAAGAAGATTTCTGAAGAAGATGGGGCATCCGATGCCTTATCCTTCTTCATGGACTCAAGATAAATCTTGCACTTTCTTCGCAAATGTCTCTCCTTGCCATAATGATGGCAAGTTTCCTTTTGTGCTAGTTCTACCTTCTTAGCCCTTCTCTTCTTTCCCTTCTGCTGTTCCTTTGACTTCCTCTTAGAACCTTTCTTTGAGGAATCAACTATAAAGACCGTCCTACTCATGCTTCTCGAAGACTCCGGTCTTGACATATTGAGCGATACCACAGATGAACCTTCTAGCATCTCAGAGGTGAAGAGGAACTTTGAGACTTCGAACCTTTCGAATCTCACTTGCTCATCAACCAACTCACAAAGATGAAGGACTACGATATGAGCATCCATATTGCTCATGCTGCTTTCGTAGCTTGGGTTCCATCGCGGCTAGCATGATGCAACTCACCATTTCAGAATCATTCACATGTTTCTGATAGGCCAACAATTGGTCCAGAGTTGCATTGTCACTAGGATGAGCGGGAAGAGAGCGCTTCGAGGACATTCAAGCTTTTCCACCTTGAGAACAATTCTCAAGTTTCTAAGCCAGTCCAAGAAGTTCGGCCCAGTCAATTTATTTGAATCCAAAATGGAACGCAAATTCAAACACATCATGATCAATATATTAACTTAGAAATACAAAACGAGCATATATGAGAAAGATGATTTTAAAAATGCATCAATATACATTTATAAATCCCATTCATTTTTCGAATTTCAAAAAAAAAACCCTTAAAATCACTTCGAGAGATCGTAGGTCCATCTCCGAATGGGCTGATATCCATCATAGATAAGAACAACCTTGGAGTGAGTCCAACAAGCCATTCTTAGCTATGATGGTGGGTATCAAGTATACCGATTACATATCATGTATATGTAACTATCACACTGTGCTATCAACTAATTGAATGTTTACACATACATTGGGTTGTTAACACATTAACAAGTATGCATCATATGCATAGCACCCAACTTCACCTCTCTTCACATCGACCTTGGAGTGAGTCCAACAAATCGATGCTCCAAGTTAAAACCGACCCATTAATCGCGAAATAGTTTTAATATGGTTAGAGCGCATTCAACCAATTAGCCAGGCTTGGAGTGAGTCCAACAACCCAAACTAACGATTGACCTCTGACTCTTACCATATTAGAGTTAAACTATTCCAATGATTTGAACATGTTCGGGTTCGAGCCGGGCTTGGACGTTTCAGTTACATGTTCTCAAACAGCAAGCAACTTGCTTTCTCATATTAATGGAAGGTGTATGCTTTAATATTGATTAAGGGTTTTTATGTCTCATCCTCTTTGCATGCAAATAACTATTATCTCCATGGCATACATCTACATGTCACGACACGCATGGCATAATGTTATGCATCTAATGCAATTACATGGCATAAAATTACGCCATGTACATAATTTCCTTATTTGTCATAACTATTTATGGAAATAAAATATGTTTAAGATTTGATTCTCCAAATCAAATCATAATTAAATTAGGAAACAAATTTCCAAATCTAATCACATATTTTATTCATAGAATTATTTGATTAAGGAAAATCTATTTAGGAAACCAATTTCCTAAATCTTTAAAACTACTTATGGAAATAAAATATTTTAAGATTTGATTTCCCAAATCAAATCATGATTAAATTAGGAAACAAATTTCCAGAATCTAATCAAATATTTTATTTATGGAAAATTTCAATTTCCATAAATACTTCCAACTTTCCAAAAGTGGAAGATTTCCATAAATACTTCTAGACTTTCCAAAATTGAAAAATTTCCATAAATACTTCTAAATTTCCAAAATTTAGAAAATTTCCAGAAATACATTATGACTATCGCAAAACCATTTTTACGATTATGTCGAAACACAACCTGGGCTCTGATACCACTGTTGGGTTTCCGGCACCGCGGCGTGTGTGTTCGATCATGTTTCGTAAACATGAGCACAGCGGAAGCAATTAAAAATAATAAATCTATATTTATTACAACACACACAACACACGCATGCATATTACAACAAGTGTAGACATAACCGTAAATTAAAATTTGCAATAAAAGAAAAGTATCTACGTTATACCTTTCGTATGACGTGTAGCGGGAACGGCATCAACCGGAACGATCCTCGTAAGAATCGTCTCTATCCGTATCCACGCCGAGCTCCTCGGGATGACTTCGCTAAGTCACGAGCTTCGTCTTCGTACGGGTTACTAGCCTCGTGTTGAAGACGACGTGATCGAGAGATGATCACGATCCGAATCCAAATTCGGATCCTAAAACGAGTTCTCAAAACTCGCTTCTCCGGAGAGGTATTCGTCAACCGTTTGACGAATCCTTCGTCCTCCACCTCAGAGGATTACCGGAGATCAAATCCCCGGTAAGTTAGCCGCTGTTGGAGCACTAACCGTCGTCCAAACGATGCTCCGACGAGAGGAGGAGAAGCTGTCCAGAAAACTGGACAGCTTGGTGGAGGATATAGGCGCCGGCCAACCAAGGAAAGAAAAGGCTCACCTTGATGCCAAACCTATAGGAGATCACCGGAGGGTCGCCGGAGGTTCACCGGATGAAGCTTGGTCGCCGACAACAAGTTGGACAGCGGCACAAGAGGTTGGGCGGCGGCACACTAGGGTTGGCGCCGAAATCCTCCTTCAAGGGGTGGGCGGCAACTCCAAGGGCTAGGGTTTTTGATTAGGGCTTAATTATCCATTAAGCCCTCTTTTATAGAGAACTAATTCTCTTAATGGTTAATGGATCATATCCATAAAGCCCGTTAACCCGCTCCATTAAGATAAGTTAAAATAAACCAAACCATGATGGTTTATTTTAAGTTAAAACGAACCGAACCAACCTTTGGTTCATTCGTTTAATATAAACCAAACCCTTTGGTTTATTCTCATCCATTGGATTAGAACCAAACCATTTTGGTCCATCCATTATGTCTTCATAAGACCACGGCCCATCCACGCTTCCATTGCATGTGAAACAATTTCATGCTCGCTTTATGTTTGGTCGACCAAACATAGTTTCTCTCGATGCGAGAATCCCATTCTCAAGCTCATTTTAAATCCTTTGGATTACACTCGTTGTCGTGTGACCAAATAGGTTCTCGGTTTATGTTGGCCGTCTATAATTAACCATTAATTATAGAACAATGAGTGGCACCTAGTAGTACATCATGATCCCCAATTAGCAGAAAGATCAGCGGTTGATCGAACTATTTTGAAACCCTTGATGCTCGAATGAATCGTGCCCCATTCCCTTCACTCATCTTATACCCACTTGGTTGGGACATGGTCTATTGTGTCGATCCCACTGGTGACTCGTCACACCTAGCCCAAGTATCATTTCCTCGTCCTCACAGTTCTAGTTACTCCACATGTATCGAAGAGTACCTTACTCTAAACATGTAATGCTTTGGCAAAGACTTTAGTAACAATCCGGAGAGGCCATGGGTATACATCTCCTCGCAAGGAGTGGTGAATCCTTTATAGGTTATTCAAACACCTTGATCACTTGACTTATACCCAATCATCCGGGTCCACATCTCCTTAGAGATGTTTGCTTAAGATGTCAAAGCATAAGTCTCCATGATCAAGATGACTTGAATCACAAGTCAAGAACATCGCATAAGCCCGATAAGAACTTCATTGACATATCTATATATGCGAGAACCATATGAAGTCTTACGGTGGTCACTCCGAATGAACTAGTTACCATAACTAGCATCCACGATTAACTCCGGACATCACAATGTCTCCGGCCCGGTGAGAATCGGTGCTTGGATACACCAAGGTATACCTCGTGCTAGTCTCGTGAATTGATGGTGTCCAAATCCATCAATTCATCGACTAGGGATAATTCCGATACATCACAATTACACATGTAGAGATACTCACTAGTTGTGATCCAATCACAAATTCTCTCATGCTGTGAATCGCATTGTGGACATTCAGTAAATGAGTTTAAGATCCAATCAAATACATGAAACATGTATACTCAAATAGTGAATCTTCATTTATCATATAAATGGTTCATACATAAGGCGATTGCCTTAGGACATCTCTCATATATTACTAACTAGTAAGACTTCATATGGTTCCTGCATATATAGATATGTCAATGAAGTTCTTCTTGTAGCTTAAGTCGATGTTCCTTTGACTTAGTATTCAAGTCATCTTGATCATGGAGACTTATGCTTTGACATCTTAAGCAAACATCTCTAAGGAGATGTGGACAGGATGATTGGGTATAAGTCAGTGATCGAAGGTGTTTGAATAGCCTATAAAGATTCACCACTCCTTGCGAGAGATGTATACCCATGGCCTCTCGTCGGATTGTTACTAAAGTCTTTGGCCAAAGCATTACATGTTTAGAGTAAAGTACTCTTCGATACATGTGCAAGAACTAGAATCCGTAAGACGAGGAAATGATACTTGGGCTAGGTGTGGATATAGTCACTTAGTGGGACCGACACTATAGACCATGTCCTCAACCAAGTGGGTATAAGATGAGTGAAGGGAATGGGGCACGATTCATTCGAGCCATCAAGGGTTTCGTAAATAGTTCGATCAACCGCTGATCTTTTCGCTAATTGGGGATCATGATGTACTACTAGGTGCCACTCATGATCGCTCTATAATTAATGGTTAATTATAGACGGCCAACATAAACCGAGAACCTATTTGGTCACACGACAACGAGCGTAATCCAAAGGATTTAAAACGAGCTTGAGAATGGGATTCTCGCATCGAGAGAAACTAGTTTGGTCGACCAAACATAAAGCGAGCATGAAATCGCTTTCACTGCAATGGAAGCGTGGATGGGCCGTGGTCTTATGAAGACATAATGGATGAACCAAAATGGTTTGGTTCTAATCCAATGGAGGAGAATAAACCAAAGGGTTTGGTTTATTTTAAACGAATGAACCAAAAGTTGGTTCGTTCGCTTTAACTTAAAATAAACCATCATGGTTTGGTTTATTTTAACTTATCTTAATGGAGCGGTTAACGGGCCTAATGGTTATGATCCAATAACCATTAAGAGAATTAGTTCTCTATAAAAGTCCTTGCCTCACGCCTAACTCCAATCCCGCCGCCCCTGTGCTCCTTCTTCCTCGCCGCGCCCAAGCTTCAGCCGTGATCCTCCGGACTCCGTGATCTCCTTGGTTTGGCATCAAGGTGAGCACTTCTATCTCTTGTTGGCCGGGCGCCTATCCTTCCACCAAAGCTGTCCAGTTTTCTGACAGCTTGTTCTCCTTCGCCGGAGCGCGCTTGGACGACGGGTTAGAGCCCGACAGCGCTAACTTATCGGGATTCGATCTCCGTAATCCTCTGAGGTGGAGGACGGCGATTCACAATTGGTTGACGAATACCTTCCGAGAAGCGAGTTTTGAGGAACTCGTTTGGATCCGAATTTGGATTCGATCGTGATCATCTCTCGATCACGCCGCCTTCAACACGAGGCTAGTAACCCGCACGAAGACGAAGCTCGTGGCTTAGCGGTCATCCCGAGGATACTCGGGCGTGGATACGGATAGAGACGATTCTAGCGAGGATCGCTGCTGATGCCGCTCCCGCTACACGTCATACGAAAGGTATAACGTAGATAAATTTCCTTTTATTGCAAATTTAAATTTACGGTTATGTCTACACTTGTTGTAATATGCATGCGTGTGTTGTGTGTGTTGTAATAAATGTAGATTTATTATTTTTATTGCTTACTGTGGCTCATGTTTACGAAACATGATCGAACACACACACGCCATGCCAAACCCAACAAAGGGTATCAGAGCCGTGTTGTGTTTCACATAATCATAAAAATGGTTTTTATGATAGTCATAATGTTATTTCTGGAAATTTTCTAATTTTGGAAATTTAGAAGTATTTATGGAAATTTTTCACTTGTGGACAGTCTAGAAGTATTTATGGAAATCTTCCACGTTTGGAAAGTTGGAAGTATTTATGGAAATTGATATTTTCCATAAATAAAATATTTGATTAGATTTTGGAAATTTGTTTCCTAATTTAATCATGATTTGATTTGGGAAATCAAATCTTAAAATATTTTATTTCCATAAGTAGTTTTAATGATTTAGGAAATTGGTTTCCTAAATAGATTTTCCTTAATCAAATAATTCCATGAATAAAATATGTGATTAGATTTGGAAATTTGTTTCCTAATTTAATTATGATTTGATTTGGAGAATCAAATCTTAAACATATTTTATTTCCATAAATAGTTATGACATATAAGGAAATTATATACATGACATAATTGTATGTCATGTAATTGCATTAGATGCATAACATTATGCCATGTATGTCGTGACATGTAGATGTATGCCATGTATGCCATGCCATGTAGATAATAGTTATTTGCATGCAAAGAGGATGAGACATAAAACCCTTAAACAATATTAAAGCCTACACCTTCCATTAATATGGTTAGAACCAGAGTTCCATTTCTTGTTTGGGTTGTTGGACTCTCTCCAAGCCCGGCTCGAACCCGAACATGTTCAAACCATGGAATAGTTTAATACTAATATGGTAAGAGTCAGAGGTCAATCGTTAGCTTTGGTTGTTGGACTCTCTCCAAGCTGGGCTAATTGGTTGAATGCGCCTAACCATATTAAAACTATTTCGATTAATGGGTTGGCTTTAACCCGAGCATCGGCTTGTTGGACTCTCCAAGGTCGATGTAAAGGAGGTGAAGTTGGGTGCTATGCATATGATGCATACTTGTTAATGTGTTAACAACCCGATGTATGTGTGAACATTCAATTAGTTGATAGCACATTGTGATAGTTGCATATACGTGATATGCAATCGGTATAGTTGATACCTACCGTCGTAGTTATGAATGGCTTGTTGGACTCTCTCCAAGGTTGTTCATAACTATGATGGATATCAGCCCATTCGGAGATGGACCTACGATCTCCCGAAGTGATTTTGGGGTTTTTGAAATTCAAAAATGAATGGGATTTATAAATGTATATTGATGCATTTTAAAATCATCTTTCTCATATATGCTCATTTTGTATTTCTAAGATTGATCATGTTGTCTTTAATTTATGCTCCATTTTGATTCAATAAATCGACCGGGCCGAACTTCTTGGATCGCTTAGAAGCTTGAGAATTGTTCTCAAGGTTGAAAAGCTTGCAAATGTCCTCGAAGCGCCTCTTCCCGCCCGTCATAGTGATGATGCAACTCTGGACCAATTGTTGGCCTATCAGAAACATGTGAGTGATTCTGAGCAAATGAGTTACATCATGTTGGCCACGATGGAACCCAAGCTACGAAAGCAGCATGAGCATATGGATGCTCATATCGTAGTCCTTCATCTTTGTGAGTTGGTTGATGAGCAAATGAGATTCGAAAGGTTCGAAGTCTCAAAGCTCCTCTTCACCTCTGAGATGCTAGGAGGTTCATCTGTGGTACTGCTCAATATGCTGAAGACTGTGGAGTCTTCTGAGAAGCATGAGTAGCAGGGACGGTGTTGTTAGTTGATTCCTCAAGAAAGGTTCTAAGAGGGAGTCAAAGGAACAATGTAAGGGAAGAAGAAAAAGGCTAAAAAGGCGTAACTAAAAGGGCACTTGCCATCATTATGGCAAGTAGGGCCATTTATGAAGAAAGTGCAAGATTTATCTTGAGTCCGTGAAGAAGGATAAGGCATCGGATGCCCCATCTTCTTCAGAAATCTTCTTTATTGATTGTCATTCTATTTCCTCAAACACTTGGGTATTTGATACTGGGTGTGGCTCACATATATGTAATGACATACATGGGCTAAGGAATAGAAGAAGACTCGTCAAGGGGAGAGTCAAATTTACGTGTTGGGAATGAAGCAAAGGTTGTCGTGACTCGCCATCTAACGATTTGTTGAAACTCCTCAGGACTTGTCTTAGAATCGACAATTGCTTTTATGTTCCTTTGTTGATAAAGAACATCATTTCTATTTCTTGTTTAAATAGAAATGGGTACCATTTGACTTTTAGTAACAATTGTTGTTACATAACTTTGCAATGGAGTTCTTTATGGACCGGAACTTTAAGCAATGGTGTTTATACGCTGACGATCCAAAGGACATTTTCAATATCGGGCGAGCAACAAGCATGCTCAAAAGGATAATCAATTAGACTCCTACATGTGGTATTGTCGCCTTGGCCATGTAAGCAAGAAACGCATGTCCGAATTACACCGATGTGGAATTCGAATCGCTTGAATTGGATTCATACGATACATGAATCATGCTTAAAAGGCAAGATGACTAAGTTACCTTTACCGAAAAGGTGAACGAGTGGGAGAGTTACTTAGGTCTAATACATACCGATGTATGTGGACCTATGTCAACTCAAGCTTTAGGAGGCTATAGCTACTTCATTACCTTCACCGATGATCACTCACGGTTTGGGTATGTGTTCTGATGAAACACAAGTCCAAGCCTTTGAAAGGTTCAAAGAATTCAGAATGAAGTAGAGAAACAACATGACAAGAGTATTAAAATACTGACGGATCGAGGTGGTGAATACTTAAGTCAAGAGTTTCTGATTATCTAAGAGACAATGGTATATTGTCTCAATGGACTCCGCCATATACACCACAAAGATAATGGTGTATCCGAGAGGCGAATCGACCTTGTTGGACATGGTCGTCAATGATGAATCATGCAATCTTCCCAAGTCCTTTGGGGCTATGACTGCATACTTGTTTACTTGTTAAATGTAATGCCTACTAAGGTAGTCTCAACTACTCCATATGAGATATGGAATAGTAAGAAACCTCATGTATCTTACTTGAAGATATGGGGTTGTCCTCGCTTATGTGAAGTGATCAGACGTATAAATTGATGCTAAGTCCGATAAATGTCTATTTATTGATACCCTAAGGAAACAAGGGGTTACTAATTCTATCATCCCGTGGAACAAAAGGTGTTTGTTTCAAGGCATGTGTGTTTCTAGAGAAAGAGTTTCTCTTGCAAGAAAATAGGGAGTGTCGCTGAGCTTGAGGAGGCTCGAGAGACTCAAATAGACATCGATGAGATACCCGGTGAAGCACAACAACCGACAACTCATAGTGATGAGCAATCTACCGACCTATTGTAACACCACATCTTCAGATCCGTAGAACACGCAATATTCCCGAGAGATATGGATTTCGTAAGTGAATCGAACGACGTGTTACTCATTGATGATGAGGAGCCTACCAGCTTATGAAGAAGTGGCCGATAAGTTCAGAAGGGATAAGGCTTGCTGCCATGAAGTCAAATGGATTCCATATATGAAAACCAAGTTTGGAACTTGGTTGACCCACCAAGGCATAAAGCCTATAGGGTGCAAGTGGTTTTCAAGAAGAAAATCGACATGGATGGTAATGTGATTACCTATAAGGCTAGATTGGTGGCGAAAGGATATCGCCAAAAGCAAGGTGTTGATTATGAACGAAACCTATTCACTCAGTAGCTATGCTTAAATCCATTCGATGCTCCCGCCATAGCGGCTCATTATGATTATGAGATATGGCAGATGGATGTGAAAACAAAGCTTTCCTTAATGGAAACTCGCCGAGGACGGTATATGATACACGAGGGTTTCATCGCTGATAAAACCAAGGTATGCAAATTGCGATCCATTTATGGATCAAGCAAGCATCCAGAGTCGAATATCCGCTTTGATGAGACAATCAAAAGTTTGATTTCACAAAATCCGCATTTAACCTTGTGTGTACAAGAAGGTTAGTGGGAGGCAATGTGTTCCTAGTATTGTATGTCGATGACATATTACTTATAGGAAACGATGTTTCAATCTTACATCCAGTTAAGGTTTGGTTATCCAAGACATTATCCATGAAAGACCTGGGAGAAGCAACCTACATCCTTGGGATTAAGATCTATAGAGATAGATCGAAACGGTTGCTTGGTCTTTCGCAGTCTACATATATAGACCGAAAAGCAAAGAGGTTTAGCATGTCAATCCAAGAAAGGTTTCTACCCATCGTGCATGGGGTACACCTTTCAAGTCTATGTGTCCGCGCACGTAAGACGAGAGGATTTGCATGAGTAAGATTCCCTATGCATCCGCAATAGGATCTATCATGTATGCTATGTTATGATGAGGCCCGATGTATCGTATGCTCCGAGTGTCACGAGCAGATACCCCCGATCCAGAATGGATCATTGGGTGGTCATAAGAGGATCCTTAAGTACTTAAGAAGAACTAAGGATGCGTTCCTAATATACGGAGAAGGGTACATGGTGATACGTGGTATACGGATGTTACCCGCATGCATAAGGATGATTCCATGTCTCAGTCTGGGTATGTATTCACCTAGAATGGAGGAGCAATAAGTTGGAAAGGTTCCAAGCTTGACACTATAGCGGATTCTGCCACTAAAGGTATACATACGCAGCCTTGGGAAGCAAAGAAGGAAGCGGTTTGATCAAGAAGTTCATCTATGAACTTGATGTGGTCTCATCAATGATCCAAACATGTGCTTCCACCGCTATCATCTTATCGTAGAGATCATTAGTAGGAACGAAATACAAATCGAGAAAATTCCACCGAAAGGAACTTAGCGGATCCTTTGACTAAGGCATTACCTCAAAGTAAGTTTGAGGGTCATGTTAGAGCTTATGGTATTGATACCGTAGCGATTGACATTAGGCCAAGTGAGTCCGTTAGTAATATATGAGAGATGTCCTAAGGCAATCGCTTTATGTATGAACCATTTATATGATAAATGAAGATTCACTATTCGAGTATACATGTTTTATGTATTTGATTGGATCTTAAACTCATTTACTGAATGTCCACGATACGATTCACAGCATGAGAGAATTTGTGATTGGATCACAACTAGTGAGTATCTCTACATGTGTAATTGTGATGTATCGAATTATCCCTAGTCGATGAATTGATGGATTCGACACCATCAATTCGGCCGAGACTAGCACGAGGTATACCCTTGGTGTATCCAAGCAAATGATTCTCACCGGGCCGGAGACATTGTGATGTCCGAGTTGATCGTGGATGCTAGTTATGGTAACTAGTTCATTCGAGTGACTAGCCGTAAGACTTCATATGGTTCTCGCATATATAGATATGTCAATGAAGTTCTTATCGTAGCTTAAGTGCGATGTTCCTTCGACTTACAGATTCAAGTCATCTTGATCATGGAGACTTATGCTTTGACATCTTAAGCAAACATCTCTAAGGAGATGTGGACCCGGGATGATTGGGTATAAGTCGAAGTGATCGAAGGTGTTTGAATAGCTTATAAAGGATTCACCACTCCTTGCGAGGAGATGTATACCCATGGCCTCTCGTCGGATTGTTACTAAAGTCTTTGGCCAAAGCATTACATGTTTGGAGTAAAGTACTCTTCGATACATGTGCAGTAACTAGAATCCGTAGGACGAGGAAATGATACTTGGGCTAGGTGTGACGTAGTCAGCCTAGTGGGGACTGACACTATAGACCATGTCCTGAACCAAGTGGGTATAAGATGAGTGAAGGGAATGGGGCACGAATCATTCGAGCTGCTGAAGGGTTTCAGAAATAGTTCTGGATCAACCGTTGATCTTTTCGGTTAATTGGAGATCATGATGTACTACTAGGTGCCACTCATGATCGTTCTATAATTAATGGTTAATTATAGAGGACCAACATAAACCAAGAACCAATTTGGTCACACGCACAACGAGCGTAATCCGAAGGATTTAAAACGAGCTTGAGAATGGGATTCTCAGATCGAGAGAAACTAAGTTTGGTTGGACCAAACATGGAGCGAGCATGAAATCGTTTTAGTCGCAATGGAAGCATGGATGGACCAAAATGGTTTGGTTCTAATCCAATGGATAAGAATAAACCAAAGGGTTTGGTTTATTTTAAACGAATGAACCAAAAGTTGGTTTGGTTCGTTTTAACTTAAAATAAACCTTCATGGTTTGGTTTATTTTAACTTATCTTAATGGAGCGGTTAACGGGCCTAATGGTTATGATCCAATAACCATTAAGAGAATTAGTTCTCTATAAGAGGGCTTAAGGGATAATTAAGCCCTAATCCAAAACCCTAGCAATAGTTGCCGCCACTTCATCCTCTAAGAGTTGGCGCTAACCTCCATTGCCGCCTAACCCCTTGTGCCAGCCCAACTCCTTGACGGCCCAAGCTTCAGCCGGTGATCCTCCGCCCTCCGTGATCTCCTTAGGTTTGGCATCAAGGTGAGCTTTATCTTCCTTGGTTGGCCGGGCGCTATCTCTTCCACCAAAGCTGTCCAGTTTTCTGACAGCTTTTTCTCCTCGCCGGAGCGCCGCTTGACGACGGTTAGAGCCCGACAGCTGCTAACTTACCGGGATTCGATCTCCGGTAATCCTCTGAGGTGGAGGACGAAGGATTCGTCAATCGGTTGACGAATACCTCTCCGGAGAAGCGAGTTTTGAGGACTCGTTTTTGGATCCGAATTTGGATTCGGATCGTGATCATCTCTCGATCACGTCGTCTTCAACACGAGGCTAGTAACCCGTACGAAGACGAAGCTCGTGGCTTAGCGAAGTCACCCTAAGGATACTCGGTGTGGATACGGATAGAGACGATTCTAGCGAGGATCGTTCCGGTTGATGCCGTTCCCGCTACACGTAATACGAAAGGTATAACGTAGTTAAATTTCCTTTTATTGCAAATTTAAATTTACGGTTATGTCTACACTTGTTGTACTATGCATGCGTGTGATGTGTGTGTTGTAATAAATGTAGATTTATTATTTTTATTGCTTCCGCTGTGCTCATGTTTACGAAACGTGATCGAAAACACACACGCCGCGGTGCCGGAAACGCAACACACTATACAATGTATCAATTAAAGAACGACTCACCTTGAGCGAACCTTTTGAACTGGATATGGATCCATGACTTGTCTTGAATTGAAACTCGTAGTCGGATCCAGATTTGGACTCATCCTCGGGTTCGGTCGGCTTGGCCATGAAGGCGGGGTTGTTGAGCTTGTCTTCCTCCTCCGATGATTCCTCCCACGTTGTGTTGAGTGCCTTCTTGAATTGTGGTGCCTTATTCTTGAGTCTTGGGCACTCCGATTTGATATGGCCTAACTTTTTGCACTCATAGCATCTATAGTTAGAACGTTGTTTTGACTTACCCTCCTTAGATTGATTAGTTTGTCATCTTCTGCTCTTAATCATTTTCCAAAATATATTTACTAGTTCGGTCTCCATCTCGTTGTCCACCTCCGATTCGTACTTGTCTTCTTCCTCCGGTGGTGGTTTGTTCTTCGGCTTCTTCTTTGGACCTGCAAACAAAGCGACGATTTTCTCGGCGGGGGCCGAATTAGACTGCTCATGTAATTCGAATTCAAAAAATAATTTGTCTAACCTAATTTTTGAAAGATCCTTAGAAACCTTGTCGGCATCGACCATGGATGCCCACAAGGTGGTCCTAGGGAACATGTTTAGTGCATACCTGATTACATCCTGATTTTCGACCTTATCGAATGTAGCACATTCATGATGTCTTGTATGCGAGTGTGGAGTTGAGTGGCCGACTCATGTTCCTGCATTTTTAAGTTAAATAATTTATTTAAAAGTAGATCCCTCTTACATACCTTGGTGTTAGCGGTTCCTTCGTGAAGCTCGATGAGCTTGTTCCATAAGTCCTTTGTGCTTATAAACAGGCTGATGCAGTTGAGCTCCTCTTTGGATAGCCTACATTGTAGGATTTGTGTAGCCTTGGCATCGACTTCCACTTGGTGTTTCATGGCATTTGTCCACTGATCACAATCCAAGTATTCACCATCTTCATTTGTTGGAAGGGTGAATCCGGTTTGTATCACGATCCACATCTCTACTTGGGTTTTCAAATAGCACTCCATTCGACCCTTCTAGTAACATAAGTCATCTCCAATGTAAAATGGAGGTCAGACAGTGCTAAACCCTTTGAGAAGGTCCATTTAGAAAAAAACCTTGTAAAAACACAATCGACACAAAAAAGACAAGTTGCCAAGACTCTCGTCTTGGATTAGTAGTGCGGGAGAAAAGTGAATTTAATGAAACGAAAAATAGCTCGAAATGTGATTTAAAATGAATATGAAAATAGAAACAAAAATCGATGCTAGATTGGTGGTTGCACCAAATCGTATCACCCCCACTCTGATACCAATTATTGGATCGTAAAAGCGCTAGGGGGGGGGGGGTGAATAGCGCGCATAAATTCTTTTCGATTCAATTCATTTGATTAAAACAAAGTAAAGAATTGCACAGTGGAAAAGTAAATGACAAATTCATTTTTACTTGGTTCACAACCTAACAGTTGCTAATCCAAGGCCCTTGAGATCCTAGACCACGTATGGAGGGCAATTCACTAAAAGATCTCTTCCTCATTGGAGGTAGGAGACAACGGATACACAAAAACACGGAAAGCCCGAGGATGAGGCAACAAGCCTACCTCACCTCGTTTTACAATGAAAACTTCGAGTACAATAATTGAAAATAAATTTAATATACTGAATAGAAATGAAAATTTTGAGAACTTATATCGACGATGAATGGATCTTTGAGCTTGAGGTCATGTCATCAGCATTCCGGTAGCATTTCGGTGTCATAGCATTGTCGTAGAGAAGCAGCATTACGGGAGCATTTTGGAAGCTTGAATTCATGACCTAAAGGGTGAAACCCCCCTTCGTTTATAGCCTTAGAAGCCCCCCAACATTCAGTTCCAGCTCAGGGTCAAAGAACCTCATCTCCCCAAGATAAGTGGAGCTTATCTTGACTTTCCTCGAGGTGGGCAGTTTGAATGGTAGTCGATTGTTCACCCTCTTCAGTCGACTGATGCCACCAGTAGTCAACTGCTAACCGCCATCAGTCGACTGATGGCTAGGTTTCTTGACTATAGCAAAGAGTTAGTCCAAAACAAGTAAGTAAAGGTAAAAACGACGGTCACTTACTGTCCGATCTCGACCTAAACCTTCCATGGGAAGTCTTAGTCGGATCGTCGCCTAAAGACGTCCCCGTACGGAGGACTCGACCTTACCTTCATTCACACTCGAGCTTACCTTAGTGACTTGTAGCTCAGCCTTTGGTCTCCACCTGGGTTCTTCGATTCCCTCCGAAGTTCTCCCAGTGTCACCCGACCATCGCAGTTTCTCAACATGAGATTCTCTGGGTGTCGCCGACCTTTAACTCAGCTTAATCATTCCTGCACACTTGGTTTAGCTCATTAGACAATAATATGACCTTAACTTTGAGTTTTTACCATAATTAAAACCTAGGTTCGATTATTTGATGCTTAATGCACCAACATTCCTTGTCGACTGGACTTGTTCCAATGACTCACCACTTGACTTCATCGAAGTTTGCTTCCAATATGACCCATCTACTAGAACTCTTTCCATCTGGGCTGCCAGATCTTCGATAGATCACCAGCTAATCTTGTCAATTGTGTATCCGGTCTACTGGACGATACTCAGTCGACTAGAATCCTTTTAGTGGACTGTTCCCTGCAAAATGAGATTAGCAAAAGCAAACAGTATAAAATACAATAATAGTAGTAATACTGCTAGATCTTGACTTCTAAGTCCCACACGGACTATCCGTCGGATTGATGCCTAACTTTGTCCCCCTACATAGGACTTGACCTTACCTCTTCACTCGAGGCTTACCTGTCGGCTGCCCTGCCAGACTTATCTTCTTGACATCCGATCTGACCCACCAAGGCTTCCGTCAGCTATCCGATCTCCCTGACCCAGCTGGACTTCATGCCGATTGTCCAATCCCCAGACCCAACCGGTCTTCATGCCAGATGTCTTGTCTCCTGACCCATTTAGACTTCCTGTCTGGTGTCTGGTCCTCCTGATATGTCAAGTCTTTTGCCTAGTATCTAGTTAACATGACCTACTAGGACTTCCCATGCATTGCCTAGTATCTGTTCTGTCTGACCTACTAGGACTTCCTGTTAAGTCTGCACACTTAGCACATATATTAAACCATAAGTAATTCCTAACATTAACTATGGTTCATACATTAAATCTAAGGAGTGGTGCTCTCTGCACCAATAATCTCCCCCTTTTTAAAGTATAACAACACATCAATTAATGTTAGGAGAATCAATTTGCAATATTCATGTTTAACATATATCAGGAATGCATTGAGCTAAAAATGTATAACATTTAAATGCATGAGATGCTCATATGCATGAAAAGCTTTCTTACTTTTAATTTCTCTAACTTTAAACCTCTCTCTCTCCCCCTTTGGCATACATCAAAAGAATTATTAACCACCAAATTCCATAGTATAAAGATGAGTTTTAAGGCTTTTCAAACATAAGGACTAAAAGTTAAAATATATTTATTTGATAAGCTTCAAAAGTACTTAAAAAATGGCAAGCATTATAAATTTCAAAGTACTTAATCTTTCAAAAGCCTAAGTTTTTCAACCACACTTAGGTTTTTCAAAATCAGCTAAGTTTATTATCTTAAGCTTTTAAAACTTTTTTTTATAAGTGTTTCAAAATTGTAAACTATAAGAATAATTTTTAAGTTTTGAAAATAACTTATAGAAAATTTTCTCTTCTTAATTCAATGTTTTCTCAAAACTCTAGTTTCGAAAATTTTTTATCAACACTCCCCCTAAATTCATGTTATAAAGTTTTCTTTGAAAATACAATCTCCCCCTTTATATATTGATTTCAGAATAACTTTTATCAAAATCTTTAAAAGTACTTAACCTTTACAAAAATTAAACTTTCTAAAATTTTTAAAATTTGAAATATTTTATTAAATTACCCAAAAGTCAAAGTAAAATTTTCAAAACTCTCAATATTTCAATTTTCAAAACTCCCCCTCAATAAGAGGTAATTTTTTTTAAAACTTTTTAAAAACTCCCCCTTAATAAAAGCAATAAAATTTAAAAATTTACCCTAAAATTAAGTTAAGATAATGCAAATGAGATAATAAATGTCCAAGCATGAATTCCTATACATAATTTATATACTAAAAATACATATCTAAAAATTGTACTAAAAGCAAATTTCCAACTCTTTAGTAGCTCAAGTGATAAAGAATTATCATCAAGCTTTGAATTAGAGTTAGTCATCGAAGTGATTTTCTATTTAAACCCTGTGTTGGTTCATGCTGATGCACTGAATCTACATCTGGATCTTGGGATGCAATCCTAACATCTCACGCCCATCTTTGTGGCTCAATACACAATTAGGTGATCCTAGGTGTTTGTGAGATACAAAGGCTTACCTAGGTCTATGGGATCATGAAATCTAAAATTAACCTAGGCTAGATTAATTTTTTAAGTTTTCTTTTAAGAAAATAATATTACTTAATAAAACAAAATAGATTTTGAATAGAACAATAAAGCATCCTATTCTACCAAGCATAATCCAAGTTATCTTCTAAGCATACTAAACTCAGCTTCTGAAAGTGGTTTAGTGAAGATGTCAACAAGATTTGAATTGGACTCAACATAGTTGAGTTCAATATTGCCCTTTGCCACATGATCTCTCACAAAGTGATGTTTAACATCAATATGTTTAGTACGTGAGTGATGGATTGAATTTTTAGTTAAGTTTATTGAACTTATGTTATCAACCAATGTTTTGCCCTTTTTGTATTCTAATTCAAAATCTTTAAGTATGTGCATCATCCATAATAATTGTGCCACACACTCACCTAATGTTATGTATTCAACTTCAGTTGTGGAAAGAGCAACACAATGTTGTTTCCTACTGAACCAGCTTATTAAGCATGATCCTAAGAGTTGACATCCTCCACTAGTACTTTTTCTATCCAATTTACACCCAACATAGTCTAAGTCAGAGTATCCTACTAACTCAAAGTTATTAGTTCTGGGTACCACATACCTACATTAATTGTTCCTTTAATGTATCTTAGGATTCTTTTGACATGTGTTAAATGTGATTCCTTAGCACATGTCTGATATCTAGCACACATACTTACTGCAAATAATATGTTAGGTCTACTTGCAGTTAAGTATAGTAAACTACCTATGACACTTCTATAGTACTTTAGATCTATAAACTTTCCTTCTTTATCATCATTTAATATAACATTTGTTGCCATGGGTGTTTTTATTTCTTTTACATTTTCCATTCCAAATCTTTTAATCAACTCTTGCATATTTGTTTTGATATATATAGTTACCGTCTCTTGTTTGTTTTATTTGCAAACCTAAAAAGAAATTTAATTCTCCTACTAGACTCATTTCGAATTCTTGTTCCATTAAGTTTATGAATTCTTTCAAAAAATTTAAATTTGTTGATCCAAATACTATATCATCTACATATATTTGAGCAATAAAATATCTAGGTTCAAAGTTTTTACGAAGAGAGTTGAGTCAATTTGTCCTTGTCTAAAGCCTTTTGAGATTAAGTATGAAGATAGTCTCTCATACCAAGATCTAGGATCTTGTTTTAATCCATACAAGGCATTTTTTTTTAACTTTTATACATGATTAGGGTATTCTAAGCTCAAAACTGAGTTTGTCATTGAAACGGCCGCTAGAGGGGGTGAATAACCTCAATCGCTGTGGCAATTCATTCTCGCTATTGTTGCTTGTCTACGATTGTTGTTAGCGCAGCAGAATAACAATAATAATGAAACTAACAACAATACAAGCACACCAAATACGCAAGCATATACATGGTTCGGAACCTTAGGGTTCCTACTCAACGGGGCGAGCTCAACGAGCTCTAGAGATGCACACGACAATACTCAAACTCCTTCTCGATGACACGTCGGAGGTGGAGAAACCTCGTACAAGCTATTACAACAAGTAATATATAAAATACAAGCAATACAAAGACAAATACGAAATACACGTAAAGAACACTTTACAACTCTTGCTTTGAACTCTTTGCTTGTAGCTTTCTTTAGATGCCTCTTGAAGGTCCGAATGCAGAAATTCCTCCAATAGCTTCACAAAGTCTCGAATCCTCCTCTGAGCTCCTTTATAACCACTGTTCGATTTACGCATCGACGACTATCACGATCCCGAGTCAGCTGTCTCACAACAACTGATCCACAAGTTAAGTTCCAACGATCACATTAGTCGATCGATGGCACCATCGATCGATCATCCATCACGAGGCCAATAGCTGACTCCATTCGTGTCTGTATAAGGTCATCACCGATCGCATCCAGATTCTCTAATAGTCGATCGCTTCCTGCAAAACCATCGACTTGTTCACGAACACGGTCGAACCCATATTTATTTAGATAATGACTAATATGCCGATCGATGTCGCAAAAACCTCAAACACAAAGTTTTTGAGCGTCCGACACTCGGTTTTAGCCACTTGGCCAAGTCCACCTTATCCTCATGGAGTTCCCACGGCTTTCTTCCTCGGCCACGCCCCTGATGCGCCAAGCACACGGCCGCAACGCCATCCTTCGCCTCATGCCCTAGAAGTATGCTTCTTTGGGCTCACTCCATTTGCTCCTGTCCCGTCCCTGATGCACCAAGCGATGCCTCGCAATGCCATCCTTCACCGACTAAGGACCCGAGCCCAGTGAACTTGCAAGTTCTCAAGACTTAAATGCACCACAAGACGCCGCATGCATTTCACCAAGCACCGCACTGATTCAATGCTTTGATTTCATGCAAGCACCAAGCGACGGCCACAATGCTTTGACTTTCCAAAGCACCAAGCGTGCTTGTTGTTTCCGACCACAAGCAGTGTGTGTTCGATCATGTTTCGTAAACATGAGCACAGCGGAAGCAATTAAAATTAATAAATCTATATTTATTACAACACACACAACACACGCATGCTATTACAACAAGTGTAGACATAACCGTAAATTAAAATTTGCAATAAAAGGAAATTAAACTACGTTATACCTTCCGTATGACGTGTAGCGGGAACGGCATCAACCGGAACGATCCTCGTAAGAATCGTCTCTATCCGATCCACGCCGAGCCTCGATGACTTCGTCACGAGCTTTTCGTGACGGGTTACTAGCCTCGGGTTGAAGACGACGTGATCGAGATGATCACGATCCAATCCAAATTCGATCCAAAACGAAGTTCTCAAAACTCGCTTCTCCGAGAGGTATTCACAACCGCTTGACGAATCCTTCGCCCCTCCACTCAGAGGATTACCGGAGATCAAATCCCGAAGTTAGCCGCTGTCGAGCACTAACCGCCCAAACGACGACGAGGAGAGAAGCTGTCCAGAAAAACTGGACAGCTTGGTGGAGGAGTAGGCGCCGCCAAAACAAGGAGAGAAAAGGCTCACCTTGATGAACCTATAGGAGATCACCGGGTCGCGGAGGTTCACCGGAGCTTGACTGCAAGGAGTCGACGGCCACCATGTCGGGTGGCAACAACATGTGGGCGGCTAGGGTTTGGATTAGTTAGGTTTAACAATCCCTTAAGCCAATTTTTATAGAGAACTAATTCTCTTAATGGTTAATGGATCATATCCATAAAGCCCGTTAACCCGCTCCATTAAGATAAGTTAAAATAAACCAAACCATGATGGTTTATTTTAAGTTAAAACGAACAACCAACTTGGTTCATTTGTTTAAAATAAACCAAACCCTTTGGTTTATTCTCCTCCATTGGATTAGAACCAAACCATTTTGGTTCATCCATTATGTCTTCATAAGACACATCCATGCTTCCATCATGATCAAACAATTTCATGCTCGCTTATGTTTGGTCCAACCAAACATAGTTTCTCTCCGAGAATCCCATTCTCAAGCTTGTTTTAAATCCTTACACTACAGCGGTGACCAAATAGGTTCTCGGTTTATGTTGGCCGCCTATAATTAACCATTAATTATAGAACGATCATGAGTGGCACCTAGTAGTACATCATGATCCCCAATTAACAAAAAGATCAACTGCTGATCCGTAACTATTTCAAACCCTTCAAGAGCTCGAATGAATCGGCCCCATTCCTTCACTCATCTTATACCCACTTCAGACATGGTCTATTGTGTCCCTCACTAGGTCGACTACGCCACACCTAGCCCAAGTATTATTTCCTCGTCCCACGGATTCTAGTTACTCCACATGTATCAAGAGTACTTTACTCTAAACATGTAATGTTTTGGCCAAAGACTTTAGTAACAATCCGACGAGAGGCCATGGGTATACATCTCCTCGCAAGGAGTGGTGAATCCTTTATAGGCTATTCAAACACCTTCGATCACTTCGACTTATACCCAATCAGCCCGGGTCCACATCTCCTCGGAGATGTTTGCTTAAGATGTCAAAGCATAAGTCTCCATGATCAAGATGACTTGAATACCGCAAGTCAAAGGAACATCGCACTTAAGCCACAGTAAGAACTTCATTGACATATCTATATATGCAGAGAACCATATGAAGTCTTACTACCGGTCACTCCAATGAACTAGTTACCATAACTAGCATCCACGATTAACTCCGACATCACTATGTCTACCAAGGAGAATCACCGCTTGATACACCAAGGAGTATACTCGTTAGTCCCATGTAATTTATGGTGTCCAAATCCATCAATTCATCGACTAGGGATAATTCTGATACATCACAATTACACATGTAGAGATACTCACTAGTTGTGATCCAATCACAAATTCTCTCATGCTGTGAATCGTATCGTGACATTCAAGAAATGAGTTTAAGATCCAATCAAATACATAAAACATGTATACTCAAATAGTGAATCTTCATTTATCATATAAATGGTTCATACATAAGGCATTGCCTTAGGACATCTCTCATATATTACTAACATTCTACTTGCCTAATGCCAATCGCTACAGATCCAATACCATAAGCTCTAACATGACCTCAAACTTATTTGAGGTAATGCTTTAGTCAAAGGATCCGTAAGTTCCTTTCAAAGGGGAATTTTCTCGATTTGTATTTCGCTCCTACTTATGATCTCTCCGATAAGATGATAGCGGCACATGTTTGATCATCGATGAGACCACATCAAGTTTGAGATGAACTTCTTGATCCAAACCGCTCCTTGTCGCCTAAAGCCGCAATGTATTCCGCTTAGTGGCGTAATCCGCTATAGTGTCAAGCTTGGAACCTTTCCAACTTATCGCGCCCATTCCGTGTGAATACATACCTGCACAAAGACATGGAATCATCCTTGTCCGTCTCGAGCCGCATCCGTGATACCCACGTATCACCATGTACCCTTCTCCATATATTAGGAACACATCCTTAGTTCTTCTCAAGTACTTAAGGATTGTCTTAATACCGCCAATGATCCATTCCTCGATCGATCGCCGCGACACTCGAGCGCATACATCGGGCCTCGTATATAACATAGCATACATGATAGATCCTATTATGGATGCATAGGAATCTTACTCATGCAAATCCTCTCGCCTTCAGGCGGACACATAGACTTAAAGGTGTACCCATGCCCGATGGATAACCTTTCTTGATTCCGACATGCTAAACCTCTTAGCACTTGGCCTATATATGTAGATCGCGAAAGACAAGCAAACTGCTTCGATCTATCTCTATAGATCTTAATCCCGAGGATGTAGGTTGCTTCCCTGTGTCTTTCATGGAGAATGTCTTGGATAACCAAACCTTATCGATCAGAAGATTGAAACATCGCTTCCTATAAGTAGTATGTCATCGACATACAATACTAGGAACACGATCGCACTCACTAACCTTCTTGTACACACAAGGTTCGCTCGATTTTGTGAGAAATCAAACTTTTGATCGTCTCATCAAACGGATATTCCACTCGGATGCTTGCTTCAATCCATAAATGGATCAATTTGCATACCTTGGTTTTATCAACCGATGTGAAACCCTCAGTCATATACACGCCCTCGAAAGGTGTTTCCATTAAGGAAAGCTGTTTTCACATCCATCTGCCATATCTCATAATCATAATGAGCCGCTATGGCCAGGAGCATCCGAATGGATTTAAGCATAGCTAAAGGCGAATAGGTTTCGTCATAATCAACACCTTGTTTTTGACGATATCCTTTCGCCACCAATCTAGCCTTATAGGTAATCACATTACCATCCATGTCGGTTTTCTTCTTGAAAACCCACTTGCACCCTATAGGCTTTATGCCTTCAGGTGGGTCAACCAAGTTCCAAACTTGGTTTTCATACATGGAATCCATTTCCAACTTCATGGCATCAAGCCACTTATCCCTTTCTGAACTTGTCAGTACTTCTTCATAACTGGTAGGCTCCTCATCATCAATGAGTAACACGTCATTCGATTCACTTACGAGAAATCCATATCTCTCAGGAATGTTGCGTGTTCTGCGGATCTGAAGATGTGGTGTTACAATAGTCAGTAGGATTGCTCATCACTATGAGTTGTCGGCTGTTGTGCTTCACCAGGTATCTCATCAATGTCTATTTGAGTCTCTCGAGCCTCCTCAAGCTCGACGACACTCCCACTATTTTCTTGCAAGAGAAACTCTTTCTCTAGAAACACAGCATGCCTTGAAACAAACACCTTTTGTTCCACAGGATGATAGAATTGGTAACCCCTTGTTTCCTTAGGGTATCCAATAAATAGACATTTATCAGACTTAGCATCCAATTTATGCGTCTGATCAGCTTCACATAAGCGGAGACAACTCCATATCTTCAAGTAAGATACATGAGGTTTCTTACTATTCCATATCTCATATGGAGTAGTTGAGACTACCTTGGTAGGCATTATGTTTAACAAGTAAACAACTGTCTGAAGTGCATAGCCCCAAAAGGACTTGGGAAGAGTTGCATGATTCATCATTGACCTGACCATGTCCAACAAGGTCCGGTTACACCTCTCAGATACACCATTATGCTGTGGTGTATAGGGCGGAGTCCATTGAGACAATATGCCATTGTCTCTTAGATAATCAAGAAACTCTTGACTTAAGTATTCACCACCTCGATCCAATCGAAGTATTTTAATACTCTTGTCATGTTGTTTCTCTACTTCATTTCTGAATTCTTTGAACCTTTCAAAGGCTTCAGACTTGTGTTTCATCAAGAACACATACCCAAACCGTGAGTGATCATCGGTGAAGGTAATGAAGTAGCTATAGCCTCCTAATGCTTGAGTTGACATAGGTCCACATACATCAGTATGTATTAGACCTAGTAACTCTCCCACTCGTTCACCTTTTCTAGTAAAAGGTAACTTAGTCATCTTGCCTTTTAAGCATGATTCGCATGTATCGTATGAATCCAATTCAAACGATTCCAGAATTCCACATCGGTGTAATTCGGACATGCGTTTCTTGCTTATATGGCCAAGACGACAATGCCACATATAGGAGTCTATTTGATTATCCTTTCGAGCACGCTTGTTGCTCGCCGATATTGCAAATGTCCTTTGATATCGTCCAGCGTATAACACCATTGCTTAAAGTTCGGTCCATAAAGAACCCATTCAAAGTTATGTAACAACAATTGTTACTAAGTCAAATGGAAACCCATTTCTATTTAAACAAGAAATAGAAATGATGTTCTTTATCGAAGGAATATAAAAGCAATTGTCGATTCTAAGACAAGTCCTACAGGGAGTTCCAACAAATACGTTCCGATGGCGAGTGCAGCAACCGGTGCGCCATTCCCCACACGTAAATTTGACTCTCCCTTGACGAGTCTTCTTCTATTCCTTAGCCCATGTATGTCATTATATATATGTGAGCCACACCCAGTATCCAATACCCAAGTGTCTGAGGAAATAGAATGACAATCAATAACGAAGATTTACGAAGAAGATGGGGCATCAGATGCCTTATCCTTCTTCACGGACTCAAGATAAATCTTGCACTTTCTTCATGAAATGGCTCTCCTTGCCATAATGATGGCAAGTGCCCTTTTGCTAGTTCTACCTTTTTAGCCTTTTTCTTCTTCCCTTCATTCCTTTGACTCCCTCTTAGAACCTTTCTTGAGGAATCAACTAACAACACTCCCCTACTCATGCTTCTCAAAAGGCTCCACAGTCTTGACATGTTGGCGTACCACAGATGAACCTCCTTGCATCTCAGAGATGAAGAGGAGCTTGGAGACTTCGAACCTTTCGAATCTCACTTGCTCATCAACCAACTCACAGAGATGAAGGACTACGATATGAGCATCCATATGCTCATGCTGTTTTCGTAGCTTGGGTTCCATCGCGGCTAGCATGATGCAACTCATTTGTTCAGAATCACTCACATGTTTCTGATAGGCCAACAATTGGTCCAAAGTTGCATCGTCACTAGGACGGGCGGGAAGAGGCGCTTCGAGGACATACACAAGCTTTTCACCTTGAGAACAATTCTCAAGTTTCTAAGCCAGTCCAAGAAGTTCGGCCCAGTCAATTTATTTGAATCCAAAATGGAACACAAATTCAAACACATCATGATCAATATATTAACTTAGAAATACAAAACGAGCATATATGAGAAAGATGATTTTAAAATGCATCAATATACATTTATAAATCCCATTCATTTTTTTGAATTTCAAAAACCCCAAAATCACTTCGGGAGATCGTAGGTCCATCTCCGAATGGGCTGATATCCATCATAGATAAGAACAACCTTGGAGTGAGTCCAACAAGCCATTCTTAGCTATGATGGTGGGTATCAAGTATACCGATTACATATCATGTATATGTAACTATCACAATGTGCTATCAACTAATTGAATGTTTACACATACATTGGGTTGTTAACACATTAACAAGTATGCATCATATGCATAGCACCCAACTTCACCTCTCTTCACATCGACCTTGGAGTGAGTCCAACAAATCGATGCTCCAAGTTAAAGCCGACCCATTAATCGAAATAGTTTTAATATGGTTAGGCGCATTCAACCAGATGCTTGGCATGGCTTGGAGAGTCCAACAACCCAAACTAACGATTGACCTCGACTCTTACCATATTAGTATTAAACTATTCCAATGGTTTGAACATGTTGAGTTGAGCCGGGCTTGGAGAGAGTCCAACAACCCAAACAAGAAACAGAACTCTGGTTCTAACCATATTAATGGAAGGTGTAGGCTTTAATATTGAGTTAGGGTTTTATGTCTCATCCTCTTTGCATGCAAATAACTATTATCTACATGGCATGGCATACATGGCATACATCTACATGTCACGACACGCATGGCATAATGTTATGCATCTAATGCAATTACATGACATACAATTATGTCATGTATATATTTCCTTATATGTCATAACTATTTATGGAAATAAAATATGTTTAAGATTTGATTCTCCAAATCAAATCATAATTAAATTAGGAAACAAATTTCCAAATCTAATCACATATTTTATTCATGGAATTATTTGATTAAGGAAAATCTATTTAGGAAACCAATTTCCTAAATCATTAAAACTACTTATGGAAATAAAATATTTTAAGATTTGATTTCCCAAATCAAATCATGATTAAATTAGGAAACAAATTTCAGAATCTAATCAAATATTTTATTTATGGAAAATATCAATTTCCATAAATACTTCCAACTTTCCAAAAGTGGAAGATTTCCATAAATACTTCTAGACTTTCCAAAATTGAAAAATTTCCATAAATACTTCTAAATTTCCAAAATTTAGAAAATTTCCAGAAATACATTATGACTATCGCAAAACCATTTTTACGATTATGTGAAACACAACCTGGGCTCTGATACCCTTTGTTGGGTTTTCGCATGGCGTGTGTGTGTTCGATCATGTTTAAATAAACATGAGCACGGGCGGAAGCAATTAAAATTAATAAATCTATATTTATTACAACACACAACACGCATGCTATTACAACAAGTGTAGACATAACCGTAAATTAAAATTTGCAATAAAGGAAATTAAACTCGTTATACCTTGTATGGCGTGTAGCGGAACGGCATCAGCGGAGCGATCCTCGTAAGAATCGTCTCTATCCGTATCACGCCGAGCTCCTCGGGATGACTTCGCTAAGTCACGAGCTTCGTCTTCGTACGGGTTACTAGCCTCGTGTTGAAGACGACGTGATCGAGAGATGATCACGATCCGAATCCAAATTCGGATCCAAAATGAGTTCTCAAAACTCGCTTCTCCGGAGAGGTGTTCGTCAACCGTTTGGCGAATCGCCGTCCTCCACCTCAGAGGATTACCGGAGATCAAATCCCGATAAGTTAGCCGCTGTCGGAGCACTAACCGTCGTCAAGCGATGCTCGGACGAGAGGAGAAGCTGTCCAGAAAACTGGACAGCTTGGTGGAGGAGTAGGCGCCGGCCAAAACAAGGAGAGAAAAGGCTCACCTTGATGCCGAACCTATAGGAGATCACCGGAGGGTCGCCGGAGGTTCACCGGCTGGAGCTTGGACGCCGGCAAGGAGCTGGACGGCGCCACCATAAGCTGGGCGGCAACAATGTGTTGGGCGGCAACAACATGTTGGGCGGCTAGGGTTTGGATTAGTTAGGGTTTAACAATCCCTTAAGCCCACTTTTATAGAGAACTAATTCTCTTAATGGTTAATGGATCATATCCATAAAGCCCGTTAACCCGCTCCATTAAGATAAGTTAAAATAAACCAAACCATGATGGTTTATTTTAAGTTAAAACGAACCGAACCAACTTTTGGTTCATTCGTTTAAAATAAACCAAACCCTTTGGTTTATTCTTATCCATTGGATTAGAACCAAACCATTTTGGTCCATCCATTATGTCTTCATAAGACGCAGCCCATCCATGCTTCCATTGCGACTGAAACAATTTCATGCTCGCTTTATGTTTGGTCCAACCAAACATAGTTTCTCTCGGTCTGAGAATCCCATTCTCAAGCTTGTTTTAAATCCTTTGGATTACACTCGTTGTGCGTGTGACCAAATAGGTTCTCGGTTTATGTTGGCCGTCTATAATTAACCATTAATTATAGAACGATCATGAGTGGCACCTAGTAGTACATCATGATCCCCAATTAACCGAAAAGATCAGCGGTTGATCTAGAATTATTTGAAACCCTTGATGGCTCGAATGAATCGTGCCCCATTCCCTTCACTCATCTTATACCCACTTGGTTCAGGACATGGTCTATTGTGTCAGTCCCCACTAGGCTGACTACGTCACACCTAGCCCAAGTATCATTTCCTCGTCCTACGGATTCTAGTTACTCCACATGTATCGAAGAGTACTTTACTCTAAACATGTAATGCTTTGGCCAAAGACTTTAGTAACAATCCGACGAGAGGCCATGGGTATTCATCTCCTCGCAAGGAGTGGTGAATCCTTTATAGGCTATTCAAACACCTTCGATCACTTCGACTTATACCCAATCATCCCGGGTCCACATCTCCTCGGAGATGTTTGCTTAAGATGTCAAAGCATAAGTCTCCATGATCAAGATGACTTGAATACCGCAAGTCAAAGGAACATCGCACTTAAGCCACAGTAAGAACTTCATTGACATATCTATATATGCAGAGAACCATATGAAGTCTTACGGCTGGTCACTCCAATGAACTAGTTACCATAACTAGCATCCACGATCAACTCCAGACATCACTATGTCTCCAGCCAGTGAGAATCAGCTGCTTGGATACACCAAGGAGTATACCTCGTGCTAGTCTCGACAGAATTGATGGTGTCCAAATCCATCAATTCATCGACTAGGGATAATTCCGATACATCACAATTACACATGTAGAGATACTCACTAGTTGTGATCCAATCACAAATTCTCTCATGCTGTGAATCGTATCGTGGGCATTCAGTAAATGAGTTTAAGATCCAATCAAATACATAAAACATGTATACTCAAATAGTGAATCTTCATTTATCATATAAATGGTTCATGCATAAGGCGATTTCCTTAGGACATCTCTCATATATTACTAACAGGCTTCGCAATGCTTTGGACTTTCCTATGCCAAGGCTTCCCCCTTGGACTTCCACACCAAGCTCCATGCTTGGATTTTCCATGCCAACCCCATGTTGGACTTTCCCATGACAATCCCATGTCATGAGTTTTGTCTATCATCAAAATACTATCAAGGTACGCCTCGAGTCAAACTCGAGTCAAGGGCCGATTGCACCAACAATCTCCCTTTTGATGATTAAAACTACCATCTCAAGTCTACCAATTCTCCCATATTGGCAATTCTCATATCCCAATGAGAATTCCAACGAACCCTAATTGGTAACTTGGTAACTTCTCCTTTGACATTACATCAAAAAGGTCCTCCCCAAGGGTATGAATGTCTCATATCCCAATGAGATCTTACAATCTCTCCCTTGGAGGAACACATGCCTACAATCTTTCTAGTGATCCCATATCACTTAAAGAGAGGCAACCCAATTTTCCTCCCATGAGGAAATACACATCCATCTTCCCATGATGGATACCCCTAGAGGCTTGCTCCCTTGACCATTGCACCAACAATGTCCTTGGAGAGTCCCTAAGCCAATAGGAACATTAAACCAAACAAAATTAAGGCAAAGTTCAACAATGAACTCTCATCCACCTTAAAATTGATACTCACCTCAACCTAACTCCTAATCCATATCCAATGGATTTCCACCTCTCTAATGCTCTCCCAAGCATATCCTAGGTTAGGAGTGGTTAGGGACCAAAACACTGAACATGGGCCTAACCAACAAGGTTTACCTGAAATCAATATTTTGATCAGATCGTAAACTCGATCGACACACTCATCACCGATCGCCTCCCGGCGATCGATAATCAGATTTTAGTCAATTTCAGAATGACTTTCCAAATTCATAAGTAAATATACATAAGTAGATAAATCTTGAAATTTGGTATGTATACTACTTATCACAAACATTATGGGTGAAAAATATTAGAAAATTATTTTACCCATTAAACTAGGATATTGATACAAAGTTCAAAATTTAAGAAAAGCTTCAATATAGAGCCCTCTTTGTATCATCTCATTCAATGGTGATAGCTATCAAAAGATAGGCTTCACCAAGGGTTTTCAAAATGTTTAATTTCTTTTCCTTAAACATCTCACTTATATCTAGATGTGTAAAACACATTCAAGGCAATTAATCTAGTGAGATGTGGGTTTTTATTCTTTTAATGGTCTCATGCATATTTCTAGGCAATATTATTTGATTCCCATCAAATCATGCCATAGTCCTTAATTTCATTTTATTTATATGCATGATATGATTATGACATAGATATGATATAAGTAAAAGCATATGCCAATATCATGATGTCATGGCATGTAAATGAGATCTAGGCATTCATGACATCTAAACATAAATCTAAACATGATCATGATATTTTTATAGATAAAAATGAAAATGATGTCATGACATGGTAAGACAAACAAATCATGGCAAGTAAAATATGCTAAGGTATAGAATACCTAAGTGTGAAAATCAATTTGCCATTTTTAGGGATTAAATACATTTTGCCTTAATGTCATTATTTCCTTAGTGTGCCAAAAACCCAAAATGGCACACCAATACCTCTAAGACCTAATTGTGTCAATTTAAATCATTTTAAAACTTCTCAAACCATATTGGCACATCCTAATGTGTCAACTGATCATGGCTAGGTTAACTACCCATCCACTTAGGGTTGACACACCCTAACCCATCTAGCGTGAATCGATCACACTTCTAGGAACCCAATACCTATTGGAGCTCCTTGGGTTAACAAGGTATTCCCTAGGGATAACTTCCCTAGATACCTTCCTAATGACCCTTTTTGGCTTTGAAGCCTTAGTCAAATGGGTCTTACTTGGGTCAACTCTAGAGGTGACTCCTCCATTGACCTTCTTAGTGGCTACATTTGATTTCTTTGAGGTGTTAGCCACTAAACACATACCATGACTAGACTTAGGGATGACTTCCCTATTAGCCTTGGTTTTCCTAGACCTAGATATGGTTCCATAATTAAATGGAACATTATGGTAGGACATAGGTTTGTGACCCAAACCCTTCTTGCCCTTAGACATTTCTTGTTTTCTAGGTCTTGACTTTTGTACATTAGACCCCTTAACTGAATTTGATATTATTGCTAGGGTCTTCTCCAATTTTTCTAGCCTTGAACTCAAGGCTTGGTTTTCTAACTCTAATTTTCTCAATTTTGAATTTTCATTTATCTTTTTGGAAATGTTTTTCTTTTTAGGCATATGCCTAGATTTCTTGGGATTAACACCCAAGTTTTCTTCAATTCTCCTAATTGACTCCCTAGGTAAAATAGATCTAGTGTTTTGAGTCCTAGGTTTGTCCTTAGAGAAACTAACATGCTTAGCACCTAAGCAATAAACCTTATTGTTTCTCCTAGCATGCTTTTCATTAATAATGGAAAGAGAACTAAAATAATTCTTAGCATGCTTTTTAATTCTAGAAATTGAAGGTGCATTATTTAAATGTACCTTAGGGTTAGCTTTAGAAGCTCCCCCCTACATGAGTCACACCTTCTTGCCCTTTCTTCCTCCCCCTAGGGCATTGGCTTCGGTAATGTCCCCGTTGGTTGCATTTAAAGCACACAATGTGCTCTTTGCTCTTGATTTTGAGAACACCGGCATCCTTTGACTTTGGGTTGACTTTTGGTATTGATGCCTTTTCCTTAGCCAATTTAGGGCATTTACTCTTGTAGTGCCCTTTCTCCCTACACTCAAAGCATATTATGTGATTTTTATTTAAAATAACAACACTTAAGTTACCTAGGGAGTTGGTGGAGGCCTCTTCACTTCTTCCGGAGGTAGAAGCTTCATTTTGATCTTGCTCCGGAATTGAAATCCTTTCTGTTGGTGCAATCGGCCCAGCAGTACCTTGATGGTATTTTGATGATAGACAAAACTCATGACATGGGATTGTCATGGGAAAGTCCAACATGGTGTTGGCATGGAAAATCCAAGCATGGAGCTTGGTGTGGGAAAGTCCAACATGGGGTTGGCATGGAAAATCCAAGCATGGAGCTTGGTGTGGAAGTCCAAGGGGGAAGCCTTGGCATGGTAAAGTCCAAAGCATTGCGAAGCTGTGCGCTTGGTGCTTGGCATGGGAAATTCAAAGCATTGCGAAGCCGTGCGCTTGGTGCTTGGTGAGAAATGCATTGCGAAGCCGTGCGCTTGGTGCATATGGGAAGTCTTAAGGACTTGGTGAGTTCACTAGGCTCGGGGTCCTTGAGTCGGTGAAGGATGACATTGCGAAGCCGTGCGCTTGGTGCATCCGAGGGACCGCCGGACGGGGAGCGAATGGAGTGAGCCCAAAGGAAAGCATACTTCTAGGGCATGAGATGCGAAGGATGGCGTTGCGAAGCCGTGCGCTTGGCGCATCCGAGGGACGTAGGCCAAGGGAAGAGAGCTATGGTGGGGAACTCCATGAGGGATAAGGTGGACTTGGCCAAGTGGCTAAGACTGAGTGTCGGAGGCTCAAACTTGATGTTTGAGGGTTTACCCGACGGTCGGATGCTCAAACAACTTGGTGTTTGAGGTTTTGCCCGACATTAGTCGACTGGCATAGGTGCCGGTTCGACTGATCCAAGTCGACTAGAGTTCGACTGGTGTAAGGCTAGGGTTTTGTGCTAGCCGATCGCCATGGATACGGCGCGATCGGTCGAGCAATCGATCGCCGAGGGATGGCGGGCCGATCGATGGGAGTGTCGCGAGCAAATGCCCGTGAGCCGATCGGGCAATCGATTATTGGTCACGCCGATCGGTGATGGCATCATCGATAGGTGATCCGTTGGAACTTGTCCGATGTGGATCTGGCCGTTGTGAGACAACGACTACAGGGGCAGTCGACTGGGGCCTTTTGGCAGTCGATTGCTAGGCGCGAAAACAGCTCGATGCAGGTTATAAAAGGAGCTCAAGATGGAGGTTTTTGTAATGATCTTTGTGGAGCTATTGGAGGGGAATTGCTGCTGCATTCCAGTCCTTCAAGAGCCAATCAAAGCATGCAACAAGCAAAGCGATCAAAGCAATCGGTGAAAGTTTTCTTTTGTATTGTATTTGTGTATTTTCTTGTATTTCTATATTACATTGTAATTGCTTGTGAGAGGTTTCTCCACCTCCGACGTGTTGTCGAGAAGGAGTGTTATATGTTGGTGCAATCTGCCCAGGTCACGATTGACCAGACTCGAGTTTGACTCGAGTGATGTTTTGATGTTTGACAAAGGGGTTTGACAAAGTGGTTTGGCATTGATGTTTGACATTAATGTCAGTTAATATGTTGGGGAGATTGTTGGAGCAATCGACCCGGGTCATGTTTGACCGGACTCGAGTTTGACTCGAGGAAGACCTTGATGGTTGACTGGGGTTGACCATGTGATTATGGGAAAGTCCAAGCATGGGTCTTGGCAAGGTAAAGTCCAAGTCATGGGTACTTGGCATGGAAAGTCCAAGTGGGACACTTGGCATTTAGTAAAGTCCAAGTCTTGAGCACTTGGCATGAAAAGTCCAAGTGGGACACTTGGCGCATGGAAAGTCCAAGTCATGGGTACTTGGCATTTGGGAAAGTCCAAGTCTTGAGTACTTGGCATGAGAAGTCCAAGCATGGGTCTTGGCAAATGGAAAGTCCAAGCATGGGTCTTGGCATGGAAAGTCCAACATGGGTTGGCAAGGGAAAGTCCAAGCTTGAGTCTTGGCATTTGGGAAGTCCAACATGGGTTGGCAAGGGAAAGTCCAAGCGTGAGTCTTGGCGGCGTAAGTCCAATGTGCCTTGGCGGTGTAGACACCGTTAGCATGACATAGCCGAGGGAAGCACCTGGAGGCTAGCGCGATGGATGAACAAGTCATGGATGACTTGGAGGGATCCGAGAGGCGTGAGACTGATGGAAGTGGCTAGAAGGCTTAGGTCTAGGCTAAGGGTGGTCTAGCAAGTATGGGGGCACCATACTTGGGTTAAAACCTCATCTTTGAGGTTGGCAGTCGACTGGCATTATGGCCGGTTCGACTGTCGTGAGTCGACTTGAGTTCGACTGCCGTTTAAGAGCTGGAACTGCTCGGCAATGATCGCTCGCGGGAGCAATGATGACGGCGCCGATCGCTAAGGGTCTCAAATGATCGCTAGTTCACCGCGAGAGCACGTATGCTCGATGAGCCGGGATTAGCGGCGATCGGGCAATGATCCAATGTTGGCGTCGATCACAAGAGATTCGTTGGAGTTTTTCCAACGTGGATCGAGCCGTTGTCTCACGACAACAGTGGTATCAGTCGACTGGTGACTTATAGCAGTCGACTGATGGGCGGAAATCTAGGTCGCGTGCAAGGATAAAAGGAGCTCGACGGGAGGGTTTTTGCAACCGATTTTCTTAGACATTTTGAAGCGATTTGTCGCAAATCAGTATTTGCTAGTCCAAGGCAATCAACAAGCAAGCTTCTAAAGAGTTTTTGTAAAGTGTTCTTTACTTCTCTTGTTGTATTTCTTCTTATATTTGCTTGTTGTATTTAGATTATTGTTGTAATCTTATTGTAAGAGGTTTCTCCACCTCCGACTTGTGTCGAGAAGGAGTATTTGTGATTAGTGAGTGCGTGTGCATCACTAGGGCTCTTTAGAGCTCGATCCGTGGAGTAGGAACCGTTCGGTTCCGAACCACGTTATATCGTGCGTGTTGTGATTGTATCTTGTGTTTGTATTTGTTATTGTTTATTCCGCTGCGTACTAACAAGATTGTAGACAAGCAACGCGAACGATTTCCATCTACGTACGGGCACATCGCTATTCACCCCCCTCTAGAGGTGTCAAATCTCCAACAAGTGGTATCAGAGCCCGGGGCTCTTCTACGGACTAATCGCCGGGAGCTAGGACAAAGAAGCTAGAGGGTGAAGATGGAAGAACAATTGGGATGGAACATTAACACACCAATCCCTTACTCTTTCTATGGACAAGAAGGGTTTAAGAAATGGAAGTAAAGAATTGAAGACTTCCTAATGATGAGGGACTTCGAAGAATGGTCTATCTTGATGGAAGGATTTGAATATCCTAAGGGACCAAAGGGAGGGTTTCTCAAGAAGAAGAGATGGAGTGAGGAGCAACTCCAACAATTCGATAAAAACAAGAAGGTAATCAAATTCATTTTTGATTTAATTCCTAATGATCTCTTGTGTAGCCTAGGTGACTACGTGGATGCCAAGGAGCTATGGAGCGATTTGGCCAAGCTCCATGAAAGTCTATCACCCGTCCAAGAAGAAGGACCATCCAAAGAGCTAGAGGATTCGGAGGTTGATAGGGAATCAACATCTGGATTGGAAGAGGTAGAAGTGATGGAAGAAGAGGAGACCTCCACCTCTAGGATAGAAGGGGAGGATATTAGGGCATCCTCGATACCGGAGCAACAAGAAGAACCATCTACATCCGGTAGAGAGGAAGAGCAAGCTCAAGAATCCACTCCGACCACCACAACCACCCTAGGTAACTCAAGCTTGTCAATTAATAATAAAATGAATATTATATGCTTTGAGTGTAGGGAGAAAGGACACTACAAGAGTAAGTGTTCTAAACGGGTTAAGAAGACTCCACCCGTGCCAAAAGTCAAGGAGACCGGTGCCTCAATGAAAAAGAGTAAGGAGCAAGTGATTTGCTTCAAATGCCGACTACTGGGTCATTACCGGAGTCAATGCCCGAAGGGGGAGAAGAAGGGGCAAAGGGGAGCATCACAAGTAGGGGGAGCTACTAAGACTAACCCTAAGGTATATCAAGTCAATAATGCTCTTTCTTTAGTTAATAGACAAAAGCATGCTAGAAATTTCAATTCCCTAGCAATTTGCCATGAAAAGCATGCTAATAGAAATAAATACTTTTGTTTAGGAGCTAAAAATATTCACTTAGATAATAGGGAGAAATTTGGGACTAATGTCCCTAAAAACAACTTATCTAAGGACAAACCTAGGTCAAATAACTCTAGAAAATTTTTACCTAGGGAGACAATTAGAAAGGTGCAAGAACACCTAAGTCTAAACCCTAAATGGACTAGGCATATGCCTAGGAAGTCCAATGCCCATGGTTTAAATCAAAATTCTAAAATCGGGCAATTAGAAAAGGAAAATCAAGTCTTGAGGTCAAGGCTTGAAAAACTTGAAAAGACCCTTAGGAATATACAAAACCAATTTAAAGGGTCTAATGGTCAAAGTCAAAGGTCCAAAAGTCAAAGTCAACACCAAGGACCTAAGAGTCAAAAGTCAACCAAAGGCAAGCAAGGTTTGGGTCACAAACCTAAGCCTAAGGTAGCTTACCATAGTGTTCCATTTGACTATGGAACACAAACTAGGTCTAGGAAGACCAAGGTCAATAGGGAAGTCATCCCTAAAATTGACCAAAGGGTGTGCCTAGTGGCTAGGGTTTCAAGGAAACCTAGGGTGGCCACTAAGAAGGTTGCAAGGGGAGTTACCCCTAGAGTCAACCTAGGTAAGACCCAAATGACCAAGGCTAACAAGCCTAGGAGGGTCATTAGGAAGGTATCTAGGGAGGTTATCCCTAAGGAATATCTAATTAACCCTAGGAGCTCAAATCGGTTTTGAGTTTCTAAGAGCGTGATTGATTCACGCTAGATGGGTTTAGGGTGTGCCAACCTTGATTGGATAGGTAGTTAACTCAATCATGGTAAAGGTGGCACTTTAGGATGTTTTTAAGGTTATGGTTACCTTGGAAATAGATTTGAATCAATATCCTAAAAGATTTTAGGATGTGCCAATGCACTTTTGAATTTAAGAAAAATCAATTAAATTGGCACAATTTAGGTTTAGAGGTTAGTGTGCCATTTTAGGTTTTTGGCACACTAGGGAAATTAAGGTTAATATGGCAAAATATATCTAATTGTATCAAATGGCAATTAATATTAAAATTTAGGTATTACTATATCTATATATTTTATATGACATGCCTTGATTGCCATATGCCATGTCATGACATCATGCCTATTTCTATGATTTTATATGTCATGAGTATGCTTAGGTTTTAGGTTAATATCATGTATGCTTAGTTTTATATCTTATGCCATGACATCATGATTATGAGCATATGCTTATTTATAACATTTCTAATGCCATAATCATTCATGCATTTAAGATAATTTGGTTGAAATTGAATTAAGGACTATGGCATGACTTGAAATCCCATTTATAAGGGAATCAAATAGGGTTGCCTTAGAGAATGCATGAAACCCTAGATTAGGATGAACAAAACCCACATCTCACATCCAATTGACATGTATGTGTATTTATACACCTTAGATACATGTGAGATGCTAGGATATGAGTTGAGTTCAAGGTGCATAGTTTTTGCATCTAGATGAACTAAAACTCATCTTATTTTATTTGTGGATCATTGGGAGAGCATGTGTACAAGTCATGTACATAGAGCCCAAGGAATATGATCCAACATAAGGTTTTGAAAACATTTTAAAATCATTTTGAAAAACCTTGGTGAAGTCTATCTTTTGATAGCAATCACCATTGATAGAGTTGATACAAAATAGGGCCAAAACATTGAAAATTTCAATGGTTTTGAGTTTTGTATCAAACTCACTATTTTATGGGTAAAATAATTTTCAAATATTTTTCACCCATTGTGTTTCTCATAAGTATTATACGTATGAATTTTCATGATTTTTTGAATTACGTATAATTATTTATGAATTTTCAAAATTCATTTCTGATAGCTGAAAATCGAGATTTTATTATCGATCGGACTGCTGTGTGCGATCGGTGATGTGAGTGGCTGATCGACATTCTTGTCAGTCATTGCCAGGTCTGATTTTAGATTAACAAGGTTTGTTTAGCCCATTTTCAGCCATGGTAAAGGTCCCTAACCACTTCTAACCCTAAGATATGCTTTGGGAAGCATTATAAAGAGTGAAAATCCATTGGATATGGATTAGGAGAAGTGTTAGGTCAAAGTATCAAATTTAGGGTATGGAAAGTTCAAGTTTGAACTTAGAACCTTAACTTTGATGGTTTAGAGTTCCTATTGGCTTAGGGGCTTCCCAAGGACATTGTTGGTGCAATGGTCAAGGGGGAGCAAGCCTTTAGGGGGAGTTATCCATCTTGGGATGATGGATGTGTTTCTCTTCTTGAAGGGGGAGGAGTTATTGGGAGAGTATCATCAATTGGGAAAATTGATGGGTTTTTGATACCCAATTTGGAAATTGGGAGAGAGTATAGGATTGTCTCTCTTGAGTGATATGTGAATTATCACTAGGAAGATGGTAGACATCCTAGGTATTTATTTTTGGATCAAGGGGGAGATTGTAAGATCTCATTGGGACATGAGACATTGACCTCCTTGGAGAGAAAACCTTTTTGATGTTAGTCAAAAAGGGGGAGAATGTTTGGGGGAGAACATTTGGAGAGTGTTTACCAATTTGGGATAATTGGTAAGGGATTTGAGTTAGTGGTCTAACTCAGATGATTTGTTTGGTTTTTGTCAAACATCAAAAAGGGGGAGATTGTTGGTGCAATCGGCCCAGGTCACGATTGACCAGACTCGAGTTTGACTCGAGTGATGTTTTGATGTTTGACAAAGGGATTTGACAAAGTGGTTTGACATTGATGTTTGACATTAATGTCGGTTAATATGTTGGGGAGATTGTTGGAGCAATCGACCCGGGTCATGTTTGACCGGACTCGAGTTTGACTCGAGGAAGACCTTGATGGTTGACTGGGGTTGACCATGTGATTATGGGAAAGTCCAAGCATGGGTCTTGGCAAGGTAAAGTCCAAGTCATGGGTACTTGGCATGGAAAGTCCAAGTGGGACACTTGGCATTTGGTAAAGTCCAAGTCTTGAGCACTTGGCATGAAAAGTCCAAGTGGGACACTTGGCGCATGGAAAGTCCAAGTCATGGGTACTTGGCATTTGGGAAAGTCCAAGTCTTGAGTACTTGGCATGAGAAGTCCAAGCATGGGTCTTGGCAAATGGAAAGTCCAAGCATGGGTCTTGGCATGGAAAGTCCAACATGGGTTGGCAAGGGAAAGTCCAAGCTTGAGTCTTGGCATTTGGGAAGTCCAAGGGGATTGATATTGGCAGCGTAAAATCCAAGCGGAGTCTTGGCGGCGTAAGTCCAATGTGCCTTGGCGGTGTAGACACCGTTAGCATGACATAGCCAAGGGAAGCACCTGGAGGCTAGCGCGATGGATGAACAAGTCATGGATGACTTGGAGGGATCCGAGAGGCGTGAGGCTGATGGAAGTGGCTAGAAGGCTTAGGTCTAGGCTAAGGGTGGTCTAGCAAGTATGGGGGCACCATACTTGGGTTAAAACCTCATCTTTGAGGTTGGCAGTCGACTGGTATTGTGGCCGGTTCGACTGCTGTGAGTCGACTTGAGTTCGACTGCCGTTTAAGAGCCGAATCGCTCGGCGCTGATCACATGGAGCAATCAATCGATAGCGATGTCTGGCGATCAGCCAAGAGTCGCAGCCGATCGCTAGTTCGATCGCGAGCACAAAATGCTCTCGTAGCCGATCAAGTCGACCACCGGCAATGATCGCTAAGAGATCCGTTGGAGTTTTTCCAGTGGATCGAGCCGTTGTCTCATGACAGCGATGGCATCACCGATCATTGGTGACTTATGGCGGTCGGTGATGGGCGGAAATCCGTGTCGCGCGCAAGGATAAAGGAGCTCGGGGAGGGTTTTTGCAACCGATTTTTTGGACGTTTTAGGCGATTTCTTTGCTGTAAATCAGGGCTTTCAAGTGCTAGTCCAAGGCAATCAACAAGCAAGCTTCTAAAGAGTTTTTGTAAAGTGTTCTTTACTTCTCTTGTTGTATTTCTTCTTATATTTGCTTGTTGTATTTAGATTATTGTTGTAATCTTATTGTAAGAGGTTTCTCCACCTCCGACTTGTGTCGAGAAGGAGTATTTGTGATTAGTGAGTGCGTGTGCATCACTAGGGCTCTTTAGAGCTCGATCCGTGGAGTAGGAACCGTTCGGTTCCGAACCACGTTATATCGTGCGTGTTGTGATTGTATCTTGTATTTGTATTTGTTATTGTTTATTCCGTTGCGTACTAACAAGATTGTAGACAAGCAACGCGAACGATTTCCATCTACGTACGGGCACATCGCTATTCACCCCCCTCTAGCAACGTCAAATCTCCAACATTATAGTTAGTGCCGTGCGCATAACTAGAGCTCGGTGAGCTCGCCTGTGGAGTAGAAACCATTCGGTTCCGAACCACGTATATCTTGTGTTGTGTGATTGTGTATTGTTGTTAGTTTCATTATTATTGTTATTCCGCTGCGCTAACGACAATCGTAGACAAGCAATGCAAGAAGAACGAACGAATTACGACATCCATCGTACGAGGGCTATTCACCCCCGTCTAGCCGGCCGTAATCGATCCCCTACAAGTGGTATCAGAGCTGAGGTCACTCTTCAAGGACTAACCACCGCGAGAGCATTACAAATGGCCGGCTTCATCCATCCACCGAAATTCGATGGAGATTTTGCTTGGTGGAGGAAACGGATGGAGGTATATCTTGAAACCGATTTTGATTATATGATTATTATAGAAAATGGTTTTGAGATGCCTAGGGACAAGTACAACAAGCCAATTGAGAAGTCAAAATGGACCCAAGACCAAATCAAAGACTTCAAGACAAATCTCAAGGTAATCAAGTTGATTAGTGATTTGTTGCCTAACACCTTTTGGTCTAGATTGGGTGATTATAGGGATGCAAGGGAATTATGGAATAAGGTAATGAAATTCAAAGAAAATTCCCAATCGGCACAAGTAGAGGAGAATGCCGAAGAAGAAGCACCCACAACATTTGAAGATGTTGATGATTTGGTGGAGGCCTCCACCTCTAGCATTGAGGGGGAGGAAAGGCAATCTTCCATCCCGGAGCAAGAACAAGAAGCATCCACATCCGGGAGAAGTGAAGATCATGAAGAGGCCTCCATCACCTCCCTAGGTAACTCAAGTGTTATTATTTTAAATAAAAATCACATAATATGCTTTGAGTGTAGGGAGAAAGGGCATTATAAGAGCAAATGCCCTAAATTGGCTAAGGGAAGGGCATCAACACCAAAAGTCAATCCAAAGTAAAAGGATGCCGGTGTTCCCAAAATCAAGAGCAAAGAGCACATTGTGTGCTTTAAATGCAACCAAAAGGGACACTATCGAAGCCAATGCCCTAGGGGGAGGAAGAAAGGGCAAGAAGGTGCAATTCATGTAGGGGGAGCTCCTAAAGCTAACCCTAAGGTACATTTAGTTAATGCACCTTTAATTCCTAAAGTCAAAAAGCATGCTAAAAATTATTTTAGTTCTCTTGCTATTATCAATGAAAAGCATGCTAAGAGAAACAATAAGGTTTATTACTTAGGTGCCAAGCATGTTCATATAACTAAGGACAAACCTAGGACTCATAATTCTAGAAATATCTTGCCTAGGGAGTCAATTAGTGTTGGGTTTCCCGGCACCGCGGCATGTGTGTGTTCGATCATGTTTCGTAAACATGAACACAGCGGAAGCAATAAAAATAATAAATACTCCTATTTATTACAACACACACAACACACGCATGCATATTACAACAAGTGTAGACATAACCGTAGATTTAAATTTGCAATAAAAGGAAAATTTATCTACGTTATACCTTTCGTATGACGTGTAGCGGGAACAACATCAACCGGAACGATCCTCGCTAGAATCGTCTCTATCCGTATCCACGCCGAGTTCCTCGGGATGACTTCGCTAAGCCACAAACTTCGTCTTCGTACGGGTTACTAGCCTCGTGTTGAAGACGACATGATCGAGAGATGATCACGATCCGAATCCAAATTCGGATCCAAAACGAGTCCTCAAAACTCGCTTCTCCGGAGAGGTATTCGTCAACCGATTGACGAATCCTTCGTCCTCCACCTCAGAGGATTACTGGAGATCGAATCCCCGGTAAGTTATCCGCTGTCGGAGCTCTAACCGTCGTCCAAAGCGCTCCGACGAAGGAAGAAGAAGCTGTCAGAAAACTGGACAGCTTGGTGAAGAGTAGCGCCGGCCAAAACAAAGGAAGCCAAGTGCTCACCTTTTCACGAGGCCTAGGAAGATCACGGAGGGTCGCGGAGGGTTCACGGCTGAAGCTTGGGCGCCGACAAGGAGATGGGGCGGCACAACAAGCTGGCGGCAGCCTAGGGTTGGCGTGAGCAACTCAAGGGTGGCGGCAACTCAAAGGCTAGGGGTTTTTTTTATTAGGGCTTAATTATCCATTAAGCCCTCTTTTATAGAGAACTAATTCTCTTAATGGTTATTGGATCATAACCATTAGGCCCGTTAACCCGCTCCATTAAGATAAGTTAAAATAAACCAAACCATGATGGTTTATTTCAAGTTAAAACGAACCGAACCAACTTTTGGTTCATTCGTTTAAAATAAACCAAACCCTTTGGTTTATTCTCATCCATTGGATTAGAACCAAACTATTTTGGTTCATCCATTATGTCTTCATAAGACTCGGCCCATCCACGCTTCCATTGCGACTGAAACGATTTCATGCTCGTTTTATGTTTGGTCCAACCAAACCTAGTTTCTCTCGGTCTGAGAATCTCATTCTCAAGCTCGTTTTAAATCCTTTGGATTACGCTCGTTGTACGTGTGACCAAATAGGTTCTCGGTTTATGTTGGCCATCTATAATTAACCATTAATTATAGAACGATCATGAGTGACACCTAGTAGTACATCATGATCCCCAATTAACCGAAAAGATCAACGGTTGATCCAGAACTATTTCTAAAACCCTTCAGTAGCTCGAATGAATCGTGCCCATTCCCTTCACTCATCTTATACCCACTTGGTTCAGGACATGGTCTATTGTGTCTGTCCCCACTAGGCTGACTACGTCACACCTAGCCCAAGTATTATTTCCTCGTCCTACGGATTCTAGTTACTCCACATGTATCGAAGAGTACCTTACTCTAAACATGTAATGCTTTGGCCAAAGACTTTAGTAACAATCCGACGAGAGGCCATGGGTATACATCTCCTCGCAAGGAGTGGTGAATCCTTTATAGGCTATTCAAACACCTTTGATCACTTCGACTTATACCCAATCATCCCGGGTCCACATCTCCTTAGAGATGTTTGCTTAAGATGTCAAAGCATAAGTCTCCATGATCAAGATGACTTGAATACCGCAAGTCAAAGGAACATCGCACTTAAGCCATAGTAAGAACTTCATTGACATATCTATATATGCAGAGAACCATATGAAGTCTTACGGCTGGTCACTCCAATGAACTAGTTACCATAACTAGCATCCACGATTAACTCCGGACATCACTATGTCTCCAGCCAGTGAGAATCAGCTGCTTGGATACACCAAGGAGTATACCCCGTGCTAGTCTCGACAGAATTGATGGTATCCAAATCCATCAATTCATCGACTAGGGATAATTCCGATACATCACAATTACACATGTAGAGATACTCACTAGTTGTGATCCAATCACAAATTCTCTCATGTTGTGAATCGTATCGTGGACATTCAGTAAATGAGTTTAAGATCCAATCAAATACATAAAACATGTATACTCAAATAGTGAATCTTCATTTATCATATAAATGGTTCATACATAAGGCGATTGCCTTAGGACATCTCTCATATATTACTAACAGACTCCCACTTGGCCTAATGCCAATCGCTACGGTATCCAATACCATAAGCTCGAACATGACCCTCAAACTTACTTTGAGGTAATGCCTTAGTCAAAGGATCCGCTAAGTTCCTTTCAGTGGGAATTTTCTCGATTTGTATTTCATTCCTACTGATGATCTCTCTGATAAGATGATAGCGGCGAAGCACATGTTTGGATCGCTGATGAGACCTTGGCTCTTTCGCCTGTGCAATTGCTCCATTGTTGTCGCAGTAGACCGGTATTGCTTCAACAATGGCCGGAATCACACCAAGTTCATGAACGAACTTTTTTGATCCAAACCGCTTCCTTTGCTGCTTCCGAAGCTGCAATGTATTATGTCTCAGTGATAGAATCTGCTACAGTCTCTTGTTTGGAACTTTTCCAACTCACTGCGCCCCTATTCAAGGTGAACACGTATCAGTGAGACACGGAATCATCCTTGTGCATGCGAAGGCGCATCCGTATACCCGCGTATCACCATGTCCCCTTCTCCATATATTAGGAACACATCCTTAGTTCTTCTCAAGTACTTAAGGATCGTCTTAACAGCCGCCCAATGATCCATTCCTGGATCGGACTGGTATCTGCTCGTGACACTCAGAGCATACGATACATCGGGCCTCATACATAACATAGCATACATGGTAGATCCTATTGCGGATGCATAGGGAATCTTACTCATGCAAATCCTCTCGTCTTCTGTGCGCGGACACATAGACTTCGAAAGGTGTACCCCATGCCTGATGGGTAGGAAACCTTTCTTGGATTCCGACATGCTAAACCTCTTTAGCACTCGGTCTATATATGTAGACTGCGAAAGACCAAGCAACCGTTTCGATCTATCTCTATAAATCTTAATCCCAAGGATGTAGGTTGCTTCTCCCAGGTCTTTCATGGAGAATGTCTTGGATAACCAAACCTTCACTGACTGTAAGATTGAAACATCGTTTCCTATAAGTAGTATGTCATCGACATACAATACTAGGAATCTGTTGCCTCCCACTAACCTTCTTGTACACACAAGGTTAAATGCGGATTTTGTGAGAAATCAAACTTTTTGATTGTCTCATCAAAAGCGGATATTCCGACTCTGGATGCTTGCTTGATCCATAAATAGATCGTCGCAATTTGCATACCTTGGTTTTATCAACCGATGTGAAACCCTCAGGCTGTATCATATACACGTCCTCGAGCAGGTTTCCATTAAAGAAAGCTGTTTTCACATCCATCTGCCATATCTCATAATCATAATGAGCCGCTATTGCCAGGACCATCCGAATGAATTTAAGCATAGCTACAGGCGAATAGGTTTCGTCATAATCAACACCTTGTTTTTGACGATATCCTTTCGCCACAAATCTAGCCTTATAGGTAATCACATTACCATCCATGTCGGTTTTCTTCTTGAAAACCCACTTGCACTCTATAGGCTTTATCCCTTCAGGTGGGTCAACCAAGTTCCAAACTTGGTTTTCATACATGGAATCCATTTCCGACTTCATGGCACCAAGCCACTTATCCCTTTCTGAACTTGTCAGCACTTCTTCATAACTGGTAGGCTCCTCATCATCAATGAGTAACACATCATTCGATTCGCTTACGAGAAATCCATATCTCTCAGGAATATTGCGTGTTCTACCAAATCTACGAAGATGTGGTGTTACAATAGGTCCAGCCGATTGCTCATCACTATGAGTTGTCGGCTGTTGTGCTTCACCAGGTATCTCATCAATGTCTATTTGAGTCTCTCGAGCCTCCTCAAGCTCGATGACACTCCCACTATTTTCTTGCAAGAGAAACTCTTTCTCTAGAAACACAGCATGCCTTGAAACAAACACCTTTTGTTCCACAGGATGATAGAATTGGTAACCCCTAGTTTCCTTAGGGTATCCAATAAATAGACATTTATCAGACTTAGCATCCAATTTGTCTGATACAGTCCGCTTCACATAAGCAGGACAACCCCATATCTTCAAGTAAGATACATGAGGTTTCTTACTATTCCATATCTCATATGGAGTAGTTGAGACTACCTTGGTAGGCATTCTGTTTAACAAGTAAACAGCTGTCTGAAGTGCATAGCCCCAAAAGGGCTTGGGAAGAGTTGCATGATTCATCATTGACCTGACCATGTCCAACAAGGTCCGGTTATGCCTCTCAGATACACCATTATGCTGTGGTGTATAGGGCGGAGTCCATTGAGACAATATGCCATTGTCTCTTAGATAATCAAGAAACTCTTGACTTAAGTATTCACCACCTCGATCCGATCAAAGTATTTTAATACTCTTGTCATGTTGTTTCTCTACTTCATTTCTGAATTCTTTGAACCTTTCAAAGGCTTCAGACTTGTGTTTCATCAAGAACACATACCCAAACCGTGAGTGATCATCGGTGAAGGTAATGAAGTAGCTATAGCCTCCTAATGCTTGAGTTGACATAGGTCCACATACATCAGTATGTATTATACCTAGTAACTCTCCCACTCGTTCACCTTTTCCAGTAAAAGGTAACTTAGTCATCTTGCCTTTTAAGCATGATTTGCATGTATCGTATGAATCCAATTCAAACGATTCCAGAATTCCACATCGGTGTAATTCGGACATGCGTTTCTTGCTTATATGGCCAAGACGACAATGCCACATATAGGAGTCTATTTGATTATCCTTTCGAGTACGCGTGTTGCTCGCTTCGATATTGAAAATGTCACTGGATACGTCCAACGTATAAATGCCATTACTCAAGGTTCCAGTTCCATAAAGTACGCCATTTAAAGTTATATAACAACAATTGTTACTAAACGTCAAATGGAAACCATTTCTATTTAAACAGGAAATAGAAACAATGTTCTTTATTAGAGAAGGAACATAATAGCAATTGTCCAGTTCTAAGACTAGTCCACTAGGGAGCTTCAGCAAATAAGTTCCGATGGCGACCGCAGCAACCTTTGCTCCATTGCCAACTCGCAAATTTGACTCCCCTCTGACAAGTCTTCTTCTATTCCTTAGCCCCTGTATGTCATTACATATATGTGAGCTACACCCAGTATCCAATACCCAAGTGTCCAAGGAAATAGAATGACAATCAATAACGAAGATACCTGAAGAGGATGGGGCATCGGATGCCTTCTTCTTCTTCATGGACTCAAGATAAATCTTGCAGTTTCTTCGCCAGTGGCCTTCCTTGCCACAGTGATGGCAAGTGCCCTTTTGCGCTGGTTCCGCCTTCTTTGCCTTTTTGTTCTTTCCTTTCTTCTGTTTTTTTGCCTTCCTCTTAAAACCTTTCTTTGAGGAATCAACTAACAGAACCGCCTTCTCCTCATGCTTCACAGAAGGCTCCACAGTCTTCAGCATATTGAGGAGCTCGGGAATGGTGGATTCTAATTTGTTCATCCGATAGTTCATCACAAATTGTGAGAAACTCTTGGGCAAACAATGCAGAATTAAGTCAATACTTAACTCATGATCCATCACAAAACCGAGGGTAGCTAGCCACTCGATGTACCCGTTCATCTTTAGCACAAACTGCACTACAGATGAACCTTCTTGCATCTTCGTGGTGAAGAGGAGCCTAGAGACCTCGAACCTTTCGGATCTCGCTTGCTCATCGAACAACTCATGAAGATGGAAGACCATAGTATTAGCATCCATATGCTCATGCTGCTTTTGCAGCTCAGGTACCATCGCCGCTAGCATGATGCAACTCGCACCATAATCGCCACATGCTTCTGATAGACCAACATTTGGTCTGGAGTTGCATTGTCCTTAGGACGGTCAGGAAGAGGCTCTTCAAGGACATATGCAAGCTTTTCCACCTTGAGAACAATTCTCAGGTTTCTAAGCCAGTCCAGGAAGTTAGGCCCAGTCAGTTTGTTCGAATCCAAAATAGTGCACAAATTCAAAGACGTCATGATCAATTTATTGACCTAGAAATATAAAACGAGCATATATGAGAAAATGATTTTAAAATGCATCAATATACATTTATAAATCCCATTCATTTTTTGAATTTCAAAAACCCCAAAATCACTTCGGGAGATTGTAGGTCCATCTCCGAATGGGCTGATATCCATCATAGTTATGAACAACCTTGGAGAGAGTCCAACAAGCCATTCATAACTACGACGGTAGGTATCAACTATACCGATTGCATATCACGTATATGCAACTATCACAATGTGCTATCAACTAATTGAATGTTCACACATACATCGGGTTGTTAACACATTAACAAGTATGCATCATATGCATAGCACCCAACTTCACCTCCCTTTACATCGACCTTGGAGAGAGTCCAACAAGCCGATGCTCCAGGTTAAAGCCAACCCATTAATCGGGACATAGTTTTAATATGGTTAGAGCGCATTCAACCAATTAGCCCAGCTTGGAGAGAGTCCAACAACCAAAGCTAACGATTGACCTCTGACTCTTACCATATTAGTATTAAACTATTCCATGGTTTGAACATATTCGGGTTCGAGCCGGGCTTGGAGAGAGTCCAACAACCCAAACAAGAAACGGAACTCTGGTTCTAACCATATTAATGGAAGGTGTAGGCTTTAATATTGTTTAAGGGTTTTTATGTCTCATCCTCTTTGCATGCAAATAACTATTATCTACATGGCATGGCATACATGGCATACATCTACATGTCACGACACGCATGGCATAATGTTATGCATCTAATGCAATTACATGACATACAATTATGTCATGTATATATTTCCTTATATGTCATAACTATTTATGGAAATAAAATATGTTTAAGATTTGATTCTCTAAATCAAATCATAATTAAATTAGGAAACAAATTTCCAAATCTAATCACATATTTTATTCATGGAATTATTTGATTAAGGAAAATCTATTTAGGAAACCAATTTCCTAAATCATTAAAACTACTTATGGAAATAAAATATTTTAAGATTTGATTTCCCAAATCAAATCATGATTAAATTAGGAAACAAATTTCTAGAATCTAATCAAATATTTTATTTATGGAAAATATCAATTTCCATAAATACTTCCAACTTTCCAAAAGTGGAAGATTTCCATAAATACTTTTAGACTTTCCAAAATTGAAAAATTTCCATAAATACTTCTAAATTTCCAAAATTAGAAAATTTCCAGAAATACATTATGACTATCGCAAAACCATTTTACGATTATGTCGAAACACAACCTTTGGCTCGATACCCTTTGTTGGGTTTCGGCACATGCGTGTGTGTGTTCGATCATGTTTCGTAAACATGAACACAGCGGAAGCAATAAAAATAATAAATACTCTTATTTATTACAACACACACAACACACGCATACATATTACAACAAGTGTAGACATAACCGTAAATTTAAATTTGCAATAAAAGGAAAATTTATCTACGTTATACCTTTCGTATGACGTGTAGCGGGAACGGCATCAACCGGAACGATCCTCGCTAGAATCGTCTCTATCCGTATCCACGCCGAGTTCCTCGGGATGACTTTGCTAAGCCACAAACTTCGTCTTCGTATGGGTTACTAGCCTCGTGTTGAAGACGACGTGATCAAGAGATGATCACGATCCGAATCCAAATTCGGATCCAAAACGAGTCCTCAAAACTCGCTTCTCCGGAGAGGTATTCGTCAACCGATTGACGAATCCTTCGTCCTCCACCTCAGAGGATTACCGGAGATCGAATCCCCAGTAAGTTATCCGCTGTCGGAGCTCTAACCGTCGTCCAAACGACGCTCCGACGAGAGGAGAAGAAGCTGTCCAGAAAACTGGACAGCTTGGTGGAGGAGTAGGCGCCGGCCAAAACAAGGAAGCCAAGTGCTCACCTTTTCACCGAGGCCTAGGAAGATCACCGGAGGGTCACCAGAGGGTTCACCGACTGAAGCTTGGACGCCGACAAGGAGATGACGGCGGCACAACAAGCTGGGCGGCAGCCTAGGGTTGGCGCCGAGCAACTCCAAGGGTGGGCGGCAACTCAAAGGCTAGGGTTTTTGGATTAGGGCTTAATTATCCATTAAGCCCTCTTTTATAGAGAACTAATTCTCTTAATGGTTATTGGATCATAACCATTAGGCCCGTTAACCCGCTCCATTAAGATAAGTTAAAATAAACCAAACCATGATGGTTTATTTTAAGTTAAAATGAACCGAACCAACTTTTGGTTCATTTGTTTAAAATAAACCAAACCCTTTGGTTTATTCTCATCCATTGGATTAGAACCAAACTATTTTGGTTCATTCATTACGTCTTCATAAGACTCGGCCCATCCACGCTTCCATTGCGACTGAAATGATTTCATGCTTACTTTATGTTTGGTCCAACCAAACCTAGTTTCTCTCGGTCTGAGAATCTCATTCTCAAGCTCGTTTTAAATCCTTTGGATTACGCTCGTTGTGCGTGTGACCAAATAGGTTCTCGGTTTATGTTGGCCGTCTATAATTAACCATTAATTATAGAATGATCATGAGTGGTACCTAGTAGTACATCATGATCCCCAATTAACCGAAAAGATCAACGGTTGATCCAGAACTATTTCTGAAACCCTTCAGCAGCTCGAATGATTTGTGCCCCATTCCCTTCACTCATCTTATACCCACTTGGTTCAGGACATGGTCTATTGTGTCAGCCCCCACTTGGCTGACTACGTCACACCTAGCCCAAGTATTATTTCCTCATCCTACGGATTCTAGTTACTCCACATGTATCGAAGAGTACCTTACTCTAAACATGTAATGCTTTGGCCAAAGACTTTAGTAACAATCCGACGAGAGGCCATGGGTATACATCTCCTCGCAAGGAGTGGTGAATCCTTTATAGGCTATTCAAACACCTTCGATCACTTTGACTTATACCCAATCATCCCGGGTCCACATCTCCTTAGAGATGTTTGCTTAAGATGTCAAAGCATAAATCTCCATGATCAAGATGACTTGAATACCGCAAGTCAAAGGAACATCACACTTAAGCCATAGTAAGAACTTCATTGACATATCTATATATGCAGAGAACCATATGAAGTCTTACGACTGGTCACTCCAATGAACTAGTTACCATAACTAGCATCCACGATTAACTCCAGACATCACTATGTCTCCAGCCAGTGAGAATCAGCTGCTTGGATACACCAAGGAGTATACCTCGTGCTAGTCTCGACAGAATTGATGGTATCCAAATCCATCAATTCATCGACTAGGGATAATTCCGATACATCACAATTACACATGTAGAGATACTCACTAGTTGTGATCCAATCACAAATTCTCTCATGCTATGAATCGTATCGTGGACATTCAGTAAATGAGTTTAAGATCCAATCAAATACATAAAACATGTATACTCAAATAGTGAATCTTCATTTATCATATAAATGGTTCATACATAAGGCGATTGCCTTAGGACATCTCTCATATATTACTAACAATTAGGAGAGTAGAAAAAAAAATTTGGGTATTAATTCCAAAAAGTCTAGGCACATGCCTAAGAAGAAGAGGTTTTCCCAAAAACCTAATGAAAATTCAAAAATGGGAAAATTGGAGCTAGAGAACCAAGTCTTGAGGTCAAGACTTGAGAGAATGGAGAAATCCCTTAGAATAATAGAAAATTCAATTCTAGGGTCAAATGCCCAAAAGTCAAGACCTAAGGTTCAAAAACGGTCTAAGGGCAAGGAAGGTTTGGGTCACAAACCTAAGCCCAAGAAGACTTATCATAATGTTCCATTTAATTATGGAACTATTTCTAGGTCTAGGAGAACCAAGGCTAATAGGGAAATCATCCCTAAGTCTAGCCATGGTATGTGTTTAGTGGCTAACACCTCAAAGAAATCAAATGTAGCCACTAAGAAGGTCAATGGAGGAGTCACCTCTAGAGTTGACCTAGGAAAGACCCAAAAGACTATGGCTTCAAAGCCTAAAAGGGTCATTAGGAAGGTATCTAGGGAAGTCATTCCTAGGGAATACCTTGTTAACCCAAGGAGCTCTAATAGATATTGGGTTCCTAAGAGCGTGATTGATTCACGCTAAATGGGTTAGGGTGTGTCAACCCTAAGTGGATGGGTAGTTAACCTAACCATAGTAGAGTTAACACATTAGGGTGTGCCAATATGGTTTGAGAAGTTAAAAATTGATTTAAATTGGCACAATTAGGTCATAGAGGTATTGGTGTGCCATTTTGGGTTTTTGGCACACTAGGGAAATGAATGGCAATAAGGAAAAATAGAATTAATCCCTAAAAATGGCAAATTGATTTTCACACTTAGGTATTCTATACCTTAGTATATTTTACTTGCCATGTTTTGTTTGCCTTGCCATGTCATGACATCATTTTCATTTTTATCTATAAAATGTCATGATCATGTTAGATTTATGTTTAGATGTCATGTATGCTTAAGTTTCATTCACATGCCATGACATCATGATATTAGCATATGTTTTTATCTATATCATATCTATGCCATAATCATATCATGCATGAATTAAAATGGAGTTAAGGACTATGGCATGATTTGATGGGAATCAAATAATATTGCCTAGAAATATACATGAGACCATTTTAAAGAACAAAAACCCACATCTCACTAGATTAATTGCCTTGAATGTGTTTTTACACATCTAGATATAAGTGAGATGTTTAAGGAAAAGAAATTAAAGGTTTTGAAAACTTTTTGAAAACATTTTGAAAAACCTTGGTGAAGCCTATCTTTTGATAGCTATCACCATTGAATGGGATGATACAAAGAGGGCTCTTTATTGAAGCTTTTCTAAACTTTTGAACTTTGTATCAATCTCCTAATTTAGTGGGTAAAATAATTTTCCAATATTTTTCACCCATAATGTTTAGGATAAGTAATATGCATATGAAATTTCACGAATTTTAAACTTATGTATATTTACTTATGGATTAAATCTTGCTTCTGAATCTGATTATCGATTGATCGCCATGGATGGCGATCAATCGATGGGAGTGGCAAACCGATCGATTTATGATTTCAATGATCACTGCTGATTTCGGGTAAATCTTGTTGGTTAGGCCCATGTTCAGCTAGGTTAAGGTCCCCTAACCACTCCTAACCCTAGGATATGCTTGGGAGAGCATTAGAGAGGGTGGAAATCCATTGGATATGGATTAGGAGTTGGGTTGAGGGTGAGTATCAATTTTAAGGTGGATGTGAGTTCATTGTTGAACTTTGCCTTAATTATGATTTGGTTAATGTTCCTATTGGCTTAGGGACTCTCCAAGGACATTGTTGGTGCAATGGTCAAGGGGGAGCAAGCCTCTAGGGGGAGGTATCCATCATGGGAAGATGGATGTGTATTTCCTCATGGGAGGAAAATTGGGTTGCCTCTCTTTAAGTGATATGGGATCACTAGAAAGATTGTAGGCATGTGTTCCTCCAAGGGAGAGATTGTAAGATCTCATTGGGATATGAGACATTCATACCCTTGGGGAGGACCTTTTTGATGTAATGTCAAAAAGGGGGAGAAGTTACCAAGTTACCAATTAGGGTTCGTTGGAATTCTCATTGGGATATGAGAATTGCCAATATGGGAGAATTGGTAGACTTGAGATGGTAGTTTTGTCAATCATCAAAAAGGGGGAGATTGTTGGTGCAATTGGCCCAGCAGTACCTTGATGGTATTTTGATGATAGACAAAACTCATGACATGGAATTGTCATGGGAAAGTCCAACATGGTGTTGGCATGGAAAATCTAAGCATGGAGCTTGGTGTGGGAAAGTCCAACATGGGGTTGGCATGGAAAATCCAAGCATGGAGCTTGGTGTGGAAGTCCAAGGGGGAAGCCTTGGCATGGTAAAGTCCAAAGCATTGCGAAGCCATGCGCTTGGTGCTTGGCATGGGAAATCCAAAGCATTGCGAAGCCGTGCGCTTGGTGCTTGGTGAGAAATGCATTGCGAAGCCGTGCGCTTGGTGCATATGGGAAGTCTTAAGGACTTGTGAGTTCACTAGGCTCGGGGTCCTTGAGTCGGTGAAGGATGGCATTGCAAAGCCGTGCGCTTGGTGCATCCGAGGGACCGCCGGACGGGGAGCGAATGGAGTGAGCCCAAAAAAAAGCATACTTCTAGGGCATGAGATGCAAAGGATGGCATTGCAAAGTCGTGCGCTTGGCGCATCCGAGGGACGTAGGCCGAGGGAAGAGAGCTTTGGTGGGGAACTCCATGAGGGATAAGGTGGACTTGGCCAAGTGGCTAAGACTGAGTGTCGGAGGCTCAAACTTGATGTTTGAGGGTTTACCCGATGGTCGGATGCTCAAACAACTTGGTGTTTGAGGTTTTGCCCGACATCAGTCGACTGGCATAGGTGCCGGTTCGACTGATCCAAGTCGACTAGAGTTCGACTGGTGTAAGGCTAGGGTTTTGTGCTTGGCAGTCGACTGCCATGGACATGGCAGTCGACTGAAGTCGACAGCAGTCGACTGCCGAGGGATGGCAGTCGACTGATGGGAGTGTCGTGAGCACAGAACGCTCTGTAGCCGACTGGGCAGTCGACTACTGGGTCACTAGTCGACTGATGGGCATCATCAGTCGACTGGTAGGTGATCCGTTGGAACTTGTCCGACGTGGATCTGGCCGTTGTGAGACAACGGCTACAGGGGCAGTCGACTGGGGCCTTTTGGCAGTCGACTGCTAGGCGCGAAAATAGCTCGATGCAGGTTATAAAAGGAGCTCGAGATGGAGGTTTTTGCAATGATCTTTGTGGAGCTATTGGAGGGGAATTGCTGCTGCATTCCAGTCCTTCAAGAGCCAATCAAAGCAAGCAACAAGCAAAGCGATCAAAGCAATCGGTGAAAGTTTTCTTTTGTATTGTATTTGTGTATTTGCTTGTATTTCTATATTACATTGTAATTGCTTGTGAGAGGTTTCTCCACCTCCGACGTGTTGTCGAGAAGGAGTGTTATAGTTAGTGTCGTGCGCATAACTAGAGCTCGGTGAGCTCGCCCGTGGAGTAGGAACCATTCGGTTCCGAACCACGTATATCTTGTGTTGTGTGATTATGTATTGTTGTTAGTTTCATTATTATTGTTATTCCGCTGCGCTAACGACAATCGTAGACAAGCAACGCAAGAAGAACGAACGAATTACGACATCCATCGTACGAGGGCTATTCACCCCCCTCTAGCCGGCCGTAATCGATCCCCTACACTTTCCTCCCCCTCAACGCTAGAGGTGGAGGTCTCCACCAAATCATCAACATCATCAAAAGTAGATGGTGCTTCTTCTTCGGCATTATCCTCTACATGTGCCGGTTGGGAGTTTTCTTGAAATTTCATTATCTTCTCCCATAATTCCTTTGCATCCCTATAGTCACCCAAACTAGACCAAATTTTGTTAGGTAACAAATCACTAAATAATTTTATTACCTCAAGATTTGTCTTGAAGTCCTTAATTTGGTCTTGGGTCCACCTTGACTTTTCAACTTGCTTGTTGTATTTGTCCCTAGGCATCTCAAAACCATTTTCTACAATAATCATATAATCAAAATTGGTTTCGAGATATACCTCCATCCGTTTCCTCCACCAAGCAAAATCTCCATCGAATTTCAGTGGATGGATGAAGCTGACCATTTTGTAGTGCTCTCGCGGCGGTTAGTCCTTGAAGAGCGACCTCGGCTCTGATACCACTTGTTGGGGGTCGAAACGGCCGACTAGAGGGGGGTGAATAGCCCTCAATCGTTTGGTGGCGGAATTCGCTCGTTCTCGTTGCGTTGCTTGTCTACGATTGTTGTTAGCGCAGCGGAATAACAATAATAATGAAACTAACAACAATACAAGCACACCAAATACACAAGCATATACGTGGTTCGGAACCTTAGGGTTCCTACTCCACGGGGCGAGCTCAATGAGCTCTAGAGATGCACACAGCAATACTCAAACTCCTTCTCGATGACACGTCGGAGGTGGAGAAACCTCGTACAAGCTATTACAATGAGTAATATATAAAATACAAGCAATACAAAGACAAATACAAAATACACGTAAATAACACTTTACAACGCTTGCTTTGAACCCTTTGCTTGTAGCTTGCTTTAGATGGCTCTTGAAGGTCTGGAATGCAGCAGCAATTCCCCTCCAATAGCTTCACAAAAGTCTTGGCGAAATCTTCCCTCTTGAGCTCCTTTTATAACCTGCATCAAGCTGATTTTGTGCCCATCAGTCGACTGATCGTGACCATCAGTCAACTGGTCCCGTAGCCATTGTCTCACAATGGCCAGATCCACGTTGGTTAAGTTCCAACGGATCACACATCAGTCGACTGATGGCACCCATCGATCCGTGATCATCCATCACCGAGTCTTTGGCGAGCTCGACTCCATTCTCGCGTGCGGTGTCATCGATCACCGCCATCCCTCGGCGGTTGGTGATTCTCTAACGATCGCCCTCCCATGGCAGTCGATTGATCAGCCAGACTTGGTTCAGTCGAACACTGGTCGAACCCATACGACCTAGAGCAGTCGACTGACACCTATGCCAGTCGACTGATGTCGGCTAAAACCTCAAACACAAAGTTGTTTGAGCATCCGACACTCAGTATTAGCCACATGGCCAAGTCCACCTTATCCCTCATGGAGTTCCCCACCGAAGCTCTCTTCCCTCGACCTACGTCCCTCGGATGCGCCAAGCGCACGGCTTCGCAACGCCATCCTTCACGTCTCATGCCCTAGAAGTATACTTCCCTTTGGGCTCACTCCATTCGCTCCCCGTCCGGCGGTCCCTCGGATGCACCAAGCGCACGCCTTCGCAATGCCATCCTTCACCGACTCAAGGACCCGAGCCTTGTGAACTTGCCAAGTTCTCAAGACTTCCCAAATGCACCAAGCGCACGGCTTCGCAATGAATTTCTCACCAAGCACTAAGTGCACGGCTTCGCAATGCTTTGGATTTCCCATGCCAAGCACCAAGCGCACAACTTCGCAATGCTTTAGACTTTCCCATGCCAAGCACCAAGCGCACGGCTTCGCAATGCTTTGGACTTTCCCATGCCAAGGTTTCCCCCTTGGACTTCCACACCAAGCTCCATGCTTGGATTTTCCATGCCAACCCCATGTTGGACTTTCCCATGATAATCCCATGTCATGAGTTTTGTCTATCATCAAAATACTATCAAGGTACTGCTCGAGTCAAACTCGCGTCAACCTGGGCCGATTGCACCAACAGGGTTGACTTACGTATACCTCTTCTTTTATTACTCCACTTAAAAAAGAAGATTTAACATCCATTTTGTAGAGCTTGAATCCTTTGTGTGCCGCATACACTAGCAACATTCTAATTGACTCAAGCCTAGCTACTAGGGCATAAGTTTCATCATAGTCTAATCCTTCTACTTGACTAAAACCTTTAGCTATTAATCGAGATTTATTCCTTATGATTTCTTCTTGATCATTTAATTTATTTCTAAATACCCATTTCGTGTCTATAATTGATTTATTTGTTGGTGGAGGTACTAAGTCCCATACTTCATTTCTATTGAATTGTGCTAGTTCTTCTTGCATGACTATTATCCAATCAGTATTAGGTAAAGCCTCATCAATTGACTTTGGTTCTATCTTTGATATTAATGCGATTTGACTTAAGTTTCTTCTTAAAGTTAGATTTCCTAATACATATTCAAGTGAATGGTTTGGATTAATTTTAGGTGTCTTTAAGTTGTCTTGATATTGAGTTTGTTCTTCTTCATCATGTATAATTTCATTTATCCCATCTTGATTATTTTTTAGTGTGTTTGTTTGACCATTTGTAATTTCCTCTTCATCAAACTTTAATTAGTTGTTTCTTCAATTTTTAGAGTTTTCTTATTATAAATCCTATAGGCCATACTAGTGGTTGAATATCCAAGAAATATTCCTTCATCGATTTTTGAAGAAAATTTTCCAAGATAATCTTTTGTGTTCAAAATGAATACTTTGCATCCAAATACTCTTAAATATTATATTTTAGGTATTTTATTATTAAAAATTTCATAAGATGTTTTATTATATAATTTATTAATTATTACTCTATTTTGTATATAACATGCAGTGTTTATAGCTTTAACCCATAAGTAGCTAGGTAAATTATATTCATTTAACATTGATCTAGCAACTTCATGTAGAGTTCTATTTTTTTCTACTATTCCATTTTGTTGAGGTGTTCTAGGGCATGAATATTCATGGTGGTATCCATTTTCTAGATACATTGTTGTAAATTTTTGATTTTAAACTCACCTCCATTATTGTTGGATCGAAAGCACTCTAGAGGGGGGGGGGGGGTGAATAGCGAGCGTAAAATTTTCTTTTCATTCGATAAAACTAAAGCAACGCACCGGAAAAAGTAAATGACACAATTTTTTTTACTTGCTTCATAACCTAATAGTTACTACTCCAAGGCCCCACGATCTTAGACTGCGTATGATGGGGGCAATCCACTAACTAAGTCTCCTCCTCGTTGGAGGTAGGAGATGATGAATACAAGGAACAAAAACTTGAGGAAGAGGGACAATTCCACCTCTCCTCTTTACAATGAAAGCATGATAAAGAAAGGCTTGAATACAAATATAAGACAACAAAAATAAAACTACCGACGTTTAGAAAGTGGAATTTTGGCGTGACATCGGCGTAGCATTGTCGTAGACTTTCGACATTGTGGGAGCAGTTTGAGAGTGATTGAGATGACCTAAAGGGCTGAAACCCTCCATCTTTTATAGTGCTTCAAGCTTCTGAACGTTGAGTTTTGAATCTGAGTCAAAGAGCCTCATCCCCCCAAGATAAGTGGAGCTTATCTTGACTTTCTTCGAGTTGGACAATTTGAATAGCAGTCGACTAATGGTCATCATCAGTCGACTGATGCCAGCAATAGTCGACTGCCAATAACCAGCAGTAGACTGTTAGTTAGGTTACTCAACTATAACACAGAGTTAGCACGAAACAAAAGAAAGATAGTAAATATGACGGTTCCTTACCGTTCGATCTCGACCTAGACCTTCCACTGGATGTCTTAGTCAGATCGCCACCTATGGTCATCCCCATATGGAGGACACGACCTTACCATCTCTCTCTACACTCATGCTTACCTCCGGTCCTTTTCATCCTATAGCTTAGCTTCCAGTCTTCCACCTAGGTTCCTCAACTCCACGAGGTTCTCCTGGTGTTGCCCGACCACCGCGGGTTCTTGACTCAAGATTCTCCGGATGTCGCTGACCTTTAACACAACTTAAACACTTCCTGCACACTTAGTTCGGCTCATTAGATAAAAATAATAACTTAGCTTTGAACCTTTGCCATAATCAAAACCCATGTTCGATTATCTAGTGCCCTTGCACTAACAATCTTCCCCTTTTTAATCTATGGCAAACCGATTCAAAATTAAGGAAAATTTAAGTGCAAAACAAATAATGATAATGAATAAGTATGAATAAACTTCTTTTTCAAAACCTCTCCCTTGACCTTAGGTAAGTTTTGAAAAAAGACATTTAAAGTTAACTTTTAGAAAAATGTTTCTATTACTCCCCCTTAACTTTGCCCTCTTCTCCACTTTTTACCATAAATCAAAAACCGAGGGGTTATATATATAAAAAATAGGGGTGTATGAAGACGAAATGTTATATACATAAAATATTATATGCACTTACAAAACCAAAAAAGTCATCAAGTATACGAGTCCAAGCATATATCCCTTAAAGGTTTATGAATTTAAGTTAACTATTCCTCTGCACCAACAATGTTTACTTAGTTTTTATGAGAGGATGTATAATTGCTAGTTTTGGTAAAGTAAAGTCTTGAAAATCACTTCAAACATAGTTTTGATTTCAAAACCCTAGAAGTTATAAGCATGAGTACATTATCAAAATACCTTAAAGAGTAACATAATCCTTAAGATAAGTTTCTCCCCCTTAGTCAATCACATAGAGTCTAGAAGGGTTAGGGGGCTAAACTTGACCCTAAGGATTATAGTATTAGTCAACCAATAACAACCAAGAAAGTAAGTATATATTTTGAAAAGCAATTTGGAACATATGTTGTTCTTATTTTAAATTGTCCTTAGCATCTCACCCATTCTATGTGTCTCAAAACCATGTTGACCTTATGTGTTGTTGTGAGATGATTCCAATTTTTACTTAGTTAAACTTCAGTGTTTTGAAGATTAATCAACCTTGGGTTAGATTCAAATTTAACCCTTAGAATGTTAAGTAAGCTTTTCGAGAAAATGGCTTCCACGCCGTGGCGAGGCACAGAGGCCTTCTTTGATCAGAACAACGACCACTTTCTTAGACAAAGCCAAATTCAAGAAAATATTCACTTAAGTCACTCAAGGTTACTTCCTGGTCTAACTTTTTTAGTATACGGTGAGGTAGCTTTAGCTAGTTCAACTTAGCCAAGTGCACCAAGCTAGATACGCCTTATCTAGCTCAGACACACAAGACCTCATTTCCCTAACGTACTATCTTCTCGCCGCATTATGATACTATGTTATCAAGTTTGATTAACCATTTATCCTATCTAACCATTATAAAAATTTAAACGAAGAGCTGAGCATATAAATTTAAGAAATTGGATAGACAATTTTAGTATTAGCTCCCCCTAGATCATTGAACCGGTATGGTCTATCCACATAGTGGACTTGATCCTGGGGAATCCAATACGTATTAGTCCTTATGTGTGAATTTAACAAAATCTTTGGGATCCATGCCTTGAATCTTTGACTACTAAGATTAACAATTGACATATAAGACTAATTCATAGTATTTGTCCTAAATCCAAGTTCATCTCTGTTGTACACAACTCTTTGAGTTCCAAGGAGTCGGTTAAGACTCTTGGATCCCAAAGTGAACTTTTCCAACCTAGCCTCGAGTTCTTGGACTTGTCCTTTCAAGAGAGAATTCTCTTCCTCAAGTTGTTTGACTTGAGTTGAGATCCCCTCTTGAACTTGACTAGTCGAAGAGGTTAGAGTGGCCTCATGCTTAAGGATTTTAACCTCCTCAAGCAAGGACTCGACTCTAGACTCGGACTTAGTTAATTTCCTATTTAAAAATTTAATGGCATGATATAGATTTGCAATTAACGAGTGACTTACCTGTTGGATTGATGCGGTTCGCTAGAGGGGGGGGGGTGAATAGCGATAAAAACTTTTTCTCGTTTCTTTCGTTAAAACTCGAGAGAAAATTAATTGCAGCGGAAATGTAAAGTAAATAGAGACAAATAAGTTTTACTTGGTTCGTAGCCTTCGGCTACTACTCCAAGGCCCTAATGGTCCTTGACCACGCACGGAGGGCAAATACTAAACGAACTCCCTCTCGATGGAGATAGGAGTTAAACGAATACAAAAACTCGAGAAAGACTCAAGGTAGAGGGACACTCCCCCTCTCCTTGATATGATTTAAAGCTTGAAATAAAAACAACTTATACAAATTTAAAGATTATACCGACGACTTCAAAGATTGGAGGTTGAAGCTCTAGTCGTCGTCTCGGCAGCGCTTCATCGTAGGGATGTGGGAGAGTCGAAGTGTATCGGAAACACTTGGAAGCTTTTGAATTGATGAAAAACCCTAGGTTTGGCCCTCCTTTTATAGCCTTTGAGCCCCTCATCGAATGGGTCTTTAGCCAATCACAAATGGGCACAAAACCCCTTGAAAATGTAACGCCCGTAAAAAGTCTCCAGCAATTTTACAAGAATTTTTGGCTTTACGATATTGGGCTTTATGTGGGTTTTCCGAAAATAAAAGGAAATAGCCAAAAAGAGATGCAAGGCCTAGGAATTGAACCCCAAACCTCTAGAGATAGCCAAGCCCTATAGATGCACCCACTAACCATAAGCCCAATAGGATTATATCATTAAGAGAAGAGGGGAATTATAGATAAGGGTGATGAGGGTAAATGAAGGGGCATGGAAAAGAAAAGAGAAACTTCTCTTCCTCCCTTTATAAAGAAGAAGGAAGTTCCCATTTGGCCACTTCTTCCTCTCCTCTTCATCCTCACCGAAACCACCTTGCTCCCCCTCTCCATTTGCACCTTTGGCCGAACTTCATCCAAGCAAGAAGAAGTTAGTTCTTGGCTTCCATAAGGTCAACTACCCACCAAAAGCAAGCGAAGGATGTAAGATTTCCTCACCTGCAGTATATTAGTTTTGTAGGATAAATTACATGAAAGAAATATGAAGTTTGGAGCTTTATATGTTTCGGCCAACTAAGTTTTGGGCTAGGATTCATGAAAATGCTATTAGGGAAACCTTTTATAGGTTGTATGCTCCAAGTAGGGATCTTTAGGTAACAAAAGTCCAAAGGTTTTAACCCTATATGTTTCGGCCACCAAGGGTTTAGGGTTAGGGTTTCATGAAGAGCTCCCCCTTATGAAGTTAGGTTATGATATATGCCTACATGAATAGATTTAGGTGACAAAAGTCCAAAGATCTTAACCTTACAAGTTTCGGCCAACCCATGAAATTAGGGTTAGGGTTGCATGAAAAATATTTCTAATGATACTATGATAGGTTATAAGGCTTCATGAATGAATTTTATGGGACAAACCCAAGCTTGAGCCCTCACAAGTTTCGCCAACCCATGAAATTAGGGTTAGGGCTGCATGAAAATATTTCTATGATACTATGATAAGTTATAAGACTTCAGGAATGAATTGTAGGGGACAAACCCAAGCTTGAGCCCCTCACAAGTTTCGGCCAACCAATGAAACTAGGGTTAGGGTTGCAAGAAAAAGGCTTCTAAGGGAACTAAGGGATGTTGTATGCCTCATGTAGGAGTTTTAGGTGACTAAACACTACCATGTTGGAATACCTTACAGGTTTTGGCCAATATTGGTTTTGGGGTTAGGGCTTCATGAAAACACCCCCCCCCCCCCTTATGTAGTTAGGCTATGTGATGAACAAGTTTTATGATTTAATATGCCATGAATATGCCTAGGAAATATGCTTCATGTTTATGATGTAATGTGCCATGAAATATGCTTAGGTGATGAACATGCTTTGTGATTTAATATGCCATGAATATGCCTAGGAAATATGCTTCATGTTTATGATGTAATGTGCCATGAAATATGCTTAGGTGATGAACATGCTTTGTGATTTAATGTGCCATGAATATGCCAAAGAAATATGCTTCATGTTTATGATGTAATGTGCCATGAAATATGCTTAGGTGATGAACATGTTTTTGTGATTTAATATGCCATGAATATGCCAAGGAAATATGCTTCATGTTTATGATGTAATGTGCCACGAAATATGCTTATGTGATGAACATGTTTATACTTTAGGACCCCTTTAGGGTACTCTTATGTTATGAATGCATGTGTCCTGGAGATAAGATGGAGATGCTTCCCTTTCAAGTAGGGATCAAGAGCTCTCCTTATGATAAGATGGAGATGCTTCCCTTTCAAGTAGGGATCAAGAGCTCTCCTTAAGATAAGATAAAATGGAGATGCTTCCCTTTCAAGTAGGGATCAAGAGCTCTCCTTATGAATGCTTCCCTTTTTATGTTGGGGATCAAGAGCATTCTTTATAATATGACAAGAAAAGAAAGGAATTAAGTATTTTACTTTGTAAGAGGTTAAGTACCCGACCCGTCAGGTGGTCGTTAATCAAATCCATAGGGACATAAGAAGACGTAAGAGGTCTTGCCCTGGTAAGACGTAAGAGGTCTTGCTCTGGTAGGTCTGGTGGCTCGCTACCCCAGCCTATTAGGGAACGCGCATTATGTGGTACTTAACCTGGGCCCCCCAAACAAGTTATGATGATGTTGAAGTATCTATATGTATATGTTTTGAAAAGAAAAGACTTTTATGAAATTGTGTATGCTTATGTTAAAGATTATGAATGCTTACGAACTCGTCCTTTATGCATGTTAGATGTTATGAAGTTATGATGTTTAGAGTTAAGTTTAAGAATGTGGTGACTATGTACTTTATGCATGTTTCGAATTTATGATGTCGTGAATACTTATGGTTAAGTTTAAGAATACTTGTGATTATGTACCTTATGCATGTTTAGGATTGATGTTATTATAAATGTTTATGCTCAAGTTAAAAATGCTTATGATTATGTCCTTTATGCATGTTAGACTCTATGAAGTTATGATGCTTACAGTAGTTTAAGAATACTTGTGATTATGTGCCTTATGCATGTTTAGGATTGATGTTGTTATAAATGTTTATGCTCAAGTTAAAAATGCTTATGATTATGTCCTTTATGCATGTTAGACTCTATGAAGTTATGATGCTTACAGTAGTTTAAGAATACTTGTGATTATGTACCTTATGCATGTTTAGGATTTATGTCATTATAAATGTTTATGCTCAAGTTAAAAATGCTTATGATTATGTCCTTTATGCATGTTAGACTCTATGAAGTTATGATGCTTACAGTAGTTTAAGAATACTTGTGATTATGTACCTTATGCAGGTTTAGGATTTATGTCATTACAAATGTTTATGCTCAAGTTAAAATGCTTATGATTATGTCCTTTAAGCATGTTAGATTTTACTAAGTTATGATGCTTATAGTAAGTTAAGAATATTTGGGTTTATGTACTTCCTGCATATCTAAGATTTATATCATGAATGCTTATGTTTAGATTATGCCCTGCTTGGTTTTAATTATGCTTAGCATGCTGTTGTAAACTCTATGCCATGCTTAGGTTTCATTACGTGGTATGTTGTTGATTAGTGTTACTATGGAATACTTAGGCCATTTATGCTAGCATGCTTATGTTTCTAATTGCTTGATGAAGTTCGTGGTTTTTTGTGAGTAGGCAAGAATCTTACTAAGCTATATGCTTATAGTTTATGTTGTCCATATACTGCAGATCAAGGAAACCTGAACTAGAGGAAGTAGCAGGAAGGGCCCAGTGTGTGTGATAGTGGCATGGTGGAGAAAGACCCTATTACTATCTGCTTATATTTATATGCTCAATTAACAACTTAAGACATTGCTTCCGCTTATAAGACTTGTGAATTATTAGCACCATGTTGGATGTTGCTTAGTTATGTTATTGTTCAATTGCTTAAGAAAGTTGATATGATAGAACTCACGAATGGATCCTTATGTTGGGCATGTTATGAAATGAGATAAGATATGGTAACATGCTAACTATGAATAAGATAGGTGATGCATGTAGAAAAGAAGGTTTATGCCATGATAACATGCTTAAGTATGATGGTGGAAGGATCCATGTGTATTATGTTTTAAAAGAAAAAAAAAAGAAAGGGGTAAAAGTAGCGCCGCCCTGAGAGCAGATAAGGGCGAGCGTTACAGAAAAATGGTGATAACTCTTGACTACTCGAGTCTGATCCTTTGACGTGATCGAGATGGCCATCATCACGATCGATGGCGAAAGATCGATCGATTGCTAACCTTCGATCATTGTTTGACGGTGAGTCCTCCAAGCCGGGCATCGTGATGATAGCTGCAAGGCAAGGTTAGCTCAAGAAAAACATAATTTCGATGGTCGTCGACCATCCGATCTCGACCTAGATCATCTATAAGAAGTCTTTGGTCGGATCTACGCTTAAGATCATCCCCGTAAAGAGGATACGACCTTACTTACGCTCGCACACACGAGTTTACCTCAGTACTTACATGTTGCTTTTGCTTCCGGCCTTCCACTCAATTCCTTCGGCTCCCTCCGAAGTCTCTTGAGTGTCGCCCGACCACCGCGGCTTCCTCCGGGTGTCGCTAGCCTTCAGCTCCAGCGTTGAGACTTTTCTGCACACTTGATTTAGCTCATGAGATAACAATATATGCTTAACTTTGTATCGTTTGCTATAATCAAAACTTAGGTTCGACTTAGGTGCCTATTGCACCAACAATCTCCCCCTTTTTGTTTTATGGAAAACCCACATACAAAGTTAAGAAAATTAAGTGCATTAAGAAAAGATATGCATGAATGAGCAGGAGTGTTAAAAGCATGAATGGCCAGGAGTATAAAAACTCTTTTTCAAGTGCTCCCCCTTGAGGAATCCTCCCCCTTGACCGAGGGTGAGTACTTGAGAAGGAGTTTTAACTCTCCCCAAAGATATTTGCTACTAAAAAGAATTACTTAATATTGGCCATAGTATTTAAAATAAGTTTTAGGTTAAGAAATAAAAAAATTGATTTCTTAACCTTGGCCTTTACGTTCGTTTTGTTAACAGGTTAACTTAAAGTTAAGTAAATTATTCGTTAACAACAACAAGTTAACTAAATGTGTTTAAGTTAAGAATTAACTTGTTTTGTTAACTTAAAGTTAAGTAAGCCTTGGCCATAAAAAAAATGATCCCTTAATTTTGGCCTTTTTCTCCCCCTTTTGCCATATATCGAAAAGAGTGAGGAATAATAAAAAAAAATTAATTTTAAAGTCCAAGCATGTTTCACATAATTTTGAAAATAATATACTGAAAATAGATTCATCTATAAAATGTTCGACTCATATTTGGCTTGATTGATATGAAGGATCAACCAGTCCTGGTCAGAGTCGGTTAGTATGTATGATTATACTCCGTGGTTCATAGCGATGCACTAGCTCTACATCTGGAACCAGGAGTAAGGTCCTAACATCTCACGCCCATCTACGTGGCTAAGTACACAAACACATTAGTCCTATGTGTTGTGAGATGTACTGGCGCCTTAAATCTATAGGTGCATGATATCTAAGGTATGTCCTATGCTAGTTCCATAAAAATGAAAAAATAGTAGTAAGAACATATAATTTGCAAGTACCTATTCTATTACGCACATGCCCAATTTTCGTCTTAATAGACTAAATTCGGCTTCGGGTAGGGGTTTAGTAAATAGATCTGCCAAGTTAGACTTCGATTCGATGTATTCGAGGTGTATGACTCCGTTGGCCACATGTTCTCGAATGAAATGGTGTTTGACCTCTATATGTTTGGTCCTAGAGTGACATATCAGATTCTTTGTAAGATTAATTGAACTAATGTTATCTACGTGAAGTTTAGTATTCGTAAAGTCTAACTTAAAGTCACGGAGAGTGTGCTTCATCCAAAGAAGCTGCGTGACACACTCACCCATCGCGATGTATTCGGCTTCGGTGGTAGATAAAGCAACATAGTGTTGTTTCCTACTGCACCAACTCACTAGACTCGAGCCGAGAAGTTGACAACAACCACTCGTGCTCTTTCTATCGAGCTTACTACCAGCATAATCCGAATCGGAGTAGACGATTAGTTCGAACTCCGTAGATCTAGGGTACCAAATACCAACGTTAAGTGTGCCCTTAAGATATCTAAGGATACGCTTAACTAGGGTTAGGTGTGTTTGAAACTGGCGCACATACTTATCATGAATAGGATGTCGGTCGATCATAGCTTAAGTATAGGAGACTCCCTATTACGCTCCTATAGTATTTTAAGTCAATGGACTTACTTTCTAGGTCTTCTCCTATGTTAACATTTATCGCCATTGGGGTGTTTATTACCTTAGCGTCTTGCATTCCAAATCTTTTAATTAACTCCTTAGTGTATTTTTGTTGATATAGGTATATACCATCCTTAGTTTGTTTAATTTGTAGACCTAAAAAGAAACTTAACTCGCCTACCAAGTTCATTTCAACTCACTTTCCATGAGAAACGAACTCGTTTAGTAAGGCTGAGTTAGAGGTTCCAAAAATTATATCGTCTACGTAAATTTGAGCTATGAATATTTCTTTACCTAAGGTTTTTACAAAGAGAGTTGGGTCAACTAAGACTTTGTTAAACCCTTTTGACTTAAGATGGATTGAAAGTCTCTCGTACCAAGCTCGAGGAGCTTGTTTAAGTCCATAGAGAGCTTTCTTAAGTTTTAGAACATGGTCGGGTTTATCTAGATTTTCGAATCTGGGGGGTTGGCTGACATAAACTTCTTCTTTAATGTATCCATTTAGGAATGCCGACTTAACATCCATTTGAAACAGCTTAAGTCCTCGATGTGCGGCATAAGCTAGCAACATTCGAATGGATTCGAGTCTAGCTACTGGGGCATAGGTTTCGTCGTAATCTAAGCCTTCGACTTGGCTAAACCCTTTGGCGACTAACCTAGCCTTGTTTCTAACTACTTCACCTTTATCATCAAGCTTATTTCGAAACACCCACCTTGTTCCAATTATCGTTTTGTCTTTAGGTGGTGGTACTAACTCCCACACTTCATTCCTAGTAAATTGGGCTAGCTCTTCTTGCATTGCAATAATCCAATCGGGATCAAGAAGAGCTTGTTCAATTGATTTGGGTTCTATCTTTGAAATTAAGGAAATTTGACTAAGGTTCCTATAGGATGCTCTAGTTCGAACTCCTAGATTAGGATCTCCTATCACTTGATCGATAGGGTGGTTAGTTTGAATCCTAGATTGGGTTGGGTTTGTGTCACCTAATGCTTGATCAATGGGGTGACTTGGTTGAACACTAGTTTGGTTGGAGTCATCTATCACTTGATCAATAGAGTGACTTGGTTGACTTAGGTTAGGATTAACACTAGACCCGATCTCGGGATCAGAGTTAGGTCTAGTATGAATCGGCTCGCTAATTGGGGTTGCCGGGGGTTTTGTAGGTTCGTGTCCTTCATCGAACACTACATTAATGGTTTCCTCGACTCTAAGGGTGTCGTGGTTATATACTCTATAAGCTCTACTTGTAGTCGAGTATCCTAGAAAGATTTCGGTCGTGGTTTTGGATGTAAATTTCCCTAGGTAATCCTTAGTGTTTAGGATATGTACCTTACACCCAAATACCCTAAAGTACTTGATGTTGGGTACTTTATCGTGATAAATCTCGTATGAGGTCTTAAGGTGCCTTTTTACCATAAGGATCCTATTTTGGACATAGCATGTCGTACTCACGGCTTCTGGCCAAAACCTATCGGGTAGGTCGTATTCGTTCAACATGGTCCTAGCGGCTTATTGTAGAGTTCGGTTTTTCCGCTCCACTAGGCCATTTTTTGAGGGTCCTAGGGCAAGAGAATTCATGGTGGTATCCGCTTAGGTTACGTAAGTCGGTGAACCTTTGATTTTCAATTCACCACCATGATCGCTTCTAAGTCTTTTTAACCTTAAGGTCTTTTTGATTCTCGATTAATTTGAATAGATTGATTAATTGATCTAGGGTATCATTTTTATGTTTGATGAACCTAACCTGTAAACTTGGAGTAGTCGTCAATTATGACTAAGCAATATTGACTTCTATTGAGTGACTTGGCTCCATGTGAATCGAATAGATCCATATGCAGGAGCTCAAGTACATTTGAGGTTCATTCTTGGTTAGTTAACTTGTGTTGTGTCCTAGGTTGTTTTCCTTGTTGACAAGTATTACAGATTTTATTAACCAAGTTGTTGAGGTTGGGTAAGCCTCTGACTAAGCCACTCTGACTCATCTTGTGGATGAATCTTGGGTGCGAGTGACCGAGTCGTTGGTGCCACAACTATGATTCCTCTTCCTGTGTCATAAGACATTTGGCTGAGGAATTGATTAAGTTAATTGTATAAATGTTATTTGTCCTAGTTCCTTTGAGTATTGTTTTAGCTGTTTTATTTGTTTTAATTACACATTCATTTTCTAAAAATACGACCTTATAGTTATTGTCACATAATTGGCTTACGCTAAGCAGGTTATATTCAAAATTCTCTACAAGTAATACATTTTTAATAACAAAATTCGAGTTAAGCTCGATATCACCTGATCCGATGATTTTGAGCTTGCCGTTATTCTCAAAGGCTACCGATCCTTATCGTTTGAATCGAAGCTTTGTGAATTTGAGTTGATCCCCGGTCATGTGTCGGGAGCAACCGCTGTCCAACATCCATTGATCCTACACACAAGGTGGTTGGATTGGATGTTAGATTTTTTTAAATTGGTTGTAAGTTGTTAAACCTAGGTCATCTCACCTGTGTCTATATGATCAATCATGTTATACTTATGTGTTTTGTGTGAGATGACTTCCAATTAAGTTGATTAAGTGTATTTAGGTTCAAGTAATTTTATGTTAGATTTGGATTTAAACCTAGGCTTGTCAAGTTTACCTTTTCAAGATCATGGCTTCTAGGTCGTGGCGAGGCACAGGGGCCTTCTTTTATCGGATCATCGACCACTTCCTTAGACAAAGCCATTTTCAAGAAAATGATGACTTGACTCACCTAAGACAATCTCCTAGTCTAACTGGTTATTTTTGAAAAGAGGCTCCCCGAGACTCAATCTTTTCGAAGAATTTTAGTTGGTTATGTTTTTGAAAAGAGGCTCCCCGAGGCTCAATCTTTTTGAAGTTGATTATGTTCATGTTCTAAGTGAGTTCACAAGTTTTAAAGTACAAACTTTCTAAGTTAAAGCATGCAATTTCTAAGTTAAAGCACAAACATTCTAAGTTAAAACATGCAATTTCTAAGTTAAAGCGCAAACATGTTTTGTACTGGCTCCCCCTAGACCGTTGAATCGGTTCGGTCTATCCACATAGTGGATTTGGTCCTTGGGAACCCAGTACGGGTTGGATCCTAGAGTTGAAATCAAAAAGTTCTTAGGGACCCATGCTTGGACATGTTTCCTATGTCGACTTACAATCGACATATACGACCTATTAGTCGTGTTTGAGTTAAACCCTAGTCCAACCTTATTGTACACGGCCCTTTGAGATCCAAGTAGAAGGTCAAGTCCTTTGGATCCCGAAGTGAACCTTTCCAACGTGTTCCTAAGATCTTCGACTTGACTTTTCAAGAGAGAGTTCTCAACTTCGAGCTTTTCAACTCGAGTTGAGTCCTTCTCTTGAACTCGACTAGTTGAAGAGGTTAGGGAGACCTCGTGTTTGAGGAGTTTAACCTCCTCAACAAGGGTCTCGACCTTGGACTCGGACTTAGCTAACTTCCTAGACAAAAACCTAACCGTATTATGTAAAGTATTAAATAAAGTTTGACTTACTTTAAGGGTATCTTTTGAACCAGATGCGTATCCGTGGCTTGACTTGAAGGTAGCTTCGTAGTCCGAGTCATCCTCAGGTTCTGACTCAAGTTCAGGCTCGGTCTCCGTGTCCGACTCAATTGATTTTGCCATGAAGACGTGGTCTTCATCTTCTTCGGATGACGCTTCTTCCCATGTCGCGTTGAGGGCCTTCTTGTGCTTAGGTGCTTGGTGGTTGAGCTTGGGGCACTCGGACTTGATATGTCCAAACCTGTTGCACTCATAACACCTAATATTGGAACTTTTAGGCTTACCTTGGTTGGGTCGAGTCGTGGTTCGCTTTCGTCCCTTGGCTATCCTTCGAGCTAGGTTCATTAGTTCGACAGTCAACTCCGGGTCAACTTCTTCTTCGGACTCGTCTTCCTCCTCGGTTGGTGGTGGCTTGCTTGCGATTTTCTTCTTCTTTGAACCTGCAAACAAGGCTATACCCCTCTCGGGCTCCGAGTTAGACTGCTCATGAAGTTCAAAATCCGAAAAGAGTTCATCTAACCTAATTTTAGAAAGGTCCTTGGAGCCTTATAGGCATCGACCATGGATGCCCATAAGGTAGTCCTCGGAAAAGAGTTTAGGACATACCTTATAAGGTCGCGGTTTTCGACCTTTTGCCCGATTGCGTGTAGATTGTTGACTATGTCCTGGACTCGGGCGTGAAGTTGTGTCGCGGACTCGTGTTCCTGCATTTTTAGATTATACAATTTATTGAACAAAAGGTCGCGCTTACATACCTTGGCTTCATCGGTCCCTTCGTGTAGCTCCACTAGTTTTGTCCAAAGATCTTTTGCGCTTATGAAGGGGCCGACGCGATTTAGCTCCTCCTTGGATAGGACGCATTGAAGGATTTGCATTGCCTTAGCGTCGGCTTCGACTTGTTTTTTTTGTCGCAATGGTCCATTGGTCATAATCCAAGGAGTCACCCATTTCATTAGTCGGAAGTGTGAAACCCGTTGGATTATGATCCACATCTCGATTTGGGTTTTAAGAAAGCATTCCATCCGACCCTTCCAATAACGGAAGTCATCTCCGTTGTAAAACGGAGGTTGGACGGTGCTAAACCCTTCGAGATGGGCCATTAGAACAAAGAACACAAGGAGACGAAGGAAAAAAAACTAGCAACGATAAAAACACACAAAGTACCAAGACTCGCCTTGGATTAGTAATCTTGAGGAGTAAATTTAACAAAGCGAAATAAATCTGAAATAAACAGAAATAAAAGAAAAATAAATCTGTGAAAAATGGCTAGATTGGTGGTTTCACCAAATCTTAGCAACCCCCAGCTCTGATACCAATTGTTGGATCGATGCGGTTCGCTAGAGGGGGGGGGTGAATAGCGATAAAAACTTTTTCTCGTTTCTTTCGTTAAAACTCGAGAGAAAATTAATTGCAGCGGAAATGTAAAGTAAATAGAGACAAATAGGTTTTACTTGGTTCGTAGCCTTCGGCTACTACTCCAAGGCCCTAATGGTCCTTGACCACGCACGGAGGGCAAATACTAAACGAACTCCCTCTCGATGGAGATAGGAGTTAAACGAATACAAAAACTCGAGAAAGACTCAAGGTAGAGGGACACTCCCCCTCTCCTTGATATGATTTAAAGCTTGAAATAAAAACAACTTATACAAATTTAAAGATTATACCGACGACTTCAAAGATTGGAGGTTGAAGCTCTAGTCGCCGCTCAGCAGATTAGCCGTCGTAGGGATGTCGAAGAGTCAGAGCGTATCGGAAGCACTTGGAAGCTTTTGAATTGATGAAAAACCCTAGGTTTGACCCTCCTTTTATAGCCTTTGAGCCCCTCATCGAATGGGTCTTTAGCCAATCACAAATGGGCACAAAATCCCTTGAAAAATGGTGATAACTCTCGATGGCCATCATCGGTCGACTTATGCGCATCGATCGATTCTCGACCTTCTAGCCGATCGGTTTTGACGGCAGTCGAGTCCTCCAAGCTGGCAGTCGACTGATGCTAGCTGCAAGGCAAGGTTAGCTCAAGAAAAACATAATTTCGATGGTCGTCGACCATCCGATCTCGACATAGACCATCTATAAGAAGTCTTTGGTCGGATCTACGCTTAAGATCATCCCCGTAAAGAGGATACGACCTTACTTACGCTCGCACACACGAGCTTACCTCAGTACTTACGTGTTGCTTTTGCTTCCGGCCTTCCACTCAATTCCTCTGGCTCCCTCCGAAGTCTCTTGAGTGTCGCCCGACCACCGCGGCTTCCTCCGGGTGTCGCTAGCCTTCAGCTCCAGCGTTGAGTCTTTTCTGCACACTTGATTTAGCTCATGAGATAACAATATATGCTTAACTTTGTATCGTTTGCTATAATCAAAACTTAGGTTCGACTTAGGTGCCTATTGCACCAACATTACCTTGACCTTTTCTTTTGATCTAGCTTTGAGTCTCGATTCGAAATCGTCCTCGGAGTCGGAGTTGGAGTTGGATTCACAATCGACTTCGAACTCAGACTCAGATTCTACTGGTTTCGCCATGAAGGCTAAGTCGCGGCCTTGGTTTTATTCTTCCTCCCACGTTGCTTGAAACACTTGCTTTGGTTGCTTATGCCTTGGCTTTATGTTTGGGTAGTCTGACTTGTAATGCCCTCCTTATTGCATTCGTAGCATGTGTAGTTTCGTAGGGGTATCTTGTTCTTCAATTTCTCCCTTTCCTTTTTGATCATTCTTCGAACTAGATTGACTAGTTCAACCTCCATTTCTTCTTCGAATTCCGATTTGTATTCGTCTTTGAATTCAGATTCTTCTTCTTCTGGAGGTGGCTTGCTCTTCCCTTTTCTTCTTTGTCCTACATACACCGCTACACCTTTCTCGACCGAGACCACATTAGTTTGTTCATGTAATTCAAATTTGGAAAAAAGTTCATCTAATTTACTTTTAGATAAATCTCTAGATATCTTGTAGGCATCAACCATGGATGCCCACAAGGTGGTCCTAGGAAAAGCATTAATAGCGTACCTTATTATGTCTCGATTCTCGACTTTTTGTCCGATCGAGTGGAGGTCATTCATAATATCTTGGATCCTTGCATGTAATTGCGTAGCGGTCTCATGTTATTGCATCTTTATATTATATAATTTATTTAAAAGTAAATCTCTTTTGCATACCTTATCATCGGCGGTTCCTTCGTGAAGCACGATGAGCTTATTCCAAAGATCCTTCGCGCTTATGAATGGGCCAATACAGTCGATCTCCTCCTTGGACAACCCACATTGTAACATTTGAGTCACTTTTGCATCGACTTTGACTTGCCTCTTGGTTGCGTTGGTTCACTTGTCAAAGTCCAAAGGCTCCCCTTGATCATTAGTGGGTAGAGCAAAGCCAGTTTGGGTTATTATCCAAGTCTTGACTTGTGTTTTCAAGAAACACTTCATCTGACCTTTCTAATAACGGAAATCATCTCCATTAAAGAATGGAGGTCGGATGGTGCTATACCCCTCAATGTGGGCTATCGATTACAACTTTGCACATGAAAACATGACAAAACACAAGTTGCCAAGACTACATCTTGGATTAGTAGTGTTGGTGCAGGGGTACCAGATAATCGAACCAATATTTTGATTATGGAAAAGACACAAAGTTAAGCTTATATCATTATGTCATGAGCTGAATGAAGTGTGCAGAAATGCTAAGCTAAATCTGATGGTCCGGCGACACCTGGAGGTTCTCGTGTTGAGAAATCGTGGTGGTCAGGCTACACCGGGAGGACTTTGGAGGGAGCCGAAGAAATCAGGTGTAGACCGGAAGCAAAAGCTATAAAGGTAAAGCTTGAGGTAAGCTCGTGTGAGTAAGTGTAAGTAAGTTCGAGTCCTTGGTACAGAGACATCCTTAGGCGACGATCTGACTAAGACATCCCATGGAAGGTCTATGTCGAGATCGGACGGTTTGTAGCCGTCGAAAATACTTATTTCAATGTCATTTTCGAGCTAACTCTTGATGTAGTTGAAAATCTTGAGAATCAGTTCAATCGGCCAGTTCAACTGACCAGTTCAATCGACCTGTTCAACTTGCCAATTCAACCTGCCAGTTCAACTGCTGTTCAAATTCCAGCTTCGAGGATAGTCAAAATCTCATCCCCTTATCTTGGGAAAATGAGGCTCTTTGACCATGAGCTGGGACTGAACATTGGGGGGCTTCTAAGGCTATAAAAGGAGTGTTCTTCAACATTTTCATCATCCCAAGTGCTCACAAGTGCTCCCACAATGTCGCGACTCTCCGACAACTCTACGACGACAAAGCACTGCCGAAACACCGATGACACAAGCTCAAACTTCCTACTTCAGCGGTCATCGGTATAATTTTACTGTAAGTCATCATCATTAATTCTTGTATTCATTTATTCTTGAGTTTTTATCGTAACGAGGAAAGAGGGATTGTCTCTCTACCTCAAGCTTTTTGGTATTGTGTATTCGTTGTCTCCTACCTCCAATAAGAAGGAGATTGTTTTAGTGAATTGCCCTCTGTGTGCGATCTTGGATCGCTAGGGCCTTGGATTAGCAACCAATCACTTGTGAACCAAGTAAAAACAAACTTTGTCTTTTATATTTCTACTATGTTCTCACTCTATTAATTGTTTCATATCGATCAAACAAATGAAAATTGTTTTGCACTATTCACCCTCCTCTAGCGCTCATTTCGATCCAACAATTGGTATTAGAGTGGGGGTCTTAAGATTTGGTGGAACCACCAATCTAGCAATCACTTTTAAGTATTCTTATAGTTCTTGTTTTTTCTATTCAAAGCTTTAAGACTTTTAGTTTCGTTAATTTCCTTACTTCCGCACTACTAATCCAAGATGAAAGTCTTAGTACCTTCTTTTTGTTTTTGTCGTTGCGAGGTGTTTCTTTTTTCTTAAATGGCCCATCTCGAAGGGTTGAGCACTGTCCAACCTCTATTTTACAATGGAGATGACTTCCGTTACTGGAAGGGTTGGATGAAATGCTTTCTAAAAACCCAAATCGAGATTTGGATTGTAATCCAAACTAGGTTCACACTTCCTACTAATAAAGTTGGTGAATAGTTGGATTACGATCAATGGACAAACTCCATGAAAAGACAAGTGGAAGCCGATGCCAAGGCTACTCAAATTCTACAATGTGGTTTGTCTAAAGAGGAGCTCAACCGCATCAACCCCTTCATCAGTGAGAAGGACCTATGGCACAAGCTTGTCGAGCTACACAAAGGAACTAACGACGCTAAGTTATGTAAACACGATTTATTATTTAATAAATTGTATAACCTTAAGAGCTAGGAACACGAAATGACTACCAATTATATGCTCGCATACAAGATATCATTAATAGCCTACACTCGACAGACAGAAGATTGAAAATCGGGATCTAATAAGGTATGCTATAAATGCATTCCCTAGGACTACCTTGTGGGCATCCATGGTCGATGTCTACAAGGTTTATATGGACCTTTCTAAAATTAGATTAGATGAACTATTCTCAAAATTTGAACTTCATTAACAAACTAACGCGATCTAGGCCGAGAAAGGAGTTGCCTTGCTTGTAGGTCAAAGAAGAAAGGAGAAGAGCAAGCCACCTCCCGAGTAAGAAGAAGGATCTGAACCCGAGGATGAACCTGAGTCCGAATCCGAAGAGGAGGCCGCAATAGTGAACATAGTGTGAAGAATAATTCGACAATAAAGGGGCAATCGAAGAACAAAAATAAAGGGCAATTTAAACAAAAGAAAAAGAGAGCAAGGAAAGCTTTTCATGCAACTTGGGACAACGAAGAAGGCGTCGACGTAGCATACATGGCAAGATCGGAAGAGTCCGAGTCTGAGTCTGAAGCCGAATCCAACTACAACTCCGACTCCAACCCTGAGGACTACTTCGAGAAGAGACTCAAAGTCGGGCCGAAAGAGAAAGTTAAGGTTAGCCATTCTTTAATTAGTACGCTTTATCATACAATTAAAATTCTAAGTAGGAAACTAACGAAGTCCGAGTTTAGGGTCGAATCCTTGCTTGAGGAGGTTGAAACCCTCAAGCAAGAGGCCACCCTAACCTCTTCGAGTAGTCAAGTTCAAGAGGAGGACTCAACTTGAGTTGAAAAACTTGAAGGTGAGAACTCAATCTTGAAAGGACAAATCCAAGAGCTCGAGGCTTGATTATACAAGTTCTCGACGGGATCCAAGAATCTTAATCGACTTCTTGGAACCCAGAGAGTTGTGTACAATAGAGACGGACTCGAATTTAGCTCAAAAACTGTGAATAGATCGTATATGTCTATCGTAAATCATAATCATCAACAAGTCCAAGATTGGGTCCCTAATGTTCTCTTAAACTCACATATAAGGACCAATAGGTATTGGATTCCCTAGGATCAAGTCCACTTTCTGGATAGACTATATTGGTTCAATGGTCCAGGGGGAGCTAATACCAAAATAGTATACCCAATACCTTAGCATCATCAATCTTTTTGTTTTACCTTTTAGAATGGCTAGATAGGGCAAATAGTTAGTCAACTCTTGACAACATAGTATCAGGACGTGAAGAGATGATAGTACATTAGGGAAACAAAGTCTCGTGTATTCGAACTGTTGGAATGTATACTGAAAGCCTAGCTCTTTTTGTATGAATATTTTTATTTTGAAATAAGAATCACATGATCATTGTTTGCACTTTATATTTATTATATGTGTGCATATTGTCTAATATTTTACATTGTAGATAACATGGTGCTTGGTGTGACACAGAAGATCATGTTATCAGTCCCTTGTAGAATATAAGTAGAGGCTCACAACCAAGATGGTTTTGGACAAACCATTGACATGGTTGTAGTGTAGCTTGGTATTGTTTTGTCTTGAACATAGAGTTACACTAGTACACTTAGGTGTATTGAGCAGGACCGACATAGAGGTGATTCAATTTATTGCTGACTACATAATTGAATCGGACCTCGGATATTATGTTGTACATGCTCTTAATCCCAATATAATAACGGGCACATGTACTTAGTATTTATTTCTTTGATTTACCAAAGAGTGAGATTTAGATGGATTAAATCAATATGCCCGGTAAGTTGGGAAATGATATTATTTACATGGTGTGCCGTTGATTATAGGAGGGAACCGTGTCCTATATATTAGGTTGATGATGTCCCCTTGAGGAGCTCATAAGGTTCATCATGTAAACCTAGCTGGTTGACTTAGTCAACATGATGATAAGGTTGAGTGGTACTACTCGAGGAGTTAGATGTTAATTGATTGATGGTCAGTAAATCAATTAATTAACGGACATTCGATATCTTAAACATGGGGAGATGGATGTACAAATAATATATGGATCCCATATTGATTTATGGGGGTTGGTGAGGTAATTCAATGATGATCCTCTAGTGGAATGGAACATCATTGATGGATCAAGTTTGTGTGGTTCCGATCCATCGGGTGGCCAAGATCCAACTCCTCCTCATGGTCCCTATCATAGCCTAATATAATCCTCATGAAGTCTAGATCCAAGGATGGAAAGCAAAATTCTAGAACCGACAGTTGAGATTAAATCTCTAGATTCGACGGTGGAGATTATATCTCTAGAACCAACGGTTGAGATTAAATCCCTAGAACCGACGGTTAAGATTAAATCTCTAAAACCAACGGTTGGGATGAAACCCTAGATCCGACGGTTGGGATGAAACCCTAGATCCGACGGTTGGGATTAAACCCTAGATCGATGGTTGGGATGAAACCCTAGATCCGATGGTTAGGATGAAACCCTAGATCCGACGATTGGGATAAAACCCTAGATCCGACGGTTAGGATGAAACCCTAGATCCGACGGTTGGGATAAAACCCTAGATCCGACGGTTGGGATGAAACCCTAGAACCAACGGTTGAGATTAAATCAAGGCTTAAGCCTAACTCTATAAAAGGGAGACTTAAGTGGGCGGCAAGGGATGTTGTTTTGAGGAGAAATTAGGGTTTTGCCTCTCCAATCTTGGGCGGCAAGAAACCCTAGGAGAACAAGGGCTTGGGCGGCTAGGTTTTGGAAGTAGGGTGGGCGGCATCAAGAGAAGAAGAACCCTTCTTCTTCCTAAGGTTGGCCGGCACCTATCTCTCTTCCTCCTCTATTCCTAGGCCGGCGATCTTCCTCCTCCCTTTCTCCTTGGTGGCCGGCGGAAACCTTTCTTCAAGGTTGGCCGGTGCTCTTCCTTCTCTCTTTCTCCTTGGTGGCCGGTGGCAACCTTTCTTCAAGGTTGGCCGGCGCTCAAGAAGCTACTTCTTGGCCGACGGTTATATCAAGCTCCTTGGCTTGGTGGCCGGTTCTAGATAGGAGAAGGAGTTTTTGTTTTGGTTCTTCTCTTTGTTCGGAGCGAGCAAGGAAGGGAAGAACATGATCTAGGAGGCTTCAACACGTGGAGGATCTTCACCCACACGATGTCCACGAGGAGGATAGGACATACGATAGAAGATTGAGAGGTATAAAAGTTTTACAACTTTTATTATTGATCTTTGCATGTTCTTATCTTTATGTTAGTATGTGTTGATTATACTAGTTTGCATTTGTATGTATTTGTATAATCATGGACCCTGAAGATAAACACAAAAACCGGTGATCTGTCCGTCGTCTCTTCCGCGGCTAACCTGAAGGTGGATGCTTCGGAGGCTCATTGGCTCCCATATCCCCGGATTAAAATTTTCACTAATGAAAGAATCAATCCGGATGGGATGAGCTTCCTTAGCACAACCTATTTGTCGTCGTGCTAACAACTTGAGTGGTCGCTTGAACAAACTAGTTATTCAAGCAACACAACTCTTCTAGTTGGTTAGCCGTGGAAGAGACGACGGACGGATCGCCGGTTTTTGTGTTTGTCTTCGGGGTACATGATTATACAATATATATTCATACACACACATGCATAATCAAAATATTAAAGAATATATTCAGATCTGTAAATAAAGTTAAAATAACTTTATACCTTACGATCTTCTATCGTATGTCCTATCCTTCTCGTGGACGACGTGTGGACGAAGATCCTCCACGAGTAGAAGCCTTCTAGATCGCTTTCTTCTCTACCTTGTCTGCTGCAAACAAAGAGAAGAACTCACAAATACCTTTCCTATCTAGAACCGGCCACCAAATTAGGGAATTTGGTGCAACCGCCGGCCAAGGAGCAATGGATGATGCGCCGGCCAACTTGTAAAGGAGTTGCCACCGGCCACCAAGGAGAAAAGAAGGAGGAAGACCACCAGCCACCAATGGAAGGAGAACCGCCAGCTAAGGAAGAAGAGAAAAGCCTTAAGGATGGGCGCCGGCCAAGTATTGATGGTGGAAGTTGGGCGCCGACAACAACTAGAAGGAAGAAGAAAGTTGCCGCCCACTTTTTCTCCAAACCCTAGCCGCCCACCTCTCCAAGAGCCAAACCCTAATTATCTAATTCAAATCCTTGATTATATTTGCCGCCCAACCCTAAGCATCTATTTATAGAATAGGGCTTAAGCCTCCTTTAATCTCCACCGTCGGATCTAGGGATTTAATCTCCACCGTCGGATCTAGGGTTTTATCCCAACCGTCGGATCTAGGGTTTAATCCCAACTGTCGGATCTAGAATTTCATCCCCACCGTCGGATCTAAGGTTTCATCCCAACCGTCGGATCTAGGGTTTTATCCCAATCGTCGGATCTAGGGATTTAATCCTAACCGTCGATTCTAGGGTTTCATCCTAACCATCGGATCTAGGGATTTAATCCCAACCGTTGGTTCTAGGTTTTGTTTTACATTCTTGGATCTAGACTTCACAAGGATTATATTAGGCTACGATAGGGACCATAAGGAGGAGTTGGGTCTTGGCCACCCGATGGATCGGAACCACACAAACTTGAACCATCAATGATGTTCCATTCCACTAGAGGATCATCATTGAACTACCTCACCAACCCCCATAAATCAATATGGGCTCCATATATTATTTGTACATTAATCTCCCCGTGTTTAAGATATCGAATGTCCGTCAATTAATTGATTTACTGACCATCAATTAATTAACATCTAATTCCTCGAGTAGTACCACTCAACCTTATCATCATGTTGACTAAGTCAACCAGCTGGGTTTACATGATGAACCTTATGAGCTCCTCAAGGGGACATCATCAACCTAATATATAGGACATGGTTTCCTCCTATAATCAACGGCACACCATGTAAATAATATTATTTTCCAACTTACCGAGCATATTGATTTAATCCATCTAAATCTCACCCTCTGGTAAATCAAAGAAATAAATACTAAGTACATGTGCCCGTTATTATATCGGGATTAAGAGCATGCACAACATAATATTCGAGGTCCGATTCAATTATGTAGTCAGTACTAAATTGAATTACCTCTATATCGGTCCTGCTCAATACATCTAAGTGTACTAGTGTAACTCTATGTTCAAGACAAAACAATACCAAGCTACACTACAACCATGCCAATGGTTTGTCCAAAACCATCTTGGTTGTGAGCCTCTACTTATATTTTACAAGGGACTGATAACATGATCTTCTGTGCCACACCAAGCACCATGTTATCTACAATGTAAAATATTAGATAATATGCACACATATAATAAATATATAAAGTGCAAACAATGATCATGTGATTCTTATTTCAAAATAAAATGTTCATACAAAAAGAGCTAGGCTTTCAGTATACATTCCAACAATCTCCCACTTATACTAAAAGACTATGCCGTCATCACTCTGCCATACATCTGATCCCCATGTCCTCCACATGCCTATCAAACGCTTTCGCTGGAAGGGCCTTAGTGAATGGATCCGCCAGGTTATCCTCTGATGCAATCTTGGCGACAACAACTTCTCCTCGCTTTACGATCTCTAATATGAGGTGGTACTTGCGCTCTATGTGTTTACTCGCCTTATGGGCTCGTGGTTCCTTCGAGTTTGCAATTGCACCACTATTATCACAATAAATTGTGATAGTTCTGGGCAAACCAGGAATCACATCCAAGTCCATCAAGAAGTTCCTGAGCCATACAGCTTCCTTGGCTGCCTCAGAGGCTGCCACATACTCAGCTTCCATGGTAGAGTCCGCCACACATTTCTGCTTGACACTCCTCCATACTATGTCTCCACCTCCAAAAGTAAACACAAACCCCGAGGTAGACTTACTCTTGTCCCTATCTGATTGGAAATCCGAATCCGTGTAACCCACAGGGACTAATTGATCGCTTGAAACCAAAGATATAATCCCTAGTCCTTCTCGTGTACTTCAATATATGCTTTACTGCACCAATGTCCTCGCAGATTACTCGATATTCAAGTAACCATGCCCACGGCAAAGCAGATATCCGGTCTCGTACATAACGTAGCATACATAAGGCTTCCTACTGCCGAAGCATAAGGAACCGCCTTCATGTCCTCTATCTCCTTTGATTTTTTGGGACACATCTCTTTAGATAATGGAACTCCATGCCTAAAAGGTAGAAAACCTTTCTTGGAGTTCTGCATGCTAAAACGAGCAAGGATAGTGTCAATGTATGAAGCTTGAGACAAGCACAACATCCTTTTCTTGCGATCCCTTATAACTTTGATCCCAAGGATGTGTCCCACTTCTCCCAAGTCCTTCATATCAAACTGTTTGGACAACCATACCCTTACATCTGATAACACTTTGATATTGTTGCCAACTAACAAAATGTCATCTACGTATAGTACAAGAAACACCACTACATTTCCGTCACATCTCTTGTATACACAAGGCTCATCCGGACTTTGAATAAATCCATATGACTGGATTACCTCATCAAAGCGGATGTTCCAAGATCTAGAAGCTTGCTTCAATCCATAAATGGACCGATTAAGCTTACATACAAGATGCTCTTTGCCTTCAGCAATGAATCCCTCTGGTTGCCGCATATAGATGTTCTCCTCAAGACTTCCGTTAAGGAAAGCTGTCTTGACATCCATCTGCCAAATCTCATAATCCATATGAGTAACTATAGATAAGAGAATCCGAATAGACTTAAGCATAACTACCGGTGAAAAGGTCTCCTCATAATCGATACCCTCTTTCTGAGTATACCCTTTCGCAACAAGCCTAGCTTTGAAGGTCTCAACCTTCCCGTCTACTCCTCTCTTTTTCTTGTAGATCCACTTGCATCCAATGGTTTTTACACCATCGGGTGGTTCTACTAGCTCCCAGACCTGATTAGAATCCATAGATTCTATCTCTGAATTCATCGCTTTTTGCCAAGATACCGCATCTCTATCTTGGATTGCCTCGTCATATGTCCAGGGATCAGGTTCATGTTCACTAGGGACTAAGTCCGAAGACTCTCCCAAAAACATGAATCTCTCGGGTTGTCTAACAACCCTCCCACTACGACGAGGTGCCTCCTGTGTATGCTCTGTGACACGCGGTGCAGTGACTTGTGGTGTCTCCTCTCGTACCGGTGGTACTGAAGTCGGGACTTCCCCTGTCAACTCCTCAAGAACAATCCTACTCGTGGGCTTGTAGTTCATCACATAGTCCTCCTCTAAAAATCTGGCATTCGTACTCACGATCACCTTCTGATCTCTAGGACTATAGAATAAACCACCCTTCGTTCCCTTAGGGTAGCCAACAAACAAGCGTACTTCTGTACGAGATTCCAACTTACCAGCATCTCCCTTCAACACATGTGCTGGACTACCCCAAATCCGAATATGTCTTAGACTAGGCTTTCGCCCAGTCCACAACTCTGTGGAAGTAGAGGGTACTGACTTAGATGGAACCAAGTTCAGAATGTGTGCTGCTGTTTCCAGAGCAAATCCCGAGCGAATCGTAACTCGTAATAACTCATCATCGATCCGACCATCTCCATAAGAGTCCTATTCCTTCGCTCCGCCACACCATTCTGCTGGGTGTGCGTGACAATTGGGATTGAATCCGACCTCTGATAAGTAACTCCTAAACTCTCCCAAGAGGTACTCGCCACCACGATCAGATCGTAATGTCTTGATACTTTTACCTTGACGGTTCTCCACATCAGCCTTGAATTCTTTGAACTTGTCAAAGCATTCAGACTTGCGGCGCATCAAGTAAATGTATCCATACCTTGAATAATCGTCTATAAAAGAGACGAAGTATTCAAAGTCACCTCTTGCCTGGATAGACATAGGACCACACAAATCAGAATGAACCAATTCTAACACATCTTTGGCTCTATACCCCTTGGCCTTAAAAGGCCTCTTGGTCATTTTACCTTCCAAGCAAGATTCGCAGGTTGAGAGATCCTCCACCACTAATGAACCCAAAGGTCCATCAGCTATCAACCTTTGAATTCTGCTTAGGTTAATATGACCAAGCCTTAGATGCCAAAGATATGTTTGGTTCATTTGTGAAGGTTCTTTTCTCTTATTAGACTTAGAAGATGAGTTATTAATTTCTATATGCATCGTGGGAGTTTTTGGTTCAAGAGTATATAAATTGCCAACCAATGTACCAGAACAGATAATCTCCCTATTCCTTTTTATAACCACTTTGTCATTAAAAGAAATAGAATATCCATCCATAAACAATTTAGAAACTGAAATTAAATTCTTTCTAAAAGTAGGTACATAAAGACAATTTCTTAAAACCAAAACTTTATTCCTATCAAAAGATAAATAAATGTCTCCCACTGCAATAGCCGCCACCTTTGAAGCATTGCCCATGAAGACGGTAATCTCTCCCTCAGCTAGTCGTCGGGTTTCCTGGAACCCCTGCAAAGTATTGCAGACATGATCAGTGGCTCCTGTATCTACACACGAGCAGTAGATAACACCGCTAAACATGTTTCAACAACTAAACAAGAAGATATACCTTTGTTCTTTCGGCGAGGACAGTCCGCCTTCCAATGTCCAGTCTGCTTGCAAGTGAAGCACTTGCCTTTCGGCTTCTTCACTCCTGCTTGAGGTCCTACTACCACTTTCTTCGCTCCACCTTGTTTCTTCTTCTTCTTACCTTTCGGTTTAGAGGAAGAAACCTTCTGAGCAACCATGGCTGAAAAAAGCCCTCTACCGCCTGGAGTTCTGTCAGAAGCTCCGCCAACGAATACAACCTTTTTTTTCATGTTGTAGTTGAGGCAGAACTGCTCAAAACTCCTAGGCAGAGACTGGAGAATGATATCGACCTGGGTTTCCCCATCGATCTCAGCTCCGAGGACTTCCATCTCATTAAGATGAGCCATCATCTTGAGAACATGATCCCTAACGGGTGTTCCCTCGATCATGGTGGTCGTCATCAAGTTTCTCATTGCCTCCTGCCTAGCCACCCCTACTCGATGTCGAAAAGTTCCTTGAGATTGAACATCGATGTCTAACACATTTGACATAGAAGCCAAAATGTAACACCGCGCCATCTCATCTGCCTTAACCCATTTCTTATAACGTTCTATCTCCTTTTCATCAGAGTCATCGGAGGGCTTAGGAGGATAGACCTCGAAGAGTACAAATTTGTACTCCTCCGCAGTTAAGACAATATCCAGGTTTCTTTTCCAATCAATGTAGTTTGGACCAGTAAGTTTGTTTTCTTTTAAAATCACAGCAAGTGGGTTGAAAGCCATTTGAAAATCCTAAAAATCACAATGATCAAAATATTAGATTTCAAATATTATTGATTCCTCAAAAACAATAAAATTCCGAAATCAACCAACACCTCAAAACACCGAGAATATCGCATGCCACGATAGTGTGGACGTATACGAATTCTGCATTTGTAAGAGGAGGTTTTACCCATTAATTTTATTATCTTGTCAACCTTACTTTTTGACAAATAAAATTAATAGTTGGTTCCTCTTTGGCCCTACAAATAAAAGCAGTGACTCCGATGGGGAGGATACTTTTAATTTGCATCTAAGTGTGCACCATTACACGATACTAAGGGAATTATTTCGGATTATGTGCCTTACCGATGGGGAAGTACACACGCTCCTTAATAATTTCCTATAACCATTATTTGACCTAGTGATCCGCAAACAAACTCATCCGATGGGGAGGAAGGCACTCAGAGCCAACGCGCAAGTTTGTTGCATCACACGTCAAATTGTAATGGAGGCCGCGGGAATTAATTAAAATGTCCCTCTCCCACTTAGTAAATTAAAATTGAGGAATTTTAAAACATACACAACATGCATATAAAACAAATAAGCAATAAATATGGAAAAAATAGAATTTTTCCAACTATTATGGCATTGTCCTCCAATATGCATCCCGTCGTGTCGCCACCTCGTCTGCTCCATCTTTTCTCGTACGCAAGTCACCAAAGAGTTCCGAGCCGAGATAAATCATTTTATTTACATCCATCGATCCTATACTCCACGAAGGAGTGTACAAATAATCTAGATCGAAAGTAAACTAAAATGATCGGCTAAACAATGCCGTATTTAATTACAAAAATTAAATACTAATCTAGCCTCGTCAACCTCGAGGATTCAAATAATAAATTTTTTACACACATGGCCATAATAGTCGGATCTTATGCCTGCAACCAAAGAGTTAAACTACGCATATCCTACTATTATCCGACACATCTAATATATGAAAAATGCATAAAAAATTAACCGAATCTGAAACACACAAAACCGGAAACCGTGGCTCTGATACCAGTTGAAGGTGGATGCTTCGGAGGCTCATTGGCTCCCATATCCCCGGATTAAAATTTTCACTAATGAAAGAATCAATCCGGATGGGATGAGCTTCCTTAGCACAACCTATTTGTCATCGTGCTAACAACTTGAGTGGTCGCTTGAACAAACTAGTTATTCAAGCAACACAACTCTTCTAGTTGGTTAGCCGCGGAAGAGACGACGGACGGATCGCCGGTTTTTGTGTTTGTCTTCGGGGTCCATGATTATACAATATATATTCATACACACACATGCATAATCAAAATATTAAAGAATATATTCAGATCTGTAAATAAAGTTAAAATAACTTTATACCTTACGATCTTCTATCGTATGTCCTATCCTTCTCGTGGACGACGTGTGGACGAAGATCCTCCACGAGTAGAAGCCTTCTAGATCGCTTTCTTCTCTACCTTGTCCACTGCGAACAAAGATAAGAACTCACAAATACCTTTCCTATCTAGAACCGACCACCAAATTAGGGAATTTGGTGCAACCGCCGGCCAAGGAGCAATGGATGATGCGCCGGCTGTAAAATACGGAAAAAAAAAAGAGATTAACTCCTTTAATTAATTAGGATTAATTAGTGGGCTAATGGAGTTAATTATCTAGTTGGGCTGAGTCCATTGGGCTGACCTAGTTGGGTTGAAATTGGGCTTTGGGCTGAATTGTGCTTGGGCTGATTGGGCCGAATCAGCTGAGCTGAACCCAAATCGGGTCAGGTTTGGATTTGGCTGGGTTAATCGAATCACACGAACTGCTGTTAAAAGCAGTCGAATGAATCGATCTCTCATGATTTCCGCTTCATCGTTGCTGCCAGCGATTTCCTCCTCCCCTCTCGTGGCGATTCCGACACCTCTTCTTCCTTCACGAGCCGGCGACTGCTGCTGACGACGGAGGAATATCCGGCCGGTGGGAGAGACGCCATGCTCTCTGCTTCCGATCGTTGCTCCCATCATCGTCGCCGAGCCAGTTGTATCGCCGCTGAGCTCTCAATCGATCTTTGCCGCCGCGAGATCGCGATTTGGCGATCGGCCGATCACCGCACCTTCCCCGATCGCGCCGTCGACTTCTTCGATCATCGCGATCACGCGAGCTCAATGTGCGCGATTCTCTTGAGCGAGCTTAGCTCGGAGACAGGGCATCGCTGCCTTCTTCGATCGTGATCAACTCCAGCTTTGTCGAATGTCTGCAGTTACCACACCTAGTCGCCACCTGCATTCATCAGGGATTAGCTCCGTCGGAGGTGTTCTCCTCTCCCTTATCCAGATCCTTGCCGACAGCTGATCTCGTCGCCTTTCTTCTCCCGGTCCGACGACAGCAAACACCACAGCCATGGCTGAGATCTTCACGATTGCTGCAGTGTCGGTTCTTATTGGAGCTGATTTACCAGCTCTTATTAGTTGTTGTCGCCGGAGTTAGGTAAGTCATCGAACCTCTCCTCGATCTTGGACAAGATCCGTTCTTATTGGTAATCCCTACTTCCTTGAGCTGGTTTTTTCGGATTTGGGCAGTGTTTGGAAATTGGATGGCTCGATGAATAGGAGACGAGAAAGGGCTGCCGGAGATGATCTGACCGTTGAGTTTTGGGTAAGCACTGGTATCATCCTTTTTCCTTAAGGTAGCGTAGTGATCTGGTTTTAGTTAATTTGTTTTCCCTCTATTAGCGATCATCGCAGTGACCAGTGAGGGTTAAAGCTTGAATTTCTCCGGTGAACAGAGGACGAGGGAAAGTGCTGCCGGTGAAGAGCTAATCGGTAAGTTTGGTTTGCTTGTATGAATTGGCTGTAGATTATGTGTATTCGTGATGTGTCGATAGCTTCACAACAACCTCCAGCGTCATCCATACAGCTTTCGCGATTCCCCTATTTTTGTGAGCTTAATCAGGTTGTGACAGTGGGATTGCTTGTTTCTAATCTCGCCAATTAACCAAGTGTCGTGGTTCATATGGTTGTGAGGATTAAAAGAATTGAGTTTCTTGTAAATCCAGTTGGTAATGGATTGGGAAGGAAGGTAATATAAGTAATGATCCGAATCTGGTGCCTTAACTTGTGATTTCAGTTGATGAAGATGATATGAGTAGGGCTTTCCTTATTGGAATTGATTATGCAGATTGATACCCTAAAGCTATGATCAAGATGTCGTGCAGTGGAAGCTAAACTTGGTGGATTTTGGATTTGGAATACTTTAGGAAGGTATACTATATCCGTAGTTGATGTTGTAGTTAATTGTGGATTATTAGTTGATCGAGATACTGTTGGGAGTATGGGGAATACAATCAAAGTCCCACATTGGTAAGACATGGAAAATATCATGTGCTTATAAGAAAAAAGATATCTCCATTGGTATGAGGCCTTTTGGGTAAAGCCCAAAAATAAAACCATGAGGGCTTAGACTCAAAGTGGACAATATCATGTCATTGTGGAGATATGTGGATATTATAAGTACTAACAGATACAAGGTTGATGTAGAATTTGATTCGATCATTAGATATGTAATGGTACTTAATTGTATCCTATTGTTACAGGACTTTGATGGTGATGGATACATGAACATGGAGATGGATAGCACGGATTATGTATCAGGTGGGTAATATCTACCTGGTCCGGTAGTTTTGATCAAATTCCTGTGCATGATCTTGGATTTATGTTTATACCTGTTTACCTTAAATCCACTCTTATTTAATCATATGCTTGTACTGCCTTGACCTTTGAGATATATACTCTGTTACTCATTGATTATCTAGCACAGATAGAAACTATAAACCCTATTACGTATTAGCTGATGGATGTTCAGTAAGTACAAGTGGTTAGGGTTATCTTTGTGACCTCAGATTGGGTTACTGTGTTACATCACTAGGGTTAGGTGATGAATTGGGTTATGGAGTCGATCGTTGTATCGTACACATATTAGTTGTGTATCTATGGTGGATCTAGTTGTCTGTGCATAGATAAGTGTATGGTTGTCAGTATGTGACCATGGACTAGAGGTCCTAGCGCGATGGTATATCCATTATGGATTGTGTGCCTGTGTATGGTTATATGGACGGTCGATTGTATATCGCTACTGACTAGAGGTCTTAGCGTGGTTGACTGTCAGATGAGTATGACTCTTTATGCGATAGAGAGAGTCTTGTGGATTGTAGTCCTTGCATAGTTGACTTTTAGTTGACAAGGACTACCCGTGGGATAGGGAGTGTCGCTAGGATACATGTATGGAGCTATGCATCATTACATTTGCATGCATGCTGACGACTGGGTCTCCCTTGTGGATGAGACGGGTCGTCAGTCATCCTGCCTCCCCGACCACTCGGGGTAGTGGTAGCAGGGTTGAGGGCAGAGCATTGGATGTGCCACGCTCGACCACTAGGGATGGTGGTAGCTAGAGATGCGCACCTGGCCACTGTGCAGAGTGGTGTTAGCACTCGCCCACTATAGACGGTGGTTGTGTGAGGTCTTTGTCTGTGTCAGCGTTTGTCTACTCATGGGTAGGGACAGCGTGGCTTGCAGCAGGGGCCCCTAGGAGTAGTTAGCTTTTTACGCTTATACACTACTCAGTCATACTACCCAACTCGGCCACTCGAGAGTAGTGGCAGCTGAAGTCGGGCTAGTTGTCATTTGTCGTGCCACCCTGGCCACTCTGGGGTCATGGTTGGACGGGTCCGCAGACAGTGACCATGCATATGCATTGCTGATATATATGTATGCATGTATTTGATATATGTTTTACATATGCCTGTGAGATGCTGCATTTGATTGAGCTATGATTGTTGCACATTCTTGTACATCATGATACATGTCATTTGCATTTTATTTACTGCTATGTGTTGAGCATGATGCATGCGTTGATTTAGACTGTTATATACATTTGATTAGCATCATGTCATTGTGTGGTACAGACCGGGTTATTATACAGGTGATCATATACTGTTCATATGTCTGAGTATTGGTCAGGTATGGGATTGACCTGGTACGTTATATGATTATGTTATAGTATACCTGTTCAGGATGATCTAGCATATGACGTTACAGACCGTCAGGTACGTTGGTACATTACTTTATGTTTAGTTGATTAGTTTAGTATATACACTGAGTATGACTTTACTGTAGTTACTTGTTATTAGATTTGGATATGACTGTATGTCTATTGGACTCATGCTGTATACCTATAGATCTTCACATGTATACTTGTAGATCTATCCTTATATGTTGTTCATGCACTTTCTATATATTACCCCTGAGTTTATACTCACCACCCCTGGACCACAGGTTTTTCATCATACAGTAGAAAGATTCCTTGGACGTTTGGAGCTCCGCCAGCTGATCCCATCTCACACCGAACATTTGGGGTTTTCCACGTATTTGCTTCCGTTGTTATTTTGTATTATGGCCATGTATAATCAGTGTTGTATCTGGCTGTGGATTTGTACGTTGTTGTGTGTAGCATGTTAGAGTCGCACCGGTGCGCACCTCTTGTGTTGTTGTGGATATATTGTTTGGTATTGTCCATTTATATATTGTTGTTGTGGGCCTACGGGCCTTGTATTAACCCGATATGTTGCCACGTACAGGGGAGATGCCGTCCGTTTGCTTTTCGGCACGGCATACTCTCGGGGCGTGACACCAGCCAACTTGTAAAGGAGTTGCCACCGGCCACCAAGGAGAAAAGAAGGAGGAAGACCACCGGCCACCAATAGAAGGAGAACCGCTGGCTAAGGAAGAAGAGAAAAGCCTTAAGGATGGGCGCCGGCCAAGTATTGATGGTGGATGTTGGGCGCCGGCAACAACTAGAAGGAAGAAGAAAGTTGCCGCCCACTTTTTCTCCAAACCCTAGCCGCCCACCTCTCCAAGAGCCAAACCCTAATTCTCTAATTCAAATCCTTGATTATATTTGCCACCCAACCCTAAGCATCTATTTATAGAATAGGGCTTAAGCCTCCTTTAATCTCCACCGTCGGATCTAGGGATTTAATCTCCACCGTCGGATCTAGGGTTTTATCCCAACCGTCGGATCTAGGGTTTAATTCCAACCGTCGGATCTAGAATTTCATCCCAACCGTCGGATCTAAGGTTTCATCCCAACCGTCGGATCTAGGGTTTTATCCCAACCGTCGGATCTAGGGATTTAATCCTAACCGTCGATTCTAGGGTTTCATCCTAACCATCGGATCTAGGGATTTAATCCCAACCGTTGGTTCTAGGTTTTGTTTTACATTCTTGGATCTAGACTTCACAAGGATTATATTAGGCTACGATAGGGACCATAAGGAGGAGTTGGGTCTTGGCCACCCGATGGATCGGAACCACACAAACTTGATCCATCAATGATGTTCCATTCCACTAGAGGATCATCATTGAACTACCTCACCAACCCCCATAAATCAATATGGGCTCCATATATTATTTGTACATTAATCTCCCCGATGTTTAAGATATCGAATGTCCGTCAATTAATTGATTTACTGACCATCAATTAATTAACATCTAATTCCTCGAGTAGTACCACTCAACCTTATCATCATGTTGACTAAGTCAACCAGCTGGGTTTACATGATGAACCTTATGAGCTCCTCAAGGGGACATCATCAACCTAATATATAGGACACGATTTCCTCCTATAATCAACGGCACACCATGTAAATAATATTATTTCCCAACTTAAACATATTGATTTAATCCATCTAAATCTCACCCTCTGGTAAATCAAAGAAATAAATACTAAGTACATGTGCCCGTTATTATATCGGGATTAAGAGCATGCACAACATAATATTCGAGGTCCGATTCAATTATGTAGTCAGTACTAAATTGAATCACCTCTATATCGGTCCTGCTCAATACACCTAAGTGTACTAGTGTAACTCTATGTTCAAGACAAAACAATACCAAGCTACACTACAACCATGCCAATGGTTTGTCCAAAACCATCTTGGTTGTGAGCCTCTACTTATATTTTACAAGGGACTGATAACATGATCTTCTGTGCCACACCAAGCACCATATTATCTACAATATAAAATATTAGACAATATGCACACATATAATAAATATATAAAGTGCAAACAATGATCATGTGATTCTTATTTCAAAATAAAATGTTCATACAAAAAGAGCTAAGCTTTCAGTATACATTCCAACATAACCAACTAGAAGAGTTGTGTTGTTTGAACAACTAGTTTGTTCAAGCGATCGCTCAAGTTGTTAGCACGACGATGAATTGGTTGTGCTTAGGAAACTTCGTTCGGTTACGTATTGCTATGAAGAGGATTTTTAATCCGAGACATAGGCGGTGAGCCTCAAAGAATTGGCTAGCGAAATTTGAATAAGGCGTGTATCTAGCATGACAACGACCAAGTTGAACTAGTTGAAACTACCTCGCCGTATCCTAAATTAGTTAGACCAGGAAGTAGTCTTAAGTGACTCAAGTTATCATTTTTCTGAACTTGGCTTTGTCTAAGGAAATGTTCGTTGTTCTGATCAAAGAAGGCCCCTGTGCCTCACCACGACCTAGAAGCCAGTTTCTCGAAAAGGTTGCTTGACGAGCTTAGGGTTAAATCTGAATCTAACCCAAGGTTGACTAACTTTAATTAAGTACAAATCATCTCACAAAACATATAAGGCAAACACATTCTGAGACACATAGAATTAGTGAGATGATTAAGGAATAATTATAAAATACATAACTTTTTCAAAAAGATGTCTATTCTTTCAACTATTGCGCTTAAACAAATAATTATAATCAGCCAATACTAAATATACAACTCTTTAGGCCAAAGTTTAGCGCCCCTAACTCTCTTATACCTCATACATTTGATTAAGGGGGAGAGCAAACTAATTCTAAGGGTTATATCACAAAATCTTTAAAGTTTTCCTTGAAAATTAACTTATAAGTATTTTAGAAATTAAAAATGTTTCAAAAAAAACTTATTGTTGGTGTAGAGAGATAAACCTTGAACCAATTTAATTAAGTTAGAGACACATGCTTGGACTCAATTTCATTTTTTTCTTATGCATGCTATACTATTATGTTTTTCAAACCACTTATTTTTTATAAAACCCCCCGACCTTATTTTTGATTTATGGAAAAAGGGGGAGAAGAGGGTAAGTTAAGGGGGAGTACCACAAAAATTTATTTAAATTTAAACAATTAAAGTATTTCTTTCAAAACTCACCTAGGGTTAAGGGGGAGTTCTTTAAAGTGAGTGTATCATTTACTTTACTTGTTTTATGTCTTATGCTTTAAATTTCCCTTAACTTGGTGTCGATTTGCCTAGATAAAAAAGGGGGAGATTGTTGGTGCAGGGGCACTAGATAATCGAACATATGTTTTGATTATGACAAAGACACAAAGTTAAGCTTATATCATTATCTCACGAGCTGAATGAAGTGTGCAGGAATGCTAAGCTAAAGATGAAGGTCTGACGACACCCGGAGGTTCTCGTGTTGAGAAACCGTGGTGGTCGGACGACACTGGGAGGACTTCGAAGGGAGTCGAAGAAATCAGGTGGAGACCAAAAGCAAAAGCTACAAAGGTAAAGCTTGAGGTAAGCTCGTGTGAGTAAGTGTAAGTAAGGTTGAGTTCTCAGTATGGGGACGTCCTTAGGCGTCGATCTAGCTAAGACATCCTATGGAAGGTCTATGTCGAGATTGAACCATTGGTAGCCATCGAAAACACTTATTTCAATGTCATTTTCAAGCTAACTCTTGATGAAGTTGAAAATCTTGGGCATCAGTTCAACCGGCCAGTTCAACTTGCTAGTTTAACCAAATAGTTTAACCAGTCAATTTAACTGTTGTTCAAATTTCAACTTCGAGGATAGTTAAAACCTCATCCCCTTATCTTGAAGAGATGAGGCTCTTTGACCATGACCTGGGATTGAACATTGGGGGGCTTCTAAGGCTATAAAAGGAGTGTTCTGTTGGGATGTACACTGAAAGCCTAGCCTTTGTATGAACACCTTCATTTTGAAATAAGAATCACATGATCATTGTTTGCATTTTATATTTATTATATTGTGCATCTTGTCTAATACTTTACATTGTAGATAACATGGTGTGTGGTATCACACAGAAGATCATGTTATCAATTCCTTGTAGAGTATAAATAGAGGCTCACAACCAAGATGGTTTTGGACAAACCATTAGCATGGTTGTAGTGTAATTTGGTATTGGTTTATCTTGACTATAGAATTACACTAGTACACTTTGTGTGTATTGAGCATGACCTATTTAGAGGTGATTCAATTTATTGCTGACTACATAATTGAATCAGACCTCGGATAATATGGTGTACATGCTCTTAATCCCGATATAATAATGGTCACATGTACTTAATATTTATTTCTTTGATTTACCAATGGGCGAGATTTATGGGTTAAATCGATAGGCCTGGTAAGTTGGGAAATAATATTATTTATATGGTGTGTCATTGATTATAGGAGGAAACCATGTCCTATGTATTAGGATGATATTGTCCCCTTGAGGAGCTCATAAGGATCATTATGTAAATCCTACAGGTGGACTTGGTCTAGCATGATGATGAAGTTGAGTGGTACTACTCATGGAGATAGATGTTAATTAATTAATTGTCAGTAAATTAATTAATTAATAGACATTCGATATCTTAAATACGGAGAGATATTTGTACAAATAATATGTGGAGCCCATATTTAATTATGCGGGTTGGTGAGGTAGATCAATGATGATCTCTTTAGTGGAATGGATTATCATTAATGGATCGGGTTCGGATCCATTGGGTGGCCAAGATCCAACTCCTCCTCATGGTTCCTATTGTAGCCTATTATAAATACCTCATGAAGCCTAAATCTATACAAGAGAGGGAAGAGGCTTGGACGAGAATAACAAGAACCTAGGGTTTGGAGTTGGTGTGGAGTTTTTTGGGCGGCAAGAAAATGGAGTGGTGCTAGGGTTTGCTTCCCTAAGGGTCGGCAACAAGAGTAAGAAGGATTAGGGTTTTTCCTTTCTTTCCTCAAGCTTTGGTCAGTGCCCCTCTCCTTCTCTTGGTCCGACGACTCTTTTCTCCTTCTCAAGGTCGGCGCTTCTCCTCTTCCTAACCTAGAGCCGGCGACAACAAAGGAAAGGGTGCCATCTTCCTTTGTCTTGGCTGGCACTTCCTCTCCCTCTCTCTCTCCTTAGGGCCGACGACAACAAATCTTGGTGGGTTGGTGGTCGACACAAACAAGGAGAAGAAGGGAGTTTGTTCTTCCCTTTTTTGGAGCGAGCAAGGAAGGGAAGACGTGATCTAGGAGGCTTCAATTCTTAGAAGATCGTTGCCCACACAACACCCAAGAAGAGGATAGGTCATATAATAGAAGATCAAGAGGTAAATAAGAGGTATAATTCTTGTTTAGTTTTATTTTTTGTTCTATGTAATTGGATTATAATTGTATGATCATGGACCGTAAAGATAAATGCAAAAACCAGCGATCCGTACATCATCTATTCCGCGGCTAATCGAGGAAAAGAGTTAGGTTGCTTAAACAACAAGTTTGTTCAAGTGACTACTCAAATCGAATAGCACGATGATGTATCGGTTATTTGGGTAATCCATCTTCGTCTGGATTAGTTTAATTGATAAAATTTTAATCCGGGGACATGAGATATCATCGCGATGCACAAGCGACCGAAGTAAAGAAGTGAAATGCAGATTTCCCTTCAAGTGGTATCAGAGCCATGGTTTCTGGTTTTGTGTGTTTTGGATTTGGTTACTTTTATGCACTTATCATATATTATATGTGTCGGATAATAATAGGATGTGCATAGGCTAACTTTTTGCTTGCAAGCATAAGATCCAACTATTATGACCATATGTGATTGTATGTGATTGTGTGTATATAATTGTAATATTATTTGAATCCTCGGGGTTGACGAGGCTAGTATTTAATTTTTTTAATTGAGTATGACATTGTTTAGCCACACTTTTATTTTAGTTTACTTTTGATCTAGATTTTATGTACACTCCTTTGTGGAGTATAGGATCGATGGATATAAATTAAAATAATTTTTCTCGGCTCGGATCCCCTTCGATAGGATGGCTTGTACATGGCGTAGGGAGGAGCGGACGAGGTGCCAACACGACTGGATGCATATTGGAGAACAAAAGCCATAATAGTTGGAAAATTTATTATTTTTCATATTTATTGCTTTTGATTTATATGCTTGTTATGGTTGCATAGTTAAAATCCCTCAATTTTAAATTACTAAGTGGGAGAGGGATAATTTTAATTCCCGTGGCCTCCATTATAATTTGACATGTGATGCAAACAAACTTGCGCATTGACTCTGAGTGCCTTCCTTCATATCGGATGAGTTTGTTTTGCGGATCACTAGGTCAAATATAATTATAGGAAATTATTTAGGAGCGTGTGTACTCCCTATCAGAAGGCACATAATCCGAGGCAATTCCCTTAGTATCGGGTAATGGTAAACACTTAGATGCAAATAAAAGTATCCTCCCAATTAGAGTCACTACTTTTATTTGAAGGGCCGAAGAGGAACCAACTATTAATTTTATTTGCCAAAAAGTAAGGTTGACAAGATAATAAAATTAATGGGTAAAACCTCCTCTTACAAATATAGAATTCGTATATGTCCACACTATCGTGTCATACGATATTCTCGGTGTTTTGAGGTGTTGGTTGATTTTAAAATTTTATTGTTTGAGGAATCAATAAATTTTTGAAATCTAATTTTTTGATTTAAGTGATTCTTAGGTTTTTCAAAATGACTTTCAACCCACTTGCTGTGATTCTGAAAGAAAACAAACTTACTGGACCAAACTATGTTGATTGGAAAAAGAATCTTGACATTGTCTTAACTGCTGAGGAGTACAAATATGTACTCTTCGAAGAGTGTCCTCCTAAGCCTACATATGATTCTGGTGAAAAGGAGAAAGAGAGTTATAAAAAGTGGATCAAGGCTGATGAGATGGTGCGGTGTTACATTTTGGCTTCTATGTCAAATGTATTGCAACATCAACATCAGGCCATGAATACTGCCTATGACATGATGCTCAATCTCAAGGAACTTTTTGAACACCAGAATCGGGCTGCTAGGTATGAAGCTATGAGGAACTTGATGACAACCACCATGGTTGAGGGAACATGATGAGGATCTTCATTGCTATTCATGGAAGATGATGAGGATGCTTCATCGGATGAGGAGGGAGTCTCTATCTTCTTCTTCTTCCCCTTGTTGGCTACTAAGGCTACTCCTCTTGATGGATTGATACTTGATTCTTTACTTATTCCTTCAAGCCATGTTTCATGGAGCTCCATGGTTGAGAAGAACTCCTCCAAGGTGATAACTTCTAGGTTCTTTGATATGTAGAAGGAGTCTACCATTGAGCTCCATTTTGATGATCGGGGAAAGACATCTATAGCCTTCATTACCATATCCCGGTTCGAAAGTTTTTATCCTACACTTGTTAGTCGAATTAAAATTTCTTTAAACCTAGAATGTAAAGAATTTACCTTCTCTCCCTTTTCGAGTTTGATATTTGTTAGTTGGGAGAGAAGAAGGTCTCTCCTTGCAAGCTTGGCCTCGGAAGTGCCTTCATAGAGTTCTATGAGTTTCTCTCACATTTCCTTGGCGCTTACACATTTCCCTATCCGATTGATCTCTTATTGGGGGAGTACATTGTACAAGTGATGCTTGGCCTTCGAGTTTGCCAAGTACTCCTCCCTTTGCCTTTTTGTCCATCTTGTCTTCTCTATTTGCTCTCCATTTTCATCCCTAGGTATCTCGAAACCATTTTCCATTATTAATAAAATTTCGAAATTGGTTTCGAAAAATACCTCCATTCTCTTCTTCCACCAAGAGAATTCTCCTTCAAACTTTGGTGGGTGAATGTTAGACCTGACCATCCTTGATGTAGTGCTTGTTGCGGCGGTTAGTCCTCGACAAGCTACCTTGGCTCTGATACCACTTGTAGGAATGTCGATGGCTGACTAGAGGGGGGTGAATAGCCCTCTTTCATTGTATGAACAGAATTGCTTGTCTACAAATATAATTAGCGCAATGGAAACAAAACTAAACAAGCAATAATGATAAGCAAAAACAAAATCAATGCTAACACACAATATAACGTGGTTCATGGCCTCACTGCTAATCCACAGTCTGATTCGTCTCTGGTGAATCACTCCGAAACCAATCCACTATTGGTCTCTCCCTTTAGCCCAAGCAAGGTGGAGGTAAACCTTTACAACAATGAGAACACTCCTTTTACAATAGATGTGAAAGAAAATTAGAAGAAGGAGTTTCAGCTTTGTGGGGCACTTAGTAGGATGTTTAGAGCATGAACATTTACCATCTAAAAGCCCCCACCCTCTCTTTTTATAGAGCAAGCAAATCTTCCCGTTGGACACTATCAGTCGACTGATGCTTTCATCAGTCGACTGATGTCGACTCCAACGGCTTCTGACCAGGCCAGATTCACGGGATCCGCGACCACCTTCTCCAATAGTCGGATGATCAGTCGACTGATGTCGACTTCCAGTCGAGTGACAACTAGCTTCTATGCCCATGCACAGTGCGATCAGTCGACTGCTTCCCTTAAGCAGTCGACTGATGTCAACTTGATTCATCAGCCATACACCAGTCGAACCCATTCGACTTGGAGCAGTCGACGACCATGACATGGCAGTCGACTGATGTCGGGAAATCCCATCTGACACTTAGCCAATTGGCCAAGTTTCACCTAAGCGCACTACTCCATCCCGGGTTACATTCACTCACTCTCATTCCTTGGAGTCTCTCACCTTTGAAGTTGTCTTCATCCGACCATGTCCCTCAGATTGTGCCAAGCGCATGGCTCTGCAGCGCCAACCTTCGCGTCTCACCCTGAAGTCTACTTCCTCTGACTTCACTCCAATGCTCCTCGTCCGGCGGTCCCTCGGATGCCACCAACGCACGACTTCCGCAAAGCTATCCTTCACCGACTCAAGGACCGAGTCATGAGAGGTGAAACTTACCAATGCTCCATGTGTGAATTACAAAGTCCTGCAAGACTCCAACGCACATATCAAATCCAATCATCCTAACTTAAACACTTTGCCACACAAATCAAAACCATATCACAGGTTGATTGCCCTAACATTTTTTTTGTTCTATGTAATTGGATTATAATTGTATGATCATGGACCCCGAAGATAAACACAAAAAATGACGATCCGTACATCATCTATTCTATGGCTAATCGAGGAAAAGAGTTAGGTTGCTTGAACAACAAGTTTGTTCAAGCGACTACTCAAATCGAATAGCACGATGATGTATCGGTTGTTTGGGTAATCCATCTCTGTTCAAATTAGTTTAATTGATAAAATTTTAATCCGGGGACGTGAGATAGGATCGTCATGCAAAAGTGACCGAAGCAAAGAAGTGAAATGCGACTTTCCCTTCATGTTCTTAACCATTTTCATCATCCCAACTGCTCATGTAAGATATGGGAAAAAAAATATAATAATAAAATAAATACTCTTTATTAATGGAGAAATTGTCTTATATAATTTCTCAGGAGTTCACAGAAATTTTCCTAGATTCAAAAGGAGTTCATACGATTGTTTAATAGGAAGTTTAGAGTCTAAATGGGAGATTGGGTTAAACCTAGGTTAGCTTTGGTTAGACCTGAGCTAGCTCAATTGAACCGGCATTTAAATCCCGATTTCTCAGCTGCGATTCTCTTCATCCATTTTGATTCCGCGCCGCAATCCCCAAATCTCGATCTCGTGATTTCTTTCTTCACCGCTCAATTCCTCTGCTCCTGATCCCGAACCTTATTTCTCCATCTTCTCCTGATCGGCCTTTCCCTTCTCTTCCTTAAGCTCCCACTCGTTGCCACTGGAGCTCTACATTGCCGCAACTCCTCAGCCACCACCGTGACCTCCTCAGTCGCTACAATCGCTACGAAAGCGATCGCCGTCACTCTCCTCTTCGACTGCTTCATCGACGGAGATCTTTACTCAAACAGCCATGTGGTCATCTCGATCACGTGAGCTTGGCCTGCCGATGCCGATCTTTTCTCTACTCACGCTGTCGTCTACCTATACCGATCGAGGTGGATCTCCATTGTCAACAGTTTCTCCTTTGGTTTCAGGTATCTCCGCTGCGAGCAGATTTATTTCTACCCCTTCCTGTGTTTGCCACCGTAATAGATCTGCTCTATGCTTCATCGACAACAGCTTATGATGTTGTTAGTTGTCGATTTCTGTGGTTGTAGCTAACTAGGTTTGCTTCATGAGCGACAACCAGTTTCATAATTAGGAAGCACACCATCGATGCAACTATCAATGGTTTGATCGTGGAGTTGCGGATTCGCCATAGAAATTCATGGTAAGTCTGTTTATATTTTTGTTCTATGCAATGTGGATATAAACAATTATCTTAAAAGGTGATTGTATTGGTTTAAGATTGGCTGGGAATGAGAGAAGCAATGCTTGGTAAGCTTGGATTGGGGTGGTTGTAGATTATATAGTGAGTTTGTATGTTGAATTGATTAGTCAGAATGTAAGTGGATGGGAATATAGTATGCGAACATAGAAATGAAGTAGTGTTTAGTTCGTATATTGGTCGGACACTTGTACTTAATCATTGTTTGCTATTATATGTAGATTTGGGATATGAGGCAGGTTCCCGGGCTTGAGGACTATTGTTATAGGATTCGTATCAGGTAGGTAATATCTACCCTGGTCAGGTAGTTTAATCTGAATCTTGTGCATGAATTTGGACTTATGCTATTACTTTGATCTTAGATCCACTCTTATTTAATCATATGCTTGTACTGCCTTGACCTTTGAGATATATTGTTGTTACTTCATTGATTATCTATCACGGATATGAACTACAAATCCTATTGTGTGTTAGCTGATGGATGTTCAGTAAGTACATGTGGTTAGGGTTATCTTTGTGACCTCAGATTGGGTTACTGTGTTATATCACTAGAGTTAGGTTATGGATTAGATTATGGAGTCGATTGTTGTATCGTACACTTATTAGTTGTGCATTTATGGTGGATTTAGTTGTTTGTGCATAGATAAGTGTGTGGTTGTCAGTATGTTGCTATGGACTAGAGGTCATAGCGTGATGCTATATCCATTATGGATTGTGTATCTGTGTGTGGTTATATGGATTGTCGATAGTATATTGCTACGGACTGGAGGTCTTAGCGTGGTTGACTGTCAGTTGTGTATGCCTCTCTGTTTGGTAGAGAGAGTCTTGTGGATTGATAGTCCTTGCATAGTTGACTTTTGGTTGACCAGGACTCCCCGTGGGATAGGGAGTTTTTTGAGGATACATGTATGGAGCTATGCATCATTACATTGCATGCTGGCGATTAGGTCTCCTTTGTGGTTGAGAGGTTCGCTAGTCATCCTGCCTCCCCGACCACTTGGGGTAGTGGTAGTAGGGTTGAGTGTAGAGCATTGTTGTGCGTGCCATTCTCGACCACTATGGATGGTGGTAGTTGGAGATGCGCACTTGGCCACTGTGCGGAGTGGTAGTTAGTGAACGGTGGTTGTGTGATGTGCAGTTATCCTGGGTGCAGTGCTCGTCTACTCATGGGTAGGGACGAAGTGACTAGCAGCAGGGACCCCCCGTGTGAGTAGCATATAGCTCTATGGCGGTTAGCTACTATTTCATACTACCCAACTCGGTCACTCGAGAGTAGTGGCGGTTGGAGTCGGGATAGTTGTCATGTCGTGCCACCCACGCCATACTGGGGTTGTGGTTGGATGGGTCCGCAGATATGGCCATGCATGAGCATTGCTGATATATATGTATGCATGTATTCGATATATATTTTACATATGCCTATGAGATGCTGCATTTGATTGAGCTATGATTGCTTCATATGTTTGTACATCATGATACATGTCATTTGCATATTATATACTGCTATGTGTTGAGCATGATTTATGTGTTGGTCTAGACTGTTGTATGCATTTGATTAGCATCATGTCATAGTGTGGTATGGACCGGGATGTTATTACGTGTGATTATATACTGTTCATATGTCTGAGTGTTGGTCAGATATGGGATTGACTTTGTACGTTATATGGGTTATGTTATTGTTTATCTGTTCAGGATGATATAGCTTATGGTGTTACAGACCGTCAGGTACGTTGGTACATTACTTCATGTTCAGTTGATCAGTTTAGTATATGCATTGAGTATGACTATACTGTGGTTACTTGTTATTAGATTTAGATAGGACTGTATGTCTATTGGACATATTCTGTATACCTGTAGATCTTCACATGTATACTTGTAGATCTCTATATCCTATATGTTGTTCATGAATTTTCTATATATTACCCCTGAGTTTATACTCACCACCTCAGACCCTGGGTTTCCTATTGCCCAGGTAACTGGTAGAAGATTTCCTTGGACGTTCGGAGCTCCGCTAGCTGATTCCATCTCAAACCGAACAATTGGGGTTTTCCACGTATCTATTTCCGTTGTTGTTTTTGTATTATAGCCATGTATAATCAGTATTGTATTTTGTTTTTTGTTTGTATGTTGTTTTTGTTTAGTATGTTAGAGTCGCACCGGTGTGCACCTTTGTGTTATTGTGGATGTATTGTTTAGTATTGTCCATATATATGTTATGTGATTGTGGCCGAAAGGCTTTATGTATATCAGGGAATTGTATCACGTACAAGGGAGATGCTGTCCGATTATTTTTGGCTCGGCATACTCTCGGGGCGTGACAATTTTATTGGTATTAGAGCCCTAGGTTGCGAAGTCCACTTTTGGATTTTATTTTGTTCGGACATCGAGTTTTGCTTTACTTGGTTTTAGTTTTGTGAGTTATGAGATCTGGCTATTGCCGACATCTCCGAGCTATAAGGTTTAAGTTATGTTAATTGTTATTACATATCCTTCTTTTGGCTATGCATTTAGTTGCTTATAACAGGGATGACTTGTAGTGTGGTAGTCACTATTCATAACCGTGGTTTGAGTTGACCATGGGAACAACATGTAGAGTTATTAGATATGTACACTGCTATCAAAAGGTAAATTACCTTTGAGAGTCGATCTGAAGTCGGCGGGGTTAGTAGTTAATTTTTCTTATGGAGATTAAAGATTACAGTCTTAAGATCTTCACTAACTGTGCTAGTCAGATCATTACCTGTGGGGTAATGGACAAGCGAGTATACTGTTGCTGATGCAGATAATAGAGGACTAGTTTGCGGTGTATCATAGGGAATTTTGACCCCTGAGATTGTCGTTCTAGATTGTATAACTTTGAAGGTACTTTTGAGTACTTAACTTGTGTTATACAAAGAAAGTAGTGTTAGTTGCATACCATTATCCCGATCTAGCCGGTACTTGGTAGAAGATGTAGGAAATAACCTTCGGGAAATCACACATCACTTGGGCACGGGTAGTGATGTTGTGAGAGAGTATTTTCCCACGTTATCTTCTTTGACTCATCGTCAGGGAATTCTTGAGCTTTAGATAGGGTGATCATTTGCTAATGAAGGTACCATGCAAAGTTGTTAGACTTGCGAGGGTTACGACCACCTAATAGCTCGAGAATGTGATCGAGATGTCTTAAGCCACCTACGATTTATTATATGACATCTTGATCAGGATGTTTGGATCTCCTATCAGATCCTACCAAAAGTCCTTAGACCGAGTCATGTGTATAGAAATGACTCCATAGCAAGTGTTTTAAGAGTTGAAAATTTGATAGGCAGACATTGCAAGTCAAATTATTGGAATCAGAGGTATCCGTATGTTGGATAAAAGGAGCAAGATTGGAGTCTTGGGTTACGAGCGACTATTGGAGAGTTTTTAGATCATAGAAGATCGACTGCAGATTGTCAGCATCTTCACCTGTTTATCAGCAAAATCAAAAGAAAGACTTTGAAAGGATTATGTACGTATAGTGCGGGTTACGACGACACGCAGAGTCAGATTATCCGATGGATTATTTTATCTGCTTCTACTATAAGCAGTCTGTATCTATGAGGAAAATATGTATTTTGAAGACTCAGTTGAAGACTATGGATGATGCTTTCGAGAGGATGATCCACAACCTCGAAAGTCGAAAACATCACAGAAGAATGGATTATCACATCAGCAGTGATCTACTACCTCAGACATAGTGGAGTTCCTAGATGTTTCTCGGAAGAAGTGTTACTCGGATATCAACATCTCGAAGATATTTCGAGACTCGACGTCACGACAACAAGCTTACCTTTCGTGTGGTTATGCTTTTATAGAGGAGGAGCTATATGACGATGTTGTATCTATTCTCGCATTCTTGATCGGCTATACTATTTCACGAGTTGGAAGCGTGCTACGATGTTGGCGGCTATTCTTGATACTTCACGAGGATGTGTACTCTTTTACCATTGATGTTTACCATCTCCATTGCAGTTATTTTGAGTATTGCATCTCAGTTCAGCAGTTGACTTCAGTTCCTCCATGGTAGTCTTTTGCATCTACATGAGCTCAATCGCTAAGAGCAGAAGTTGGACGAGTTACATGATTACTCGAGTAGACGAGTTATAGAAGACCAAAGAATTGGTAATTTGGGGTATTACCTTAGTTTACCCTATGTGTGGATATATTGAGAGATACTGGTAGGTTATAGGTATCTAGGTCTAGAATATTCTTAGATAAGATTAGAAGGGTTTCTATCGACTTGTGGGTTGGTGATTTTCTCTACCGTCAGGTGAGATGTTGATCAGCAACCAAGAAGTCAAGGGATACCCTTAGCCTTTGCTAGACATACCTCTACTATAGACATATCCTTACGGATAGTTAAATTGTTGGAATGAGGGTATAACATGTATCACGGATGTGCATATAATTCGAGAGTATTCGGATATAGTTTCGGGTGAACTCTCGGGCTTGTCATTGCATGGGCAAGTGGAATATGCGATTGGGGGTGATTTCGGAAATAGTTTCGATATTGAAGACCTCATACTGGGAGATGATTTTATTGGTATTAGTGTTGCTAAACACTGTGGAAATCGGAAGAACGTAAGTTGTGATTATAGGAGGTATTAGAGGGAATATTTATCCGTCCCGGTATTTCTCTTGAGAGGATTTGGAACTCTTTGTTAAAAGAGAGACATACCTTTGAGGTTATGCATCGATTATCGATGATTGAAATGCATTAGTTGAGAATGAATATCCTTCGTCATGGATAGATGATCTGTTTAGATCAGCTAAAGGACACCTGTGTATATCGTAGGGTTGATCTACGATTGAAGGGTTGATATTGTAGTGACTTAGTGTTATACAATTATCATTGTTGGTGTGATGATTGAGCATTAGCTTAGAGTAAAAAGGATACAGGTGTGTAGAAGACGACATTTCATTCTTGGTATGAATTTTAGAAGATGTTGATAATGTTGTTAGACTTATCGATGATTTAGTCGTTCATGGATTTGAGGAATCAAGTACTCTTGGAGTATTTGAGATTGTCATCATATCTGTGGATGATATATTTTTGGGATATATTCACAATCTTAAGGGAAGTTGTGGTTTCCCTGGATTGATCTGGTTGATACCGTAGAGGTTGATAGGATGTTACTAGCGTTACTATACCGCTGATTTGTTGGACCAAGTAGGTGATGGAAATGAGTTGGTCAGAAGTTGTGGAAGCTAGGTTTTAGGGCCTCGACAGTGACTGACTTTTGCATCAGTGTTAGTTAGTCCTTCCGTTGGGGATGGAAGGGTACTGCACATAGATGCAACATTTCATGGATTGGAGCGATTCCGATGCAGTTGTATGAGATGTGTCTTATGCCTACGTCAGTTGAGGAACTGCGAGATAAGTTGTTATATATATGACGTGGATCTTAGCAGTTATTATCTTGATTGTAAATGTATAGAGCGAAAGTGCTCATAGAGTTTTGGTTAGTTACCGGGTAACTACTATAGTGTTGCTAGAACATGGATAGATGCAACTAGCGAGTTTGGTCATTATAGTCTCCCAGTATGTGTGGTAGAGTGGATTTTGGAGAGTAGATTGATTTCTCTTGTGAGAAATGAATTCTCTGTCTCAGAAGAAAATAGGGTGTTGAAATGTCCTTGTTGGTGGAACGATACATGTTGGACATGGTTGAGTTCATAGCTTGATGTTGGTGTGCCAACATGTAAAAGTGGAATATTAGTGACCAGAAGGGTTACGTACCGAGATGGAAGTGGTAGCCTAGTACAATGGACAACGTTGGGGGAATTATCTAGAATTTAGAAAGGACTTGATGTGATTTGGATAATCGGTGATTGATTAGCTAAGTCTGCTCGGTTCCTTTCGAACCGTAGGATGGACTTCGTTGGACACTTGATGGAATTATATCCATGGAGTATCCTTGAGTATCATTTCTGATAGTGATTCATTATTTATCTTACGATTATGACAAAGTCTCCAACAGGTCATGGATATAGAGCTCCACTCTGGTATGATTATTTACCTTTTGGTAGATGCTTTATAGGAATGTGGTATTCAGACTTACGAAGGGGTTGTTGAGAATATCCATGATAGATTTTAGAGGTTCAGCTCCTACTTAGTCACTTGAGGTGTGTGACTCTTCTCCAGATACTTAAGATGGCTGTCGTACTTGTATATGAGTTAGAAATTTGGGGACCAAATTTTTTTAAGTGGGGGAGAATCTAAGATACGTGAAAAAATATAATAATAAAATAAATACACTTTATTAATGGAGAAATTGTCTTATATAGTTTCTCAGGAGTTCACAGAAATTTTCCTAGATTCAAAAGGAGTTCATACGATCATTTAATAGGAAGTTTAAAGTCTAAATGGGAGATTGGGTTAAACCTAGGTTAGCTTTGGTTAGACCTGAGCTAGCTCAATCGAATCGGCCTTTAAATCCCGATTTCTTAGCTACGATTATCTTCATCCGTTGTGATTCCGCGCCGCGATCCCCAAATCTCGATCTCGCGATTTCCTTCTTCACCGCTTAATTCCTCTGCTCCTGATCCCGAACCTTATTTCTCCATCTTCTCCCGATTGACCTTTCCCTTCTCTTCCTCGAGCTCCCACTCGTCGCCATTGGAGCTCTCCATCGCCGCAGCTCCTCAGCCACCACTGTGAGCTCCTCAGTTGCTACAGTTGCTGCGCACGCGATCGCCGTCACTCTCCTCTTCGACTACTTCATCGACGGAGATCTTTACTTGAACAACCATGTGGTCATCTCGATCGCGTGAGATTGGCCTGCCGATGCCGATCTTTTCTCTACTCACGCTGTCGTCTACCTATACCGATCGAGGCAGATCGCCATTGTCAATAGATTTTCCTTCGGTTTCAGGTATCTCTGCTGCGAGCATATTTATTTCTACCCCTTCCTGTGTTTGCCACCGTAATCGATCTGCTCTATGCTTCATCGACAACATCTTATGATGTTGTTAGTTATCGATTTCTGTGGTTGTTGCGAACTAGGTTTGCTTCATGAGCGACAACCAGTTTCATAATTAGGAAGCACACCATCGATGCAACTGTCAATGGTTTGATCGTGGAGTTGCGGATTCGCCACAGCGATTCATGGTAAGTTTGTTTATATTTTTGTTCTATGCAATATGGATATAAATAGTTATCTTAAAAGGTGATTGGATTGGTTTAAGATCGGCTGGGAATGAGAGAAGCAATGTTTGGTAAGCTTGGATTGGGGTGGTTGTAGATTATATGGTGAGTTTGTATGTTGAATTGATTAGTCAGAATGTAGATAAGAGGACGGGAATATAGGATGCGAACATAGAAATGAAGTAGTGTTTAGTTCGTATATTGGTCGGACACTTGTACTTAATCATTGTTTGCTATTATATGCAGATTTGGGATACGAGGCAGGTTCCTGGGCTTGAGGACTATTGTTATAGGATTCGTATCAGGTGGGTAATATCTACCCTGGTCAGGTAGTTTGATCTGAATCTGGTGCATGAATTTGACTTATGCTATTACTTTGATCTTAGATCCACTCTTATTTAATCATATGCTTGTACTGCCTTGACCTTTGAGATATATTGTTGTTACTTCATTGATTATCTTTCACGGATATGAACTACAAATCATATTGTGTGTTAGCTGATGGATGTTCAGTAAGTACATGTGGTTAGGGTTATCTTTGTGACCTCAGATTGGGTTACTGTGTTATATCACTAGAGTTAGGTTATGGATTAGATTATGGAGTCGATTGTTGTATCGTACGCTTATTAGTTGTGCATTTATGGTGGATCTAGTTGTCTGTGCATAGATAAGTGTGTAATTGTCAGTATGTGGCTATGGACTAGAGGTCCTAGCGTGATGCTATATCCATTATGGATCGTGTATCTGTGTGTGGTTATATGGATTGTCGATAGTATATCACTACGAACTGGAGGTCTTAGAGTGGTTGACTGTCAGTTGTGTATGACTCTCTGTTTGGTAGAGAGAGAGTCTTATGGATTGGTAGTCCTTGCATAGTTGACTTTTGGTTGACCAGGACTCCCCGTGGGATAAGGAGTGTTGCGAGGATACATGTATGGAGCTATGCATCATTACATTGCATGCATGCTGGCGATTAGGTCTCCCTTGTGGTTGAGAGAATCGCTAGTCATCCTGCCTCCCCGGCCACTCAGGGTAGTGGTAGCAGGGTTGAGTGCAGAGCATTGTTGTGCTTGCCGTTCTCGGCCACTATGAATGGTGGTAGCTAGAGATACACACTTGACCACTGTGCGGAGTGATAGTTAGCGCACTCACCCACTATAGACGGTGGTCGTGTGATGTGCAGTTATCCTGGGTGCGGTGCTAGTCTACTCATGGGTAGGGACGGAGCGGCTAACAATAGGGACCCCCGTGTGAGTAGCATATAACTATATGGCGTCTAGCTACTATTTCATACTACCCAACTCGGTCACTCGAGAGTAGTGGCGGCTGGAGTCGGGATAGTTGTCATGTCGTGCCACCCACGCCATACTGGGGTAGTGGTTGGATTGGTCCGCAGACATGGCCATGCATGAGCATTGCTGATATATATGTATGCATGTATTTGATATATGTTTTACATATGCTTGTGAGATGCTGCATTTGATTGAGCTATGATTGCTGCATATGTTTGTACATCATGATACATGCCATTTGTATATTATATACTGCTATGTGTTGAGCATGATTTATGTGTTGGTCTAGACTGTTGTATACATTTGATTAGCATTATGTCATAGTGTGGTATGGACCAGGATGTTATTATGTGTGATTATATACTGTTCATATGTCTGAGTGTTGGTCAGATATGGGATTGACTTTGTACGGTATATGGGTTATGTTATTGTATATCTATTCAGGATGATATAGCTTATGGTGTTACAGACTGTCAGGTACGTTGGTACATTACTTCATGTTCAGTTGATCAGTTTAGTATATGCATTGAGTATGACTATACTGTGATTACTTGTTATTAGATTTGGATAGGACTGTATGTCTATTGGACATATTCTGTATACCTGTAGATCTTCACATGTATACTTGTAGATCTCTATATCCTATATGTTGTTCATGCACTTTCTATATATTACCCCTGAGTTTATACTCACCACCCCGGACCCTGGGTTTCCTGTCGCCACTACAAGAAAAAAGCTAATAGACAACGCTTTTTATCCGTTGTCTATGTGGCTGTAAAAGCGTTGTTAAAGGCATTGTTGTTAAAAGTCCGACTAATGACAACGCATTAAAAAGCGTTGTCTTTTCTAGCAAAGACAACGCTTTTGCAACGGAGAAAAAGCGTTGTCGTTTTTTACAATGACAATGCTTTTGCAACGGAGAAAAAGCGTTGTCGTTTCTAACAAAGACAACGCTTTTGCAATGGGGAAAAAGTGTTGTCATTTTTAACAATGACAACGCTTTTACAACGGAGAAAAAACGTGGTCGTTTCTAGCAAATACAACGCTTTTGCAACGGAGAAAAAGCATTATCATTTTTTGCAATGACAACGCTTTTGTAACGGAGAAAATCGCTATTATATTACATTAATAATCTATTTAATTAAACACTTATAATAACACCAATTAAAATATCATTAACAACTAATCAATCTTCTTACAATGGAAACATAAATATTATATAATCAACAAATAATGAAAAAGGAAAGTATGAAGTCAATCTCCAAGTTAAGTTTACAAAAACAAAAAAGGAAGAACCATGCATACAACTCGAGCCCAAATAATACCATGCATACAACTCGAGCCCAAATAGCACTTCAATTCCAGCGTTCTCGACTTTGAGATCATTTTGGTTCTGCTAAATGTGTTTCACTGCATCAAATTCCTTCCAGAATGACTCATAACGAGCAGGGATGCTTTAACAAAATATGTCAATATCAGTATAACGGTTTGTAAAATTGCATTGAATATTTGCAACAACAAGATAGCGTAAACAAAGTCGTAATTTGCAAGGTCTTACATAATGCAAAAAAAAAGTGTTTATTTGTTAAAATCTATCACAATATATAATCTTGGCTAAATCGACTTTTTCACAAGTCAAGATCTAAACTTTAAAATCAATTTCTGTTTCAAAGACATTCATGTTGTCTATATATTGCTAATAAAGAAACTTAGGGGGCGTTTGGCAGAGAGAAAATTTTTTATTTTCTGTTTTCATTTTCTGAGAAAACGAGAAAACGCGTTTGGTTGGCATTTTCCATCTCCGTTTTCTGAGAGAGAATTTTTTAGAAAACTGGAAAACAGAAAAAAACTGTTTTCTGTTTTCCAGAAAACAGAAAATGAGAATGCTGCCAAACGCCCCCTTAGTAATCGTGGACCCTTGGGCCTTCAGTTCCTGGAACTATATATTATACCAACATGCACTACATACTTTCATCAATGTTGTCTTCCAAGATAATGAACCATCGGAACCTCATTAATGTTAACTACATGCTAATCACAACATACTTAAAAACACAAAAACCTAATAATCATGATAAAAATTGGACTACACAAATGAATCCCACTGATCCTAAACAAATCCTAGTAGAAAGGCACAAATGTTGGCTTATACATCACTCTCACTGATATTCAACACAAAAGAGCAGCTAAAGCAAGCCAAAAGGTTGAATATGCCCATCACACAGTGCATTGTGTGGCACGTTAACAATCTCTCTCATGGAATACCATGCCACCCCATAGCTCAAGGAGGAAATGCTCAACCTAGAGCATGTGTGTTCTTATTAGGAAGGCAACCTCCTTCTACTAATGTGATGAATTATCTGATGATGTGCATTTTAAAGGTTCAGGCAACTCTAATAAACATCTAATCCGGATAAAATTATCTATTAGAAAAAGTGTAAAAGTAAGATACTTAAGTTCTAGTTCAATTTTACCAATTAATTTGGCAAATACTTTAATTATTTTGATAGTTCATATCTAGCAGAAATGAAATTTTACGAGAAACATTTGGGCACACTAAGGAACACGGAAATTGTAAGGTTATGAACTGAAAAGGAAGAGATTAAGGGAATATCTAAAATTCAGATGCAGTTCCTGGCATTTTGTTTAGGTTTAAGGCTATTAGCATACAAAAATTAGAAGATTAGCTAGTAAGATAACAATTTGTGAGTTTATCATCCACAGAATGAATAATGAAAAACCAAAGTAAATGCAATTTATTTATATAATTTTAACGAAATGAAAAAGATAAACTATGTCATTTATCATTCCATACCTACTCATAAATATGATCTTGTATACATTCTGCCAATTCGGACCACACCTCATCAATTTCTTCTCGAGAGTATGGCATTTTTGTAAACTGTAAACACACATAAAAAAATATCAAGTGTTAATGAAAACAACAGTCACATAAATAGTGTATTTCAAATTGTTTATGATAAACAAGATAATCTTACTATTGATCGTAGTGAATCTCTTTCGATAGTTTCGACTTCTTCAATAATTTGTCTCATAAATTTCATCACATAATAAGCACATTGTATCGCATCTGGCTGTCTAGGAGCCTATGTTAATTATAAACAAATTGTTAATAACATTTATATACATTAAAATATATCTTCAATATAATTAACACATACCTGTACAACTTCCCACACAATATTTTTTCTCCCTTTCCTCCCCTTGTTTGAATTAAACAGTTTTAAAGCCCTTCATACATTAATAATATTTGATATATAAGTGTTTTATTTACTAAATTAAATACTTAGGAAAAAAAATCATATGAACTCACATTTCCACTACATATTTCCAATTCTCATCGCGAATGCGATGATTTAAAGAATCCAACAAATATATAACCTCCTTGTACGGGTCAATGACCGTGAGAATCCAATGCCAACTATGCATAAACATATAATTATTTCATACAATTCAATCAATTACCAAAAGAAAGAAATTGAAAATAATATTTTAATTCTTACTTACCCGATATTACATGGTACCAAAACAAGTTGATCAATTGATGCACCACTTAATCTATCTGCTAAAAAACTTGCCCTTTGATTTAACTGTTCAAGCTTACATGTTTTGTCATCTATAGTTTTTGCCACATATGGGATGTTGTGTGGATTGACAAATCTGAATTTATCTTTCTTTTTATCATTCACCATCTTTTTATAAAGATACCTGCCATTACAACCATAAAGAAGATAGATTAAATTACAGAATGTTATGCTACAAAAAAAATCAGATTCCAAGTTTACAACAACGAAGGTCAAAGTTAATATTGGAAGAATTAGTTGATGAAAGAATTAAATGATACCACTTACCATATGTATCCAACTACACAATTGCCTGAAAGTGGATCCAAATGATACAGAGGAATGATGTCCTCAAGGTGCAGAAGAAGTTTATAATCATCGTCAAACACATCATGATCTAAACACAATGATATATATCTTCCTCCTTCTAGAGAACACTTACTATAACAATATAACATATGTAATGATCTTGGGACACTTGTTGTCAAAGTATGTTTCTATTTTGGTGGTTCAAAGTTCTTCCTTCGAGCCTTTTAATAATTACACATATAAACAAGTTAGATAGGTTTAATAATTAAAAAAATGTGACAATTTAGGTTGAAATATAATATCACATGTACCTCATCTTGTGTAACTATCAAGTGTTGTGGCCAAGCCACATGGGTCCCTACAACATCACCAATTACTTCACATTCACTTGGAATTGGATATGGTAAAGGTGCTGATTTGTCCACTGCTTCATCAATGGAGACTCGCATACAATTCTTGGGTAATGGAGCACCATGACGTAATTTATCAGGTTCATTAACACAAATAATTGTACCATATGCATCAATATTTTCGTTAAATTCCAATGTCAATGCAACTGATTTGCCCTAAAATACAAATAGGCATATCAATAAATTTTACTAACTCTATAATAGTAAGTAATAAAATTACAACTATCATAATACCTGTAAAGCATCAGTTTTGCTCAAAATTTGCAAGTCATATTGATCAATTTTCATATTGTCTTCAATCTGGTAAGGTACCTTCACTGAGCAACTGCCTTTGTCATCTATCGAAATGTCACATGCGCCCCTTTTATACACCATTTCTTCAAGTTTTTGTATACGTGCATCTTGGTCTGAAATTTTCTTATTTGCCTCCATCATCACCCTTTTATGTTCATTGATTACATCTTGGGCAATATCAACACCCTTCCACGTTTTGCCAACATTGAAATAAATTATTGGAGTGACATGACCTCCAATACCCCTCACACGGCCTGTATGTTCTTTAGTCTCAAGTGCTTTTGTAAGTATATCTTTGTTTGTCCCCTCAATTTTCAGCTTACCCTCCCGCTTTTGTTGTATGTAATCATCCTATCATGTACATTAAAAAGAAATAGTACTAAAAAAGTTTCACTTTCAATAAAATTGTTTAATTTTATGTATTGTTTATTTGCTTACAATCTTTTGTACTCTTTTCGTCAAATCCTCGCCTTCAAAGTTCCCTTCTTTGTTGATTCGTCCTTTCTTCCACATAATAGCTCTATTAATGTCATCATCATCACATAATTCAGTCGCCTACAATAAGAAAAATCCAACAACATATGTGAAATAATTTTATGTGAATAAATTGGATGGTTCATATGAAAATATGCTCAAAATATTCTTACTATTTCTTCAGCAAAGCGTGCATATCCTTTACGTGCAAGTCGATGAGGGTATATGTGTTGTTTTCTTCTCTCTTTTTGTTGATCACTTAATTTCTATTTATTTCAAACAACAACATATCAAATTTGTGTATAAATTATGACTTATGGTCGAATAATTTTAAAATAAGAAATTAAGAAACTTACAATGAAATCTTCAGACATGCGACTAATAACAAACAAACTCCAATCATTTCTTGAAATACCATAGCCAGTAGGTGGCTCAGTCAACTCTTCGGGTTTGTCAAGTTTGTTTAAAATGAACATCTGAGTAAGATGAGTTTTGTATTGACGTCACTTACTATTTGCTGATTTCAAACAACCCTTCTTCCATGTTGTATCAACATTATACATCAACTGTAAATCATAAAAGTGAAAATACGTTACCAATATTAACATGTAAGATTAAATATGTCATAATAATATGAATATACATATCAAAATAAAATGTATGTGTATGTATTGATATGTATTTGTGACAGTAAAAAGTACTAACTTACATTAACTGATTCCCATATCAATTCTTTAACATCACTTGGAACTTGCTTCAAGGTCTTGTAAATAATCTTAACCTTTTCTCGAGCAAGCACACCAATATAACTTTGCATTTCAACAACAGCTTCTCCTATTGGTTGTCCAAGTTTGTTGAATGCAACATCCCTTCTAATTCCTTGAACCCTTTGCCTAGCAAGCTTATCCAAGTGTGTACGACCTCTAGACATTCTTGTGGTTTCTGTGTTTGTAGAATCCAACACAGTGTTACCATCCCAACTCTCTTCAGTTTTAGCAGATGCAATTTTCACATGTTGTCCTGAGCTATTGTCCATAGTGTTACCTATTTTCAGCTTTATAGAGGATGTCATAGAGTCCACAACTTATGTTGTTGTTAGTGGCTGATATATACAACAAATAAGAGAAAAATCAAGTAACAAATACATAAACTCATAACAACATGATAAAAATTAAGATAGCAATCAACATTGTCCATTCTTTATCCATTCTTGTTACAACTAATCAACTGACACTGAATCGACACCTTCAAAATGATTGTAAATAATATAACAAAATCTTAAACACAAACACAATAACAAAACAATCAAATAAATTTAATTACTAGGTTCATTGTTCATTAATTAAAAATATAACAAACAATTGTACATACAATGTCAAATGAATCAACTTGTAGGATATAAACATGATTTTATGATCAGATAAAGTGTGCAATAGGTATGGAGAGTGAACCCAGTGTGTGTTGGTAATCATGCATGTAGATCCGCTCTAGCACAAAATTGAAGTTGATGAGCAAATAATGTTATTTTATCAAAAGAAAAAATTATTATGGTTCTCCTTCTATATTCAGGCTATAAATGAAAGAACCAAAATTAACTATATTTCACTATGACTATTGATTCAATACGATTTGATATGATTTTTGTTTATAGAATAAAAGATAAGAAAGGGAATGAATTAAAACTTAAAGCTAATAAATTATGATTAAATATGACCATTAATAAATTAAACTGACTTGAAGTCATATCATATCCAAGTATATTACATAAATTAGAGGAAGAAAATAAAATTAAGAGCGAGAATTCAGCAAATTGAAAGAGGAGAAAAAATACCACAATATTTAAATATGAATGGAAAACCAACAACAATGAGGAAAACAATAGAGACAAAAAAAAACAAAATAAGGAGATAAAATAAAAAACAAGAAACAACAAAAAATAGAAAACAAAAAAAAGGAAAAAAAAAATCAAAAAACACGGATAAAAAATTGAAGCACTAGAGGAGGGACAGTCCATGAAGATTGGAGAGTGAACAATAACTCCAATGAGCTAATCTCAAATTTATAGAGAGAGATCTTCAAAGTTCCACCACAAATATAAATTAGAAATTATATGGAAAAACCTCTGATCGGCGACAAAAGCTTGGAGCATCGACGGATGCTTGAATGGAGCGGAGACGGAAGATTGAGCGACGACAACTGGCTGGAACGACGATGGGCAATAGAGGATGAAAAATAAGCGGCGAGAGATACAGAGGAAAGAAGCGGCGAGGATAAATAACCCTAAATCGCGCGTTGAGAAATTTCAAGGAAAACAAATAAGAAAATAAGGAAAATAAAGATAACTTTTAAATGAAATAACCATAGGAAAAAACCAACGGGAAAAGTAGAAAAAAATAAATAATATAATAAAATAAAGATAGTTTTTTATTTCATTCATTATATTTTCATAATTTATTTAAAAATTATTTTTTTATATTTTTTAAAAAAATTGACACATTAAATAAATAATGTCTATTTTACAAAGTACATAACCTCAAAATTTCTAAGTAGCAAAAACAAAAAAAAATCCTCATAGACAACGCTTCTTATAAAGCGTTATCTTTTACTAATAAAAATAGGTCAAAGACAATGCTTTTTAAAAACCGTTGTCTTTGACCCAAATAAAAAACACTAATACACAACAGTTTTGTAAAACTGTTGTCTATACCAATTTTTTTTTAAAAAAGACAATGCTTTACAAAAAAAACATTGTTAAACTACAAACAACAACGCTTTTTATAAAAAGTGATGTCTTTTAAGTGTTGTGTATTGTCTTTTTCGTTGTAGTGTGCCCAGGTAACAGGTAGAAGATTTCCTTGGATGTTCGGAGCTCCGCTAGCTGATCCCATCTCACATCGAACAATTGGGGTTTTCCACGTATCTGTTTCTGCTGTTGTTTTTGTATTATAGCCATGTATAATCAGTATTATATTTTGCTTTTGGTTTGTATGTTGTTTTTGTTTAGTATGTTAGAGTCGCACCGGTGCACACCTTTGTGTTGTTGTGGATGTATTGTTTAGTATTGTCCATATATATGTTATGTGATTGTGGCCGAAAGGCTTTGTATATCAGGGAATTGTATCACGTACAGGGGAGATGCTGTCTGATTATTTTCGGCTCGACATACTCTCGGGGCATGACAACAAGTGCTCTCACAATGTCGTGACTCTCCGACAACTCTATGATGACAATGCACTGTCGAAACGCCGATGACACAAGCTCAACCTCCTACTTCAGCAGTCGTTGGTATAAGTTTACTTTATGTCATCGTCATTAATTCTTGTATTCATTTATTCTTGAGTCATCGTCGCTTATGAACCAAGTAAAAACAAACCTTGTCTTTTATATTTCTGCTGCGTTTTCACTCTATTAATTGTTTCATATCAAACAAACGAACAAAAATTATTTTGCGCTATTCACCCCTCTCTAGCACTCATTTCGATCCAACAAGAAGTTCGGGAGAAATAATAATAGGAAAGCTTAAAATAATTCACGAATCAAAAAATAAGAAAAAAAGCCAAAAAGTGCTAGATTGGTGGTTGCACCAAAATTTAGCGCCTCCGCTCTGATATCAATTGTTGGATCAAAAGCACGCTAGAGGGGGGGTGAATAGTGAGCATAAAATTTTATTTTCGTTTGATAAAACTAAAGAAACATAGCAGAAAAAGTAAATTACATAATTTTATTTTTACTTTGTTCACAACCTAATGGTTGCTACTCCAAGACCCCGCGATCCTAAACCGCGTACGATGGGGCAATCCACTGACTAAATCTTCTCCTCGTTGGAGGTAGGAGACGATGAATACAAGGAACAAAAATTTGAGGAAGAGGGAGAATCCCACCTCTCCTCTTTACAATGAAAGCACGATAAAGAAAGGCTCGAATACAAATATAATACAACAAAAATAAAACTACCGACATTTAGAAAGTGGAATTTCTGCATGACGTCGGTGTAGTGGCGACGTAGCATTGTTGTAGACCTTTTGCATTATGGGAGCACTTTGAGAGCAATTGAGATGACTTAAAGGGGTGAAACCCCCTTCTTTTCTATCCCTTCAAGCACCTAAACGTTGAGTTTTGAACCTGAGTCAAAGAGCCTCATCCTCGAAGATAAGTGGAGCTTATCTTGACTTTCTTTGAGTTGGATAGTTTGAATAGTAGTCGACTAATGGCCGTCATCAGTCGACTGATGCTAGCAACAGTCGATTACCAATAGTCAGCAGTCGACTGCCAGCTAGGTTACTCAACTGCAACACAGAGTTGTAGGGGATCGGTATGGCCGGCTAGAGGGGGGTGAATAGCCCTTTTCGTTTGGATGCCGGAATTCTCGCGTTCGTTTGCTCGTCTACACAATCGTTAGCGCAAGCGGAAGCAATAAACTAAGACAAGCAAATAGAGATAAAACAAAGACAATACAAACGCTAACAAGAAGATGTAACGTGGTTCACAGCTACGCCGCTAATCCACGATCCCGATTCGTCCGAGGTGAATCACTCCTCCAAAACCAATCACTATTGGTCTCTCCTTTGCACCAAGCTAGGTGGAGGTAACCTTTACAATCAAGCACACTCCCTCTTTTACAATAGATGTGAAAGAAAGCTAAAAGAAGGAGTTTGAATCTTGTGGAGCACTTGGATGGTCGTTTAGGACTTGAGCATTTACCTCCCAAAGCTCCACACCTTCTCTTTTTATAGAGAAGGCTGATTTCTTCCCGTTGGCCGCCACCAGTCGACTGCCGCTCTTGGCAGTCGACTGCCGTCACTACAACGGCCTCCGAACACGTCGGATCCCGACCGTTATAGTCCAACGGAACTCTTGGCAGTCGACTGATGGACCTCATCAGTCGATCATTGCTACCTCCATCGGTCGCCCGATCGGCTACGAACGGTTCGTGGCGAAACCCTATTGACGATCATTGCGCCTTCGGTCGATGATAATCTTAGGTCGGCCCGCGTATGGCGATCATTCGCTGGCCTAATCGATCGATCGTATACGGTCGAACTATACTCGACTTCGGAGCGATCGCCATGACATAGCGGTCGGGGTGTCGGGAAAACCCATCCGACACTTGGCCAAATGGCCAAGTTTCACCTAAGAGCTACCCTTCCCCGGGTTACAATCGCTCACTCTCATCTCTCGGAGTCCCTCGCCTTCGAAGTTCTCTTCGTTCTCGGCCACGTCCCTCGGCAGCATCAGGCGCACGACTCTGCAATGCTCCTTCGCGTCTCTTGCCTCGAAGTCTACTTCCTCCGGCTTCACTCCAAGCTTCTCGTCCGGCGGTCCCTCGGATGCTCCAAGCGCATGGCTTCCGCAAAGCTATCCTTCACCGACTCAAGGCACGAGTCATGAGATGTGAAACTCGCCACGGCTCCATGTGCGAATTACTAAGTCCTGCACGACTTCAACGCACATATCAAATCAACATATCAAACTAACTTAAACCCTTTGCCACACCATCAAAACCATATTACGGCAAGAGATTGCCCTAACAATCTCCCCCTTTTTGATGTGTGGCAATCCGTTTAAGTTAGGTAAAAACATTTGATATAAATTCTAAGGTAAGAAAGCATGTAAAGATAAACATGATATAGCAACATGCCACTCCCCCTTAATCCATGAAACTCTATATTGCAAATTTTCTCCCCCTATCATATATTTCTCCCCCTAAAATAATTAACTTAAACATAAATTATTTCTCCCCCTTTGACACCATCAAAAAGATTAACACTAAGTTATAAGCTCATGGCATCAAGTATAATGGAGGGAAAATACCAAAAACATGATTAAAATCTGAAATCAGAAAATTGCAGGCTGATTTTCAGGTGAGCAGTCGACTGCTATCAGTATGGCAGTCGACTGGCACAATTGATTCCGAAATTCTGATTTTCTGGGTGAATTTCAGAAATGCATTAAAAATTCCATAAAATTTGAAAAATCATGAAATTTGAGGAGCATATTTATATTAAGTATATCTATCAAGGAAAAATAGTTTTTCATGAAAAATCATTATATTTTCTGTGATTTGCCAAAAATCCAAACACTTGAAAAACCACTAGTTTTTGAGCATGTTAGTATCCATTTTAACACCTAGTCTTGCTTTGAATTGTTCCAAAACATGAATACATAGATTTTAGATTAAGGAATTGTTTTGAAAACATATGAAATATCCAACCATGATCTTTGGGCAATATGTCTATGAATTAAACATAAGCCTTCCCCATGATTGGTCTATTATTGCTATGTTGATACTTTAAATGACCATCTAAATGCCATAGGCATTAGTGGACATTTGTATCATCCTAACATCTCACCCATGCTAAGTTTGCAATCAAGTTAGCCTATAGTGAGTGTGAGATGCATCCTAGGGGGTATTTGTATATACTTAACCAATATATTCATGCAATTCTATCATGGTTAAGTATCAACCTAACAGTTAACATGATCATAATGACATATATGCATGAATTCTACATTATGATCATGAAATGCATGTTTTCATGCATTAGGTATTATATGATGATAATAAACAAAGTGTCACCTAAAGCATGATTCAAACCTATTTCTCATGATAACGTGCCAAATATCAAAATCATAAATCATGATTTCAAACATACATAGCAATTACATTAATCATCATGATTTAAGCAATATTATCTATTTATGGGCACGTTATCATCACCCAACACTATCTAAAAAAATGTTGTCTCGTCATCCTAAGTCAACCAAAATATGATATAGGTCAAGTTCATATGGTTGACTACCCTAGGGGTTATCCTAACCCTTAAGGATGGATTTTGGAACCCAAAATAAGTTATTTCCTATTGAGTTCACTAAGTATTCCTTGGGGATCCATTTTCTAGCTATTACCTTCTTCTTATCTTGTCCCCTAGCTATAAGGCATTTGTAGGCCTTTTCATTTTTCTTTTCCTTGTAACCTAGGCCCTTTTTGTTGAAACTAGCTCTTTGGCTCCCTAAGATCATATTTAAGGTGTTGGAGCCAATTGTGAATTTCTCTAGGGCTTTGGTTAAATAATCTACCATTTCCCTTAATGCCCTATTTTCCTCTATGCATGCATCATTAACATCCAAAGGCATATAATCATGTGAGCATGCATCATTATGGCAAGAAGAGGTATCATTATTATTTAAACATGCATTTTCTAGCTTATATTCCAAAGCCTTAATTTGATTAAGCATGCTTTTATTTTTCTTTTTCATTCCAAATAAGTCCTTAGTTAAACTAGAAATTATGGAAACTATTTTCTTAGGAGAAGCTTTCGTTACCATAGTTTCCATATCTTCTTCTTCTTCTTCGGATGAGGAGGATGTAGAAGCTCCCCCTTCACTTGAGCTCTCTCCTCTTGATCTTGATCCTTCATTTTCGGAGGAAGAGCAATCCAAGTCATCAAAGGCCATCAAGGCCAAATTGGTGACAAAGGCATTCTCCTCATCCGATGATGATGAAGAGGATGAGGATGGGTCATCCCAAGTCCTTGCCTTTAGGGCTTTGACCTTTCCCTTTTCCTTTGTCTTCTTCTCCTCTTCCTTTTTCTTCTTGCTCCCCTTTTTCTTCTTCTTTTCTTCCTTCTTTTTCTTTTCTTCTTTTCTTTTGTTTAGGAGGGGACAATTATCCCTTATGTGCCCTTCTCCTTGGCAATTGTAGCATATGACCTTCCCCCTTGGTCTTCTATTCCTATCATTAGATTTATCAAATCTAAAATTCTTAAATGCACGTCTTACCCTCCTTACCATATAGGCTTCTTCGGTGCTATCCATGGAGGAGGAGGAAGACGCTTCATCATCGGAGGAGGAGGGGATTTCCATCTTCTTCTTCCCCTTATTTGCCAACAATGCTACTCCTCTTGAGGGTTGAATTCTAGGCTCCTCTTGTATTCCTTCAAGCCTAGTTTCGTGGAGCTCCATTGTTGAGAAAAATTCCTCCAAGGTGCTTACTTCCAAGTTCTTGGAGATGTAGAACGAATCCACCATGGAGCTCCACTTTGAGGACCGGGGAAAGGCATCTATAGCCTTCATGAGCATGTCCCGGTTTGATAGCTTCTCACCTACACTTGTTAGCCCAATTAAAATTTCTTTAAACCTAGAGTGTAGTGAGGTTACCTTTTCTCCCTTTTCTAGTTTTATATTGGATAGTTGGGAGCGGAGAAGGTCTCTCCTTGCTAGCTTGGCCTCGGATGTGCCTTCATGGAGTTCTATAAGCTTCTCCCACATCTCTTTAGCACTAGCACATTCTCTGATCCGGTTGATCTCTTGTTGGGGGAGCACATTGAAAAGATGATGTTTTGCCTTTGAGTTCGCAAGGTGCTCCTCTCTTTGCTTCTTAGTCCATCGTGATTTTTCGATTTGTTCACCCTTTTCATCCCTAGGCAACTCGAACCCATTTTCCATTATTAGCATATTATCAAAATCGGTCTCGAAGAATACCTCCATTCTCTTTTTCCACCAAGAGAATTCGCCGTCGAACTTCGGTGGCTAGATGTTTGAGCCGGCCATTTTGAATGTTGCTTGTTGTGGCGGTTAGTCCTCGACAAGCTTTCCTTGGCTCTGATACCACTTGTAGGGGATCGGTATGGCCGGCTAGAGGGGGGTGAATAGCCCTTTTCGTTTGGATGCCAGAATTCTCGCGTTCGTTTGCTCGTCTACACAATCGTTAGCGCAAGCGGAAGCAATAAACTAAGACAAGCAAATAGAGATAAAACAAAGACAATACAAACGCTAACAAGAAGATGTAACGTGGTTCACGGCTACGCCGCTAATCCACGATCCCGATTCGTCCGAGGTGAATCACTCCTCCAAAACCAATCACTATTGGTCTCTCCTTTGCACCAAGCTAGGTGGAGGTAACCTTTACAATCAAGCACACTCCCTCTTTTACAATAGATGTGAAAGAAAGCTAAAAGAAGGAGTTTGAATCTTGTGGAGCACTTGGATGGTCGTTTAGGACTTGAGCATTTTACCTCCCAAAGCTCCACACCTTCTCTTTTTATAGAGAAGGTTGATTTCTTCCTTAGCCGCCACGATCATTGCCGCTCTTGGCGATCATTGTTACTACAACGCGGCCTCGAACACGCCGGATCCCGGCCGTTGTAGTCCATCGGAACTCTTGGCGATCGGTGATGGACCTCATCACGATCAGCCGCCTCCGTAGTCGACTTGCCCGATCGGCTCGGCCGCGGGAAACCTATTGACGATCATTCGCGCCTTGATGGATCGATGGTCTTGGCGATCGGCCACGTATGGCGGTCGGCGATCACGCCAATCCGGTCGATCGTATACGGTCGAACTATACTCGACTCAGAGCGATCGATCGTCGTGACATATGTCGGCGGTGTCGGAAAACCCATCCACACTGGCCAAATGGCTGTTTCACCTAAGAGCTACCCTTCCCTGGCCATAATCACTCACTCATCTCCTGAGTCCTCGCCTTGAAGTTCTCTTCGCTTCGCCACGCCCCCCAAAGATCAAAGACGACTGCAATGCTCCTTCGCCTCTTGCCTCAAGTCTACTTCCTCCGGCTTCACTCCAAGCTTCTCGTCCGGCGGTCCCTCGGATGCTCCAAGCGCACGGCTTCCGCAAAGCTATCCTTCACCGACTCAAGGCACGAGTCATGAGATGTGAAACTCGCCACGGCTCTATGTACGAATTACTAAGTCCTGCACGACTTCAACGCACATATCAAATCAACATATCAAACTAACTTAAACCCTTTGCCACACCATCAAAACCATATTACGGCAAGAGATTGCCCTAACAAGAGTTAGCATGAAACAAAAGAAAGATAATAAATATGACGGTTCCTTACCATCCGATCTTGACCTAGATCTTCCATTGGAAGTCTTAGTCGGATCACCGCCTATGGTCATCCCCATATGGAGGACATGACCTTACCATCTCTCTCCTCACTCGTGCTTACCTCCGATCATTTCCGACCTATAGCTTAGCTTCCGGTCTTCCACCTAGGTTTCTCAACTCCATGAGGTTCTCCTAGTGTCACCTGACCACTGCGATTTCTCGACTCGAGATTCTCTAGGTGTCCCTGACCTTCAGCACAGCTTAAACACTTCTTGCACACTTAGTTCATCTCATTAGATAGCAATAAGAACTTAACTTTGAACCTTTGTCATAATCAAAACCCAGGTTCGATTATTTGGTGCCTTTGCACCAACAATTATCACTTCTTATTCTTTTTATCTTAAGATCTTTTTCATTTTCTATTTGTTTACTAGGGTTTTTAAATACTTCAAATGTTTCATCTTTGTGTTTTAGAAATTTTACCCATGTAAACCTAAAGTAATCGTCTATTATTACTAAACAACATAAATTTCGACCTAGTGATTTTACCCCATGTGAATCGAACAAGTCTAAGTGAATTAATTCAAATATTGAGCTTGTTCGACCTTGATTAGTTAATTTATGTTGGGACTTGGTTTATTTTCCTTGTTGGCAAGCATTACAAACTTTGCTTTCAATATTGTTAATTTTAGGCAAACCTCTAACTAAGTTAGTTTCACTTAACTTAGTTATATTATTAAAGTTGATGTGAGCAAGTCGTTTATGCCATAACCAACTTTCCTCTTGCTGTGTCAAATGACACTTGATTGAGGATCTTTCTAAATTTATTGATTATATATTTTTATTCCTAACTCCTTTAAGTGATATTTTTGAGTTTTTAATATTATTAATCAAACATTCATTTGATAGAAATTTTACTTCATAACCAACATCACATAACTGACTTATACTAAGTAAATTAAATTTGAATTCTCTACAAGCAAAATATTTTGTATAATAAATTTGATTCTAACTCAATGTCAATCCAATTACCTTAAGTTTGTTGTTGTTTCCAAAGGAGACTTAACCTAGATTCTTGAAGGTTAATTCTAAGAATTTTTTACTATCTCCAATTATGTGTATGGAGCAGCCACTATCCAGAATCCATTGGTCCATTCTTGAGTCCGACATGAATTAAAAATTCTTAAGATAATTCACACTTTGAATAAGATGAATTATCTTGAATTGATTTTGTAATATATCGAAAAAAATAATAATAAATAAAACAAATTAAATAAAATAAACACTCCTTGTTAATTAAGAAATTATCTTATGGAATTTTACAAAGATTGTTATTTTTAGAAATTCTTATGAAGCATTATGGGAATAGAGTAATAGGCTTGGATAAATCCTCGTTGAGTGATTGGCCTAAATAATCAGGGATTAATTAACCTAAACCTAGATTTTTAATTTATCTTATAAAAACAAATCCTATTTCCTTATTTTCCCATCCCGATTCCCTTTTTTCTTCTCTTCCACTGCACTTCCCCTTCTCGCGAGCTGATTCACCGCCGCCTTTTTCCCCCGTGCATCCCCCTTCCTCGCATCACCCATCCACCACACCACTGTCGCAGCCAGTCAACCGCCGTGCCTCTCCTCACTGCTGCATGCACGCCACCATGCCATAGCCAAGGATCACCGCCCGTGCACACGAGGCTAGCCATTGTCACCCTTGTGTGTTGGTGCCTGTAGCCAGCTGTCATCATGCCTGCGCGTCGAGCGCATGTGACCAGTAACCACACCCCACGACCCATTACAACACTGCCAACTGAAGTCCTTGCCACGCTGCAGTGGTTGTGCCACAACCCCAACACTGCTGACCGATAACCTTGCCACACTACAGTGGTTGTGCTGCAACCCCGCATAGTGACCGCACCCTCATCGCATCGGCAACTCCCTCTTTAAGCCACCACTCGCACGCTGTGTGCCATCGCCGGCTGCGACCAGAGCCACCTGTCAACCATTGTTGACCGACACCAAGACCCGACGACGCTGCTATCCGCCGTCAGGCAGCACTGGTGAGATGGGATCGTTCGATTGTTGTATCTAGGTAACAAATCAAGTCAATTGATTAGGGATTAATTAGTTAATTTGATTATTCCTATAGTTCATGTAGGCTTAATTAATTAAGTTGGGCTTGATTCGTTAATCAGTTAATTAGTTTGTTTTATATTGTTTAAGTTTAGTTAATAGATTTAATTGGACTAGTTAATTGAGAGGGATAATTGATTAGATAGGTTCATTTAAATTGGTTAAAGTTAGATTTATTTAATCGGGTTAAATAACAGATTTGAGAACAGAAGCTGAGCTTTGGATTGGAAGATAGCTAGGACACTCTACAGTTCAGGTGGGTGGTTTTGTGATCTCTTTAGAATTTAGTGCATGGTTATATTGGTTACGTTGTTTACTTAGGTTATATTGTAGTTACACTTTACGTTCTTTCTAGAATTGCTTTAACCCTATATCTGTTGGACCGTTAGATTCTAGGTTACTTGCTCATCATTAGCATGAAGTTACTGATTGATATTATTGTTATATGTGCCTATTTATTGCTACAATATAAATTGGTAGATATTACTGGTATATGCTTACCTATTATTTGTTGGATTGATATTATAATTGGAGTAGTGGGGTAGTATGACTAAGTTGAGATAAATTCTTAGAAGGTATATATATAGGTTCTATGACCTCTTTAGATTTTAGTTCATGATTATTGTGGTTACATTGCTTAGTTTATATTATATTCGTATTTGATGCTCTTTCTAGTATTGCCTTGACCTTGTACTTGTTTGACCCCTTTTTATACCCTATTTTAATTTGGGCTATTGATTTCCATTATTATGCTTATACTGTTGTTTATTGGATATGACTGTTATGTGCTTATTTGGTTATGTATTGTTGCGGTTGATACCATGATTGAGACTAGTAGAGATAGTATAACTTAGATGAGGTTATTCCTTAGGAGCGAATCTAAGGAATGAAACAACATTAATAGAACCCTAGGTGTTAGAACCCTAGGCATAATAACCCAGATGGGATTATTGGTAGATGTTACTGGTATATATTTATTTAGTTATTACTTCGGTTGATATTTTGATTGAGACAAGTAGAGATAGTATAATTGAGATGAGGTTATTCCATAGGAGCAAATCTAAGGAATGCAACATTAATAGATCCCTAGGTGTTGGAGCGAATCTATGTTTTATCTATTTATTGTTTTGGTGGATATTGTGATTGGACTAGTAGAGGCAGTATGATTAAGATGAGATTAATCCTTAGAGGATATATAACGTTTCTTATATCTCGGCTGCCAACTATATCTCCCATTTGTGGTTGAGAAAGTCTGCAGTAGAGTTTCCCTATGGTTGCTTGGTATACCTATGGTCGATCGTGTCTCCCATTCATGGTTGAGAGAATCTACCATAGAGTTATACTCTTTCACTACCCGTTCGGAGTTAGTGGTAGTTGGATTCGTGTGTCGTCTGTAGCTAGATAACTACCTTACATCTTAAGTGCCCATGAGACCCATTCGCAGTAACATGTTGTTGCATGCACGATTGAACTGGTAGAAATAATATAATTTAGATGAGATTATTTCCTTAGAAGGAAATGTAAGGAATGAAACATCTGTTATGGAACACGTGTTATTAGTAGATTTGTTATCCTTATTGGTCTTGATAAGCCTTTTATGTTTTATCTGTTCGAATCCCAAGCTTAACCACACCGATGTATTTATTAGTGGATTTATTGTCTTTATCAACCTTGATAGGCGTTTCATGTTAGTTGGGTTGGAACCCTAGGATTAACCACCTCGACATGCTTTTGAGTAGATTGATGACCTTTATCGACTTTGGTAGACGTGTCATCATATTAGAGGTGTTGAAACCCTCGCTTGACCGCCTCGGCGGACTTATTAGTAGATTGACGATCTTTATCAACTTTGATAGACGTTCCATGCTAGATGTGTTGGATAACCCTAGGCTTAACAACCTTGGGTAATCGACTGCCCATGAGACCCATTCGTGGTAGCATGCGTGTAGTCGATAATTAGATAGTTATACACTCTGACTGCCCACGAGACCCATTTGTTGTAAAATACGAAAAAAAAAAAATTAAAATTAAATTCATATGGATTAACCCCTTTAATTAATTTGGGTTTAATTAGTGGGTTAATTGGGCTAGAAATGGGTTTGAAATTGGGCTAAATCCATTGGGCTGGAATTGGGCGTGGGCTGATTGGGCTTGAACCAGATTAGGCCAAATCAGATTGGGCTTGACTTGGGTTAAGGGTTGAACCGGCTGAGCTAAATCTAATGGGATTGGGCTGGTTTAACCGAATCGGTCGAACGACATTTAAAGCCTGCCGAACGAAACGAACGCATCGCGATTTCACCATCTCCTTCTCTTCTCCGCCTCGGTTCTTCGCTTCGCACGCGTCGGCCGATCTCCTCAGCTCGTCGGCGTCCCGGTGAGAGCAGTCGACGGCGCCGCCACTTCATCGTCGGGGATCACCTGGAGCGGAAGGCCATCGATCGCGTCCTTCTCCCTCCGCGAGCCGCTGCCGCCGACGGTGGAAGATCCGGTGGGTGGGAGAGGCACTGTTTCCGATCTATTCCTCATTGCCATTGTCGGATCTTTCCAGCGGCAAGATCTCCCCTTGCGTCGTCGCTCTCCTTGTTGCTCCCGATCACACGGTCGGATGCCGCAAGCGCCAGCCCTGTCGGTCGTTTTTTCCGCCCTGCAGCTCGATGGGTTCCGGTGAACCATTCCGAGCCGCCTCAGCACCTCCACAGCTTGGATTGCTCCGCGTCTTCTCCATTCCTCCCGAGAAGCCAGCATTTCCAGCCAATCACGACGCCGACAACTTCATAGGGCCTGATTTCAGTGAGCTCGTCATCGGCCAGAGATTGGATATTTGCTTCTTCACCGACAGCTCAGGCCAATGGAGATGACATTTCCTTCTTATCTATCTTGTTCAATTGTGCTTGCAGTGACCAAAGATTTGGATCACAGTAGGTTTTGTGTTTCTCTGAGCGCGTGTATAGCCTAATCCCTTGATCGTAATGGCTTGATCCGAAACATAGGGTTGCTGTGATTGTAGGTGATGGAAAATGGGTTGTAGCTTGATGCAAGTGAACTGATATGGGGAATTTGGATTTGAAGCTAGACTAGTTGACTGTGGAAGCTGAAGAATTGGGGTAAGTTCTGTATTACCTATAGATGCTATCAAATTTCTATTCTTCAACGTGAACTGTTGATAGCTAATTGGATATTGTTTATTTGTGGATATGTTGAGTTTTATTTATGGTGGAGTGCATCATGTGACGAAACTGGATCGAGCAAAGATTTCGGTTGAATAAATCTGATTGTTCCAGATGGGATATTTTTGCTCGGATTGAAGGGACTACGTTGGGTAAGCTGGGTTAGTTCATATCAAACACTTGTAAGCTTATCCGGAAGTTGTGTTGATGAAATTGGATTAGGTAAGTTTGATTTGGGATTTGATATCATCATTGGACTTATGATAGTACTTATCAATGTTGTATGTTGATTTCAGGACTTTGATTAGTGATGGATGCTCGATGCATGGACAAATTAGCTGCCATAACAGTGGGTAATATCTACAGTCCGAGTTTTGATCAAATTCCTGTGCATGATCTTGGATTTATGTTTATACCTGTTTACCTTAAATCCACTCTTATTTAATCATATGCTTGTACTGTCTTGACCTTTGAGATATAAACTTTGGTACTTCATTGATTATCTAGCTCGGATAGGAACTATAAACCCTATTATGTATTACCTGATGGATGTTCAGTAAGTACAAGTGGTTAGGGTTATCTTTGTGACTCAGATTGGGTTACTGTGTTACATCACTAGGGTTAGGTGATGAAGTGGGTTATGGAGTCGATCGTTGTATCGTACACATATTAGTTGTGTATCTATGGTGGATCTAGTTGTCTGTGCATAGATAAGTGTATGGTTGTCGGTATGTGACCATGGACTAGAGGTTCTAGCGCGATGGTATATCCATTATGGATTTTGTGCTTGAGTATGGTTATATGGACGGTCGATTGTATATTGCTACTGACTAGAGGGGTTAGTGAGGTGGACTGTCAGATGAGTATGACTCTTTGTGCGATAGAGAGAGTCTTGTGATTGTAGTCCTTGCATAGTTGACTTTTGGTTGACCAGGACTCCCCATGGGATAGGGAGTGAGGCGAGGATACATGTATGGAGCTATGCATCATTACATTGCATGCATGCTGACGACTGGGTCTCCCTTGTGGATGAGACGGGTCGTCAGTCATCCTGCCTCCCCGGCCACTCGGGGTAGTGGTAGCAGGGTTGAGGGCAGAGCATTGGATGTGCCGCGCTCGACCACTAGGGATGGTGGTAGCTGGAGATGCGCACCTGGCCACTGAGCAGAGTGGTGTTAGCACTCGCCCACTATAGACGGTGGTTGTGTGACGTGCAGTTGTCCTGTGTGCAGAGCTCGTCTACTCATGGGTAGTAGTGACGAGCGACGCGTGAGGACCCGGGGAGTAGTTAGCTCTTTACGCTTATATGCTACTCATTCATACTACCCAACTCGGTCACTCGAGAGTAGTGGCGGCTGGAGTCGGGCTAGTTGTCATGCCGTGCCACCCGGGCCATACTGGGGTCGTGGTTGGACGGGTCCGCAGACATGGCCATGCATATGCACTGCTGATATATATGTATGCATGTATTTGATATATGTTTTACATATGCCTGTGAGATGCTGCATTTGATTGAGCTATGATTGTTGCACATGCTTGTACATCATGATACATGTCATTTGCATTTTTATTTACTGCTATGTGTTGAGCATGATTCATGCGTTGATTCAGACTGTTATATGCATTTGATTAGCATCATGTCATTGTGTGGTACGGACCTGGTTGTTATTACAGGTGATCATATATTGTTCATATGTTGGAGTATTGGTCAGGTATGAGATTGACTTGATACATTATATGGGTTATGTTATGGTATATCTGTCAGGATGATATAGCTTATGGTGTTGCAGACCGTCAGGTACGTTGGTACATTACTTTATGTTCAGTTGAGCAGTTTAGTATATACATTGCGTATGACTTTACTGTAGTTACTTGTTATTAGAGTTGGATAGGACTGTATGTCTATTGGACTCATGCTGTATACCTGTAGATCTTCACATTTATACTTGTAGATTTCTTTACCCTATATGTTCATGCACTTTCTATATATTACCCCTGAGTTTATACTCACCACCCCTGGACTCGGTTTTCGTCGCCTGTATAATGTAGAAGATTCCTTGGACGTTTGGAGCTCCGCCAGCTGATCCCATCTCACACCGAACATTTGGGGTTTTCCACGTATTTGTTTCCGCTATTATTTTGTATTATGGCCATGTATAATCAGTGTTGTATCTGGCTGTGGATTTGTACGTTGTTTTGTGTAGTATGTTAGAGTCACACCGGTGTGCACCTCTTGTGTTGTTGTGGATATATTGTTGGTATTGTCCATTTATATATTGTTGTTGTGGGCCTACGGGCCTTGTATTAACCCGATATGTTGCCACGTACAGGGGAGATGCCGTCCGTTTGCTTTTCGGCACGGCATACTCTCGGGGCGTGACAATTTTATTGGTATCAGAGCCCTAGGTTGCGAAGTCCATTTTCGGATTTTATTTCGTTCGGACATCGAGTTTTGCTTTACTCGGTTTTTGTTTTGTGAGTTCTGGGATCTGGCTGTTGCGGACATCTCCGAGCTACAAGGATTAAGGTATGTTAATTGTTATTACATATCCTTCTATTGGTTATGCATTTAATTGCTTATAACATGGATGACTTATAGGATATTGGTTAGTATTCGTAACCGTGGTTTGAGTTTGACCACGGGAACGATATGTTGAGGTTATTAGATATGTACCTGCTATCGAAAAGGTAATTACCTTTGAGAGCCGACTGATACTGAGTCGGAAAGCAGGAGTTAGGTAGTCACATCTATTGTGGAGATTAAGGATTTTGGTCCTAAGATTTTCACTAATTATGTTAGTCAGATCATTATCTATTGGGTAATGGACAAGCGAGTACACTATTGATGATGCAGATAGTAGAAAATTAGTTTGATGATATTCATGGGGATTTTGATCCTCGGACTGATCGTTCTAGGTTGTATAACATTGGGAGTACTTTGGAGTACTTGACTCAGGTTATACGAAGATAGTAGTGTTAGTGGAATACCATTATCCGGATTTAGCCGGTACTTGGTGTAAGATATAGGAAATAACCTACGGGAAATAACGTATCACTTAGTCACAGTTCAGTGATGTGGTGAGATAGTATTTTCCCACATCATCTTCTTTGACTCATTGTCAAGGAATTCTTGGGCTTTAGGTCGAGTGATCGTTTGGTTACGAAGGTACCATGCAGAGTCGTTAGACTTGCGAAGGTTACGACTATTTAATAGCCCAAGAATGTGATTGGGTTGGTTTGGACCACCCAGGGGTTATCGGTTGACATCTTGATCAGGATGTTTGGATCTCCTACTAGATCCTACCGGAAGTCCTTAGACTGAGTCATGTGTATAGAAATGACTCCGTAGCAAGTGTTTTAAAGAGTTGGAGATTTGATAAGCAGATATTGCGAGTCAAATTATTGGAATTCGAAATCTCCAAATGTTGGATAAAAGGAGCAAGATTTAAGTCATGAGTCACGAGCGACTATTGGAGAATTTTCCAATCATAGAAGACCGATTGCAGATTGTCAGCAGCTTCTCATGTTTATCAGCGAACTCAGAGGAAAGACTCCGAAGGGAGATTATGTGTGTGCAGTGCGGGTTACGACGAGACACAGAGTCAGATTATTCGATGGATCATTGTATCTGTTTCTACTATAAGCAGCCGGTATCTACGAGGAGAGTATGTATTTTGAAGACTCAGTTAAAGACTATGGATGATGCTTTCGAGCGGACGATCCACAACCTCGAAAGCCGAGATTATTACAGAAGATTAGGTTATCACATCAGCAACGATCTACTACCCCAGATATAGTTGGAGTTCTTTGATACTTTCATCCGGAAGAAGTAAGTTACTCAGCAGTATCAGCCGAAGACATCTCAGAAGATTCAGACAACAACTATTACCTTCCCAGATGACAACAACTGTTACCTTCCCAGGCGTAGTTATGATTTGTTCAGAGGAGAGAGAGTATACGACGATGGTCGTATCTATGCGGTATTCTTCAGTTGCAGCTGTACCTTTCGCAGAGTTGGAGCGTGCTACGATGTTGACAATTCTTCAGTATTTTACAGCCGGATGTGTATCTTTTGCCAGTACAACAGTGGTTATCATCTCCGTGCAGTTGTTTCAGGTTGTACCTCCGTTTTCAGCAGTTGATTTCATTTCCTCCATGGCAGATTTTTGTAGCTACTTGAGCTCAGTCGTCCAGAACAGATGATTGGATGAGTTTACATGATTACTCGAGAAAAAGTATAGAAGACCGAAGGATCGGTCCTTCGGGGTATTACTTTAGGTTATACTATTTGCAGATATATCGAGAGATACTGGTAGTTTACAGGTATCTTTGTCTAGAACATTCTTGGATAGGGTTCGAAGGGTTCCTATCGACTGGTGGTTGGTGATTTTCTCTACCGTTTGGTGAGATGTTGATCAACAATCAAGAAGTCAAGGGATACCCTTAGCCTTTGCTAGACCTACCTCCACTATAGACATATCCTTACGGATAGTTGGATTGTTGGAGCGTTGGTATACTAGGACTCTTGGATGTACGTATAATTCGAGAGTATTCGGATGTAGTTATGGATGAACTCTCGGGCTGGTCACTGCATGGGCAAGTGGAATATGCGATTGAGGTGATTTCGGGAATAGTCCTGATATTGGGGACCTCATACCGGGAGATGATTTTAAGGGTATCAGTGTTGCTAAACACTATGGGAGATTTATCTACCTTAGTGTTCTTCTTGAGAAGACTTGTAATTCTTTGTTAGAAGAGAGTCAGACCTTTGAGGTTATGCATCGGTTATCGATGATTGGAAGACAGTAGTTGAGAATGAGTATCCTTCGTCATGGATAGATGATCTGTTTAGATCAGCTAAATGACACCTGTGTATATCCTAGGGTTGGTCTACGACTGGATGTTTGATATTGTAGTGACTTAGTGTCATACAATTATCATTGTCGGTGTGATGATTGAGCTATCTGTAGCTTAGAGTAAAAGGGATACAGGTGTGTAGAAGATGATATTTCATACTTGGTATGAATTTAGGAGATGTTGATAATGTTATTAGACTTATCGACGATTTAGTTGTTCATGGACGTGAGGAATCAAGTACTCTTGGAGTATTTGAGATCGATTGTCATCATATCTGTGGAGGATATATTTATGGATATATTCTCAATCTTGAGGGAAGTTGTGGTTTCCCTAGATTGATTTGGTATTTACCAGAGATAAGGATGTTTTAGCGATACTGTATTGTCGACTTGTTGGACCAAGGTACTATACCGCTGATTTGTTGGACCAAAAAGGTGATGGAAATCACCTGGTCGGATGTTTGTGAAGCTAGGTTTCAGGGCCTAGACGGTGACTGACTCTCGTGTCAGTGTTAGTTAATCCGTCCGATATGGATGGAAGGGTATTGTACGCAGATGCAATATTTTCGGGATTAGGAGCGATCCCGATGCAGTTGAATGAGACGTATATTATGTGTATGCTGGTTGAGAAACTAGCGAGATTAATCATTATAGTCTTCTAGTTACTTTCAGTTCTGGGTGACAGAACGAATTTTGGACATTAGATTAATTTCTCTTGTGAGAATAAATCTCCGTCTTTGGGAAGGATAGTGGTTCCCAGAGTTGCATTCGATTTAGGAAGAGTTGTTCAGAAGACTCTTCATTCGAGAGTGATGATTTATTCGGAGTGTATCCGGAAATAGTGAGTATTGAGACGTTCCGATTGGTGGAACGATATATGGGACACGATTGATTTCGTAGTTTGATGTTGGGTATGCCAACAAGCAAAAATGGAATATTGTGATCGATAGGGTTATGTACCGTGATGAAGTGGGAGCCTAGTACGTTAGACTGGGTTAGGAGATTATCTAGAATTCGGAAGGGACTTGATCGGATTTGGATAGTCAATGATCGATTAGCTAGGTTCGCTCATTTTCTTCCGAGCCGTAAGATGGACTCCGTTGGATCGCTTGATGGAATTATATCCATGGGGCATGCTTGGGTATCATTTCTGATAGTGATTCATGATTTACCTTACGGTTCTGGCAAAGTCTCCCATCGGTTACGAGTAGAGAGCTCCACTCTGGTACAGTTATTGACCTTTTATTAGGTCGGTTGAGAGTATATATAAGAGCTGGAATGTAATATTCGAGCTCAGTACCCCATTTAGTCACTTGAGGTGTGACTTTTCTCCGGATACTTGAGATGGTTATTTTGACATATCATACAAGTATATAAGTCGGAAATTTGGGGACCAAATTTTTATAAGTGGGGGAGAATGTAAAATATGAAAAAAAAATTTAAAATTAAATTCATATGGATTAACCCCTATAATTAATTTGGGTTTAATTAGTGGGTTAATTGGGCTGGAAATGGGTTTGAAATTGGGCTAAATCCATTGGGAATTGGGCGTAATGATTGGGCTTGAACTGATTAGGCCAAATCAGATTGGGCTTGACTTGGGTTAAGGGTTGAACCGGCTGAGCTAAATCTAATGGGATTGGGCTGGTTTAACCGAATCGGTCGAACGACATTTAAAGCCTGCCGAACGAAACAAACGGATCGCGATTTCACCATCTCCTTCTCTTCTCCGCCTCGGTTCTTCGCTTCGCACGCGTCGGCCGATCTCCTCAGCTCGTCGGCGTCCCGGTGAGAGCAGTCGACGGCGCCGCCACTTCATCGTCGGGGATCACCCGGAGCGGAAGGCCATCGATTGCGTCCTTCTCCCTCCGCGAGCCGCTGCCACCGACGGTGGAAGATCCCGTGGGTGGGAGAGGCACTGTTTCCGATCTATTCCTCATTGCCGCTGTCGGATCTTTCCAGCGGCGAGATCTCCCCTTGCGTCGTCGCTCTCCTTGTTGCTCCCGATCACACGGTCGGATCAGCGCCGACCACTGTCGGTCATTTTTCCGCCTGCACTCGATGGGTTCGGTGAACCATTCGAGCCGCCTCGACTTCCTCCACAGCTTGGATTGCTCCGCGTCTTCTCCATTCCTCCCGAGAAGCCAGCATTTCTAGCCAATCACGACGCCGACAACTTCATAGGGCCTGATTTCAGTGAGCTCGTCATCGGCCAGAGATTGGATATTTGCTTCTTCACCGACAGCTCAGGCCAACGGAGATGACATTTCCTTCTTATCTATCTTGTTCAATTGTGCTTGCAGTGACCAAAGATTTGGATCACAGTAGGTTTTGTGTTTCTCCGAGCGCGTGTATAGCCTAATCCCTTGATCGTAATGGCTTGATCCGAAACATAGGGTTGCTGTGATTGTAGGTGATGGAAAATGGGTTGTAGCTTGATGCAAGTGAACTGATATGGGGAATTTGGATTTGAAGCTAGACTAGTTGACTGTGGAAGCTGAAGAATTGGGGTAAGTTCTGTATTACCTATAGATGCTATCAAATTTCTGTTCTTCAACGTGAACTGTTGATAGCTAATTGGATATTGTTTATCTGTGGATATGTTGAGTTTTATTTGTGGTGGAGTGTATCATGTGACGGAACTGGATCGAGCAAAGATTTCGGTTGAATAAATCTGATTGTTCCAGATGGGATATTTTTGCTCGGATTGAAGGGACTACGTTGGGTAAGCTGGGTTAGTTCATATCAAACACTTGTAAGCTTATCCGGAAGTTGTGTTGATGAAATTGGATTAGGTAAGTTTGATTTGGGATTTGATATCATCATTGGACTTATGATAGTACTTATCAATGTTGTATGTTGATTTCAGGACTTTGATTAGTGATGGATGCTCGTATGCATGGACAGCTAGCCGGGCTACATAGCAGGTGGGTAATATCTACCTGGTCCGGTAGTTTTGATCAAATTCCTGTGCATGATCTTGGATTTATGTTTATACCTGTTTACCTTAAATCCACTCTTATTTAATCATATGCTTGTACTGCCTTGACCTTTGAGATATAAACTCTGGTACTTCATTGATTATCTAGCTCGGATAGGAACTATAAACCCTATTATGTATTAGCTGATGGATGTTCAGTAAGTACAAATGGTTAGGGTTATCTTTGTGACCTCAGATTGGGTTACTGTGTTACATCACTAGGGTTAGGTGATGAAGTGGGTTATGGAGTCGATCGTTGTATCGTACACATATTAGTTGTGTATCTATGGTGGATCTAGTTGTCTGTGCATAGATAAGTGTATGGTTGTCGGTATGTGACCATGGACTAGAGGTCCTAGCGCGATGGTATATCCATTATGGATTTTGTGCTTGAGTATGGTTATATGGACGGTCGATTGTATATCGCTACTGACTAGAGGGGTTAGTGTGGTGGACTGTCAGATGAGTATGACTCTTTGTGCGATAGAGAGAGTCTTGTGATTGTAGTCCTTGCATAGTTGACTTTTGGTTGACCAGGACTCCCCATGGGATAGGGAGTGAGGCGAGGATACATGTATGGAACTATGCATCATTACATTGCATGCATGCTGACGACTGGGTCTCCCTTGTGGATGAGACGGGTCGTCAGTCATCCTGCCTCCCCGGCCACTCGGGGTAGTGGTAGCAGGGTTGAGGGCAGAGCATTGGATGTGCCGCGCTCGGCCACTAGGGATGGTGGTAGCTGGAGATGCCTGCCACCGGCAGAGTGGTGTTAGCACTCGCCCACTATAGGGTGGTTGTGTGCGTCGGTTGTCCTGTGTGCAGAGCTCGTCTACTCATGGGTAGTGACGGAGCGACCAGCAGCAGGGACCCCCGGGGAGTAGTTAGCTCTTTACGCTTATATGCTACTCATTCATACTACCCAACTCGGTCACTCGAGAGTAGTGGCGGCTGGAGTCGGGCTACTTGTCATGCCGTGCTACCTGGGCCATACTGGGGTCGTGGTTGGACGGGTCCGCAGACATGGCCATGCATATGCACTGCTGATATATATGTATGCATGTATTTGATATATGTTTTACATATGCCTGTGAGATGCTGCATTTGATTGAGCTATGATTGTTGCACATGCTTGTACATCATGATACATGTCATTTGCATTTTTATTTACTGCTATGTGTTGAGCATGATTCATGCGTTGATTCAGACTGTTATATGCATTTTATTAGCATCATGTCATTGTGTGGTACGGACCGGGTTGTTATTACAGGTGATCATATATTGTTCATATGTTGGAGTATTGGTCAGGTATGAGATTGACTTGATACATTATATGGGTTATGTTATGGTATATCTGTCAGGATGATATAGCTTATGGTGTTGCAGACCGTCAGGTACGTTGGTACATTACTTTATGTTCAGTTGAGCAGTTTAGTATATACATTGCGTATGACTTTACTGTAGTTACTTATTATTAGAGTTGGATAGGACTGTATGTCTATTGGACTCATGTTGTATACCTGTAGATCTTCACATGTATACTTGTAGATTTCTTTACCCTATATGTTCATGCACTTTCTATATATTACCCCTGAGTTTATACTCACCACCCCTGGACCCTGGGTTTTCTGTCGCCCAGATAACAGGTAGAAGATTCCTTGGACGTTTGGAGCTCCGCCAGCTGATCCCATCTCACACCGAACATTTGGGGTTTTCCACGTATTTGTTTCCGCTGTTATTTTGTATTATGGCCATGTATAATCAGTGTTGTATCTGGCTGTGGATTTGTACGTTGTTTTGTGTAGTATGTTAGAGTCGCACCGGTGCGCACCTCTTGTGTTGTTGTGGATATATTGTTGGTATTGTCCATTTATATATTGTTGTTGTGGGCCTACGGGCCTTGTATTAACCTGATATGTTGCCACGTACAGGGGAGATGCCGTCCGTTTGCTTTTCGGCATGGCATACTCTCGGGGCGTGACATTTGTGGTAATGTTGTTACGTGCAGTCAATATCTAGATAGTTATATACTCTATCTGCCCACGAGACCAATTCGTGGTAGTATGTCATTGCACACAGACATTGAGTCTTTATATTTCTTGTCTACCCACGAGCCCCGTTCATTGTAGCATGTAGTTGTACATAGACAGTGCTTTGTATATTGCTTATCGACCCATGAGTCCCGTTCATGGTAGCTTACAGATAGTGCCCCTTTGTATTACCTCAAGAGTCACGAGACTTTATCACGGTATCTTGATATTTATTGCTTGTAGATTGTGTTGGCTGTGTATGTTGTAGGTGAATTTATTATATTGTTGACCAGGTTAGTGGCAGACCGATATTGGTACTATGAGGTTTGGGTTACTCTATTTTGTTTCCTTTGACTTCCATTACGTCCATTATGATTATGAACTATTTTCTATCTACCCACTGAGTGGTTGTACTCACTCCCTCTTCTCATATCCTCCAGGTTAGCTAATAGAGGACGTGTCCAGTTGACCTACCTTTGTGTCGCTCAGAGAGTCCCTTGTCGTGCTGGTCCCATTGCATCATCGAGATGTCGTTTTATTTTTCTTTATTGTTATCGTAGTTGTTTACGTATTTTGGTTTTGTCGCAATTTGATTTGGTGTCATAAACCTACTTTACTTTTAATTGATTTATATTTTAGCCATGCATGCATGCAGTTAATATAATAATTCTATTATTATTTCGGAGTTTTCGCCATATATGGTTCCAACGATGTATTTCGGAATATTGTCACTAAGGAACTCTTTCATTATTTGGATGACGAATATGCCCCTGGGGCGTGACAGATTTGATTGAGTTGATTCAGTCAATTTGATTAGGTTGATCATGTTGATTACTTTGATTGAGATAGTTGATTAAATTGATTAAATTCACTAACATGGTTAAGTAGAATTTATGTTGAAAATTTGTTAATTTTAGTTGAGTTGTGTTGAGTTAAGTAAAGTTGTTGAGTTTAGTTGAATTAAGTTATTTAATTTTAGTTGAGTTGTGTAAATTTGTTAAGTATAAATTTGTTAAGTGTAAATTTGTTAAGTTTAGTTGAATTAAGTTATTTAATTTTAGTTGAGTTGTGTAAATTTGTTAAGTTTAGTTAAGTTGTAATTTGTTAAGTTTAGTTAAGTTGTGTAAATTTGTTAAGTTGAGTTAAGTTGTGTAAATTTGTTAAGATGAGTTAAGTAAATTTGTTAAGTTTAGTTGAGTTGCGTAAAGTTGCTAAATTTAATTGTATTGAGTTAATTAAACTATTTAAGCTTGGTTAAGTTCTAATTCATCTCACCCGATTTAAGTTTTCAATACCCGTTAATCCTATGGATTTTGTGAGATGAGAATTTATTTTATCTTAATTTTAAAATGAAATTTCAAAGTTTTTTAAACTTATGTTAGATTTAAGTTTAGCTTGAGATATTCAAGTAGGTTTTTCCAACATTGACTTCCAGGTCATGGCGAGGCATATGACCTGCTTGGGTATCGGATGGACCACTTCCTAGACAAAGTCAATGAAGGAATCAAATACTTGACTCACTTTGGATTAAGCTTGGTCTAACTAGTTAAAGACTTAGTGAATTAGCTTCGGTTGGTTCCACTCAACTTAGTGCATTAGGTCGTGGCGAGACATATGACCTTCTTGGATATCAGATGGACCACTTCTTAGACATGTACTTCAAAGAGCTTCCCTAACTCACTATCAGTTCACTTCATCTTAATACTAGGTTTTTTAAGTTTAAACTACTTTATTTTTTATCTAGTCCATTCTAAATTAAGCAAGTAAAGTAAACTAAGGCATGCAAGAGTTTAACTAAATAAAGAAACAAGCAAGGTGTTTGCTCCCCCTAAGTGATAACTCTATTGAGTTTTGTTTACTAAGTGAACTTGACTCTTGGGAACCCAAAATTGATTTGGTCCAACTTGGTTGACTAAGCTAGACTTATGAACCCATGCTTAGACTTGATTCTTAGTGTTTCGACTAAGTAATTACATGTATGATTTATATGAGGATTTAGCTTTGTGTCCGAGTTCGGACTTGTTGTACATGACTCGCTGAAATCCAAGCATCATGTTTAGATACTTGGAGCTCGAGGTGAACCTTTCCAACATTCCGGTAAGATCTCCTACTTGCCTTTTTAGGACCGAGTTCTCTATCCTCAACTTGGCAAGTTGAAGTCTTCGAGTTTACTTGCTCCTTAAGTACTTGAACTTCTTTAAGGAGTGAGTCTACTCGGTTCTCGGACTTAGATAATTTCCTACCTAGGCATGCAATTATGTTGTAAAGTTTATCTTTTAAAAGAGAAGTTACCTCGTTTAGTCCTTCAGAAATGGATACAGATCCATGGCTTCTCTTGGACTCAGACTCGGACTCAGATTCGGAACTTGATTCGGCTCTGGAGCTTGATTTGACTATGAATGCCACGAAGCTTCTCTTTGTCTCTTCTGTGTTCGACTCTTCCGAGGACGATTCATCTCCAGTTGCCTTAAGTGCTTTCTTCTTCTTTTCCTTTTTAGATTTTTCTTCCTTTTTTAGATTTGTGCATTCCGACTTGTAGTGACCTTTTTCGTTGCACTCGTAACACATTACTTCTGATCTAGGTCTTGGCTTGTTGTCTATGACCTTTTTGGCATCCTTCTTTGTAAACCTTTTCCTTCAGTTGAACATTTTCCGGACCATGTTTATGATTTCTTCCTCTCCGTTTAGGTCCGACTCTGACTCATCTTCGGACTCACTTTTATTTTTCTTTCTTTTTTAGTCGAACCTGCCACTAAAGTAATACCATTTTCTGTTTGACCCGAGTTAGCTTGTTCGTGCAGTTCGAGTTCGCAAAATAGTTTGCCTAATCTAATTAAGGAAAGATCCGTAGAGACCTTATAGGCATCAACGATGGATGTCCATAAGGCGTTCCTCAGCAATGCCTTAAGTATATATCTAATTACATCCCTATTTTCTATTTGATGTCCTATTAAATGAAATCCATTTAATATATCTTTTATTCTAGTGTGGAGTTGACTAGCATTTTCATTTTCATTCATTTTACTATTAAAGAGTTTGTTAAGTAACATATCTCGTTTAGCTATTCTAGTATTATTAGTGCCTTCATGTAATTCAATTAACTTATCCCAAAAGTCCTTAGAATTTTCGAAGGGACCGACTCTATTGAGCTCTTCTTTGGTAAGTCCACATTGCAAGGTATTAAGGGCCTTGTAATCGACTTGATCTTGTTTCCTTACATTCACGGTCCATTTCTCCAGTTCTAACAACTCTCCCGAGTCGTCTACCGGAGAGACAAAACATTTCCTAATTGAAAACCATAACTCGAGGTTGATTTTTAGGTAGCACTCCATTCACCTCTTCCAATAGGAAAAGTCCTTTCCGTTAAAGAGAGGAGGGCGAACAGTGTTGTACCCTTCTAAGTGCGACATTATTGTTAGATTTTTGTTATTAAATTTTTATTTAAATTAATTTAATTAATATTAATAAATATTCCTAAAGCTACTCAAATTAAGCAATATTTTATTGTGCACAAAGAATACAAAAGCAAGAGAAATATTAAAAATTTATTCTACTACAAAAATAAATATTGAAATTGATGCAAAAATTATTCTAAGACAAAAATGCTAAAACTAAAGAAAATTTCTAATGCTCTCATTGGTGGTTGCACCAAAATCGAAGAGCCCTTGCTCTGATACCAATTGTTGGGTTGGAGTTGTCCGAGAGAGGGGGGTGAATCTTGGAATATTAAAATTTTTTTTTAAAAGCTTATTTTATCTTTTAATAAATTAAAGAGTAATTACAGCAGAAAAAGAAAAATGACAAGATTATTTTACTTGGTTCACAACCCTAGCAGGGTTGCAACTCTAAGGCCCGTAGCTCTCCGAGATCTACCTCGATGGGCAATCACTAAAAATCCCTCCGATTCGAAACTATCAAACTCGGAGGGTATTCGCTTTACAAATATGAGAAGGAAAGGTAACACACTACCTTCCCTCTAGAAATTAAATACAAGAGTGAAAAGTAAATATAATGCAAAGCTTATACCGACACTCCTTTTGAATGTAGAAATGTAGCTCGAAGTGCGAAGTGCTGGCATGTAGATGCTCTTACGGATGAGGAATTCTTGCAATAACACTTGGACATAGTAGATCAGTTATTTTCAAAGCTAGTAGTGCATTTCTTTTATAAGCCATTTCCAATCGACTGCACATCAGCTCATCGATATGGTACTTCAACCTTCCCAGTCGACTGGACTTGTTCCAGTCGACTCCAGGTCACCTAACTCTGCATCGGAAAGTTTGCCTTTCCAGTTGACTGGAACTCTTTCCATCTGGGCTGTCAGATCTTTTATCGATCACCAACTAATCTTGCCAACTGTGTATCCAGTTGACTGGATCATACTCAATCGACTGGACTTCAGTCGACTGGAATACTTTTTAGTTGACTGTTCCCTGCAAAATAAGATTAGCAAAAGCAAACGGTATAAAATACAATAGCAGTAGTAATACTGCTCGATCTTGACTTCTAAGTCTCACATGGACTATCCGTCAGATCGACGCCTAGCTTTGTCCTCCTACAGAGGACTTGACCTCACCTCTTCACTCATTGCTTACCTGTCAACTGTCCTGCCGGACTTACCATTCTTGACATCCGATTTGACTCACCAGGGCTTCCGTCGGTTGTCCGATCTCCCTGACCAGCTGGACTTCATGCTGATTGTCTGATCTTTTTACCCAACCGATCTTCATGCTAGATGTCTGGTCTCCTGACCCATCTGGACTTCCTTCCTGGTGTTCGGTCCTCCTGATTTGTCAAATCTTCTGCCTAGTATCCAGTCAACATGACCTACTAGAACTTCCCATGCATTGCCTAGTATCTGATCTGCCTGACCTACTAGGACTTCCTATTAAGCCTGCACACATAACACATATATCAAACCACAAGTAATTATTAACTTTAAATATGGTTCATATATCAAAACTAAGGAGTGGTGCTCCCTGCACCAACAAGAGAGGTTGAAGATCGCTAGAAAAATCCGTCCAAGAGGGACCCTAGCGTCGGATAGCCAGAACCCTAGTGACGGTTGAGATGGAACCTAGGGTTTCCAGAGAGTGGAATGAGGGTGAGGGTTGAAGGAGTGGCTAGACGGCTCGAACGTGTTGGTGGAAGCACCAGAGAGGAAGAAGAGAGACGAATGGAAGGTTGACGGTGGTGAGGATTGGTGGAGAGAAAGAGGAGTGTTGGGGGCGAACGAGTCGGGTGATGTCAGTTGATTGCTTACTATGCTAGTCGATTGATGAGGTCTAGTCGAACTGGTCAGTCGACTATGAAAGGTTATGTGTTTGTGGCCAATAACAGCAGTTGACTAACGATGAACATCAGTCGACTACGATGCAATCTATTGGTTGGCCACTAAATGATAGTCGACTACTAAAATCAAGAGTTGACTCGGATAAGTCACTAATCGACTACCATACACACTGTCCATGGTCAATATTACCAGTCGACTGGTGACATTCAGCAGTTGATCGATATCATTCAAAAGCTGTAGTTAGGTTTTTCAATCAAGTTTTGAAATGCATAACTAATTCTAGAGATCTCGAAAAATCAAGAAATTTCACAAACACATTTGTCAACCTATTTCTTATCAAGGAAAAATGATTTAAAAAATATATCTTCTCTAGATTTTTAGGTTGACACAAACTTGAAAGATCCTAAAAACTTCACTATTTTTAAACAACTTTGTATCACTATTGGGACACAAGCGAAAACTATTTTTCAAAATATGACAACATAGTCTAAAAGATATTTTATTTGACATTTTCAACCATATTCTTAGAGTTATGTGCACATCAATTGTACACAAGCCTTCCCAATGATTGGTCCAATTAAGGATTAATGTCTCTAGATGACACTTTGGTTCATAGTAATGCATCATAACAAGCATGATGAACCAAGTACATCTTCCTAACATCTCACATGATGTCTAAGTGGCTCAATACAAAAATCATGGATTCTTAGGTATTTGTGAGATGCTTGAGGTATATTCCTAGATCTTGCTATAGGATCATGCAAACCTATACTCTACAAAGCAAATTCCAAGCTCTCTCCTTAGTGATGTAAATTCCGCTTCGGGGAGAGCCTTGGTGAAAATGTCGACAAGGTTAGACTTAGATTCAGTGTAGTTAAGTTCAATATCTCCCCTCACCACATGATCTCTAATGAAGTGATATTTCACTTCAATGTGCTTGGTCCTAGAGTGATGTATCAAATTTTTGATCAAATTAATGGTACTCACATTATCACAAAGGACCTTAATTTTGGAGTAATGTAGCTCATAATCCTCTAAGGTATGTCTCATCCATAGTAGTTGAGCTACACAACCACCCATGACCACATATTCGGTCTCGGTTGTAGACAAAGTAACACAAGGTTACTTCATACTACTCCGACTCACTAGGGAAGATCCAAGAAATTAGCATCCATCACTGGTGCTTTTCCAATCCAATTTGCAACCCACATAATCGGAATTGGTGTACCCAATTAAATCAAAGGTGTGAGTCCTAGGGTACCATAAGCCTACAATAAGAGTGCCCTTGATGTATCTTAAAATTTTTTTTATCGCTACCAAATGGGACTCTTTAGCACAAGATTGATATCTTGCACACATATCTACTACAAATAAAATAGCGGATCTACTAGTGGTTAGGTATAGTAAGCTACCAATCATACTCCTATAAAGTTTTGAATCAATCAATTTACCATCTTGATCATTATCTTAGTGTTAGTAGCCATAGGAGTAGATACTACCTTAGCATTATCTAAACCAAATTTCTTTGGCATATTTAGTTTGATAAACGTGGGTTCCCTCACTAGTTTGTTTGACTTGTAAACATAAGAAAAATGCCAACTCTCCTACTAGACTCATTTTAAACTCATTTTCCATATTTCTAATGAAGTCTTAGAGAAGTTCATCATTTGTTGACCAAAAAATAATGTCATCAACATAAACTTGGGCAACAAAGATGTCTTTTTCTTTTGATTTTAGAAATAAGGTTTGGTCAACTTGACCTCTTCTAAAGTCTTTAGAGATGAGGAATGATGAGAGTCTCTCATACCAAGCCCGAGGAGCTTGTTTTAAACCATATAAAGCTTTCTTGAGCTTACAAACATGGTTTGGGTAATCTAGATTTTCAAACCCTGGTGGTTTCTTTACATAGATATCTTCCTTAATCCATTTAAGAATGCCAACTTCACATCCATTTGATAGAGTTTAAAATCCATGTGAGCGGCATACCCTAATAGGATTCTTATGGACTCTAACCTATGAATTGGAGCGTAGGTTTCATCATAATCAAGTCTTTCAACTTGATTGAATCCTCAAACTACTAACCTAGCTTTGTTTCTAGTGATATTACCTTGATCATCCAACTTGTTCCTTAAGACCCATCTTGTGGTAACAATAGTGCTATCATTGGGTATGAGAACTAGCTCTTATACTTGACTTCTCTCAAATTGAGCAAATTATTCTTGCATTGCCAAAATCCAATCCGGATCAAGTAATGCATCATTAATTGATTTAGTCTCAATTTGGAAGATTAGAGCAACTTGCCTAGTAGGAGCTCTATGGAAAGACTGAGTTCTTACTTCTTGTGATAATTCTCCTACTACTTAATTGAGGGGATGGTTTTGATGAATCTTTAAGGTCCTAGGAGGTGAATCAAATTGATTTTGATCATGGTTATCCATTCTTATTTCATCATTGGAATCTACTCTTCCTCCCCCTTGATTATTACCTCCTAATTCTCCCCCTTGACAATTACTCGCTAAATTTAAATTTTGAAGTACTTGGGTAATGTCTTGATTTTTGTCATTAATATCCTTATCAATGGAGGATTTTCTAGGATAGGTCCTAAAGGAGTCATCAAATTCAACATTGGAGGATTCTTCAACCATTTGAGTCCTCTTATTGTAGGATTTCCTCATCTGTCTTAGACTCAATTTTTCCTAAATTATCTTTGGTATTCAAAATATAGACTTTACATCCAAAGACTTTAAAATAGTGAATTGTTAGAATTTTTCCATTCCATAACTCAAAGGGTATTTTGTTTAAAAATCTATGAATTAAAACACAGTTTTGGATATAGCAAGCGGTGTTAACTGCTTTCGCTCACAAGTAGCTAGGTAAGGAGTATGCATTAAGCATTGTCCTAGCCACCTCTTGTAGGGCATGATTTCTCCTTTCCACCACCTCATTTTGTTGGGGTGTTCTAGGACAAGAGAACTCATGCTTGTATCCTTGTTCTAAGCAAATTTTTGAAAAATTTGAATTCTCAAATTCTCCACAATGATCCTACGGATCTGGTTGATTTTGAGATTCTTTTCATTTTCAACTCTTTTACTAAATCCTATTATTGTTTCTAAGGTATCATCCTTATGTTTCAAAAAGTAAATTCATGTATACCTAGAGAAGTCATCAACTATAACTAAACAATATTTGTTACCATTTAATGAAGGAATGCTATGATAATCAAATAAATCTAAGTGCAGTAATTCTAATGGTAATGAAGTACTAGTTAGGGTTTTACCTTTGTGTGATGATTTAGATTGCTTTCCTTCTTGGCATGCATAACACAATTTGTCTTTAATGTACTTGATATTTGGTAACCCTTTTACTAACTCCAGTTGGCTACCTTGGCTATGTTCTTCATGTTGACATGTTCAAGCCTCCTATGCTATCAGCCAACCTTCCTCTTCTTTTGCCATAATATGTAGGAGATTTGAGGCCGCTAGAGGGGGGTGAATAGTGTCGCGTGATGGTACAATGATGGAATTCTTTTGCGTTTGATCGTCTACAATCTTGTTAGCACAGTGGAATAGTAATAACAAATAAATATAACAAGATACATAATCACAACACGGTCATATAACGTGGTTCGGAACCGAATGGTTCCTACTCCACGGATCGAGCTCTAAAGAGCTCTAGTGATGCACACACACTCACTAATCACAAATAACTCCTTCTCGACACAAGTCGGAGGTGGAGAAACCTCGTACAAGGATTACACTAAGTAATACAAAAGATACAAGCTAATATAAGTAAGAAATACAATGCAAGTAAAGAAAAACACTTTATAAGAGCACTTTGGTTGCTTGATCTTTGGTTGCTTTGGACTAGCGTTGAAGGACTGGAAGAGCACCAACAATTCCCCTTCAAATCGCCTAAGAAAAACCACTTCTTGAGCCTTCCACGAACAACTGCTTTTATCCTCCATCGGGTTGGATTTTCGCCATTCGATCGCTATAAGGCCCGATCATCGCCAACATCAGGCTGTGAGACAACGGCTCAATCCACGTTTGACAAGTTCCAGCGGTACTCACCACCGATCGCCAACATTGGCGCCAATCGCTAACGCCTGTAGCCAATCGCCTACGCGACTATAGAGCATTCTATGCTCGCAGACTCAATCGATCGACTACCATCGCGCCGATTATCGATACGCCCATCGATCGCTCCAATGAGCAGTCGACTACCAGAGCAATTTCAGCTCTTAAATGACAGTCGAACTCAAGTCGACTCACGGCAGTCGAACCGGCCATAATGCCAGTCGACTGCCAACCTCAAAAAATGAGGTTTTAACCCAAGTATGATTCTCCCATACTTGCTAGACCACCCATAGCCTAGACCTAAGCCTTCTAGCCACCTCCATCAGCCTCATGCCTCTCGGATCCCTCCAAGTCATCCATGACTTGTTCATCCATCGCGCTAGCCTTCAGGTGCTTTCATCGGCTATGTCATGCTAACGATGTCTACACCGCTAAGGCACATTGGACTTACGCCGCCAAGACTCCGCTTGGACTTTACGCCGCCAACCCTTGGACTTTACTCCGCCAATATCAAACCCCTTGGACTTCTCCAATGCCAAGACTCAAGCTTGGACTTTCCCTTTCCAACTCATGTTGGACTTTCCATGCCAAGACCCATGCTTGGACTTTCCCTTGCCAACCCATGTTGGACTTTCCATGCCAAGACCCATGCTTGGACTTCCCTTGTGCCAAGTACTCAAGACTTGGACTTTCCCAAATTTCCAAGTGTCCCACTTGGACTTTCCATGCCAAGTACCCATGACTTGGACTTTAACTTTCCCATAATCACATGGTCAACCTTAGTTAACCATCAAAGTCTCCCTCGAGTCAAACTCGAGTCTGGTCAATTATAACCTGGGTTGATTGTATAAACAGTCTCCTCAAAAACATTAACCGCCATCAATGTCAAACATCAATGTCAAACATTCTATGTCAAACATCAAAACATCACTCTAGTCAAACTCGAGTTTGGTCAATCGTGACCTAGGCCGATTGCACCATCAATCTCCTCCTTTTTGATGATTGACAAAACAAACCTTGAGTTTGGCCCCTAACTCAAATTCCCTTACCAATTTTCCAAATTGGTAATTTAACCTTCTCCCCCTTTTTGACATACATCAAAAAGGTTATCTCTCCAAGGAGGTCAATGTCTCATGTCCCAATGAGATCTTAAAATCTCCCCCTTGATCCAAAAATACCTAGGATACCTACCATCTTCCTAGTGATAAGTCCCATATCACTCAAGAGAGGCAATCCTATACACTCTTCCAATTTTCAAATTGGGTTTCTCAAAATCCCATCAATTTTCCCAATTGATGATACTCTCCCAATAACTTCTCCCTTTTAAGAAGAGAAACACATCCATCATCCCATGATGGATACCTTCCCCTAAATGCTTGCTCCCCCTTGACCATTGCACCAACAATGTCCTTGGGAAGTCCCTAAGCCAATAGGAATTCTAAACCATCAAAATTAAAGGTTATAAGTTCAAACATGAACTCTCCCCACCTTAAGTTTGATACATTATCCTAACACCTCTCCTAATCCATATCTAATGGATTTTCACCCTTTATAATACTTCCCAAAGCATATCCTAGGGTTAGGAGTGGTTAGGGACCTTAACCGCAGCTGAACACGGGCTAAACAAACTTGTTTTTCCCGAAATTAACATTGGCAGTCGACTCCGTCAGTTACCAGTCGATTGTCGGTCACATTAGTCGACTGCCACCAAGGTCAGTCGACTGATAACTGAAATTTCCGAATTTTAATTATCAGAATCGAATTTCAGAAAATCATAAGTAATTCTACGTCTATCAAAAAATCACAAAATTTGATACGTATATTACTTATAGTCAATACAATGGGTGAAAAATATTTGAAAATTATTTTACCCATAAAATACTTAAATTGATACAAAATTCAAAAGTGAAGAAAAACTTCAATGTTTTAGCTCACTTTGTATCAATCTCATCAATGGTGATTACTATCAAAAGATAGACTTCACCAAGGTTTTCTAAATGAATTTTAAAATGATTTTGAAAACCTATATTGGATCATGTTCCTTGGGCTCTATGTACATGACTTGTACATAAGCTTTCCCAATGATCCACATATGATTTTAGATGAGTTTTAGTTCATCTAGATGCAAAAACTATGCACCTTGAACTTAACTCATATCCTAGTATCTCACATATATCTAGAGTGTATAAATACACATACATGTCAAGTTAGATGTGAGATGTGGGTTTTGGTTTATTTAATCTAGGGTTTCATGCATTTTCTAAGGCAACCCTACTTGATTCCCTTATAAATGGGACTCCAAGTCATGTCATTGTCCTTAAATCAATTTAATCAATTAAATGCATGAAATGATCATGGCATAATAATAGCAAAAATAAATCATGGGCAATGATCATGATGTCATGGCATATTATGAAAACTAAAAACTCATGACATTAATCCTTAATTCTAAACATGATCATGACATATAGATGATACAAATAGGCATGATGTCATGACATGGCATATAGAAAACAAAGCATGACATATAAAATATATAGGTATAATAATACCTAAGATTTAATATTAGTTGCCATTTGAGATAATTAAGTATATTTTTGCCATTATTATCACTAATCTCCCAAGTGTGCCAAAAACCCAAAATGACACACTATGACCTCTAAACCTAAATTGTGCCAATTCAATTGATTTTTCATAATCTTTAAGGTATATTGGCACATCCTAAAATTTTTTAGGAGTAAAGTCACACCACATTCCCAAGGTAACCATAACCTTGAAAATGACCTAAAGTGCCACCTTTATCATGGTTGAGTTAACTACCCACCTAATCAAGGTTGGCACACCCTAAACCCATCTAGCGTGAATCAATCACGCTTTTAGGAACCCAAAATCTATTTGAGCTCCTAGGATTAATTAGGTATTCCTTAGGAATAACCTCCCTAGATACCTTCCTAATGATCCTTCTAGGCTTGTTTGGTCATTGTGGTCTTGCCTAGGTTGACTCTAGGGTTAACTCCCCTTGCAACCTTCTTAGTGACCACCCTAGGTTTCCTAGAAACCCTAGCCACTAGGCACAAACCTTGGTTACTCTTAGGGATAACTTCCCTAGTAACCTTGGTCTTCCTAGACCTAGTTAGTGTTCCATAATCTAATGGAACACTATGATAAGCCACATTAGGCTTAGGTTTGTGACCCAAACCTTTCTTGCCCTTGGTTGACTTTTGTCTTTTAGGTCCTAAGTGTTGACTTTGAGATTTTGACCCTTGACTTTGTCTATTAGACCCTTGAAATTGATTTTGTATCTTATTTGGGGTCTTTTTCAATTTCTCAAGCCTTGATCTCAAGGCTTGGTTTTCTAATTCTAATTGCCCAATTTTAGAATTTTGATTTGGTCTTTGGGCATTATCCTTTCTAGGCATATGCCTAGTCCATTTAGGATTAAAACCTAGGTGCTCTTGTATTTTCCTAATAGATTCCCTAGGTATGGTTTTTCTAGGGACATTAGTCCCAAATTTCTCCTTATCTCCTAAGTGGACACTTTTAGCACCTAAACACAAATATTTATTTTTAGCATGCTTTTCTTGATGAATTGCAAGAGAATTAAAATTCCTAGCATGCTTTCGACTTTTAAATTTAGAAGGTACATTATTAAAATATACCTTAGGGTTTTCCTTAGAGGCTCCCCCTACTTGTGATGCTCCCCTTTGCTCCTTCTTTTCCCCCTTTAGGCATTGACTTCGGTAATGTCCCGGTAGTCGTCACTTGAAGCAAGTGATTTGTTCCTTGTTTTTCTTGGTGGGAACACCGGCTTCATTGACTTTTGGCACCGGTGGGTTCTTCTTGATTCTTTTAGGACATTTACTCTTGTAATGTCCTACCTCCCTACACTCAAAACAAATTATGTGATTTTTATTTGAACCTACATTGCTTGAGTTACCTAGGGTATTTGTGGTGGTAGGTGCCGGAGTTGGAGCTTCTTCATCTTGACCGGATGTGGAAGGCTCTTCTTGGGGTTGCTTCGGTGTAGATGTTCTAATCCCCTCCCCCTCAATCCTAGAGGTTGAGGTTTCTTCTAATTCTACCTCTTCCACCACTTCTTCCTCCTCGGATGTCGAACACTCCTCGACCTCCGAATCCTCACTTTCTTGTGAGGATGAGCTCTCTTCCTCATCCTCATCATCTTCTTGGATTGAGTGAGGGTCTTCATGGATTTTTTCCAATTTGTTCCATACCTCCTTGGCATATTTACAATCCCCTATATTGATCAAAATATCATTAGGGATTATATTAAGCAAAATACCCATTACCTTATTGTTGATGTTATAGTATCAGAGTTATTCTTGACTCCAATTCTTCTTCTTGATTTTTCTTCCTTCTTCGTCTTTTGGAGTGTCAAAACCTACTAAGACACTAATCCAATTATTAAAGTCACATATTAGAAAATGCATCATTCTACCTTTCCAATACATGAAATCTTTGCGGTCGAAGGAAGGCGGAACGTTGATGTCGTCACCCAATCTCTCCTTGAATTCCATCTTGTTCCTCTAGCGTCTTGACTCCAGGTTGTTAATCCGTAGAAGAGCCCCGGGCTCTGATACCAATTGTAGGAGATTTGAGGCTGCTAGAGGGGGGTGAATAGCGTCGCGTGATGGTACGATGATGGAATTCTTTCGCGTTTGATCGTCTACAATCTTGTTAGCACAGCGGAATAGTAATAACAAATAAATATAACAAGATACACAATCACAACACGGTCATATAATGTGGTTCGGAACCGAATGGTTCCTACTCCACGGATCGAGCTCTAAAGAGCTCTAGTGATGCACACACACTCACTAATCACAAATAACTCCTTCTCGACACAAGTCGGAGGTGGAGAAACCTCGTACAAGGATTACACTAAGTAATACAAAAGATACACACTAATACAAGTAAGAAATACAATGCAAGTAAAGAAAAACACTTTACAAGAGCACTTTGGTTGCTTGATCTTTGGTTGCCTTGGACTAGCCTTGAAGGACTGAAGAGCACCAACAATCCCCTTCAAATTGCCCAAGAAAAACCGCTTCTTGAGCCTTCCACGAACAGCTGCTTTTATCCTCCATCGGGTTGGATTTTCGCCTGGCAGTCGACTACCATAAGGCCCCAGTCTGTTAGAATGTATACTGAAAGCCTAGCTCTTTTTGTATGAACATTTTATTTTGAAATAAGAATCACATGATCATTGTTTGCACTTTATATATTTATTATATGTGTGTGCATATTGTCTAATATTTTACATTGTAGATAACATGGTGCTTGGTGTGGCACAGAAGATCATGTTATCAGTCCCTTATAAAATATAAGTAGAGGCTCACAACCAAGATGGTTTTGGATAAACCATTGGCATGGTTGTAGTGTAGCTTGGTATTGTTTTATCTTGAACATAGAGTTACACTAGTACACTTAGGTGTATTGAGCAGGACCGACATAGAGGTGATTCAATTTAGTGCTGACTACATAATTGAATCGGACCTCGGATATTATGTTGTACATGCTCTTAATCCCGATATAATAACGGGCACATGTACTTAGTATTTATTTCTTTGATTTACCAGTGGGTGAGATTTAGATGGATTAAATCAATATGCCCGGTAAGTTGGGAAATAATATTATTTACATGGTGTGCCGTTGATTATAGGAGGAAACCGTGTCCTATATATTAGGTTGATGATGTCCCCTTGAGGAGCTCATAAGGTTCATCATGTAAACCCAGCTGGTTGACTTAGTCAACATGATGATAAGGTTGAGTGGTACTACTCGAGGAGTTAGATGTTGATTAATTGATGGTCAGTAAATCAATTAATTGACGGACATTCGATATCTTAAACACAGGGAGATTAATGTACAAATAATATATGGAGCCCATATTGATTTATGGGGGTTGGTGAGGTAGTTCAATGATGATCCTCTAGTGGAATGGAACATCATTGATGGATCAAGTTTGTGTGGTTCCGATCCATCGGGTGGCCAAGACCCAACTCCTCCTTATGGTCCCTATCGTAACCTAATATAATCCTTGTGAAGTCTAGATCCAAGAATGTAAAACAAAACCTAGAACCAACGGTTGGATTAAATCCATAGATCCGATGGTTAGGATGAAACCCTAGAACCAACGGTTGGATTAAGTCCATAGATCCGATGGTTAGGATGAAACCCTAGAACCAACGGTTGGATTAAATCCATAGATCCGATGGTTAGGATGAAACCCTAGAACCAACGGTTGGATTAAATCCATAGATCCGATGGTTGGGATGAAACCCTAGAACCAACGGTTGGATTAAGACCATAGATCCGATGGTTAGGATGAAACCCTAGAATCGACGGTTGGGATTAAATCCCTAGATCCGACGGTTGGGATAAAACCCTTGATCCGACGGTTGGGATGAAATCCTAGATCCTATGGTTGGGATGAAATCCTAGATCCAACAGTTGGGATCAAATCCCTAGAACCGACGGTGGAGATTAAATCCCTAGAACCGACGGTGGAGATTAAATCCCTAGATCCGACGGTGGAGATTAGAGGAGGCTTAAGCCTAAATTCTAGAATTAGGGTTTGGCTCATCCTTGGTTGGGCGGCAACAAATCTTAAAAGGGATAAGGTTGGTTGGGCGGCAAGAATATAGGAGTTAGTTCCTATATTTTAGGCTAACCAACTTTCTCCTAAATTCTATAAATAAAGGCTTAGGCATTGGGCGAAAATATGTTTTTTGGATTGGAGAATTAGGGTTTGGCTCATCCAAGAGTTGGGCGGCAACAAACCCTAGAGGAGCTAGGGTTTTTGGGCGGCTAAGAAAGTGGGTGGCAAGGTGATTGTTCTCCCTAAGGTTTTTGGCCGGCGCCCCTCTTTCCCTTCTCATCCTTAGCCGGTTCTCTTCTTCCTCCTCTCTTGCTCCTTGGTGCCCGGTGGATCTCCAACAATTGGTGGCCGGTGCTTCTCCAACATCTAGGTTGCCGGCGGCAACAATACAACAAGTTGGCCGGCACTCATCCAATCGTTCCTTGGCCGGCGGTTGCATCAAACTCTCTTGTTTGGTGGCCGGTTCTAGAAAGGAAAGGTTTTGGTGGTTCTTCTCTTTGTTCGCAGCGGACAAGGAAGAGAAGAACGTGATCTAGAAGGCTTCTACTCGTGGAGGATCTTCGTCCACACGTCGTCCACGAGAAGGATAGGACATACGGTAGAAGATCGTAAGGTATAAAGTTTTATAACTTTAATTTCAGATCTGAGCATGTTCTTATATATGATGATTATACATGTGTGTATATGAATATATATTGTATAATCAAGGACCCCGAAGACAAACACAAAAACCGGCGATCCGTCCGTCGTCTCTTCCGCGGCTAACCAACTAGAAGAGTTGTGTTGCTTGAACGACTAGTTTGTTCAAGCGACCACTCGAGTTGTTAGCACGACGACGAAATGGTGTCGTTAAGGAAGCTCATCCCATCCGGATTAATCCTTTCATTAGTGAAAATTTTAATCCGAGGACATGGGAGCCAATGAGCCTCCGAAGCGACTTCCATCAATATGGTATCAGAGCCACGGTTTCCGGTTTTGTGTGTTTAGGATTCGGTTATTTTTTTTTATGCACTTTTCATATATAATATGTGCCGGATAATAGTAGGATATGCGTAGTGGAACTCTTTGGTTGCAGGCATAAGATCCGACTATTATGGCCATGTGTGTGTATGTGAATGGATGTGTGTAAAAAAAAAAATTATTATTTGAATCCTCGGGGTTGACGAGGCTAGATTAGTATTTAATTTTTGTAATTAAATACGGCATTGTTTAGCCGCTCATTTTAGTTTACTTTCGATCTAGATTATTTGTACACTCCTTCGTGGAGTATAGGATCGATGGATGTAAATTAATATGATTTATCTCGGCTCGGAACTCTTTGGTGACTTGCGCACGGGAAAAGATGGAGCGGACGAGGTGGCGACACGACGGGATGCGTATTGGAGAACAATGCCATAATAGTTGGAAAAATTCTGATTTTTCCATATTTATTGCTTATTTGTTTTATATGCATGTTGTGTTTGTTTTTAAAATTCCTCGATTTCAATTTACTAAGTGGGAGAGGGACATTTTAATTAATTCCCGCGGCCTCCATTACAATTTGACGTGTGATGCAAACAAACTTGTGTGTTGGCTCTGAGTGCCTTCCTCCCCGAGGACGGGTTTGTTTGCGGATCACTAGGTCAAATAATGGTTATAGGAAATTATCTAGGAGCGTGTGTACTTCCCAGCAGGTAAGGCACATAATCCAAAATAATTCCCTTAGTATCGTAATGGTGCACACTTAGATGCAAATAAAAATATCCTCCCCATAGGAGTCAATGCTTTTATTTGTGTAGGGCCAAGAGAACCAACTATTAATTTTATTTGTCAAAAGTAAGGTTGACAAGATAATAAAATTAATGGGTAAAACCTCCTCTTACAAATGTAGAATTCATTATCGTCCACACTATCGTGGCATCGATATTCTCGGTGTTTTGAGGTGTTGGTTGATTTGATTTTATTGTTTTGAGAATCAATAATATTTGAAATCTAATATTTTGATCATTGTGATTCTTAGGATTTTCAAATGGCTTTCAACCCACTTGCTATGATACTAAAGGAAACAAACTTACTATACCCAAATTATCTTGATTGGAAAAGAAAAATGGATAGTGTCTTAGCGTCGATGAGTGTCCTCCTAGGGCTGCGAATGATTACGGGAAAAGGAACTTTGGATACAGAATCAAGGCTGCTAGGAAGGAAGCCATGGTTGCTCGGAAGGTTTCTACTTCTGCGAAGGCAAGAAGAAGAAGAAACAAGGTAGAGCAAAGGTGGTGGGAGGACCTCGAGAGGAGTGAAGAAAGCCGAAGGCAAGTGCTTCACTTGTAAGCAGATTTGGACATGGGAAGAAAGACTTCCCCTAAAGAAGAACAAAGGTATATCTTACGCCTTAGTCGTTGAAACATGTTTAGTGGTGTTATCTACGGTGCACGGTGTGTAGATCACGGGAGCCAGCTTGATCATGTCTGCAATTCTTTGCGAGGGTTCGAGAAACCCGACGACTAGTGAGGAGAAATTACAGTCTACATGGGCAATGCTTAGGTGGCGGCTATTGCGATGGGAGATGTTTATTTATCTTTTGATAGGAATAAAGTTTTGGTTTTGAGAAATTGTCTTTATGTACCTACATTTAGAAAGAATTTGATTTGGTTTCTAAATTGTTTGTGGATGGATATTACATTTCTTTTAATGTGAGTTGTTATAAAAAGAAATAGAGAGATTATCTGTTCAGTACATTGGTTGGCAATTTGTATACTCTTGAACCAAAAACTCCCCGATGCATAGAGAAGTGAATAACTCATCTTCTAAGTCTAAAGAGAAAAGAACCTTGAGATGAACGACATATCTTTGGCATCTAAGGCTTGGTCATATTAACCTTAGCGTAGAATTCAAAGGTTGATAGGTGATGGACCTTTGGGTTCATTAGTGGTGGAGGATCTCCCAACCTGCGAATCTTGCTTGGAAGGTAAAATGACCAAGAGGCCTTTCAAGGCCAAGGGTATAGAGCAGATGTGTTAGAATTGGTTCATTCGATTTATCTTGATCCTATGTCTATCCGAAGAGGTGGTTTTGAATATTTCGTCTCTTTTATAGATGATTATTCAAGATATGGATACATTTACTTGATGCGCCAAGTCAATGCTTTGACAGTTCAAAGAATTCAAGGTGATGTGGAGAAGCGTCAAGGTAAAAGTATCAAGACATTACGATCTGATCGTGGTGGCGAGTACCTCTTGGGAGAGTTTAGGAGTTACTTATCGAGGTGGGATTCAATCCCAATTGTCACTTTGCACACCCAGTGAGAATGGTGTGGCGGAGGCGAAGGAATAGGACTCTTATGGAGATGGTCGGATCGATGATGAGTTATTACAGGTTACTGTTTCGTTACGGGGTATGCACTGGATCGGCAATGTACACTCTGAACTTGGTTCCATCTAAATCAGTACCTTCTACCCTGTGAATTGTGGGTGGCAAAGCCTAGTCTGAGATATATATTCGGATATGGGAGTCGGCACATGTCTTTGAAGCGATCTTTGGTAAGTTGGAACCTCGTGCAAAGTGTGCATGTTTGTTGGCTACCCTAAGGAGCGAAGGTGGTTTGTTTTATAATCCTAGAGATCAGAGGGTGATCGTTATCATGAATGCCAGATTTCTAGAGGAGGATTATGTAATGAACCACAAGCCCAGAGTAGGATTGTTCTTGAGGAGTTGGCGGAAGTCACTTGATACCACCGGTACAGAGGAGACACCACAAGTCAGCGCACAGCGTGTCACAGGCATACAGGGAGGCACCTGCGTCGTAGTGGGAGGGTTGTTAGACAACCCAGATTCATGTTTTTGGGAGAGTCTTGGACTTAGTCACTGGTGAACATGAACACGATCCTGGACATATGATGAGGCACTCCAAGATAGAGATGTTGTATCTTGGCAAAGTCGATGAATTGAGAGATAGAATCTATGGATTCTAATCAGTCACAGGAGCTAGTAGAACCACCCGATGGTGTAAAAGCCATTGGATGCAAGTGGATCTACAAGAGAAAGAGAGGAGTAGGCGGAAGGTTGAGACCTTCAAAGCTAGGCTTGTTGCGAAAGGGTATACTCGGAAGAGGGTATCGATTATGAGGAGACCTTTTTACGATAGCTATCTTAAGTCTATCCGATTCTCTTATCTATAACTGCTCATATGGATTATGAGATTTGGCGGATGGATGTCAAGGCGACTTTCCTTAATGGAAGTCTTGAGGAGAACATCTATATCACGGCAACGGAGGGATTCATTGCTAAAGGAAAGAGCATCTTGTATGTAAGCTTAATCGGTCCATTTATGGATTGAAGCAAGCTTCTAGATCTTGGAACATCCGCTTTGATGAGGTAATCCGGTCATATGGATTTATTCAAAGTCGGATGAGCCTTGTGTATACAAGAGATGTGCGGAAGCGTAGTGGTGTTTCTTGTACTATCGTAGATGACATTTTGTTAGTTGGAAACAATATCAAAGTGTTATCGAGACGTAAAGTATAGTTGTCCAAAGCAGTTTGACATGAAGGACTTGGGAGAAGTGGGACACATCCTTGGGATCAAAGTTATAAGGGATCGCAAGAAAAGGATGTTGTGCTTGTCTCAAGCTTCATACATTGACACTATCCTTGCTCGTTTTAGCATGCGAGAACTCAAGAAAGGTTTTCTACCTTTTAGGCATGGAGTTCCTTTATCTAAAGAGATGTGTCCCAAAACATCAAAGGAGATAGAGGACATGAAGGCGGTTCCTTATGCTTGTGATAGGAAGCCTTATGTATGCTATGCTATGTCACGAGACCGGATATCTGCTTTGCCAGTGGGCATGGTTAGAAGATATCGAGTAATCTGGAGAGGACATTGGAATTGATGTAAAGCATATATTGAAGTACACGAGAAGGACTAGGGATTATATCTTTGGTTTCTTAGGCGGATCAATTAGTCCTGTGGGTTACACAGTTGGATTTTCAATCGGATAGGGACAAGAGTAAGTCTACCTCGGGGTTTGTGTTTACTTTTGGAGGTGGAGCCATAGTATGGAGGAGTGTCAAGCGAAATGCGTGGCGGACTCTACCATGGAAGTGAGTATGTGGCGACCTACGAGGCTGACCAAGGAAGTATGGCTCGGGAACTTCTTGATGGACTTGGATGTGATTCTGGTTTGCCCGGAACTATCACAATTTATTGTGATAATGATGGTGCGATTGCAAACTCGAGAAACCACGAGCCCATAAGGCAAGTAAACACATAGAGCGCAAGTACCACCTTATACGAGAGATCGTAAAGCGAGGAGAAGTTGCTGTTGCCAAGATTGCATCAGAGGATAACCTGGCGGATCCATTCACTAAGGCCCTTCCAGTAGCGTTTGATAGGCATGTGGAGGACATGGGGATCGGATGTATGGCATGTGATGACACTTAGTCTTTTAGTATAAGTGGTAGATTGTTAGGATGTATACTGAAAGCCTAGCTCTTTTGTATGAACATCTTTATTTTGAAATAAGAATCACATGATCATTGTTTGCACTTTATATATTTATTATATGTGTGTGCATATTGTCTAATATTTTACATTGTAGATAACATGGTGCTTGGTGTGGCACAGAAGATCATGTTATCAGTCCCTTATAAAATATAAGTAGAGGCTCACAACCAAGATGGTTTTGGACAAACCATTGGCATGGTTGTAGTGTAGCTTGGTATTGTTTTATCTTGAACATAGAGTTACACTAGTATACTTAGGTGTATTGAGCAGGACCGACATAGAGGTGATTCAATTTAGTGCTGACTACATAATTGAATCGGACCTCGGATATTATGTTGTACATGCTCTTAATCCCGATATAATAACGGGCACATGTACTTAGTATTTATTTCTTTGATTTACCAGTGGGTGAGATTTAGATGGATTAAATCAATATGCAGTAAGTTGGGAAATAATATTATTTACATGGTGTGTCGTTGATTATAGGAGGAAACCGTGTCCTATATATTAGGTTGATGATGTCCTTTGAAGACTCATAAGGTTCATCATGTAAACCCAATTTGGTTGACTTAGTCAACATGATGATAAGGTTAGTGGTACTACTCGAGGAGTTAGATGTTGATTAATTGATGGTCGATAAATCAATTAATTGACGGACATTCGATATCTTAAACACGGGGAGATGGATGTACAAATAATATATGGAGCCCATATTAATTTATGGTGGTTGGTGAGGTAGTTCAATGATGATCCTCTAGTGGAATGGAACATCATTGATGGATCAAGTTTGTGTGGTTCCGATCCATCGGGTGGCCAAGATCCAACTCCTCCTTATGGTCCCTATCGTAGCCTAATATAATCCTTGTGAAGTCTAGATCCAAGAATGTAAAACAAAACCTAGAACCAGCGGTTGGATTAAATCCATAGATCCGATGGTTAGGATGAAACCTAGAACCAGCGGTTGGATTAAATCCATAGATCCGATGGTTGGGATGAAACCTAGAACCAGCGGTTGGATTAAATCCATAGATCCGATGGTTGGGATGAAACCTAGAACCAGCGGTTGGATTAAATCCTTAGATCCGATGGTTAGGATGAAACCCTAGAACCAACGGTTGTGATTAATTCCCTAGATCCTATGGTTAGGATGAAACACTAGAATCGACGGTTGAGATTAAATCCTAGATCCGACGGTTGGGATGAAATCCTAGATCCGACGGTTGGGATGAAATCCTAGATCCGACGGTTGGGATGAAATCCTAGATCCGACGGTTGGGATAAAATCCTAGATCCGACGGTGGAGATTAAATCCCTAGATCCGACGGTTGGTATGAAATCCTAGATCCGACGGTGGAGATTAGAGGAGGCTTAAGCCTAAATTCTAGAATTAGGGTTTGGCTCATCCTTGGTTGGTGACAACAAATCTTAAAGGGATAAGGTTGGTTGGCGGCAAGAATATAGGAGTTAGTTCCTATATTTTAGGCTAACCAACTTTCTCCTAAATTCTATAAATAAAAGGCTTAGGCATTGGGCAAAATATGTTTTTGGATTGGAGAATTAGGGTTTGGCTCATCAAAGAGTTGGGCGGCAACAAACACTAGAGGAGCTAGGGTTTTTGTGCGGCTAAGAAAGTGGGTGGCAAGGTGATTGTTCTCCCTAAGGTTTTTGGCCGGCGCCTCTTTCCTTCTCTCTCATCCTTGGCAGTTCTCTTCTTCCTCCTCTCTTGCTCCTTGGTGGCGGCGGATCTCCAACAATTGGTGGCGGTGCTTCTCCAACATCTAGGTGGCGGCGGCAACAATACAACAAGTTGGCGGCACTCATCCAATCGTTCCTTGGCGTGGTTGCATCGAACTCTCTTTTTGGTGGCGGTTCTAGAAAGGAAAGGTTTTGGTGGTTCTTCTCTTTGTTCGCAGCGGACAAGGAAGAGAAGAACGTGATCTAGAAGGCTTCTACTCGTGGAGGATCTTCGTCCACACGTCGTCCACGAGAAGGATAGGACATACGGTAGAAGATCGTAAGGTATAAAGTTTTATAACTTTAATTTCAGATCTGAGCATGTTCTTATATATGATGATTATACATGTGTGTATATGAATATATATTGTATAATCAAGGACCCCGAAGACAAACACAAAAACCGGCGATCCGTCCGTCGTCTCTTCCGCGGCTAACCAACTAGAAGAGTTGTGTTGCTTGAACGACTAGTTTGTTCAAGCGACCACTCGAGTTGTTAGCACGACGACGAAATGGTGTCGTTAAGGAAGCTCATCCCATCCGGATTAATCCTTTCATTAGTGAAAATTTTAATCCGGGGACATGGGAGCCAATGAGCCTCCGAAGCGACTTCCATCAATCCCCTACAAATCGCCCAAGAAAAACCGCTTCTTGAGCCTTGGACTAGCCTTGAAGGACTGAAGAGCACCAACAATCCCCTTCAAATCGCCCAAGAAAAACCGCTTCTTGAGCCTTCCGCGAACAGCTGCTTTTATCCTCCATCGGGTTGGATTTTCGCCTGGCAGTCGACTACCATAAGGCCCCAGTCGACTGCCAACACTGTAGCTGTGAGACAATGGCTCAATCCACGTTGGACAAGTTCCAACGGTAGATTTCACCACCGATCGCCAACATTGGCCGTCCGATCGCTAACGCCATAGCCGATCGCCTACCGGCTATGGAGCATTCTCGTGGCTCAGAACTCAACTAGCAATGACCATCGTCTTGGTAGTCGATCGCCGTCGACATCACGACTACTCTAATGAGCAATGTCGTGAGCAATTTCACTCTCTTAAACGGCAAATGAACTCGTCAACTCACACGCAACAAAACCGCCATAATGCTCCGACTGCCAACCTCAAAAAATGAGGTTTTAACCCAAGTATGATTCCCCCATACTTGCTAGACCACCCTTAGCCTAGACCTAAGCCTTCTAGCCACCTCCATCAGCCTCATGCCTCTCGGATCCCTCCAAGTCATCCATGACTTGTTCATCCATCGCGCTAGCCTTCAGGTGCTTCCATCGTCTATGTCATGCTAACGGTGTCTACACCGCCAAGGCACATTGGACTTATGCCGCTAAGACTCCGCTTGGACTTTACGCCGCCAACCATTGGACTTATGCTGCCAAGACTTCACCCTTGGACTTTATGCCACCAATATCAAACCCCTTGGACTTCTCAAATGCCAAGACTCAAGCTTGGACTTCCCCTTGCCAACTCATGTTGGACTTTCCATGCTAAGATCCATGCTTGGACTTTCCCTTGCCAACCCATGTTGGACTTTCCATGCCAAGACCCATGCTTGGACTTCCCTTGTGCAAAGTACTCAAGACTTGGACTTTCCCAAATTGCCAAGTGTCCCACTTGGACTTTCCATGCCAAGTACCCATGACTTGGACTTTACCTTTCCCATAATCACATGGTCAACCCTAGTCAACCATCAAAGTCTCCCTCGAGTCAAACTCGAGTCTGGTCAATTATAACCTGGGTTGATTGTATAAACAGTCTCCCCAAAAACATTAACCGCCATCAATGTCAAACATCAATGTCAAACATCAAAACATCACTCGAGTCAAACTCGAGTCTGGTCAATCGTGACCTGGGCCGATTGCACCAACATAATACACATCGTAGAAATGTTAGAAGCATAGGATAAATCAACATAATAAATATTCGATTTTCTAAATCCAACTAACATGCAATCATTCAAGCTCTTGTGTCTAATTAAGAATTTTGAGGATTTAAATCTACCATATAACCTGCATCACAAAGTTGACTAACACTAAGTAGGTTAAACTTCATGCTTTTAACTAATAAAACTTTGTGAATGATAATTTTAGGGGATACCTCATTTGTGCCTTAATCTAAAATCTTGAGCTTTCCACTATTCCCAAAAAACACGGTTCCCTTATTAATGTAGTTGATTGTGGAAAACTTGCTCACATCTTCGGTCATATATCTTGAGCAATCGCTATTCACAATCCACATACTTGGTCCACCTACCTCATTGTCACTTGATGATGATTCGCCACTTGACTCCCCTTGACTTGTGCTTTCGGATTCATCTTCATGTGCCATCAAAGCCATGTGTCGGGTGATGTGGGATAGCTCATCTTCATCTGACGTGTGTCCCATGTTGTTTGAGCTACCATGGCTTTCTTCTTCTTCTTTTCCGGGCAATTTGGCTTGATGTGCCTCTTCTTGTTGCATCCATAACAAGTGACATTAGTGTTGAAATATAAATTACTGCTATATTTACCATTTGAGACTTGGAAGATCTTCTTTATATCCTTATTCTTGAAACCTTTGATTTTCCTACAAATTTTTGACATAGTGGGTCATCTCGGTAGCCGACATGTCTCCTTCACTACTTGATGACTCATCCTCGGATTCGGATGATGAAGACTCCTTCTTTTCCTTCTTCTTCTTCTCCTTCTTCTCTAAAAGAAAAGCTACACCTTTCTCCTTTGAATACAAGTTAGCTTGCTCATCCAACTAAAATTCACAAAACAATTCATCTAGTTTAACTAGTGAAAGGTCTCTAGATACCTTATAAGCATCAACCATGGATGCCCATAAGGTGGTTCTAGGAAAGGCTTGAAGTACATACCTTATCAAGTCTTGATTACCAACTTTCTCACTTATAATATGAAGTCCGTTGATGATCTCCTTGATTCTTCCATGCATTTGGCTCACCGTTTCATTCGTCTTCATGGTGAAGGTTTGTAGTTGACCAACTAACAAATCCCTCTTGGCTCTATCAATTCTTTTAACCCTTCATTGAGTTCAATGAGCTTCTCGCAAAGCTCCTTGTGGAATTGAATGGTCCAACATCGCTTAGTTTCTCCACAGAAAGCTCGCATTGAAGTGTGGTTATTGCTTTGCTATTTTCTTGAGCCTTCTTGTACATTTTCTTTGTCCAATCCTTGATTGGGATAGGTGATCCAAGTTGATCAATCGGTTCTTCATATCCCTTGACAACACTAACCCAATTTTTAATATCATTCATTAGGAAATACATCATCATGCCTTTCCAATATGCGAAGTCATCGCCGTTGAAGAGCGGTGGTCGCATAATGCTATGCCCCTCTTGAAAGGCCATTGTGATGCTTCAATTGATGGTTAAATCTTCCAAGCGAACTGAGCTCTGATACAACTTATAGGATCCTTTGGAATGGCTAGAGGGGGGGGGGGGGTGAATAGCACTTCTTCTTTTTCTATAAAAGTCATTAGCGAAAGCAATAGAAAAAACACAATTAAAAACGAAAACATAGAAGACAACCTAACACGAGTATATAATGTGGTTCAGAGATGATGCTCCTACTCAATGACAATCCGTAAGGTGGATTACCCCAAGCAAACTTTCACTAAAGTCTCCTTTTGATGAACACACCAAGGTGGAGAAGCCTTCTTACAATGCACACTTACACAATGATTGAAATGAACTTAGGAAGAAGAGGTTAGAAACACTTGAGAGTGTAGAGGAAGACTTGGAGAGCTTAGGATGAACATTTTGAATGAAATCATCAGCCTACTCCAAGCTCCCTTAGCCTCCTTTTATAGAATTTGGCTATTTTTGTCCGTTGGTCCCAACGCCAGTCAACTGTTGCATACCAACAGTCGACTGGTGTTACTATTGATAGGATCCAATGGTTTTTGACAAAGCCTGATCGCAATTGTCACCACTCAATGAATAATTGATCAGTCGACTGCTCTTATCATCAATCGACTGGTCTCAACCTAGTCGACTGAGTAGTCAACTATCAACCATTTTGTGCCCACGTTAGTTGATTGCTCAAAATATCAGTCGACTGCTAGACCATGACTCAGCTTCTCGATCCGAGTTCAAGTATGCCAATGTCGTGCACCTATTGTGTTTGTCAAGCCGCACATAAATCAGTCGACTAGTGTTATACACCAGTCTACTGCCAAAGCTTATGTTCCACTATTGACCCGTAGTTGACTACTTGACCAGTCGATTGGGTCATAACTCCAATCAACTACTCATGTCTTCTGGACCTTCGAGTGCTGAACACTCGAGACCAGTCGACTGGTATAATATGGCAATCGACTGACACACCTTAAGTATGATTAGTTCATACTTGAGAACACACCCTAAGTCTAGACTAAACCTTCTAGCTTCTCCATCAACCTTGCACCTCTAGGATCCCTCCGAGTCCACAACTCTTTTCATCCTTTTGCTTGCCTTCAAAATCTTCCTTCGGTTTCGTCATGCTTTGGGTCCCTCCTTTGCCAAGGTCCTGCTTGAACTTTACGCCACCATGACTACATGCTTGGACTTATGCTGCCAAGACTCACCTTTGGACTTCTCTTGCCAAGGCTTCACCCTTGGACTTTCCTTGCCAAGTCTTCACACTTGGACTTCCTTTTCCAATATTCCCACTTGGACTTTTCTGTCACTTAAATATTCATCATTTTTAGATCACAATTATTGCCTAACTTCAAATAATTATCCAAGTATCAAAATACATTAATACTTGGGGCATTGTTGCACCAACTCACGTCACGGTTGACCAAAATCGAGTGGGACTTGAGTAGAGTTTTGATATTTTACAATGGTTTTGATCATTGTTTGATAATATTGTTTGATCATATATTGATCATGTGACTAGTGGATGATTGGGATATCCAAAGTCATATGAGAGAGATTATTTGGAGAAGATTGTTAGAGCAATCAACCTCGGAAGTCCAAGTTTGGATACTTAGCAAGGAAAGTTCAAATATGATTATTTGGTAAGGGAAGTCCAAAGGTGAAGTCTTGACAGCATAAGTCCAAGTGTATAGTCTTGATGGTGTAAAGTCCAAATGAACTTTGATAATTAGAAAGTTCAACATGGAATTGGCAAGTAAATTCCAAGAATGGTCTTGACAAGGGAAAGTCCAAGCATGGTCTTGGCATGGAAAGTCCAAGCATGGTCTTGGCAATGGGAAAGTCCAAGGATGTAGTTTTGGCATAGTCTTGGCGGAGTAAGCTCAAATGGATCTATGCAAGAAAGTCTAAGCATTGAGGCTTGGCAATGAGAAAGTCCTAGTGTGAGGTTTTGACAGCATAAAGTCCAAGCATGTGGTATTGGTAGTATAAGTCTAAATGAACCTTGGCAAAACACTCGGTTAGCATGACATAGCCAATGGAAGCACCTGATGTCACGGCCGCCCTTTCCCAGGGTCCGGAGGGGCGGCGCGACGCGATCGTACATACATACATCGTACTACTTATAGCGGAAGACTTTAGACATATATTTTTTTTTCTTTTAAACATAAACATGCATTGTCATTTCGTAGGTACTTCTTCTTAACATAGAGCATGCATCATTATTTCATAAGTACTTAGTGCTTAATTCAAATCCATAAACAAATCATCTTAAGGAAAACATGCATAAGGGACATAACAGATCTCTTCCACCATGCCACTGCCACACACACCTTGCCCCTCCTGCTGCTCCCTTTAGTTTATCCACCCTTTACCCTTATCTGCAGTACAAGGGAACATAAAATATAAGCACATAGGCTTAGTAAGATCCTGTCCTACTCACAAAAAAAACATACATCGACATTAAGCATAACATGTAAACATTCATAACATATAAGCAAACATAACATGCAACATATATGACATAAGCAAACATAACATGTAGCATATGTAACATAAGCAAACATAACATGCAACATATATAACATAAGTAACATATCATGTACATATATGACATAAGCAAACATACCATGTAACATATATCTCATAAGCAACCATATCATGTAACATATATGACATAAGCAAACATAACATGTAACATATATATCATAAGCAACCATATCATGTAACATATATGACATAAGCAAACATAACATGTAGCATATGTAACATAAGCAAACATAACATGCAACATATATAACATAAGCAACATATCATGTACATATATGACATAAGCAAACATACCATGTAACATATATATATCATAAGCAACCATATCATGTAACATATATGACATAAGCAAACATAACATGTAACATATATATCATAAGCAACCATATCATGTAACATATATGACATAAGCAAACATAACATGTAACATATATATCATAAGCAACCATATCATGTAACATATATGACATAAGAAAACATAACATGTAGCATATGTAACATAAGCAAACATAACATGCAACATATATAACATAAGCAACATATCATGTACATATATGACATAAGAAAACATACCATGTAACATATATATCATAAGCAACCATATCATGTAACATATATGACATAAGCAAACATACCATGTAACGTATATATCATAAGCAACCATATCATGTAACATATATGACATAAGAAAACATAACATGTAACATATATATCATAAGCAACCATATCATGTAACATATATGACATAAGCAAACATAACATGTAGGTATATGCAGGATGCTCTTCGAAAACATATATCATAGGTATTTGAACATAACTCTCAACATATTGGGCCCGGCATTGTACCACATCATCATCATCATAGCGTGCATCCCTAAATAGACCCGAGGTAGCAAGTCTCGAACCTACTAGGTTACTAGGCCCGATCTTAGTCCGTCGACCTAGGGGACATCATCATAACATAGAAGCCCATCCTAGGCCCGATCTTAGTCCGTCGGCCTAGGGCATCTGGGAGCCCATCCCGTACTAGGTTCATACTATGACCATCGACCTAAGGGCAATCATAACATAGAAGCCCATCCTAGGCCCGATCTTAGTCCGTCGGCCTAGGGCAACTTAGGAGCCCATCCCTTTGGACCTTGTTAGGGTCCTGGTACAAGCGATGCAGAAGGTAAAATACATACATGCTTCTTATCATAACATATCATATTTCATTTCATAAACATATCATATTTCATTTCATAAACGTATCATATTTCATTTCATAAACATATCATATTTCATTCCATAAACATATCATATTTCATTTCATAAACATATCATATTTCATTTCATAAACATATCATATTTCATTTCATAAACATATCATATTTCATTTCATCAACCTATCATATTTCATTTCATAAACATATCATATTTCACTTCATGAACATATCATATTTCACTTCATGAACATATCATATTTCACTTCATAAACATATCATATTTAATTTCATAAAAATATCATATTTCATTTCATAAACATATCATATTTCACTTCATAAACATATCATATTTCACTTCATAAACATATCATATTTCACTTCATAAAAATATCATATTTCATTTCATAAACATATCATATTTCATTTCATAAACATATCATAAATTTCACACACATATAGGGCATGACATAAGGCATAAACATCATGAGCAAGTATACATGTGTTGGTGCAATCGGCCCAGGTCACGATTGACCAGGACTCGAGTTTGACTCGAATGATATTTTGATGTTCGACAAAAATATATGACAATGTAATTGTCAAGGTAAAGTCCAAGTCTTGAGTACTTGGCATGAAAAGTCCAAGTGGAACACTTGGCACATGAAAAGTCCAAGCATGGCTCTTGGCAATGTAAAAGTCCAACATGGGTTGGCAAGGGAAAGTCCAAGCTTGAGTCTTGGCATGAGAAGTCCAAGGGGTTTGATATTGGCAGCGTAAAGTCCAAGCGGAGTCTTGGCTGCGTAAGTCCAATGTGCCTTGGCGGTGTAGACACCGTTAGCATGACATAGCCGATGGAAGCACCTGAAGGCTAACCCGATGGATGAACAAGTCATGGATGACTTGGAGGGATCCGAGAGGCGTGAGGCTGATGGAGGTGGCTAGAAGGCTTAGGTCTAGGCTAAGGGTGGTCCAACAAGTATGGGGGCACCATACTTGGGCTAAAACATCATGTTGTGCCATATAATGATCCGTGGACCAAGTCAACTAGGGTTTGAGTGGAAGTAGCCGATCGCCCGAGGTGGGCGGTCGATGAGCTAAATACCGATCGATCGTCGTGTGATCACCGATCGGTGCTCGATTTTGGCCACGAGATGGAGTCTCACTCGACCGCTGCGACGAGCAGCCGAGTGATGCCTCATCAGTCGACTGATGTCCTAGCCGTTGGATTTTTCCAGCGTGGATTACACCGTTGTCTCACAGCAACAGTGTGATCAGTCGACTGATGGTCCCGAGCAGTCGACTGATCAACCTTTTCCAGCACAGGTTGAAGCTATAAAAGGAGCTCGTGATGGAGGAAAAGATAGTGATTTTCTTAGGCAAAATTGAAGGGGGAAGTTGGTGCTTTCCAGTCCTTCAAAGCTAGTTCAAGGCAATCAAAGATCAAGCAATCAAAAGCTTTTGTAAAATGTTTTTCCTTTACTTGCATTTGTATTTCATTATCGTATTTGCTTGTATCTCTTTGATTATTGTTGAAATCATTATTGAACGAGGTTTCTCCACCTCCGGATTGTTCCGAGAAGGAGTGTTTATTAGTGGTTGCATGTGCATCACTAGAGCTCGATCCGTGGAGTAGGAACCGTGCAGTTCCGAACCACGTTACATACTCGTGTTTGCGTATTTCGTTATTGTATCATATCTATTTCCACTGCGCACTAACGAAATTGTAGAGATGAACACGCGATCGAATTCCATCTACGAACGGTCAAACGCTATTCACCCCCCCTCTAGCAGCATCAAATATCCTACAATTGGTATCAGAGCCTGGTGGCTCTTCAACGGATTAACAACCGGGAGAAAGATGCTAGAGGGTGAAGATGGAATTCTAAGACAAGCTTGGATGGGATATCAACACACCTATCCCTTATACCTTCTATGGACAAGAAGGATTCAATCAATGAAAGGTGAGGATTGAAGAATTCTTGATGATGAAGGACTTTGAAGAGTGGGGCATTTTGATGGAGGGATTTCAATATCCAAAAGGGCCCAAGGGAGGAATTCTCAAGATGAAGAAGTGGACCGAGGAACAAATCCAAGAGTTTGAAAAGAATACAAAGGTAATTAAATTCTTGGTTGATTTGGTTCCTAATAAAATTATGTGTGAGCTAGGTGAGTACAAGGATGCCAAAGAGCTTTGGAGTCAAGTGGCAAAATATCATGAAGGCTCACAACCGGTCCAAGAGGAAGAGACCGAAGAGGCTAATTCATCATCCTCACAAGAAAGTGAGGAGTCAACCTCCGGATCAGAGAAAGAAGAGGTGGAAGAAGTATCCACTTCTAGGATTGAGGAGATTAGAGCATCCTCAACACTGGAGCAACAAGAAGTAACATCTACATCTGGTCAAGAGGAAGAACAAGCTCAAGAGATCCTCACCACCGAACTAGGTAACTCAAACACTCAAATTTCAAATAAAATCCATATATTGTGTTTTGAGTGTAGGGAGTATGGGCACTACAAGAGAAAGTGCCCAAAGAAGGTTAAGAAGACTCCTCCGGTGCCTAAAAGTCAACAAAAGTCAAAGGATGCCGATTCCCCATCATCTAAAGACAAGGAGCATATCATTTGCTTCAAATGTCGGCAACCGGGATATTACCGAAATCAATGTCCTAGGGAGAGCAAGAAGATCCAAGAAGGAGTATCACAAGTAGGGGGAGCTACTAAGGCAAACCCTAAGGTATATTTTCATAATGCTCATTCCTTAAATTCTAAACAAAAGCATGCTAGAATTAATTCAAATAACTTTGCTACTACTCATGAATCGAAGCATGCTAGGAATGATAACTCTAGATTTATTTCAAAGAAGGAGAAATTTGGGACTAATGTCCCTAGAAATGTCATTCCTAAGAAAGCAATTAAGAAAATCGAAAACCATTTAGGTATCAATTCCAATAAGGGTAAACATATGTCTAAGGTAAATGGTAATGCCCAAAAACCTAATCAAAAATCATCTAGGCAATTAGAATTAGAGAACCAAGCCTTAAGGTCAAGGCTTGAAAAACTAGAAAAGACCCTAAATAAGCTACAAAATCAATTTCAAGGGTCTAATGGTCAAAGTCAAGGGTCAAGATCTCAAAGTCAACATCTAGGACCCAAAAGACAAAAGTCAACCAAGGGCAAGAAAGGTGTGGGTCACAAACCTAAGCCTAAGGTGACTTATCATTGTGTTCCATTTGACTATGGAACACAAACTAGGTCTAGTAAGACCAAGGTTGCAAGGGGAGTTACCTCTAGAGTCAACCTAGGTAAGACCACAATGACCAAGGCTAACAAGCCTAGGAGGGTCATTAGGAAGGTATCTAGGGAGGTTATTCCTAAGGAATACCTAATTAATTCAATGAGCTCAAATAGATTTTGGGTTCCCAAGAGCGTGATTGATTCACGTTAAATGGATTAGAATGTGCCAACCATGATTAGATGAGTAGTTAACTCAACCATGGTAAAGGTGGCACTTTAGGTCATTTTCAAGGTTATGGTTACCTTGGAAATACATTTGAGCCTTAATCCTAAAGGATTTTAGGATGTGTCAATATATTTCTTGAAAACATGAAAATCAATAAAATTGGCACAATCTAGATTTAGAGGTCATAGTGTGTAACTTTGATTGTTGGCACACTTTAGAAGTTCATGTATCAAGAAAAGTGTGTTTAAGATGTAAAAGTAACATCTAGAGTGATACTCAAGTGTCACACAACTTGATGTCTTGTACTTACCATGCTTCATATGTTTCACCATGTGTTTGCATGGAAGGAATGTCTAGGATGGATTGCATCTCACAAAACAAGTCTTTTACCTTGATTGTGTATTTCAACACTTAGAAAGGGTGAGATGTTAGGATTTGGAAATCATTGGATGTTAATGTTTGCCAAAATGGAATAAAACATTAAAATACATTAACGAATACATGAATATAAGTGTAACATCAATATGTTCGATATACAAGATTAAACATGTTAAAATGGAATAATTTAGATGAAGAAATCGAGATTCAGAAATCAGATATCTCGATCATATGTAGCGCGATACGATCGGAATGAGTGGCGCCAGACTCCCGATGTTCAAGCAAATGATCGATGGGATACATCAGTCGACTGATGGTACTGTTCACCGAGGCTGAGGGGCATCAGTCGAGTGCTCGCGCATCAGTCGAGTGGTGACAACACCAGTCGACTGATGAGCCACATCACTGATCGATGTTATCAGAGCACGCCATAGAAGGTTCAAGATCGATTGTTGAGCCGAGGGCCGATCAGCCGGCTCAGAAACCCGCTAATAAACGAATCACCGATCGATGTCGCGATATCACGATCGATCGCGATTTTATAACGCCGAACCGCTAGGGTTCTGCGTCTTCACGCGACGCTCCTTCGTTTTCTCTTCTCTTCTCCGATCGCCAACCTCCTCTCCGATCACTCTTTCCAGCCGTGCCAGCCGCCCAAGCCTTAGGTTTGATAGCTAAGCTTCTCCTCTTGCGTTTTTCACTCATCTAAAGCCTTAGTTCACTCATTTCCAGGGTTTGTTTCTCGTTTCCAATTAGGGTTCCGACGTCTGAGTCCTCCGGCGAACTTTCCGGCGACCCTCAGCAATATCCGAGCATTCCCTCATCACACCTCCAAATGGCACCTAAGTAAAAATTTTCTTACCCAAAACCCTAATTTTCCTTTCCATTGTAGTTTATTTTTATCTAATCATGTATTGTTGTCCTTGCACGTCATATCATTACATGTTAGTAATATATGAGAGATGTCCTAAGGCAATCGCCTTATGTATGAACCATTTATATGATAAATGAAGATTCACTATTTGAGTATACATGTTTCATGTATTTGATTGGATCTTAAACTCATTTACTGAATGTCCACGATGCGATTCACAGCATGAGAGAATTTGTGATTGGATCACAACTAGTGAGTATCTCTACATGTGTAATTGTGATGTATCGGAATTATCCCTAGTCGATGAATTGATGGATTTGGACACCATCAATTCTATCGAGACTAGCACGAGGTATACTCCTTGGTGTATCCAAGCAGCTGATTCTCACTGGCTGGAGACATTGTGATGTCCGGAGTTAATCGTGGATGCTAGTTATGGTAACTAGTTCATTGGAGTGACCAGCCGTAAGACTTCATATGGTTCTCTGCATATATAGATATGTCAATGAAGTTCTTACTGTGGCTTAAGTGCGATGTTCCTTTGACTTGCGGTATTCAAGTCATCTTGATCATGGAGACTTATGCTTTGACATCTTAAGCAAACATCTCTAAGGAGATGTGGACCCGGGATGATTGGGTATAAGTCGAAGTGATCGAAGGTGTTTGAATAGCCTATAAAGGATTCACCACTCCTTGAGAGGAGATGTATACCCATGGCCTCTCGTCGGATTGTTACTAAAGTCTTTGGCCAAAGCATTACATGTTTAGAGTAAGGTACTCTTCGATACATGTGCAGTAACTAGAATCCATAGGACGAGGAAATGATACTTGGGCTAGGTGTGACGTAGTCAGCCTAGTGGGGACTGACACAATAGACCATGTCCTGAACCAAGTGGGTATAAGATGAGTGAAGGGAATGGGGCACGATTCATTCGAGCTACTGAAGGGTTTCAGAAATAGTTCTGGATCAACCGTTGATCTTTTCGGTTAATTGAGGATCATGATGTACTACTAGGTGCCACTCATGATCGTTCTATAATTAATGGTTAATTATAGACGGCCAACATAAACCGAGAACCTATTTGGTCACACGCACAACGAGTGTAATCCAAAGGATTTAAAATGAGCTTGAGAATGGGATTCTCGCATCGAGAGAAACTAGGTTTGGTTGGACCAAACATAAAGCGAGCATGAAATCGTTTCAGTCGCAATGGAAGCGTGGATGGGCCGTGTCTTATGAAGACATAATGGATGAACCAAAATGGTTTGGTTCTAATCCAATGGAGGAGAATAAACCAAAGGGGTTGGTTTATTTTAAACGAATGAACCAAAAGTTGGTTCGGTTCGTTTTAACTTAAAATAAACCATCATGGTTTGGTTTATTTTAACTTATCTTAATGGAGCGGGTTAACGGGCCTAATGGTTATGATCCAATAACCATTAAGAGAATTAGTTCTCTATAAAAGAGGGCTTAATGGATAATTAAGCCCTAATCCAAACCCTAGCTTGGAGTTGCCACCCAACCTTGTTGTGCCGCCCAACCTCCATTGCCGCCCAGCTGGTTGTGCTGCCGTCTAGCTCCTTGCCGGCGTCCAAGCTTCAGCCGGTGAACCCTCCGGTGACCCTCCGGTGATCTTCCTAGGCCTCGGTGAAAAGGTGAGCACTTGGCTTCCTTGTTTTGGCCGGCGCCTACTCCTCCACCAAGCTGTCCAGTTTTCTGGACAGCTTCTTCTCCTCTCGTCGGAGCGTCGTTTGGACGGCGGTTAGAGCTCCGACAGCGGCTAACTTACCGGGGATTCGATCTCCGGTAATCCTCTGAGGTAGAGGACGAAGGATTCGTCAATTGGTTGATGAATACCTCTCCGGAGAAGCTAGTTTTGAGAACTCGTATTAGGATCCGAATTTGGATTCGGATCGTGATCATCTCTCGATCACGTCGTCTTCAACACGAGGCTAGTAACCCGTACGAAGACGAAGCTCATGGCTTAGCGAAGTCATCCCGAGGAACTCGGCGTGGATACGGATAGAGACGATTCTAGCGAGGATCGTTCCGGTTGATGTCGTTCCCGCTACATGTCATACGAAAGGTATAACGTAGATAAATTTCCTTTTATTGCAAATTTAAATTTATGATTATGTCTACACTTGTTGTAATATGCATGCATGTGTTGTGTGTGTTGTAATAAATGTAGATTTATTATTTTTATTGCTTCCGCTGTGTTCATGTTTACGAAACATGATCGAACACACACACGCCGCGGTGCCGGAAACCCAACATTACATTGCATTCATAATAGGAGAACCCGTAGGAATGATCCACCTGAGGGTGAATCTTGATTGTACCAACCTATGTTGGTTAGGTACATCGATAGAGACTTTTTCAATCGCTACTGTAGTGATATCATGGACTTATTTGCATACTATCATCTCATGAAAATTGTCTTATGCACACATCCTATTAACGATGACCTCCTTAAGGAATTTTATCAGAACCTAAAGAAGGTAGACAATGGCCCTACCTACACTACTCACGTTGCAAAACGCGATTTAGAGTTCACTCTTGCGATACTGCAGGAGTTTCTCGAGTGTAAGCCATCGGATGACACCTTCATCTTTTACCCCACCTTTGATGCTCCTTTACCCGAGCCATTTGACCATATTTCTTTAGAATCCATGCATGAGCATATTTTTGGTCATCCTCGTCCACCGGCCCAGAACTTATTCCCTATTAGTGAGTTATCTGCACCTGACAATGTACTCTACAAGGTCATTGTTGGGTGCTTTCTTCCTATCGTCACTCGGGGTCTGGCCAAGATTTAGCCTCCCCATCTCTTTCTACTATACGCCATGCATAATAGGTTAGACATAAACTTTGCACTAAACATGTTTCATTGCATAGTGCATTTCATTTCCCCTGTACAAGGGAAAGTGCATATGCCATATGGTCACATTATCACCGCATGGCTAGAGTCTGTAGGCATCAACATTCACAGGGGTTCTCTTAGGGCACTCTCTGAGGTGTATGACTGCATATCAATTCGCAACTTCTCGTTAGCGAAGTTGCGGATGGGGCCTGGACAGATGGAGTTGGCCCCTCGACCACCACCCAGGGCATGCAGAGAGCCTCCTCTGGTACCCAGAGATGCGGCAGAGGACTATGAGGATACAGCCGCCGCTGATGAGAGGATGTTGCCAGCGGATCATCGTGGCCGGGTCCATCGGATCGTCTTGGCGGTGAGTCAGATTCGGACTATCGTGAGCGGTCGACTCTAGGCCGAGAGATCTTAGTAGGCCAAGCATCCATGGGCACATGTCTTGGTCAGATGGAGGAGCGATACATGCAGATTACAGAGTCCTAGAGTCGTATCGAGCAGCGTCAGCTCGATATGTATGAGATGATGCGGGCTTGGACTTTGAGTCAGCAACCTCCTCCACCACCACCTCCTGTAGACGACTAGATTTAGAGATTGTTAGATTTCTTTTGTTTTTCAGTTTTGTAGTGAGATTGAGTATATCAAATCTCCATTTTGAATGTAAAAATTGAAATCCTTTTAAATTGAATGAAATTTCTGTTTGTGAAAATCATGTGTGTTTGAGTGTGTATTTGTATTAATGTATTAGTTTATTAAAATTGTTATATCATGACATGACATGAAATTTCATCTTATTATATAACATGTCATGTCATTGGTTGTGATTACCTTAAATGTCATGTGTTTTTTTTTATTCTCATCATATGCCATGACATCATGATCATTGGTCATGTTTTTATTTTGCTATCACTATGCCATGATCATTTCATGCATTAATTTGGTTGAACATTGATTTAAGGAAAATGGCATGACTTGAAGTCTCATTTATAAGGGAATCAAGTAGGGTTGCCTAGGAAATGCATGAAACTCTAGATAAAATGAATCAAAACCCATATCTCACATCACATTGACATGTATGTGTATTTATACACCCTAGATACATGTGAGATGCTAGGATAATAAGTTAGGTTCAAGGTGCATAGGTAGTGCTTCTAGATGAACTCAAACTTATTTTAATTATCACCAAGAATCATAAGGAAAGCTAATATACAAGTTATGTATATTTAGCCAATAAATTATGGTTCAAAATAGGTTTTCAAAAACATTTTAAAATCAATTTAGAAAACCTTGGTGAAATATATCTTTTGATAGCCATCATCATTGTAGAAGTTGATACAAAGTGGATCAAAAACTTTAAAGTTTTAATAGTTTTTGAACTTTGTACCAATCTCCTATTTCAATGATAAAAATATTTTTCCAAAATTTTTCACTAATTGTATGTGTGATAAGTAATATACGTATCAAGTTTCATGATTTTTTGATTTACGTAGAATTACTTATGAATTTCCAAAAGTCGAGTCAGATTTTTATCGATCATCACCTCTACAATGCAAATGATCGATGGGCGTGTTTGACTGATCAGAATAAGTGATACACTCGATCGTTGCTTTGTGCCGATCGATGGACACATCACCGATCGTAGCCGACATGAGTCGATCGATAGCTCGATTTCGGGGTAATCAAAGTTGTTTAACCCGATTTCAGCTGCGGTTAAGGTCACTAACCACTCCTAACCCTAGGATATGCTTTGGGAAGCATGATGAAGGGTGAAAATCCATTGGATATGGATTAGGAGAGGTGTTTAGGGTTTGTATCAATTTTAAGGTGTTGGGAAGTTCAATGTTGAATTTCTAACCTTAATTTGATGGTTTAGAGTTCCTATTGGCTTAGGGACTTCCCAAGGACATTGTTGGTGCATTGGTCAAGGGGGAGCAAGCCTTTAGGTGGAGGTATCCATCTTGGAGTGATGGATGTGTTTTTCATTCTTCTTGAAAGGGAAAAGGTTATCAATTGGTAAAATTGATGGATTTTTAGAAACCCAGTTTGGAAATTGGGAGAGTGTATAGGATTGCCTCTCTTGAGTGATATAGGACTTATCACTAAGAAGATGGTAGGCATCCTAGGTATTTTTGGACTAAGGGGGAGATTGTAAGATCTCATTGGGACATGAGACATTGACCTCCTTGGAGAGAAGACCTTTTGATGTATGTCAAAAAGGGGGAGAATATGTTTGGGAAAATATTTGGGATCACCAATTTGGAATAATTGGTAAGAGACTTGAGTTAGCGGTCTAACTCAAATGGTTTGGTTTTTGTCAAACAACAAAAAGGGGGAGATTGTTGGTGCAATTGGCCCAGGTCACGATTGACCAGGACTCGAGTTTGACTAGAATGATGTTTTGATGTTCAACAAAAATATATGACAATGTAATTGTCAAGGCAAAGTCCAAGTCTTGAGTACTTGGCATGAAAAGTCCAAGTGGGACACTTGGCACATGAAAAGTCCAAGCATGGGTCTTGGCAATGTAAAAGTCCAACATGGGTTGGCAAGGGAAAGTCCAAGCTTGAGTCTTGGCATAAGAAGTCCAAGGGGTTTGATATTGGTGGTGTAAAGTCCAAGCGGAGTCTTGGCGGCGTAAGTCCAATGTACCTTGGCGGTGTAGACACCGTTAGCATGACATAGCCGATGGAAGTACCTGAAGGCTAATGCGATGGATGAACAAGTCATGGATGACTTGGAGGGATCCGAGAGGCGTGAGGCTGATGGAGGTGGTTAGAAGGCTTAGGTCTAGGCTAAGGGTGGTCCAGCAAGTATGGGGGCACCATACTTGGGCTAAAACCTCATGTTTGAGGTGTGCCAGTCGACTGGTGCCATGTGGCAGTCGACTGGACCAAGTCAACTAGGGTTTCGATGTGGAAGTGAATGTAGCCGACCGCCAGAGGTGGGCGTGATCGATGAGCTCAGCCGACCGATCGTGTGAACAATGACGTGCTCGATTTTCGGCCACAAATAGAGTCTCACTGACTCACGCGACGAGCAAGCCGAGTGATGAGTCATCACCGATCGTGATGCTCATGATCAGTCGACTGATGTCCTAGCCATTGGATTTTTCCAGCGTGGATTATGTTAGGGCAATCTCTTGCCGTAATATGGTTTTGATGGTGTGGCAAAGGGTTTAAGTTAGTTTGATATGTTGATTTGATATGTGCGTTGAAGTCGTGCAGGACTTAGTAATTCGCACATGGAGCCGTGGCGAGTTTCACATCTCATGACTCGTGCCTTGAGTCGGTGAAGGATAGCTTTGCGGAAGCCATACGCTTGGAGCATCCGAGGGACCGCCGGACGAGAAGCTTGGAGTGAAGCCGGAGGAAGTAGACTTCGAGGCAAGAGACACGAAGGAGCATTGCAGAGTCGTGCGCCTGATGCTGTCGAGGGACGTGGCCGAGAACGAAGAAAACTTCAAAGGCGAGGGACTCCGAGAGATGAGAGTGAGCGATTGTAACCCGGAGAAGGGTAGCTCTTAGGTGAAACTTGGCCATTTGGCTAAGTGTCGGATGGGTTTTCGACACCGCCGATCGCTATGTCATGGCATAGCGATCGCCGAGTCGAGTGAGTTCGACCGGTATACGATCGATCGGATTGTGGCGCGAATGATCGCCATACATGGGCGATCGCTAAGATTATCACCGATCGGCCAAGGCAACAATGATCGATCAATAGGGTTTCGCCACGAATCCGTCAGAGCCGTAGCGATCGGTGATGAGGTCCATCGACCGATCGCTAAGAGTTCGTTGGACTATAACGGTCGAGATCCGGCGTGTTCGGAGGCCATTATAGTGGCGACGATCGCGCCAAGGCGGCAATGATCGATGGCGGCCAACGGGAAGAAAAACAGCCCTCTCTATAAAAAGAGAGGGTGTAAGCCTTTGAGAGGCTAATGCTTATGCTCTAAGTGATCTTCCTAGTGCCCCACAAGCTCTAAACTCTTCTTTCTTGCTTTTACTCCATTCTATTTGTAAGAAGAGTGATCTTGATTGTAAAGGTTACCTCCACCTAGCTTGGTGCAAAGGAGAGACCATTTAGTGGATTGGTTTAGCGGAGTGATTCACCGAGGACGAATCGGGGACCGTGGATTAGCGGCGTAGCCGTGAACCACGTTACATTCCTTGTTAGCGTTTGTTTTCTTGTATTTCTATTTGCTTGTCTTTATTAGTCTTCCGCTTGCGCTAATTAGTTTTGTAGACGAGCAAATACCGGCATCCAAACGAAAAGGGCAATTCACCCCCCTCTAGCCGACCGTACCGATCCCTTACAAGTGGTATCAGAGCCGAGGAAAGCTTGTCGAGGACTAACCGCCACAACAAGCAACTTTTAAAATGGCCGGCTCCAACATCCATCCTCCAAAGTTTGAAGGAGAATTCGCTTGGTGGAAGAAGCGAATGGAGGTATTTTTCGAAACGGATTTTGATATAATGATTACAATGGAATCCGGTTTCGTTTTGCCTAGGGATGAAGAAGGGAAACCAATCGAAAAATCACGATGGACTACGAAACAAAGAGAGGAGCACCTTGCGAACTCAAAGGCAAAACATCATCTTTTCAATGTGCTCCCCCAACAAGAGATCAACCGGATCGGAGAATGTGCTAGCGCCAAAGAGATGTGGGAGAAGCTTATAGAACTCCATGAAGGCACATCCGAGGCCAAGCTAGCAAGGAGAGACCTCCTCCGCTCCCAACTATCCAATATAAAACTAGAAAAGGGAGAAAAGGTAACCTCACTACACTCTAGGTTTAAAGAAATTTTAATTGGGCTAACAAGTGTAGGTGAGAAGCTATCAAACCGGGACATGCTCATGAAGGCTATAGATGCCTTTCCCCGGTCCTCAAAGTGGAGCTCCATGGTGGATTCGTTCTACATCTCCAAGAACTTGGAAGTAAGTACCTTGGAGGAATTTTTCTCAACAATGGAGCTTCACGAAACTAGGCTTGAAGGAATACAAGAGGTGTAGGGAATTCTTTATGCCAAATGGCATATGCGCAACGGAAAAATTAGGATCCCTTCCAAGTGATCCATGCGAAAGCAAACTCGTATAAAATAAATTTCTCTAAACCAAGCCTATCTTATAGGAGAGGATTACCTTTGTTGCGTGCCCTTGTTAATCCCGCTTCTTCCTTTTGTTTGTTGGATCTTTAGCACGTTCAAGTGTCCGTGCCTCTATATGTATCCACACGAGCAAGCTCTTGTCTCACAAAAGAAAACTAGAGGAGCTCTCCTTTACTTCTTGCTAGAGAAGTCCCTAAAGGAGAGGAAGCTAGGGAAAAAGAGAAGGGAAGAAGAAGACTACTCTTCTTGCTACACTCACGAAAGCCACACAACAATAAGCTCTCAAGCTCTCTCCAAGCCTCAAGCTCCCAACAACCACACCCACAATTCATCTTTGGCCGGCCACTCCATGGAGCCTTTTATAGGGTTGGAAAAACCCTTCCACCTCCTTCACATTCAATGCAATCCATTGCATTGAGACACACTCAAAAAGGATTTGGCTTCCTTGTTTGGCCGGCCACTTAAGGAGACAAAACCATTTTGTTTCCTTCCACCTTATCTAGCTTAGGTGGATGCTTAGGTGGCATGCTTATGTGGCATGCTTATGTGGCATTCTTATGTGGCATTCATGCATGTTGAATTAATCTTATTAATTCAATTAAGCTTATGTTATCATATTGAATTAATCTTATTAATTCAATTAAGCTTATGTTATCATATTGAATTAATCTTATTAATTCAATTAAGCTTATGTTATCATATTGAATTAATCTTATTAAATCAATGAGGTAACATATTGAATTAATCTCATTAAATCAATTAGCTAAAATTCTTATTAAGCTTAAAGTCCAAAAACCATTTTGTACTTAAGCTTATTCCCAAATTATTCTAGTCAAACTAGAATACTCTAATTCCTCTAATTATCATGCTTTGTGTGTGACCCTATAGGCTCTCATAACGCTGGCAAGTGGACCTAAACTCTTTAGATACACAAGCAATGAGCATCTAACAATACATCATTGCTACCCAAGTTACGAGATAAGTCAAGATCCGACTAACCTTTCCGTGACTACTATAATATATGACCGTGTCCTTCTATCCTTGATATCAGATTGATCAATGAGGCATAGACCGTGTCATCCTCGATCAATCTATGTGTTTCTTGATCCCTGAGTAAACTAACTCAAACAAATGAGCTCAATATCTCATATTGACTCATTTGAGCCTGGCCATGCGTTTTAGTAGTTCTACTCAATCAAGGGGCCCACCGATATCACTCTCGCCATATGAGAGGGATAGATCCCATCTACATCACTCACATCCCTCCGCATAATTTGTTATATACCCAGTAATCGCCTTTATGGTCCACCCTGTTACGGGTGACGTTTGACGATACCAAAGTACATAACTCCTTATGTAGGGAACCGTAGTGACTTCAGGTCTGAGGACTATTCATACCAATAGTCACATGAGAAAGTTTATGACACTCATATAACGATCCATGAAACTTTCTCATGGCGGGGTCGGGCAAGATATATTCTCTAATATATACCCATGTGTCAACTTGATATCATATATCCATGACTTGTGAGATCAAGTCATCAATTGACCTACATGCTAGTCTTTATGTATTAATATTGCCCTTGCATATTAATACTTGACTAGAACATTTAGAAAGTGTTCTCTACACCTCTCATAATCAATTCACAATTGATGTGTCAGAGATAAGAACCTACTTTTCTAGGGCATTACTATATTTAATTTAGTTGGCACAAGCAAGACTTAAATATAATAACCAATCCTTTGCCTTTATAGAATATGATACAAAATGTTCCCTATTCAACCATCACATGATTGGTTCTTAGGGCTATAACTAACAATCTCCCACTAGCACTAGTACCAATCACTATGATATCTAATACCTAGTGACCTAGTGTGACCATCATGCTTCCTCCGTGCCAAAGCCTGGTCAATGGATCCGCGATGTTAGCTTCGTGCATTACTGCATATCCTCACATCTCCTCTATCGATGATCTCTCGAATGAGATGGAAGCGCCGTAGTATGTGTTTGGTCCGGCCGATGTGATCGAGGTTCCTTAGCTCGTAATAGCCCCATTGTTGTCACAATAGAGGTCTATTGGATCTGCAATGCTAGGAACTACCCCAAGTTCATCTGATGAACTTACGAGCCAACAACCTCGCATCGATGCGCAATATACTCCTTCTGTTGTAGAATCAAGAATCGTGTCCTCGCTGAACTCTTCCACACGCCCACCATTCACCAAAACACGCACTCGATTCATATCTATAGTCATCCTTGTCTGCTTGGAAGCTTGCATCATCAGTAACCCTTTACATAGCTCCTCATTGCCTCCAAATATCAGAAATATTCTTCGCTTCTTCGTAAGTATTTAAGAATATTTTTGATCGCTATCCAAAGTGACTTTCACCGATCCGATCGTATCTACTCGCCATGCTCAAAGCATACGAGACGCCGTGACGAGTACAAAGCATGGCGCATATGATAGACCCTATGGCGCATGCATAAGGGATCTTATCCATGCGATCTCTCTCTCCTTAGAAGAGGGACATTGAGTCTTTGAAAGACTCACACCATGTGATAAAGGAGGAAATCCTTTCTTGGAATTTTGCATAGCAAAACGATCTAGCACTTTATCAATGTATATACTCTGACTTAGGCCAAGTGATCTTTTAGATCTATCTCTATAGATCTTGATGCCTAGAATATAGGCGCTTCACCTAAGTCTTTCATCGAGAAACAATTCCCTAACCACATCTTCACAGACCGGAGTGAGGGAATATCATTTCCGATGAGAAGTATGTCATCTACATACAAGACAAGAAATACAACTGTGTTCTACTATTTCTCTTGTAGACACAAGGTTCATCTTCATTCTTGATGAAACCAAACTCTTTGATTGCATCATCGAATCGAAGATTCCAGAGAGGCTTGCTTTAGTCCATAAACTTTGCATACCTTTCCAGATGCTTTGGATCTTCAAAACCTCAGCCGTGTCATGTACACATCCTCGAGTAGCTTTCCATTGTAAAAGCGGTTTTGACATCCATCCGCCAGATCTCATAATCGTGGTAGTCAATAGCAAGTATGATCCGAATGGATTTAAGCATCGAATCGGTGAAAAGGTTTCATCATAGTCAATACCATGAATTTGTTTGAATCTTTAGCCACCAATCTACCTTTATAGGTATGCTTATTACCATCCATGTCGCCTTTTTACTTTAAAGACCCACTTACACCCAATGGGTTTTACCCTTCGTGGATCAACCAAGGTCCATACTTGGTTAGTGTACATGGATTCCATTTGATCTCATGGCCTCTAGCCATTTCTAACTGGCTCATCATAGCTTGATAGGATGTAGGCTCGCCAAGATTGACAAGCAATACATCACCATTGTACCAAGAGAAAAGAATATCTCTCGGGTTGACGACGGATCTGTCGGATCTACGAAGAGGTTGGTCTACTTGAGCAGTGTTTGTTCCAACTCTTTGGGCAACAATTTCTCATCCACAACACTTTGTGGTTCCTGCTCATTTTCCATCGGCCTTAGTGTTATCGTCATCTTGAACTTCTTCAAGATGAATTTTACTCCCACTAGTTTTTCTAGAAATAAATTCTCTTTCTAGAAAGACAAAGATTTCCGCAACAAACACCTTGCCAAGTGTGGATTGTAAAAGTAATATCCCTTAGTTTTGGGATATCCGACAAAATAACACTTATCTGATTTGGGTCCTAGTTTATCTGAGACTTGACGTCTTACATAAGCTTCACAACCCCAAATCTTTATAAAAGACATGTTGGGACTCTTCCCAGTCCCGATCGTATCTGGTGTTGTTTCTACGGCTTTTGATGGGACGCGATTAAGTGTGAAAGCTATCTCTAGAGCTAGTCCCCAAAAGGAAGTAGGTAGATCACCTGCTCATCATTGATCGTACCATATCTAATAGAGTACGATTTCTCCTCGATACACCATTCCATTGTGGTGTTCCAGGGGAGTGAGTTGGGATATTATCCCACACTCACCAGTGATCACGTAAACTCTTGACTAAGGTATTCACCACCTCGATCCGATCAAGTAGCTTGATACGCTTACCAAGTTGGTTTTGTACTTCATTCTTGAATGCTTTGAACTTTTCAAAGGATTCTCGACTTATGTCTCATCAAATATAAGTAGCCAAATCTACTCATATCATCGCTGAAAGTAATAAAGTACTTATAGCCTCCTGCTTCGACATTGAAAGGCCCACATACATCAAGATGTATGAGTCCTAACAAGTCTGCCGCTCTCTCCATGTCCACTAAATGGAGTTTTAGTCATCTTTCCTAAAAGGCAAGATTCGATACCTCATATGATTCAAAATCAAATGAGTCCAATAATCCATCTTTATGGAGTTGGGATATGCGTTTTTCATTTATGTGACCTAGGCGATGCAAGCGTAGAGATATGTTTGGTTCAATCATTCGATTTGAACCGCTTGGTATTTACGTTATAAATTGGGTTTTCTAAATCTAGAACATAGAGACCATTCATAAGTGGTGCATTACAATAGAACATTTCATTTAAATAAATGGAACAACATTTGTCCTTTATTATAAAGAAAAAATTTTTCTTGTCTAAACAAGATACGTAAATTATGTTCTTTGTCAATGCAGTACATATAAGCACTCCTCTAGTTCTAAGATAAGCCCAAAGGGCAAAGACAAAGAATATGTTCCTACAAATACAAAGAAGAACTTTTGCGCCATTGCCTACTGTAGGTCTACTTCGCCTTTTGCCATTTGTCTACTATTTCTCACCCTCGCACATTATTACAAATGTGAGATGCACATCCAGATCTAATACCCATGTAGAAGAAATAGATAGATTAACTTCTATAACGTGTATACCTGAGGCAGAAGTCTCACTTCTTTTATTCTTTACTTCCTCAAGGTAGACTTTGCAGTTTCGCTTCCAGTGTCCAGTCTCACCGCAATGGAAGCAGTCCCCTTCCTTAGGTACTTTACCTTTACCCTTTGAAGTGGATGAATTGGCCTTGCCTTTGGCTTGGGTCTTACCCTTGCCTTTGCGCTTACCTTTGCCCTTCTTGACCATTAGTACGTTGCTAACTTTCCTTTTGAGATTCGGTTCAGCAGTTCTTAACATGCTGAGAATCTCAGGCAAAGGTTTATCAATTTCATTCATGTTATAATTCATGACGAATTGATTATATGCTTCCGGCAACGATTGCAGGATAACATCGGTTGCCAATTCTTGGCTCAGTGGAAAACCTAGTCTTTCAAGGTTCTCAACGTACCCAATCATTTTGAGTACGTGAGTTCCTACAGGTGTTCCTTCTTGCATCATGCATGCAAAAAGAGCCTTAGACACTTCAAAATGCTCGTGCCTAGCTTGTCCTTGATATAGTTGTTTCAAATGCTCAACCATATCATAGGCATCCATGTTCTCATGTTGCTTCTGAAGCTCAGAGTTCATGGTGGCAAGCATAAGACATGACACATCTAATGCGTCATCTTGATGCTTCTTATAAGCATCCTTTTCAAGACGAGTGCATGGCGGGTGTTTCAGGTAGACTGCTCTAGGACATACATTATGCTTCTTGTTTGAGGATAATCCTCAAGTTCCTATACCACCAAGAAAGTTCGCTCCATTGCTTGTCCTTCTCAAGGACAGATCGCAAGTTGAGGGGGTGTGTCGTGTTAGATGTCATGGTGATCTACAACATTAAAATGCAAAGTTAAGTATCATACCTAAATCATTTAATTAGGCCTTTAATTAAATGAGGCTCCCACTAAATTCTCATAGCTACTATTTAGCTATAAATTTATATGGGATAAAGATCCACATTATAATTCGTCTTGAGTTAGCTTTGGCTAATCGCCCAAGACGTAGTATAATTAGGTAGGCAATCTTTTGCCAATTACATCTGATGTAACTCTTTAATAGCTTTGGTTAAGTTTTTAGATTAGTTTAGTGTTTATTCCTAAACCAGCTTCCAGGCTGTGGCGAGGCACAGGGGCCTTCTTGGATATCGGAGCAACGACCACTTCTAAGACAAAGCTGATGTTCGGAAATCACATAAAACTAATTTTAAAACTTATGTTCAAAGCTAATATATGCCTCTACTTTCTTAACTAATTAAGAAAACTTAATTAAGTCTTAACCAAGTTTGATAGCGGGACATCACGATTGTCCACTCGCACTCTTCCAAGATAAAATGCATTGCTTTGCTTTGGCAAACCCAATAACAAATGATCGAGGAAGTAGTGAGTACCAAGCTTTGGTAGGCATATCGTTTTTGACTTATTAAGAAATAAACATGTATCATATACATATTAGCATACATCACATATAAGCTAAACTAATCATGCATCACATACAAGCTAAACTAACATGCATCACATACATATTAAACTAAGCGTGTCATGGTTATGCCCCTTATTCTACAATCTTCTCAAGCCAATGAAAAGATTGATTGGTCAACCTAGGGATAGCATCTTCTCCTAAGTGCTTCCTTTTGGTTGTCTTGTGTGTTGACTTCCTCCTTGTAACCTCATCTTCCAATGGACCCTCCATCTTTGTTTTGTACATTACAAAAGGAGAAATACTCGAGTTACATTCGAGTCTAAAACTAATTTTACAACAAGAATTTTAGGAGGAAGGCACGACACATGAATCGTATTTGAGAATTACAACACACACACATTCACAAACCTTTGGGACTAGGCTATAACCATGCACCATGTCATTTAACTTTTAAAGACATTGATATTTTATTATGTTTGACAATTGCTAATGCAATTATCAACTCATAATAAAATTTATCCTACTTCTATATCACATATAAAATAGAGAAAACCTATTTTATACGATCTTTCAAGTGGCTCGATACCATCAGTAGGGAATTCTTTATGCCAAATGGCATATGCAAGAACGGAAAAATTAGGATCCTTCCAAGTGATCCATGCGAAAAGCAAACTCAGATAAAATAAATTTCTCTAAACCAAGCCTATCTTATAGGAGAGGATTACCTATGTTGCGTGCCCTTGTTAATCCCGCTTCTTCCTTTTGTTTGTTGGATCTTTAGCACGTTCAAGTGTCCGTGCCTCTATATGTATCCACACGAACAAGCTCTTGTCTCACAAAAGAAAACTAGAGGAGCTCTCCTTTACTTCTTGCTAGAGAAGTCCCTAAAGGAGAGGAAGCTAGGGAAAAAGAGAAGGACAGAAGAAGACTACTCTTCTTGCTACACTCACGAAAGCCACACAACAATAAGCTCTCAAGCTCTCAAGCCTCAAGCTCCCAACAACCACACCCACAATTCATCTTTGGCGCCACTCCATGGAGCCTTTTATAGGGTTGGAAAAAACCCTTCCACCTCCTTCACATTCAATGCAATCCATTGCATTGAGACACACTCAAAAAGGATTTGGCTTCCTTGTTTGGCCGGCCACTTAAGGAGACAAAACCATTTTGTTTCCTTCCACCTTATCTAGCTTAGGTGGATGCTTAGGTGGCATGCTTATGTGGCATGCTTATGTGGCATTCTTATGTGGCATTCATGCATGTTGAATTAATCTTATTAATTCAATTAAGCTTATGTTATCATATTGAATTAATCTTATTAATTCAATTAAGCTTATGTTATCATATTGAATTAATCTTATTAAATCAATGAGGTAACATATTGAATTAATCTCATTAAATCAATTAGCTAAAATTCTCATTAAGCTTAAAGTCCAAAAACCATTTTGTACTTAAGCTTATTCCCAAATTATTCTAGTCAAACTAGAATACTCTAATTCCTCTAATTATCATGCTCTTTGTGTGTGACCCTATAGGCTCTCATAACGCTGGCGGTGGACCTAAACTCTTTAGATACACAAGTAATGAGCGGCATCTAGCAATACATCATTGCTACCCAAGTTACGAGATAAGTCAAGATCCGACTAACCTTCGTGACTACTATAATATATGACCGTGTCCTTCTATCCTTGATATCGATTGATCAATGAGGCATAGACCGTGTCATCCTCGATCAATCTATGTGTTTCTTGATCCCCGAGTAAACTAACTCAAACAAATGAGCTCAATATCTCATATTGACTCATTCGAGCATGGCCATGCGTTTTAGTAGTTCTACTCAATCAAGGCCCACCGATATCACTCGGCCATATGAGAGGATAGATCCTATCTACATCACTCACATCCCTCCGCATAATTTGTTATATACCCAAGAATCGCTTTTATGGTCCACCTGTTACGGTGACGTTTGACGATACCAAAGTACATAACTCCTTATGTAGGGAACCGTAGTGACTTGTGTCCGAGGACTATTCATACCAATAGTCACATGAGAAAGTTTATGACACTCATATAACGATCCATGAAACTTTCTCATGATGGGTCTTCAGATATATTCTCTAATATATACCCATGTGTCAACTTGATATCATATATCCATGACTTGTGAGATCAAGTCATCAATTGACCTACATGCTAGTCTTTATGTATTAATATTGCCCTTGCATATTAATACTTGACTAGGAACATTTAGAAAGTGTTCTCTACAGCCTCTCATAATCAATTCTGCCAATTGATGTGCTGTAGATAAGAACCTACTTTTCTAGGGCATTACTATATTTAATTTAGCTGGCACAAGCAAGACTTAAATATAATAACCAATCCTTTGCCTTTATAGAATATGATACAAAATGTTCCCTATTCAACCATCACATGATTGGTTCTTAGGGCTATAACTAACAAGAGGAGCCTAGAATTCAACCCTCAAGAGGAGTAGCCTTGATGGCAAACAAAGGGAAGAAGAAGATCGAAGTCCCCTCCTCCTCCGATGATGAAGCCTCTACCTCCTCCATGGATAGCACGGAAGAAGCCTACATGGTAAGGAAGGTAAGGCGTGCATTTAAGAACTTTAGATTTGATAAATCTCATGATAGGAATAGAAGACCAAGGGGGAAGGTCATATGCTATAATTGCCAAGGAGAGGGACATATAAGGGATAATTGTCCCCTTCTAAACAAGAGCAAGGAAGAGAAGAAAAAGAAAGAAGAAAAGAGGAAGAATAAGGGGAGCAAGAAAAAGAAGGAAGAGGAGAAGAAGACAAAGGAAAAGGGAAAGGCTAAAGCTCTCAAGGCAAGGACTTGGGATGATCCATCCTCATCCTCCTCATCATCATCGACTGAGGAGAATGCCTTTGTCACCAATTTGGCCTTGATGGCCTTTGATGACTTGGATTGCTCTTCATCCGAAAATGAAGAATCAAGCTCAAGAGGAGAGAGCTCAAGTGAAGGGGGAGCTTCTACATCCTCCTCATCCGAAGAAGAAGAAGAGGATATGGAAACTATGGTAACGAAAGCTTCTCCTAAGAAAATAGTTTCCATAATTTCTAGTTTAACTAAGGACTTATTTGGAATGAAAAAGAAAAATAAAAGCATGCTTAATCAAATTAAGGCTTTGGAATATAAGCTAGAAAATGCATGTTTAAATAATAATGATACCTCTTCTTGCCATGATAATGCATGCTCACATGATTATATGCCTTTGGATGTTAATGATGCATGCATAGAGGAAAATAGGGCATTAAGGGAAAAGGTAGATTATTTAACCAAAGCCCTAGAGAAATTCACAATTGGCTCCAACACCTTAAAAATGATCTTAGGGAGCCAAAGAGCTAGTTTCAACAAGAAAGGCCTAGGATACAAAGAAAAGAAAAATGAAAAGGCCTATAAATGCCTAATAGCTAGGGGACAAGATAAAAAGAAAGTAATTACTAGGAAATGGATCCCCAAGGAGTATTTAGTGAACCCAATAGGAAAGAATTTATTTTGGGTTCCAAAATCCATCCTTAAGGGTTAGAATAACCCTAGGGTAGTCAACCATATGAACTTGACCTATATCATATTTTGCTTGACTTAGGATGACGGGACAACATTTTTTAGATAGTGTTGGGTGATGATAACGTACCCATAAATAGATAATAATGCTTAAATCATGATGATTGATGTAATTCCTATGTATATTTACAATCATGATTTATGTTTTTGAAATTTGGCATGTTATCATGAGAAATAGGTTTGAATCATGCTTTAGGTAATACTTTATTTAGTATCATCTTATAATACCTAATGCATGACTATAAATTGATGAAAACATGCATTTCATGATCATAATGTGAAATTAAATCATATATGCCATTATGATCATGTAGGTTGTTAGGTTGATACTTAACCATGATAGAATTGCATGAATATATTGGTTAAGTATATACAAATACCCCCTAGGATGCATCTCACACTCACTATAGGCTAACTTGATTGCAAACTTAGCATGGGTGAGATATTAGGATGATACAAATGTTCACTAATGCCTATGGCATTTAGATGGTCATTTAAAGTATCAAAATAGCAATAATAGACTAATCATGGGGAAAGCTTATGTTTAATTCATAGACATATTGCCCAAAGATCATGGTTGGATATTTCATATGTTTTCAAAACAATTCCTTAATCTAAAATCTATGTATTCATGTTTTGGAACAACTCGAAGCAAGACTAGGTGCTAAAATGGATACTAACATGCTCAAAAACTAGTGGTTTTTCAAGTGTTTGGATTTTTGGCAAATCTCGGAAAATATAATGATTTTTCATGAAAAACTATTTTTCCTTGATAGATATACTTAATAGAAATATGTTCCTCAAATTTCATGATTTTTCGAATTTTCTGGAATTTTTAATGCATTTAAAGGAAAATCAAATTTGGAATAAATTGTACGATCGCCATACCGATGTGATCATTGCTCAAAATCAGCCTGCAATTTTCTGATTTCAGATTTTATTCATGTTTTTGGTATTTTCCCTCCATTATACTTGATGCCATGAGCTTATAACTTAGTGTTAATCTTTTTGATGGTGTCAAAGGGGGAGAAATAATTATGTTTAAGTTAATTATTTTAGGGGGGAGAAATATATTTTAGGGGGAGAAATATATGATAGGCGGAGAAAATTTGCATAGAGAGTTTCATGGATTAAGGGGGAGTTGCATGTTGTTATATCATGTTTATCTTTACATGCTTTCTTACCTTAGAATTTATATCAAATGTTTTTACCTAACTTAAACGGATTGCCACACATCAAAAAGGGGGAGATTGTTAGGGCAATCTCTTGCCGTAATATGGTTTTGATGGTGTGGCAAAGGGTTTAAGTTAGTTTGATATGTTGATTTGATATGTGCGTTGAAGTCGTGCAGGACTTAGTAATTCGCACATGGAGCCGTGGCGAGTTTCACATCTCATGACTCGTGCCTTGAGTCGGTGAAGGATAGCTTTGTGGAAGCCGTGCGCTTGGAGCATCCGAGGGACCGCTGGACGAGAAGCTTGGAGTGAAGCCGGAGGAAGTAGACTTCGAGGCAAGAGACGCGAAGGAGCATTGCAGAGCCGTGCGCCTGATGCTGCCGAGGGACGTGTCCGAGAACAAAGAGAACTTCAAAGGCGAGGGACTGCGAGAGATGAGAGTGAGCGATTGTAACCCGGGGAAGGGTAGCTCTTAGGTGAAACTTGGCCATTTGGCCAAGTGTCGGATGGGTTTTCCCGACACCAGTCGACTGCCATGTCATGGCAGTCGACTGCTTTGAGTCGAGTGAGTTCGACTGGTATACGACTGACTGGATTGTGTTGGATCGAAAGTGTCGCTAGAGGGGGGGGGGTGAATAGCGATACGGTGTCGTTAAAAAAAACTTTTGCAATAAGTAAAAAGCAAGTAGAGAGTGCACAGCGGAAATATAAAATAGACAAGATATTTTTACGTGGTTCACAATCTTTCGATTGCTAATCCACGGCCCTAGTGATCCTTGATCACGTACGGAGGGCAATTCACTAAAACCACTCCTCCTCGTTGGAAGTAGGAGCAACGATCACAAAAAGAAATCAAGGCAAAGGGACACTCCCCCTTTCCTTGTTACGATTAAAGCACAAAGACAATTTAAAGAAGTAGAACTTAAATAAATATACCGACAACTCTTATAAGTAGAAGATGTAGCTTTCGTTGTCGGCGGCACTTCGTCGTAGCAAATGTGAGTAGTAGTAGCGGCGTTACGACGGCGTGTTGAGAGCTCTTGATTTCTTATGTGTTTTTTGCTTGGCGTGAACATGTCTATTTATGGATATTGATCTATGAATTTAGACATAGGTAGTGTCCAAGGTGAGGTTCTTATCACCCAAGTCTTGCTCATACACATCCTTTGCCAACTCAAGGATGAGGTGCTTCATCCAACCACCTTGTGCCACAACTCAAGGATGAGGTGCTCATCCAACCACCTTGTGCCACCTCAAGGAGGCCTTCACGCCAACTTGTTGGAGCCATCCAACTTGTGCCACATCATGGGAGCCAACCATCTTGTGCCAACTCTCCTCATTTTGGGCGTCCAAGCTTGATGGTGGTTTGCCAACCATCTTGTGCCAACTCACCTCATTTTGGGCGTCCAACTTGATGATGGTTTTGGATGTCCACCTTGATGCCACATCACCTTGTTTTGGGGGTCCAAGCTTGGTGATGGTTTGGATGTCCACCTTGATGCCACATCACCCTTTGTACCAAAACACGAGTCAAGTCCAAATTCACCCCCTTGAAATTCGAGCTCTTCTCGAGGCTGGAACTAGACCAAAGATTGATCGTAGTAGAGAATCGTCAAAGGGTTTTGACCGCAGCATGATAAGTTAGCTTAAAATATAAAGTACGATGGTTCTAACTAACGATCTCGACCTAGACCTTCCATTGGAGGTATTGGCCTGATCTACGCTAACGCCCTTGCTTCGCTTTCACACGAGCTTACCTTGTAGCCTCGCTTCCGGTCTTCACCCGAGTACCTCGGCCTCCGAAATCCTCTGCGTTGCCGACCACCTCGGTTCCCACCGTGTCGCAGACTTCCGCTCAACTTTAGCATTTCGCACATAATTGAGCTCGTAAGATAACAAATATACCCTTAACTATTGAGCCTTTTGCCATAATCAAAATATCGGTTCGACTTTGGTGCCCACTGCACCAACAATCTCCCCCTTTTTGATTCATGGCAAACCGACACAAAAGTTAAGGAAAAATTAAGCTAGCATAATGATTAAGCATGAATGAGCTAGCATAAAGATTAAATATGAATGAGCTAGCATAATGATTAAATATGAATGAGCTAGCATAATGATTAAATATGAATGAGAAATCTCCCCTTTGAGGTAACCTCCCCCTTGACCGAAGGTGAGTTCTTGAAAAATAATTTTTACTCCCCCTTAATAGTTGCTTAAGTAATCGGAATTACTTAATATAAAAGGTAATAATTTTGTTTACTTTCTTCCCCTTTAATTTTGGTTAATTTTGGTTACTTTTGTGACTTTCTCCCTTTTGCCGAAACTCAAAAATTTTGTATATATATTTTCGGGTGTGTCCGGCCAAGCAAGATCACAATATCTATATATATATATATATATATATATATATATATATATATATATATATATATATATTTTTTTTTTTAAAAATAATAATAAGCTTGAAAATATGTTCATCTAAAATGTACAACTCCGGTTGGACTTGATTGATATAGAATGATCAATAAGTCTTGAAGGAGTTGATTAATTTTAAATAATTATACTCCATGGTTAATGTCGATGAATCCGAATCTACATCTGGAACTGTGAGTAAGGTCCTAACATCTCACGCCTGGGCCTACGCATAAGTACACAAACACATTAGTCCTATGTGTTGTGAGATGTGTTGGCTCCTTAAATCTATAGGTATATGATTTCTAAGGTAAGACTTAGGCTAATTTCATAAAAAGAAGCAAAAGTAGAGTACATATATAGAAAAATTTAAATCCTACTCTATTACGCACATACCTAACTTTCGTCTTAATAAACTAAATTCGGCTTCGGGTAGTGGTTTGGTGAAGATGTCCGCTAGGTTTGATTTGGACTCAACATACTCTAGTTGTATAGTTCCATTAGTTACATGTTCCCTAATGAAGTGGTGTTTAACTTCTATATGTTTTGTCCTAGAATGACATATTGGATTTTTAGTTAAGTTAATTGAACTGATGTTATCTATGTAGGTTTTAATGTTGTTAAAGATTAAGCTAAAGTCTTGGAGAGTGTGCTTCATCCACAGAGCCGAGAGACACACTCACCCATCGCAACGATTCGGCCGGTGGTAGATAAGGCAACGCAATGTCGCTTCCTCGCACCAACTCACTAGACTCGAGCCGAGGATTTGACAACAACCACTGTGCTCTTTCTATCGAGTTTACTACCGCATAGTCGAGTCGGAGTAGCCGATTAGATTAAACTCGGTAGATCTAGGGTACCAAATACCTACGCTTAGCGTGCCCTTTAGATATCTAAGGATACGCTGACTAGGGTTAGGTGAGACTCCTGGCACAGGTTTGTAACCTTGCGCACATACTTACCGAATAAAATGCCTGGGTCGGCTCATGTTAAGTATAGGAGACTTCCTATTGCGCTGCCTATAGTATTTTAGGTCAACGGGTTTTCCTTCTACATCTTCGCTTATATTAACATTAGTTGCTATAGGTGTATTAATTATTTTAGCATCTTGCATTCCAAATCGATTTATTAAGTCCTTAGTATATTTTTGTTGATGTAAATATATTCCATCTTTAGTTTGTTTAATTTGTAAACCTAAGAAGAAACTTAACTCTCCTACTAAATTCATTTCAAATTCACTTTCCATAAGTGAGATGAATTCGTTTAGCAGGATCGAGTTGGTAGTTCCAAAAATTATATCATCTACATAGATTTGGGCTATAAAGATTTCTTTTCCTACGGTTTTTACGAATAAGGTTGGGTCGACTAAACCTTGGTTGAATCCTTTGGACTTAAGATAGATCGAAAGCCTTTCGTACTAAGCTCTTGGGGCTTGTTTGAGTCCATATAGGGCTTTCTTAAGTCTAAGGACATGGTCGTTTATCTAGATTTTCAATCCGGGAGGTTGACTGACGTAAACTTCTTCCTTAATGTATCCATTCAAAAATGCTGACTTGACATCCATTTGAAACAATTTAAAACCTCGATGTGTAGCATATGCTAACAACATTCGGATGGACTCTAGTCTTGCTACGGGGGCGTAGGTCTCATCGTAATCTAAACCTTCGACTTGACTAAACCCTTTTGCGACTAACCTAGCTTTATTTCTAACTACTTCACCTTTATCATCAAGTTTATTTCGAAATACCCACCTTGTTCCAATAATTGATTTTTCTTTAGGTGGTGGTACTAATTCCCGGACTTCATTTCTAGTGAATTGAGCTAGCTCTTCTTGCATAGCAATAATCCAAATGGGATCAAGAAGTGCTTGTTCAATAGTTTTGGGTCTGATTTTGGAAATTAACGAGATTTGACTAATATTTCTTTATGAAGCTCTAGTTCGAACCCCTAAATTTTGATCACCTATAACTTGATTGATAGGATGACTTGGGTTAGGGTCATCTATCACTTGGTCGATAGGATGACTTGGGTTAGGACGAGATTCAAGTTCAAGATCAGAGTCGAGTTTGCTATAAGTTGATTTGCTAGTTGGTTTTGTTAAGGATTGAACGGGTTCGTGTCCTTCGTCGAAAACTATATTAATGGTTTCTTCGACTCTAAGAGTGTCGTGATTGTATACCCTATAAGCTCTCTTGGTGGTTGAGTATCCTAGAAAGGTTCCAGAGAGGTTTTGGATTTGAATTTCCTAGGTAATCCTTAGTGTTTAAGATATGTACCTTGCATCCAAATACCCTAAAGTATTTGATGTTCGGTATTTTATCGTGATAAATCTCGCATTTGAGGACTTTTGGTGCCTCTTACCATATGATCCTATTTTGGACATAGCAAGTCGCACTAACTCGCGCCCAAAATCTATCGGGTAGGTTATACTGCTTAACATTGTCCTAGCGGCTTCTTGTAGGGTTCTATTTTTCCGCTTCGACTAACCCATTTTGTTGTGGGGTTCTAGGACATGAAAACTCATGGTGGTATCCGCTTAGGTTACGTAAATCAGAACCCGTGGTTTCTAATTCACCACCATGATCGCTTCTAAGTCTTTTTAATCTTAATGAGTTCTTTTGATTTGATTAACCTACAAAGATTGATTAGTTGGTCTAGGGTATCATTTTTATGTTTGATAAACCTAACCCAAGTAAATCTAGAATAGTAAATCAATTATGACTAAGCAAAATTGACTACCATTGAGTGACTTAGCTCCATGTGAATCAAATAGATCCATGTGTAGGAGCTCAAGAACACTTTTAGTTCGTTCTGATTAGTTAATTGATGTTGTGTCCTAGATTGTTTACCTTGTTGACAAGCATTACATATTTTATTATCCAAGTTGTTTAGTTTAGGCAAACCTATAACAAGCCACTCGACTCATCTTGTGGACGAGTCTTAAAAGTGCAGTGTCCTAGTCTTGATTGCCATAACCAAGATTCCTCTTCTTGCTGTGTCATAAGACACTTGGTTGAGGAGTTGGGTAAATTTATTGTGTAGATGTTGCTATTCCTAGTTCCTTTAAGTATTATTTTAGATGTTGCATTTATTTTGATTACGCATTCATTTTCTAGAAATATGACCTTATAATTGTTATCACACAATTGGCTTACACTAAGTAAATTATATTGAAAGTTTTCTACTAATAAGACATTTTGAATTGTAAAGTTAGAGTTGAGCTCAATATCACGATCCGATGATTTTGAGCTTGCCGTTATTCAAGGCTACCGATCCTTGTCGTTTGAATCGTAACCGAAAATTTGAGTTGATCCCGGTCATGTGTGGGAGCAACCACTATCCAACATCCATTGATCCTACATATAAGGTAGTTGGATCGGATATTGGAATTACTAAAGGGTTGTTTGTAAGTTTTTAAACCTAAATCATCTCACCAATATCTACATGATCAAAACATGTTATTCCTATGTGTTATTGTGAGATGACTTTCAATTTTACTTGATTAATTTTAATGAATTTAAATTAACCAACATTAGGTTAGATTCGGATTTAGTCTAAGCTCATCAAGTAATCTTTTCAAGAGATTAGCTTCCAGGTCGTGGCGAGGCACAGAGGCCTTCTTTGATCGGAACAACGACCACTTCCTTAGACAAAGCTAATTTCAAGAAATTGATAACTCGACTTACTTGAGACTACATCTTGGTCTAACTAGTTATTTTTGAAAAGAGGCTCCCGAGGCTCAATCTTTTAAAGAGGATTTTAGTTGATTATGAGTCCTATCTAACCATTCTAAAAATAAAGGAAAAACTAAGCATGCAATTTCTAAGACTTAACAAAAATACATTTTGTATTGGCTCCCCCTGGACCATTGAATCGAGTGGGTCTATTCACATAGTGAATTTGGTCCTTGGGAACCCAATACATGTTAGATCCTAAAGTTGAAATCAAAGTGATCTTAGGGACCCATGCTTGGACATTTTTCTTATGTTGGTTTACTATAGACATATATGACTTATTGGTTGTATTTGAGTTAAACCCGAGTCCGGCCTTGTTGTACACGGCCCTTTGTGATCCAAGTAAGAGGTCAAGTCCCTTGGATCCCAAAGTGAACCTTTCCAACGTGTTCCTAAGGTCTTCGACTTGTGTTTTCAAAAGCGAGTTCTCAACTTCAAGCTTTTCAACTTGAGTTGAGTCCTCCTCTTGAATACGAGTAGTCGAAGAGGTTAGGGAGACCTCATGTTTGAGAGGTTAACCTCCTCAATTAGGGTCTCGACCTTGGACTCGGACTTAGCTAGTTTCTTATTTAAAAATTTAATTGCACCATACAAAGTATTAAGTAACGACCGACTTACCCTTAATGATTCTTTTGAACCGGATACGGATCCGTGGCTTGTCTTGAATGGAAGCTCATCATCGGATTCGGACTCGGACTCTTCTTGTTTCGAGTCGTGCTCGGTCGGCTTGGCCATTAGAGCTTGGATATCGCCTTCTTCCTCCGACAACTCCTCCCAAGTAGCGTTAGCGCTTTCTTGGTCTTTGATGCGTTATTCTTTAGCTTTGGGCACTCGGACTTGATGTGACCGAACTCTTGCACTCATAGCATCTAAAATTAGAAGTATTTGAATTAGGTTTAGGCTTACCTTGAGTTGTTGGTCGTTTCGTCTCTTGATCATCTTCCAACTAGATTGACTAGTTCGGATTCTATTCGAGTCTACTTCCGATTCGGACTCGCCTTCTTCCTTCGGGTGGCTTGCTTGCGGGCTTCTTCTTCTTGGAACTCGCAACTAACGCAATACTCTTCTCGGCCTGACCACGTTAGTTTGCTCATGTAATTCAAGTTCAAAACAATTCGCCTAACCTAATTTTAGAAAGGTCCTTGGAGACCTTGTAGGCATCGACCATGGATGCCCACAAGGTGGTCCTAGGAAACGAGTTAAGAGAATACGATAAGGTCGCGATTCTCGACCTTTTGTCCGATGGCATGGAGTTGGTTGCGATGTCTTGATACGAGCATATGTAGTTGAGTTGCGGTCTCGTTTTCCTGCATTTTCAAGTTATACAATTTATTTAAAAGTAAATCTCTTTTACATACCTTCGTGTCGGTGCCTTCGTGTAGTTCCACTAGCTTGGTCCATAAGTCCTTTGCACTAATGAAGGGGCCGACGCGTTGAGCTCTTCCTTGGACAACCCACATTGCAAGATTTGAGTTGCCTTGGCATCGGCTTCTACTTGTTTTTCATGGAATTTGACCATTGATCGTAACCCAAAGATTCACCATCTTCATTAATAGGAAGTGTGAAACCGGTTTGGATTACGATCCACATCTCGATTTGGGTTTTAAGAAAGCATTCCATCCGACCCTTCCAATGAAAGTCATTACCGTTGTAAAGCGGGGTCGGTGCTAAACCCTTCGAGATGGGCCATTTAAAACAAGAAGAAGAACGAAAAAGAATCTTGCAAAACACACACGAAAGAATATTCCAAGACTTTCGTCTTGGATTAGTAATCTTGAGAAGTAAAAAAAATATATATATAAATGTAACTTGCAAAAGAAATAAACAATCAAATGCGAATGTCGTTGAAGTTCGGAGGACAACCTTACTCGGGATCTAACCCAAGGACAACCTTATCCGGATCCTAAAGCCTCTAATGCAATTCTATATGTAGGAGAAGATAAGCAAGTGAAATAATTATACGAAAACAGAAATAAATAAATAAAAATCTGTGAAAAAAGAAAACAAAGCTAGATTGGTGGTTTCACGAATCTTAGCGCCGACTGATACCAATTGTTGGATCGAAAGTGTCGCTAGAGGGGGTGAATAGCGTCACGGTGTCGTTAAAAACTTTTGCAATAAGTAAAAAGCAAGTAGAGAGTGCACAGCGTGAAATATAAAGTAGACAAGATATTTTTACGTGGTTCACAATCTTTCGATTGCTAATCCACGGCCCTAGTGATCCTTGATCACGTACGGAGGGCAATTCACTAAAACCACTCCTCCTCGTTGGAAGTAGGAGCAACGATCACAAAAAGAAATCAAGGCAAAGGGACACTCCCCCTTTCCTTGTTACGATTAAAGCACAAAGACAATTTAAAGAAGTAGAACTTAAATAAATATACCGACAACTCTTATAAGTAGAAGATGTAGCTTTCGTTGTCGGCGGCACTTCGTCGTAGCAAATGTGAGTAGTAGTAGCGGCGTTACGACGGCGTGTTGAGAGCTCTTGATTTCTTATGTTTTTTGCTTGGCGTGAACATGTCTATTTATGGATATTGATCTATGAATTTAGACATAGGTAGTGTCCAAGGTGAGGTTCTTATCCCCCAAGTCTTGCTCATCCACATCCTTTGCGCCAACTCAAGGATGAGGTGCTTCATCCAACCACCTTGTGCCACAACTCAAGGATGAGGTGCTCATCCAACCACCTTGTGCCACCTCAAGGAGGCCTTCACGCCAACTTGTTGGAGCCATCCAACTTGTGCCACATCATGGGAGCCAACCATCTTGTGCCAACTCTCCTCATTTTGGGCGTACAAGCTTGATGGTGGTTTGCCAACCATCTTGTGCCAACTCACCTCATTTTGGGCGTCCAACTTGATGATGGTTTTGGATGTCCACCTTGATGCCACATCACCTTGTTTTGGGGGTCCAAGCTTGGTGATGGTTTGGATGTCCACCTTGATGCCACATCACCCTTTGTACCAAAACACGAGTCAAGTCCAAATTCACCCCGGAACTAGAAATTGCGTAGTAGAATGATCAAAGGGTTTTGACCAGCATGCTAGCTTAAAATATAAAGTACGATGGTTCTAACCAACCGATCTCGACCTAGACCTTCCATTGGAGGTATTGGGTCGGATCTACGCTTAACGCCTTGCTTCGCTTTCACACGAGCTTACCTTGTAGCCTCGCTTCGGTCCTTCACCGAGTACCTCGGCTTCCTCCGAAATCCTCGGCGTTCGACCACCTCGGTTCCCACCGGGTGTCGCAGACCTTCCGCTCAACTTTAGCATTTCAGCACACTTAATTGAGCTCGTAAGATAACAAATATACCCTTAACTATTGAGCCTTTTGCCATAATCAAAATACCGGTTCGACTTTGGTGCCCACGCATGCAACACATCGCATACATGCGTGTTAAGACTCAACATACGGCAATAAATGATATAATAGGGTTTCACATTAATGTTCTAGCCATGCGCGACTTATAGAATACATGAGTCATCGGTCATCATCAGAGTTCCATTGAACAATGCATGACATGTTTAGGCCGTAGATATAATGATCGCCAAAGATAGTCATGATGGCCAACGGAAGAAAAACAGCCCTCTCATAAAAGAATGTAAGCCTTTGAGAGGCTAATGCTTATGCTCTAAGTGATCTTCCTAGTGCAGCTCTAAACTCTTCTTACTCGCTTTTACTCCATTCTATTTGTAAGAAGAGTGATCTTGATTGTAAAGGTTACCTCCACCTAGCTTGGTGCAAAGGAGAGACCATTTAGTGGATTGGTTTAGCGGAGTGATTCACGAGGCAACCGTGGATTAGCTAGCCGTAAACCAATTTGTTAGCTTGTTTTCTTGTATTTCTATTTGCTTGTCTTTATTAGTCTTCCGCTTGCACTAATTAGTTTTGTAGACGAGCAAATACCGACATCCAAACGAAAAGGGCTATTCACCCCCCTCTAGCCGGCCGTACCGATCCCCTACAGATTACACCGTTGTCTCACAAAGAACAGCAGATCAGATTGATTACTTTTCCAGACTCTTACAAAAGGAGCTCGTGATGGAGGAAAAGATAGCGATTTTCTTGGGCAAAATTGAAGGGGGAAGTTGGTGCTTTCCAGTCCTTCAAAGCTAGTTCAAGGCAATCAAAGATCAAGCAATCAAAAGCTTTTGTAAAGTGTTTTTCCTTTACTTGCATTTGTATTTCATTATCGTATTTGCTTGTATCTCTTTGATTATTGTTGTAATCATTATTGTACGAGGTTTCTCCACCTTCGGATTGTTCCGAGAAGGAGTGTTTATTAGTGGTTGCGTGTGCATCACTAGAGCTCGTAGAGCTCGATCCGTGGAGTAGGAACCGTGCGGTTCCGAACCACGTTACATACTCGTGTTTGCGTATTTCGTTATTGTATCATATCTATTTCCGCTGCACACTAAGAAATTGTAGAGACGAACACGCGATCGAATTCCATCTACGAACGGTCAAACGCTATTCACCCCCCCTCTAGCGGCGTCAAATATCCTACAACATGGAGTGACCTAAACTGCATGGAGCTCTATCAATGTTTTAAACACCAAACAACTTATATATATGTATGGTCTAACTAACCACATGTTAATTCTTTAACGTATAAAGCATGGCATGGGACATGTTATCTTCTTCTAACATCAAACATGGTATGAACTCGTTTCAAACCTAACCTAGAGCATGTTATCTTCATCTAGCATCATTTAACATCAAAAGTTATCATGAACTCACCTAAAGCATGGCATAAAGAACACATTAGGGGTCTTGGCCGAATGGTTCAAAAGGGTTTCATGGATCAACCACTTAACCAAACTCATCTAAAACTCCCTCATATTCATATTAATAAAAGATATAGCATGGATCATCATGGTGAGCCCAAGTTATGGTCTAGGCCGAATGGCCCCATGAGTTTTTGAGGTCAACCACTCAACCAAACTCATCTAGAAATCCCTCATCTTCATATTAATACAAGATATAGCATGGATCATCATGTTGAGCCCTAGTTATGGTCTTGGCCGAAAGTTTCTTGCGGCTTTTAGGGTTAAACTCTTAACCTAATCCATCTAGCATCCTATCATCATCATATTCATACAAGGTATGGCATGGATCTTCATTGAAAACTCAAGTAAAGGTCTTGGCCGAATGGTTCATGGAGAATTTGACATAACAACTTCAATCGAAAAGCTACTTGTATGCAGGTGAGGGGATACTTACATCCTTCGCTTTGCTTTTTGGTTGGAAGATAACCTAAGGGAAGCAAACCTAGCCTTCTTCTTGCTTGGATGAATTTCGGACAAAGGATGAGAAGGGGGAGCTTTAGGGTTCGGTGAGGAAGAAGAAGAGAAGGAGAAGATGTCAAGTTTGCTTCCTCATGTCTCCTCATTCCCTATTTATTCACTAGAAGTGTCCCTTACCCTCCCTTACCCTTAACTATCACTTCCCATATTCCCCTAATAGTACAACCCTGCTGGGCTTCTGGTTATTGGATGCATCTTTAGGGCTTGGCTATCTCTAAAGGTTTGGGGTTCAATTCCTAGGCCTTGCATCCTTTTTGGCTCATTTTCTTTTATTTTTGAAAGAGCCCACATAAAGCCCATCATAATCAACCAAAAATTCTTGTAAAATTGCTAGAAATTTTACGGGCGTTACTCCTGAAAGCTAACATGAAGAAAGAGTCATGGACTCGAGGGATCTGAGAGGCATGAGGTTGATGGAGGTGGCTAGAAGACTTAGGTCTAGGCTATGGATGAGTATCAAGTATGAAGGGATCATACTTGGGTTAAACCTCATGTTTGAACTTTACTAGTCAATTGGGGATATGGACCAGTCGACTGATCAAGTGCTTAACACTCAGAAGGCATAATTGACTCAAGCAATCGCTGAAATTATGACCAAACACTGGTTGGGTAGTCGACTAAGGCTCGATAGTCGATTGTGCTTTGACAGTTGACTGGGGGTTTGACCAGTCGACTAACTTTGGGTAATTGATGACCATATATGGGAAATCGACTAATGGCACTGTAGATGTGCATAGATTATTGCATACCAATCGATCAACTAATGTGCCGAGTGGATCACGATAAGATAGTCATCGCTAGGATATTCGTTGGAGTAATCCAACGTGGATTAGTCTGTTGTGAGACAACAACATTTAAGTTAGTCGACTGCTAGGTAAGAGCAATCCACTGGAAGGCAAAAAATCATCCCGAGCTCAGTTTTATAAGGAGACTTTGTGGGGGATTTGGAGCTGCCGGTTCTTGGTGATCTTGAAGGGAAAAAGTTGATGCTTTCTAGACCTTCCAAGCTATTCAAAGCAACTAAAGCATGATCAAGCAATCAAAGCTCATTTGTAAAGTGTTTTCTTTAATTGTATTCATTCTTATTGTAATTGCTTGTATTTAGCTATATTTTTTTATTGTTGTGAGAACTTGTACAAGGTTTCTCTATCTCCAATATCATACCGAGAAGGAGAGGTTCATAGTGAGGGAAGATCACTATAGTGCCGCCGTGAAGTAGTAACCCTAGTTCTAAACCACGTAAAAATCTTGTCTTTTGGTGTGTGCTTGTATTTGTTATTTTTTACTTTATTATTCCACTACATATTAGTAAAAAATTATAGACGAGCACACAATCCATTGAAGAAAAATGAAAATCGCGATTCATCCCCCTCTAGTGCGACGTCCGATCTCCAACAAGTGGTATCAGAGCTAGGCACTCTTCACTAGACTCATTGCTGTAAGAGCAATGTTAGAGGAGATGGAGTTGTCCAAAGATGGATTGGGCATGACATCATGGTTCCACCAATCTTCGACGGCGAAGACTTTGCTTATTGGAAAGGTAGGATGATAAATTTTTTAATGAACAACTTTGACAATTAGCTTTGCATTGTGCATGGATTTGATCCTCCCGAGGAAAAGAAGGGAAGAGTCCTCAAGAATAAGAAGTGGGGTAAGGAGCAAAATTGAAAATACAAAATTAATAAAAAGGTAATGTTAATGTTAGCTAAATCAATTCCTAAGGATTTATTGTATAACCTAGGAGAATTCTATGATGCTAAGGAGCTATGGGACAAGTTGGTTGAGCTCCATGAAAAACCCTCACTGACACAAGATAAGGAGGAAGTCGAGGAAAGCTCATCATCAGCTCAAGAATGTGAGGAATTAGAAGTTGAGAGATGCTCAACATCCGAGGAAGAGGAGGTCTTGGATGTCTCCACCTCTAGGATTGAGGGGGAGGAGAGACACTCAACACCGAAGCAAGAAGAACCCTCTACCTCCGGAGCCCATGAAGAATAAGCTCAAAGTCCTTCTCTAGGTAACTCAAGCATATGTATTAAAAATAAAAATCATATAATGTGCTTTGAGTGTAGGGAACAAGGTTACTACAAAAGCAAGTGTTCAAAAAGAGTAAAGAAGATTCAATCGGCACCCAAGGTCAAGGAAAAGATAAAGGAGGTTGGAGCCCCAATTCGAAAGAGCAAGAAGCATATAGTATGCTTCCGGTGCAACAAAGGAATCAATGTCCGAAGGGGAGAAACCCAAAGAAGGACAAGGTAGAGAGCTCAAATGTAGGGGGAGCTCCAAAGGCAAAGCCTAAGGTAACTTTCAATAATAAAATTTCAAGTATTAATGATAAGAAGCATGCTAGTGATGTATCACATGTTAATACACCTACAATTTATCATAAAAATCATGCTAGTAATAAATATTTTTTTTCATGTGCCAAACATTGTAATATTAGGGATAAGGTCAAGACCCCACCTAAGGATAACAAGAACCTAGGCATAAATCCCAAAAAATCTAGACACATGCCTAGGAAGAAGAGAAATTCCCAAAAGGTCAATAAAAAATAAAAAAAATTGAAGTTGAAAATGGAAAATCAATCTTTGAGGTTAAATCTTGATAAAATGGAAAAGACCCTTCGGAAGATGAAAAATATGATTTTAGGTATAATGGGCAAACCTTAGGTGTTAGGAAGCAAAAACCAACTAAGGACAAGAAAGGCTTGGGTCACAAGCCTAAGTCCAAGAATGCTGACATACCACAATGTTCCATTTGACTATGAAACTAAGTCTAAGACTTGGAAGGTCAAGGTCATAAGGGAGACAATCCCTAGAGTTGACCTTATGAAGATCGAATTGACTAAGGCCTCTAAAAGGCGTAAGAAAGTCACTGACAGGGTTATAAGGGGAGTTACCCCTAGAGTTAGCCTTGAGAAGACCTAAATAACCAAGTCTTCAAAGCCTAGGAGGGTCATTAGGATGGTAGCTAGGGAAGTCATCCCTAGTGAGTACCTAGTTAACCCAAGGAGCACCAATAGGTATTGGGTTCTTAGGAACATGATTCCATCATCCTAGATGAGTTTAGGGTATGTCAATCTTAAATGGATATGTAGTTAACCTAACCATGATAAAGATGACACTTTAGGGCATTTTCAAAGTATTGTAATACTTTGAAAATGAAATGAGATTTATATTCTAAAAGATTTTAAGACGTGCCAATGTAATTTAAGAAGTATGAAAAATCAATCATAATTGACACAATTAGATTTAAAGTCAATGGTGTGCCATTTTGGGTTTTTGACACACTTGAGAAATTGATCTATTATGGTAAAATGGGGTTTATTCCTAGTAAATGACAATTAAGATTGAAATCTAGATATTCTTATAACTTTATATTTTATTTGCCATGATTTATTTGTCATATGTCATGTCATTACATCATGCTTTATATAATTATTTAAATGTCATGATCATGCTTAGATTAAAATATGTCATTTTGTATTTAGGTTTATGTTGGTGCAATCGACCCAGGTCACGATTGACCATACTCGAGTTTGACTCGAGTAGTATTTTGATGTTCAACAAAATTTATGACAATGTAATTGTCATGGAAAGTCCAAGTTTTGAGTACTTGGTGATAAGATCGTCTTGAATCGGTTCACCTTGAAATTCAGTTTGGGAAGGATATTGACGCCACACTCAAGAAAGACAAGAAGGTGAGTGATAAGTCATGGATGTTTTGATAACCACAAGTTGCCTTGATAAGATCAGATTTAGTTCTTTGCCTAAGAACTCAAAGGAAGCTCTCACAATAGAGAAAACTCAGATTTCATTCCACCAAATTAATCCCTTTAACCATACAAGAGTTTTCCTATATATAGACTTAGTGGAAGTTGAAACATTAACCTCTACTACACTTCCCACTAAGCACTAATTATGCACCATTATCATGCATGCATGAATGCATGACATTTATTTTCCACTAATGCAACCACTAATCCCTTTAGGAACTCTTAAAAAGGCACTAAAGCCCACAAAAAGACTTCAAAAGTCACTCTAGAAAAATTCCCCAAAAATACATACGAAAATGATTCTCATGTTGGTTCAATTTCATTTTAGTTGAAGGAATGTGATCCATTTAGTTGTTGCCTTCATTGTGCATTGATCCTCCTTTTCCTTGAGCTCCATTATTAAGCCTTCCAAGGCTTGCTTCAATTTTTTAGTCTTGGACCTTGTCGTTGGTCCTCCAATTCCCTTCAATGCCTCTTCATCCTCGACTTTGTCTTGTAAGCTTGAAACCCCTCCTTAGCTTTCATTATTCCCTCCTTCTTTAGATGAATTCATCCTCGAATTTAAGTCCTTATCACCTACATCAACAGGACGCAAATCAACCCCATTAAATGTTGCACTAACACCATACTCACCAGGCAAGTCAATCTTGTAAGCATTGTCATTAATTCTTTCCAATACTTGGAATGATCCATTTCCTCTTGGTTAAAGTTTTGATTTCCTTTGGGCAGGAAACCTTTCCTTCCTCATATGAACCCACACCCAATCACCGGGTTCAAGGACAACTCTTTTTCTCCCTTTATTGGCTCTATTTGCATATTGCTCCATTTTCTTCTCAATTTGAGCTTTAACTTGCTCATGAAGCTTCTTCACATATTCCTCCTTTGTTTTGCCATCCTTGTGAACAAAAGAAGAAGTGTTAGGTAAAGGAAGCAAATCAAGATGTGTTAGTGGATTGAACCCATAAACAATCTCAAAAGGAGAAAATTGAGTAGTAGAACCTATTGTAAACAAATTCAACATGGGGTAAACATTCTTCCCAAGACTTAATGTTCTTCTTAATAATTTCTCTAAGAAGAATAGAAAGAGTCCTATTTACCACCTCAGTTTGGCTGTCAGTTTAAGGGTGGCATGTGGTGGAGAAAAGAAGCTTTGTTCCTAGCTCGTTCCATATGGTCCTCCAAAAATGACTTAAAAATTTGGTGTCATGATTTGAAACAATGCTCCTAGGCATGCCATGAAGTCTTACCACCTCTTTGAAAAACAAATCTGCCACATGAGTTGCATCATCCACTTTGTGGCAAGGTATGAAGTGTGCCATCTTGGAAAAATCTATCAATTATCACAAAAATGGAGTCCTTACCTTTTTGAGTGCGTGTTAGCCCTAAAACAAAATCCATAGATAAGTGGCCAATGAAACTGATTTTGCTTAGATTTTGCTTTTCTACACACAAATGCACCTTTCACAAAATTCTTGCACATCTTGCTTCATGTGTGGCCAATGAAAATGTTCATGCATCATTTCTAAGGTCTTTTGAACCCCAAAGTGTCCCATTAAACCCCCTTCATGTGCTTCCCTAACTAGCAATTCATGCATGAATCCTCTAGGCACACAAAGTCTATTATTCTTAAACAAGTAGTTATCATGCTTAACAAACCCATTTTGTGATTTCTTTTCACACACAACATATAATTGGGAAAATTCATTATCATGCACATATAATTCCATAATATGTTCAAAGCCAAGAAATTTAGTTTCAAGTGTAGCAAGCAAATTATACCTTCTTGAAAGTGCATCTGCTACAACATTTGCCCTTCCTTGCTTGTGCTTAATCACATAAGGAAATTGTTCAAGAAATTCAACCCACTTGGCATGCCTTTTGTTGAGCTTCTCCTGCTCTTTCAAATACTTCAAAGATTCATGATCACTATGAATGACAAATTCTTTAGGCAAAAGATAATGCTGCCATATTTGCAAAGCTCTAACAAGTGCATAGAATTCTATATCATAAGTGGAATAGTTGAGAGTGGCGCCACCTAACTTCTCACTAAAATATGCAATGGGATGACCATCTTGAAGTAAAAAACCCCAATACCTACATGAGATGCATTTGAAGGGAAAGCCACATTTCTCTTCTTTGCTTCAGTTGCTTGTGCATGACGATCCTATCTCACGTCCCCAGATTAAAATTTTATCAATTAAACTAATCTGGATGGAGATGGATTACCCAAGCAACCGATACATCATCGTGCTATTCGATTTGAGTAGTCGATTGAACAAACTTGTTCAAGCAACCTAACTCTTTTCCTCTATTAGCTATGGAATAGATGATGTAAGGATCGTCGATTTTTGCATTTATCTTGGGGGTCCATGATCATACAATTATAATCCAATTATATAGAACAAGAAGGAAAACTAAACAAGAATTATACCTCTTATTTACCTCTTGATCTTCTATTGTATGACCTATCCTCTTCTTGGACGTCGTGTGGGCGACGATCTTCCAAGAATCTAAGCCTCCTAGATCTCGTATCTTCCCTTCCTTGTTCGCTCCAAACAAAAGGAAGGCAATCCTCCCTTATTCTCCTATCTAGCACCGACCACCAAGCCTCCTTGCTTGGTTGTTGCCACCGGCCAAGGAGAGGGAGAGGAAGAGGTGCGCCAGCCCTAGGGGAAGCCAAAGAAAAACCCTAACCGACCCCCCTAGGGGATGGAAGGAGGCACCAGCCAAGAGATGAGCTCTTGTTGCCGCCGGCCCTAAAAGATGGGGAAGTGGCACCGCCCAAGGAGATGGGAAAGAGAAGAGAAGCCCTAGGTTGCCACCGCCCACAAGGAGAAGCCAAACCCTAGCCACCACTTCTTGTCGCCTAAGCCTCCCACACTAACTCCAAAACCCTAGCACACCCTCAATTATTTTTGCCGCCCAAGCTTCTCCCCCTTATTTATAGATCTAGGCTTCATGAGTTATTTATAATAGGCTAAAATAGGGACCATGAGAAGGAGTTGGATCTTGGCCACCCAATGGATCCGAACCCGATCCATTAATGATAATCCATTCCACTAAAGCGATCATCATTGATCTACCTCACCAACCCCCATAATTAAATATGGGTTCCATATATTATTTGTACAAATATCTCTCCGTGTTTAAGATATCGAATGCCCATTAATTAATTAATTTACTGACAATTAATTAATTAACATCTAACTCCAAGAGTAGTACCACTCAACCTCATCATCATGAAGGACCAAGTCCACCTGCAGGATTTACATGATGATCCTTATGAGCTCCTCAAGGGGACATCATCATCCTAATACATAGGACACGATTTCCTCCTATAATCAATGGTACAACATGTAAATAATATTATTTTCCAACTTACCAGACCTATCGATTTAACCCATGAATCTCGCCCATTGGTAAATCAAAGAAATAAATATTAAGTACATGTGCTCGTTATTATATCGAGATTAAAAGCATGTACACCATAATAATCGAGATCTAATTCAATTATGTAGTCAGCAATAAATTGAATCACCTCTAAATCATTCCTGCTCAATACACACAAAGTGTACTAGTGTAATTTTATGGCTAAGATAAACTAATACCAAATTACACTACAATCATGCCAATGGTTTGTCCAAAACCATCTTGGTTGTGAGCCTCTACTTATTATACTCAACAAGGAACTGATAACATGATCTTTTGTGTGACACCACACACCATGTTATCTATAATGTAAAGTATCAAACAAGATGCACACATATAATAAATATAAAATATAAATAATGATCATGTGATTCTTATTTCAAAATGAAGATGTTCATACAAAGGCTAGGCTTTCAGTATACATCCCAACAATCTCCCACTTATACTAAAAGATTATGCTGCCATCATACTGCCATACATTTGATTCCCATTCCCTCCATATGCCTATCAAAAGCTCTCGCTGGAAGGGCCTAGTGAAAGGATCTGCCAGGTTATCTTTTGATGCAATTTTGGCGACAATAACTTCTCCTTACTTTACGATCTCTCGTATCAGGTGGTACTTGCACTCTATGTGTTTACTTGCCTTATAGGCTCATGGTTCCTTCGAGTTTGCAACTGTACCACTGTTATCACAATAAATTGTGATAGTTCTGGGCAAACCAGGAATCACATCCAAGTCCATTAAGAAGTTCCAGAGCGACACGCCTTTTTTGGCTGCCTCAGAGGGTGCCACATACTCAGCTTCCATGGTGGAGTCCGCCACACAATTATGCTTGACACTCCTCCATATAATGGCTCGACCTCCCAAAGTAAACACAAAACCCGAGGTAGACTTACTGTTATCCCTATCTGATTGGAAGTCAGAATCTATGTAACACATAGGGAGTAATTGATCTGCCTGGTATACCAGCATATAATCCCTAGTCCTTCTTAGGTACTTCAATATATGATTTACCGTAGTCAAATGTCCCTATTCTAGATTACTCTGATATCTACTAATCATGGCCACGACAAAGTATATATCTGGTCTCGTACATAACATAGCATACATGAGTCTTCCTACCACCGAAGCATAAGGAACCACCTTCATCTCCTCTATCTCCTTTGATGTTCTAGGACACATCTCTTTAGATAAAGGTACTCCATGTCGAAAAGGTAGAAAACCTTTCTTGGAGTTCTGCATGCTAAAACGAGACAAAATAGTGTCTATGTATGAAGCTTGAGAAAAGCACGACATCCTTTTCTTGCGATCCCTTATAACCTTGATCCCAATGATGTGTTCCACTTCTCCCAAGTCCTTCAATCAAAATGTTTGGACAACCATACCCTTACGACTGATAACACTTTGACATTGTTGCCAATGAGCAAAATGTCATTTACGTATAGTACAAGAAATACCACTACGTTTCCGTCACATCTCTTGTATAAACAAGACTCATCTGGACTTTGAATAAATCCATATGACTGGATTACCTCATCAAAGCGGATGTTCTAAGATCTCGAAGCTTGCTTCAATCCATAAATGGACCAATTAAGCTTGCACAAAAGATTCTCTTTGTCCATTGCAATGAATCCCTCTGGTTGCTCCATATAGATGTTTTCTTCAAGACTTCCATTAAGAAAATCTATCTTGACATCCATTTGCCAAACCTAATAATCCATATGAGCAACAATAGATAAGAGAATCCGGATAGACTTAAGCATGACTACCGGCAAAAAAGTCTCCTCATAATCAATACCCTCTTTCTGAGTATACCCTTTCGCAACAAGCCTTGCTTTGAAGGTCTCTACCTTCCCGTCTGATCCTCTCTTTCTTTTGTAGATCCACTTGCATCCAATGGATTTTACACCATTGGGTGGTTCTACTAGCTCCCAGATCTAATTTGAATCCATAGATTCTATCTCAGAATTCATTACCCTTTGCCAAGATACCACATCTTTATCTTGGATTGCCTCGTCATATGTCCAGGGATTAGGTTCATGTTCGCCAGGGATCAAATTAGAAGATTCTCCCAAGAACATAAATCTGTCAGGTTGTCTAACAACCCTCCCACTATGATGAGTTATCACCTGTGTATCCTCTGTGACACGCGGTGCAGTCACTTGTGGTATGTCCTCTTGTATCGTTGGTATTGAAGTAGTGACTTCCCCTCTTAATTCTTCCAAAATAATCTTGCTCATGGGCTTTGGTTCATCACATAGTATTCCTCTAAAAATCGAGCGTTCGTGCTAACGATCACCCTCTGATCTCTAGGACTATAGAACAAACCACCTTTCATTCCTCTAGGATAGCCTACGAACAGGCGCACTTCTGTACAAGGTTCCAACTTACCAGCATCTCCCTTCAGCACGTGTGCTGGACTACCCCAAATCCGAATATGTCTCAGACTAGGCCTTCGTCCAGTCCACAATTCTATGGGAGTAGAAGGTACTGATTTAGATGGTACCAAGTTTAGAATATAAACTGTCATTTTTAGAGTATACCCCCAGAACGAATCTGGTAACTCAGAATAACTCATATTGATCTAACCATCTCCATAAGAGTCTTATTCCTTCGCTCTGCCACACCATTCTACTGGGGTGTACCAGGTGCGGATAGTTGGGATTGAATCCTAGCCTCTGATAAGTAACTCCTAAACTCTCCCAAGAGGTACTTACCACCATGATCAAATCATAGTCTCTTGATATTTTTACCTTGATGTTTCTCTACCTCAGCCTTGAATTCTTTGAACCTGTCAAAGCATTCAGACTTGCTGCGCATTAGGTAAATGTATCCATATATTGAATAATCATCTATAAAAGCGATGAAATATTCAAAACCACCTCTAACTTGGAAAGACATAGGACCACACAAATCAGAATGAACCAATTCCAATACATCTTTGGCTCTATACCCCTTGGCCTTAAAAGGCCTCTTGGTCATTTTACCTTCCAAGCAAGATTCGCAGGTTGGGAAATCGTCCACCACTAATGAACCCAAAGGTTCATCAGATATCAAACTTTGAATTCTACTCAGGTTAATATGACCTAACCTTAGATGCCAAAGATACGTTTGGTTCATTTTCGAAGGTTCTTTTCTCTTATTAGATTTAGAAGATGAGTTATTTATTTCTATTTGCATCGTGGAAGTTTTTGGTTCAAGAGTGTATAAATTTCCTACCAATGCACCAGAACAGATAATCTTCCTATTCCTTTTTATAACAACTCTGTCATTAAAAGAAATAGAATATCCATCCAAAAACAATTTAGAAATTGAAATTCAATTCTTTCTAAATGAAGGTACATAAAGGCAATTTCTCATAACCAAAGTTTTATTCCTACCAAAAGATAAATAAATATCTCCCACTACAATAGCTGCCACCTTCGTAGCATTGCGCATGTAGATGGTAATCTCCCCCTCAGCTAGTCGTTTGGTTTCCTGGAACCCCTGCAAAGAATTACAGACATGATCAGTGACTCCCGTATCTACACACCAGGTACCGGTTGATAACACCATTAAACATGTTTCAACGACTAAACCAAAAGATTTACCTTTGTTCTGTTTGCGGTTGGGACAGTCCGCCTTCCAATGTCTAGTCTGCTTGCAAGTGAAGCACTTGCCTTTCGGCTTCTTCACTCCTTCGTGAGATCCTCCCGCCACCTTTGCTGCACCTTGTTTCTTCTTCTTCTTGCCTTTCGGCTTAGAAGTAGAAACCTTCTGAGCAACAAAAGCCTGAGAACTCTAACGAAAAAGCCCCTCTGCCACCTGGAGTTCTGTCACCGCCAACAAATACAACCTCTTGTTCACGTTGTAGTTTAGGCAAAACTGCTCAAAACTCCTAGGTAGAGACTGGAGAATGATATCGACCTGGGTTTCCCCATCGATCTCAGCTCCGAGGACTTCCATATCATTCAAATGAGCCATCATCTTGAGAACATGATCCCTCACGGGTGTTCCCTCGATCATGGTGGTCGTCATTAAGTTCCTCATGGCTTCCTACCAAGCAGCCCGATTCTGGTGTTCAAAAAATTCCTTGAGATTGAGCATCATGTCATAGGCAATATTCATGGCACGATGTCGACTTCGTTCAGTTGTATTGCTAGAAGCCAAAATGTAACACCACGCCATCTCATCAGCCTTGATCCACTTCCTATAACTCTCTTTATCCTTTTCACCAGAATCATCTATAGGCTTAGCAGGACACTCTTTGAAAAGTACATATTTGTACTCCTCAGCAGTTAAGACAGTGTCAAGTTTCCTTTTCCAATCAACATAGTTAGGTCAAGTAAGTTTGTTTTCTTTCAAAATCACAGCAAGTGGGTTGAAAGTCATTTTGAAAAACCTAAGAATCACATGAATCAAAACATTAGATTTCAAAAATTTATTGATTCCTTAAACAATAAAATTTTAAAACCAACCAACACCTAAAAACACCGAGAATATCGTATGCCACGATAGTGTGGACGCATACGAATTCTACATTTATAAGAGGAGATTTTATCCATTAATTTTATTATCCTATCAACCTTACTTTTTGACAAATAAAATTAATAGTTGGTTCCTCTTCAGCCCTATAAATAAAAGTAGTGACTCCGATGAGGAGGATACTTTTATTTTCACCTAAGTGTTTACCATTACCCGATACTAAGAGAATTTCCTTGGATTATGTGCCTTTCGATGGGGAAGTACACACGCTCCTAAATAATTTCCTATAACCATATTTGACCTAGTGATTCGTAAAACAAACTCATCCGATATGGAGGAAGGCACTTAGAGCCAATGCGCAAGTTTATTCGCATCACATGTCAAATTGTAATGGAGCCCATGGGAATTAAAATTATCCCTCTCCCACTTAGTAATTTAAAATTGAGGAATTTTAACTATGCAACCACAACAAGCATATAAATCAAAAGCAATAAATATGAAAAATAACAAATTTTCCAACTATTATGGCTTTTGTTCTCCAATATGCCTCCAGTCGTGTTGGCACCTCGTCCGCTCCTCCCTACGCCATGTACAAGCCATCCTATTGAAGGGGATCCGAGCCGAGAAAAATTATTTTAATTTATATCCATCGATCCTATACTCCACAAAGGAGTGTACATGAAATTTAGATCGAAAGTAAACTAAAATAAAAGAGTGGCTAAACAATGCTGTACTTAATTGCAAAAATTAAATACTAGTCTCGTCAACCCAGAGGATTCAAATAATATTACAATTATACACACACAATCACATACAACCACATATGGCCATAATAGTTGGATCTTATGCTTGCAAGCAAAAAGTTAGCCTACACACATCCTATTATTATCCGACACATATAATATATGATAAGTGCATAAAAGTAACTGAAAACTATGGCTCTGATACCACTTGAAGGGAAAGTCGCATTTCTCTTCTTTGCTTCGGTTGCTTGTGCATGGCGATCCTATCTCACGTCCTCGGATTAAAATTTTATTAATTAAACTAATCCGGATGGAGATGGATTACTCAACCAATCGATACATCATCGTGCTATTCGATTTGAGTAGTCGCTTGAACAAACTTATTGTTCAAGCAACCTAACTCTTTTCCTCGATTAGCTGCGGAATAAATGATGTAAGGATCGTCAGTTTTTGTATTTATCTTCGGGGTCCATGATCTACAATTATAATCCAATTATATAGAACAAGAAGGAAAACTAAACAAGAATTATACCTCTTGTTTACCTCTTGATCTTCTATTGTATGACCTATCCTCTTCTTGGACGTCGTGTGGGCGACGATCTTCCAAGAATCGAAGCCTCCTAGATCTCATATCTTCCCTTCCTTGTTTGCTCCGAACAAAATCAAGACAATCCTCCCTTCTTCTCCTATCTAGCGCCGACCACCAAGCCTCCTTTCTTGGTTGTTGCCGCCGGCCAAGGAGAGGGAGAGGAAGAGGTGCGCCGGCCCTAGGGGAAGCCAAAGCAAAACCCTAACTGGCCCCCCTAGGGGATGGAAGGCGCCGACCAAGAGATGAGCTCTTGTTGCCGCCGGCCCTAGGAGATTGGGAGGTGGTGCCGCCCAAGGAGATGGGAAGGAGAAGAGAATCCCTAGATTGTCCACAAGGAGAAGCCAAACCCTAGCCACCACTTCTTGCCGCCTAAGCCTCCCACGCCAACTCCAAAACACTAGCACACCCTCAATTATTTTTTCTGCCTAAGCCTCTCCCCCTTATTTATAGATCTAGGCTTTATGAGATATTTATAATAGGCTACATTAGGGACCATGAGGAGGAGTTGGATCTTGGCCACCCAATGGATCCAAACCTGATCGATTAATGATAATCCATTCCACTAAAGCGATCATCATTGATCTACCTCACCAACCCCCATAATTAAATATGAGCTCCACATATTATTTGTACAAATATCTCCCCGTATTTAAGATATCAAATGTTCGTTAATTAATTAATTTACTGACAATTAATTAATTAACATCTAACTCCATGAGTAGTACCACTCAACCTCATCATCATGCTGGACCAAGTCCACTTGTATGATTTACATGATGTTCCTTATGAGCTCCTCAAGGGGACATTATCATCCTAATACATAGGATATCGTTTCCTCCTGTAATCAATGACACACCATGTAAATAATATTATTTTCTAACTTACCGAGCCTATCGATTTAACCCGTAAATCTCTCCCATTGGTAAATCAAAGAAATAAATATTAAGTACATATGCCCGTTATTATATCGGGATTAAGAGCATGTACACCATAATATCCGAGATCTGATTCAATTATGTAGTCAGCAATAAATTGAATCACCTCTAAATTGGTCATGCTCAATACACACAAAGTGTACTAGTGTAATTTTATGGTCAAGATAAACCAATACCAAATTACACTATAACCATGCCAAAGGTTTGTCCAAAACCATCTTGGTTGTGATCCTCTACTTATACTCTACAAGGAACTGATAACATGATCTTCTGTGTGACACCACACACCATGTTATTGTTGGGGTTGATCCGTGAGGGGAAACTTCGCTTCCCCTTCACCTCGGTTGCTTGACCATGGTGATCCCTTTGATGTCCCCGGATTAAAAATTTAATCTTAGACAAAAGGGATTCCCAAAGCAACCAAGTCATCGTCGTGCTATTCATTTAGAGAGGTCACTTGAACAAACTAGTTGTTCAAGCGACCATCCTCTATCCTACGAGTAGCCGCGGAATAGACGATGTCCGGATCGCCGGTTTTTGTGTTTGTACTCGGGATCCAAGTATTATTTAGCCTATTTACAGAAATATAACATGCTTATATTTTGAAAAACAAACACAAGCAATGAATAAAAGAGATAGAGGAATAGTTATACCTCTTGGTCTTCTAATGTATGACCCTCCTCCTTTTGGACGTCGTGTGGGCGACGATCCACCAAAAGTCGAAGCTCCTAGATCGCAAAACTTCCTTCCTTACTTTCCCAACCAAAAGGAAGAAGAGAAACAATGTTTTTCTCCTTCCAAAACTCAACCAACAAGGAATCAATCCCTTCCTTGCCGCCGGCCAAGTAAATGAAGGAGATGGTGGTGGGAAGCAACCAAGATACCTAGGGAAACCCTATATCTTGTTTCCACCACCTAAGGAGAAGAAGAAGGAGGCTTTGGGCGTCGGCCAAGGCTGGAAAAAAGCTGGGAGAAGCTGCTGGACGTTGGCACAAAGAGGAAGAAGAAGAGAGAAAGAACCTTCCTTATTTGGTGGCACCCTAGCCTCAAAACCCTAACCCTAATTCCAATCCTATCTCAACTAGGATTGCCCTATTCTTGCCGCCCAAGCCTTGCTCCCTCTCTATGATCATCTTCACGCCAACCCCATGCCACCTTTTATAGAGTTTGGGAAGCCCTAGGTTGCCACCGCCACAAGGAGAAGCCAAACCCTAGCCACCACTTCTTGTATGCCTAAGCCTCCCACACTAACTCCAAAACCCTAGCACACCCTCAATTATTTTTGCCGCCCAAGCTTCTCCCCCTTATTTATAGATCTAGGCTTCATGAGTTATTTATAATAGGCTAAAATAGGGACCATGAGAAGGAGTTGGATCTTGGCCACCCAATGGATCCGAACCCGATCCATTAATGATAATCCATTCCACTAAAGCGATCATCATTGATCTACCTCACCAACCCCCATAATTAAATATGGGTTCCATATATTATTTGTACAAATATCTCTCCGTGTTTAAGATATCGAATGCCCATTAATTAATTAATTTACTGATAATTAATTAATTAACATCTAACTCCATGAGTAGTACCACTCAACCTCATCATCATGAAGGACCAAGTCCACCTGCAGGATTTACATGATGATCCTTATGAGCTCCTCAAGGGGACATCATCATCCTAATACATAGGACACGATTTCCTCCTATAATCAATGGTACAACATGTAAATAATATTATTTTCCAACTTACCAGACCTATCGATTTAACCCATAAATCTCGCCCATTGGTAAATCAAAGAAATAAATATTAAGTACATGTGCTCGTTATTATATCGAGATTAAAAGCATGTACACCATAATAATCGAGATCTAATTCAATTATGTAGTCAGCAATAAATTGAATCACCTATAAATCATTCCTGCTCAATACACACAAAGTGTACTAGTGTAATTTTATGGTTAAGATAAACTAATACCAAATTACACTACAATCATGCCAATGGTTTGTCCAAAACCATCTTGGTTGTGAGCCTCTACTTATTATACTCAACAAGGAACTGATAACATGATCTTTTGTGTGACACCACACACCATGTTATCTATAATGTAAAGTATCAAACAAGATGCACACATATAATAAATATAAAATATAAATAATGATCATGTGATTCTTATTTCAAAATGAAGATGTTCATACAAAGGCTAGGCTTTCAGTATACATCCCAACAATCTCCCACTTATACTAAAAGATTATGCTGCCATCATACTGCCATACATCTGATTCCCATTCCCTCCACATGCCTATCAAAAGCTCTCGCTGGAAGGGCCTAGTGAAAGGATCTGCCAGGTTATCTTTTGATGCAATTTTGGCGACAATAACTTCTCCTTACTTTACGATCTCTCGTATCAGGTGGTACTTGCACTCTATGTGTTTACTTGCCTTATAGGCTCATGGTTCCTTCGAGTTTGCAACTGTACCACTGTTATCACAATAAATTGTGATAGTTCTGGGCAAACCAAGAATTACATCCAAGTCCATTAAGAAGTTCCTGAGCCATACAGCTTCTTTGGCTGCCTCAGAGGCTGCCACATACTCAGCTTCCATGGTGGAGTCCGCCACACATTTCTTCTTGACAATCCTCCATACAATGGCTCCACCACCCAAAGTAAACACAAAACCTGAGGTAGACTTACTTTATTATCCCTATCGATTGGAAGTCGAATCTATGTAACACATAGAGTAATTGATCTGCTGGTATACCACATATAATCCTAGTCCTTCTTAGGTACTTCAATATATGACTTTAGTAGTCAAATGTCCCTATTCTGGATTACTCTGATATCTACTAATCATGGCCACGACAAAGTATATATCTGGTCTCGTACATAACATAGCATACATGAGTCTTCCTACCACCGAAGCATAAGGAACCACCTTCATCTCCTCTATCTCCTTTGATGTTCTAGGACACATCTCTTTAGATAAAGGTACTCCATGCCGAAAAGGTAGAAAACCTTTCTTGGAGTTCTGCATGCTAAAACGAGACAAAATAGTGTCTATGTATGAAGCTTGAGAAAAGCACGACATCCTTTTCTTGCGATCCCTTATAACCTTGATCCCAATGATGTGTTCCACTTCTCCCAAGTCTTTCATATCAAATTGTTTGGACAACCATACCCTTATATCTGATAACACTTTGACATTGTTGCCAATGAGCAAAATGTCATCTACGTAAAGTAGAAGAAATACCACTATGTTTCCTTAACATCTCTTGTATACACAAGACTCATCCGAATATTGAATAAATCCATATGACTTGATTACCTCATCAAAGCAGATGTTCCAAGATCTCGAAGCTTGTTTCAATCCATAAATGGACTGATTAAGCTTGCACACAAGATGCTCTTTGCCCTTTGCAATGAATCCCTCTGGTTGCTTAATATAGATGTTTTCTTCAAGACTTCCATTAAGGAAAGTCATCTTGACACCTATCTGCCAAACCTCATAATTCATATGAGCAGCAATATACAAGAGAATCCGGATAGACTTAAGCATGACTACTGACGAAAAAGTCTCCTCGTAATCAATACCCTCTTTCTGAGTATACCCTTTCGCAACAAGCCTTGATTTGAAGGTCTCTACCTTCTTGTCTGATCCTCTCTTTCTTTTGTAGATCCACTTGCATCCAATGGACTTTACACCATTGGGTGGTTCTACTAGCCCCCAAACCTAATTTGAATCCATAGATTCTATCTAAGAATTCATCGCCCTTTGCCAAGATACCGCATCTTTATCTTGGATTGCCTCGTCAAATGTCCAGGGATCAGGTTCATGTTTGCCAGGGACCAAATCAGAAGATTCTCTCAAGAACATAAATCTATCAGATTGTTTGACAACCCTCCCACTATAACGAGGTATCACCTGTGTATCTTCTGTGACATGTGGTGTAGTCACTTGTGGTATGTCCTCTTATATCATTGGTATTGAAGTAGTGACTTCCCCTCTTAATTCTTCCAGAATAATCTTGCTCATGGGCTTTGGTTCATCACATAGTATTCCTCTAAAAATCAAGCGTTCGTGCTAACGATCACCCTCTGATCTCTAGGACTATAGAACAAACTACCTTTCATTCCTCTAGGATAGCCTACGAACAGGCGCACTTCTGTATGAGGTTCCAACTTACCAGCATCTCCCTTTAGCACATGTGCTGGACTACCCCAAATCCGAATATGTCTCAGACTAGGCCTTCGTCCAGTCCACAATTCTATGGGAGTAGAAGGTACTGATTTAGATGGTACCAAGTTTAGAATATAAGTATCATTTTGTATAGAGCATATGAGCAGTCGGTAACTCAGAATAACTCATATTGATCTAACCATCTCCATAAGAGTCTTATTCCTTCGCTCTGCCACACCATTCTACTGGGGTGTACCAGGTGCGGATAGTTGGGATTGAATCCTAGCCTCTGATAAGTAACTCCTAAACTCTCCCAAGAGGTACTTACCACCACGATCAAATCATAGTCTCTTGATATTTTTACCTTGATGTTTCTCTACCTCAGCCTTGAATTCTTTGAACCTGTCAAAGCATTCAGACTTGCTGCGCATTAGGTAAATGTATCCATATATTGAATAATCATCTATAAAAGCGATGAAATATTCAAAACCACCTCTAACTTGGAAAGACATAGGACCACACAAATCAGAATGAACCAATTCCAATACATCTTTGGCTCTATACCCTTTGGCCTTAAAAGGCCTCTTGGTCATTTTACCTTCCAAGCAAGATTCGCAGGTTGGGAAATCGTCCACCACTAATGAACCCAAAGGTTCATCAGCTATCAAACTTTGAATTCTACTCAGGTTAATATGACCTAACCTTAGATGCCAAAGATACGTTTGGTTCATTTTCAAAGGTTCTTTTCTCTTATTAGATTTAGAAGATGAGTTATTTATTTCTATTTGCATCGTGGAAGTTTTTGGTTCAAGAGTGTATAAATTTCCTACCAATGCACCAGAACAGATAATCTTCCTATTCCTTTTTATAACAACTCTGTCATTAAAAGAAATAGAATATCCATCCAAAAAAAATTTAGAAATTGAAATTCAATTCTTTCTAAATGAAGGTACATAAAGGCAATTTCTCAGAACCAAAGTTTTATTCCTACCAAAAGATAAATAAATATCTCCCACTACAATAGCTGCCACCTTCGTAGCATTGCCCATGTAGATGGTAATCTCTCCCTCAGCTAGTCGTTTGGTTTCCTGGAACCCCTGCAAAGAATTACAGACATGATCAGTGACTCCCGTATCTACACACCAGGTACCGGTTGATAACACCATTAAACATGTTTCAACGACTAAACCAAAAGATTTACCTTTGTTCTGTTTGCGGTTGGGACAGTCCGCCTTCCAATGTCTAGTCTGCTTGCAAGTTAAGCACTTGCCTTTCGGCTTCTTCACTCCTTCGTGAGATCCTCCCGCCACCTTTGCTGCACCATGTTTCTTCTTCTTCTTGCCTTTCGGCTTAGAAGTAGAAACCTTCTGAGCAACAAAAGCCTGAGAACTCTAACGAAAAAGCCCCTCTGCCACCTGGAGTTCTGTCACCGCCAACAAATACAACCTCTTGTTCACGTTGTAGTTTAGGCAAAACTGCTCAAAACTCCTAGGTAGAGACTGGAGAATGATATCGACCTGGGTTTCCCCATCGATCTCAGCTCCGAGGACTTCCATATCATTCAAATGAGCCATCATCTTGAGAACATGATCCCTCACGGGTGTTCCCTCGATCATGGTGGTCGTCATTAAGTTCCTCATGGCTTCCTACCAAGCAGCCCGATTCTGGTGTTCAAAAAATTCCTTGAGATTGATCATCATGTCATAGGCAATATTCATGGCCTGATGCTGATATTGCAATACATTTGACATAGAAGCCAAAATGTAACACCACGCCATCTCATCAGCCTTGATCCACTTCCTATAACTCTCTTTATCATTTTCACCAGAATCATCTATAGGCTTAGCAGGACACTCTTTGAAAAGTACATATTTGTACTCCTCAGCAGTTAAGACAGTGTCAAGTTTCCTTTTCCAATCAACATAGTTAGGTCAAGTAAGTTTGTTTTCTTTCAAAATCACAGCAAGTGGGTTGAAAGTCATTTTGAAAAACCTAAGAATCACATGAATCAAAACATTAGATTTCAAAAATTTATTGATTCCTTAAACAATAAAATTTTAAAACCAACCAACACCTAAAAACACCGAGAATATCGTATGCCACGATAGTGTGGACGCATACGAATTCTACATTTGTAAGAGGAGATTTTATCCATTAATTTTATTATCCTATCAACCTTACTTTTTGACAAATAAAATTAATAGTTGGTTCCTCTTCAGCCCTATAAATAAAAGTAGTGACTCCGATGAGGAGGATACTTTTATTTTCACCTAAGTGTTTACCATTACCCGATACTAAGAGAATTGCCTTGGATTATGTGCCTTTCGATGGGGAAGTACACACGCTCCTAAATAATTTCCTATAACCATATTTGACCTAGTGATCCGTAAAACAAACTCATCCGATATGGAGGAAGGCACTTAGAGCCAATGCGCAAGTTTATTCGCATCACATGTCAAATTGTAATGGAGCCCACGGGAATTAAAATTATCCCTCTCCCACTTAGTAATTTAAAATTGAGGAATTTTAACTATGCAACCACAACAAGCATATAAATCAAAAGCAATAAATATGAAAAATAACAAATTTTCCAACTATTATGGCTTTTGTTCTCCAATATGCCTCCAGTCGTGTTGGCACCTCGTCCGCTCCTCCCTACGCCATGTACAAGCCATCCTATTGAAGGGGATCCGAGCCGAGAAAAATTATTTTAATTTATATCCATCGATCCTATACTCCACAAAGGAGTGTACATGAAATTTAGATCGAAAGTAAACTAAAATAAAAGAGTGGCTAAACAATGCTGTACTTAATTGCAAAAATTAAATACTAGTCTCGTCAACCCAGAGGATTCAAATAATATTACAATTATACACACACAATCACATACAACCACATATGGCCATAATAGTTGGATCTTATGCTTGCAAGCAAAAAGTTAGCCTACACACATCCTATTATTATCCGACACATATAATATATGATAAGTGCATAAAAGTAACTGAAAACGATGGCTCTGATACCGCATTTCTCTTCTTTGCTTCGGTTGCTTGTGCATGGCGATCCTATCTCACGTCCTCGGATTAAAATTTTATTAATTAAACTAATCCGGATGGAGATGGATTACTCAACCAATCGATACATCATCGTGCTATTCGATTTGAGTAGTCGCTTGAACAAACTTATTGTTCAAGCAACCTAACTCTTTTCCTCGATTAGCTGCGGAATAAATGATGTAAGGATCGTCAGTTTTTGTATTTATCTTCGGGGTCCATGATCTACAATTATAATCCAATTATATAGAACAAGAAGGAAAACTAAACAAGAATTATACCTCTTGTTTACCTCTTGATCTTCTATTGTATGACCTATCCTCTTCTTGGACGTCGTGTGGGCGACGATCTTCCAAGAATCGAAGCCTCCTAGATCTCATATCTTCCCTTCCTTGTTTGCTCCGAACAAAATCAAGACAATCCTCCCTTCTTCTCCTATCTAGCGCCGACCACCAAGCCTCCTTTCTTGGTTGTTGCCGCCGGCCAAGGAGAGGGAGAGGAAGAGGTGCGCCGGCCCTAGGGGAAGCCAAAGCAAAACCCTAACTGGCCCCCCTAGGGGATGGAAGGAGGCGCCGACCAAGAGATGAGCTCTTGTTGCCGCCGGCCCTAGGAGATGGGGAGGTGGTGCCGCCCAAGGAGATGGGAAGGAGAAGAGAATCCCTAGATTGTCGTCGCCCACAAGGAGAAGCCAAACCCTAGCCACCACTTCTTGCCGCCTAAGCCTCCCACGCCAACTCCAAAACACTAGCACACCCTCAATTATTTTTTCTGCCTAAGCCTCTCCCCCTTATTTATAGATCTAGGCTTTATGAGATATTTATAATAGGCTACATTAGGGACCATGAGGAGGAGTTGGATCTTAGCCACCCAATGGATCCAAACCTGATCGATTAATGATAATCCATTCCACTAAAGCGATCATCATTGATCTACCTCACCAACCCCCATAATTAAATATGAGCTCCACATATTATTTGTACAAATATCTCCCCGTATTTAAGATATCAAATGTTCGTTAATTAATTAATTTACTGACAATTAATTAATTAACATCTAACTCCATGAGTAGTACCACTCAACCTCATCATCATGTTGGACCAAGTCCACTTGTATGATTTACATGATGTTCCTTATGAGCTCCTCAAGGGGACATTATCATCCTAATACATAGGATATCGTTTCCTCCTGTAATCAATGACATACCATGTAAATAATATTATTTCCCAACTTACCGAGCCTATCGATTTAACCCGTAAATCTCTCCCATTGGTAAATCAAAGAAATAAATATTAAGTACATATGCCCGTTATTATATCGGGATTAAGAGCATGTACACCATAATATCCGAGATCTGATTCAATTATGTAGTCAGCAATAAATTGAATCACCTCTAAATTGGTCATGCTCAATACACACAAAGTGTACTAGTGTAATTTTATGGTCAAGATAAACCAATACCAAATTACACTATAACCATGCCAAAGGTTTGTCCAAAACCATCTTGGTTGTGATCCTCTACTTATACTCTACAAGGAACTGATAACATGATCTTCTGTGTGACACCACACACCATGTTATCTACAATGTAAAGTATTAGATAAGATGCACACATATAATAAATATAAAATGGAAATAATGATCATGTGATTCTTAATTCAAAATGAAGATGTTTATTCAAAGGCTAGACTTTCAGTATACATCCCAACAGCATCACATTCAATTTCAAATGATTTGCAAAAATCAGGCAAAAGCATGAATGGGTGCATGTGTGAGTTTGTCCTTAAGTGCTTGAAATGCATTCTCTTGATTCTCCCCCCATTTTAAACCTATATTTTTCCTAACAATTTCATTTAGGGGTGCTGCCAATGTGCTAAAATCCTTCACAAACCTTCTATAGAAACTTGCCAACCCATGGAAGCTCCTAACCTCACTCACAATTTTAGGAGTCGACCAATCTCTAATGGCCTTAACCTTCCCTTCATCAACCTGCACTCCATTAGAACTTATGACAAAACCAAGAAAACTCACATGATCAGTTCAAAAAGAACACTTTTCTAAGTTAGCATATAGTTTCTCCTTTATAAGGACATGCAAGACAGATTGGAGATGTGCAATATGCTCAACAAAACTCTTGGAATATACCAAAATATCATCAAAGTATACTACCACAAATTTTCCAAGAAATTCTCATAAAACATGGTTCATAAGCCTCATAAAAGTGTTTGATGCATTAGTTAACCCAAAAGGCATTACCAACCATTCATACAATCCATATTTAGTTTTGATAGCAGTTTTCCATTCATCCCCTTCCCTTATCCTAATTTGATGGTACCCACTTTTTAAATCAATTTTAGAAAAGAAGCAAGCACCATGCAATTCATCAAGCAAATCATCAAGTCTAGGGATAGGATGTCTATACCGAATTGTGATGTTGTTGATTGCTCTACAGTTAGTGCACATCCTCCATGATCCATCCTTTTTAGGTACCAAAATTACGGGTACAACACAAGGACTTAGGCTCTCCCTAACCCATCCTTTTTGGCAATAACTCCTCCACTTGATTTTGTATCTCTTTTGTTTCTTGAGGGTTGCTCCTATAAGCTGGCCTATTGGGTAGAGAAGCACCAGGAATAAGGTCTATTTGGTGTTCTATCCCCCTCATTGGTGGTAAACTGTGAGTTGGGAAACACATCCTCAAAATCCTGCAAAATAATAACAACATCACTAGGCAAGGAGTTAGTGTTAGATTCCAAGCAAGTTTCTTTGCACAAAAGAAGAAATATAGGCTGCCTTGTCAAATAAGCTCTCTTCACCTCACTTCCTCTTGTAAACAAATTTTCTATTTTTCTCTCTTTCTTTTCGTCATTCTCTCTTTTCTTTTGAATTTTGTCCTCAAAATCAATTATTTTCTTTTTCACACTCTCTTTCTCTTTCTTAAGCTCTCGCTCTTCTTTTTCTCTTTTCTCTCTCATTTTTATTTAATCCTCACAAACCTCCCTAGGTGATAATGGTACAAGTGTGACTTTGCGAGAATTGTGAACGAGAGAGAACTTGTTGGAGAATCCATCATGGTGAACTTGCCTATCAAACTGCCAAGGTCTTCCAAGAAGAATGTGGCTTGCCTCCATAGGTACAATATCACATAGAACTTGATCTTCATATTTGAAAATGGAGAAATTAATCAACACTTGCTGATTCACTACCAATTCACCACTATTACTCAACCATTGGAGTTTATATGGCCTTGCTTGTGCTGTAGTCTTTAGGTTGAGTTTGGTGACCAACCTAGTGCTTGCCACATTGGTGCAACTCCCACCATTAATGATCATAGAGCATGTTTTACCTTGAAAAAGGCAGCGGGTATGAAAAATATTTTCTCTTTGGTCCTCCTCATGCTCCTTGGCTTGACTCCCCAATAACCTCCTAACCACCAAGAGATCTCCATCTTGTGCATAGGCTGCTCCATCATTTTCACCATCGCTTGAGGAAGAGGAATGAGAAGAAATTTCTTCACTAGAGATACTCCCATTATCCCTCACCACCATAGTCTTCTTATTTTGGCATTCAGATGTAATATGGCCTTTTCCCAAACACCTAAAGCACTTGGTATCCCTAATCTTAGAAGTAGAAGAAGAATTAGTAGGAATAGGCTTCTTAGTGCTTGTTACCTCCTTAGAATTAGAAGAAGAACCCTCCTTCTTTGGCTTGTCCTTCCAACTTGAAGAGTAGTTTGAAGAAGATGATTTCTTCATAATGCCCTTTCTCTTTAATTGTTGCTCCACTTTCATTGCTTGATGAACTAAGTCTTCAAGCTCCACATAATGTTGTAACTCTACAATGTCTACAATATCTCGGTTTAGGCCATGGAGAAACTGGGCTATGGTTATTTCCCTCTCCTCCATAATATTGGCCCTAATCAAAGCCACCTCCATCTCCTTGTAATACTCATCCACACTCCTACTCCATTGGGTGAGTCTTTGCAATTTGTTGTGCAAATCCCTTTGGTAGTGGGAAGGCACAAATTTCCTTCTCATCAATGTCTTCATTTCATCCCAAGTGTCTATAGGATGCTCTTCATACCTTCTTCTATATTTTTGCACTTGATCCCACCGAATTAAGGCATAATCAGTGAACTCAAGGGTAACCACCTTCACCTTCTTTGCATCATTGTAATTGTGGCATGAGAAGATTTGTTCTATTTTCATCTCCCACTCAAGATACGTTTCGGGGTTATTCCTCCCTTGGAAGGAAGGTACCTTGACTTTCACACCTCTTACTTAGATCATCTTCACGTCTATGGTCTCTACCTCCTCTTTCACGTCTTCTTCCCCCTTCATGCCTCCTTCCTTCTCTTGGAGAACCATAGAATAGGTCACTTGCTTGATGAGATTCTTCATGATTAGAATTGCCCCCATGGTTGGAAACTCTTCCTCCTTCAAGTCGGTCCATCCTTTCGTATAATCCTTCAAGTTGTCTTTGAAGCATCCTCTCAAATGTTGAGTAAGTGCCTCCATTTGAAGCCTATTAGGATCTTGCCTAGGGGAATTATGTCTTCTTTCCTCACTCATGCTTGCAACAAAAAGAAGATGACAAGGACAATTACAAAAGAAATGTTAGAAGTACCTCACCACTCTACTCATGTGTTTGCACTCAAATTTAGCCACTCAACTTCCTTTATAATCTCTTAAGACAAGAACCTTATCAATGATTTTTTTTCAAGACAGTAAGTAGACGATCAAGTGAGCAAGAAACCAACAAGGAAAAATGAGTAGAATAAGAGAAATAAATGGATAGAATAAGAAATTCAACAATGATCAAGAGCAATGAGAGGAATATTGAGTCCTTTTAATTCACAAATCCCTTTTTTTTTCTTTCTTTCTTTTTTTCTTGATTTTTTTTCTCTTTTGTTTTTTTTTCAACTAGAAACACAATGACTCTAGTAGCATCATTTTTTTTTTAAGTTTAGGACCCAAATAGCGAACAGAAATTGGCGACAAATTGAGATGGAAAATGAAAAGATACCAATGGAATACTATGGATGAGAGATCAACGAAGATGAACAAGAACAAAAAGATTATTTTTTTTTGAATTGACAAATAAAACACAAACCTGAAAATAATGAAAGCCAAGGAGGGGTTTCAAGATTACAAGACAAAGCCGAGGATGAAGAGGCATTGAAGGGAATTGGAGGACCCACGATAAGGTCCAAGACTAAAAAAAAAAATGAAGAAAGCCTTGGAAGGCTTAATAATGGAGCTCAAGGAAAAGGAGGATCAATGCACAATGGAGGCAACAACTAAATGGATCACGTTCCTTCAACTAAAATGAAATTGAGCCAACATGAGAACCATTTTTTTATGTATTTTTGGGGGATTTTTCCAGAGTGACTTTTGAAGTCCTTTGGTGGGTTTTAGTGTCTTTTTTGAGAGTTCCTAAGCTAGTATTAGGGATTAGTGGTTGCATTAGTGGAAAATAAATGCCAAGCATTCATGCATGCATGATAATGGTGCATAATTAGTGCTTAGTGGGAAGTGTAGTAGAGGTTAATGTTTCAACTTCCACTAAGTCTATATATAGGAAAACTCTTCTATGGTTAAAGGGATTAATTCGGTGGAATGAAATCTTAGTTTTCTCTATTGTGAGAGCTTCCTTCGAGTTCTTAGGCAAAGAACTAAATCTGATCTTATCAAGGCAACTTGTGGCGATCAAAACACCCATGGCTTATCATTCACCTTCTTGTCTTTCTTGAGTGTGGCATCAATATCCTTCCCAAACTGAATTTCAAGGCGAACCGATTCAAGGCAATCTTATCACTTGGCATGGAAAGTCCAAGTCTTGAGTACTTGGCATGGAAAGTCCAAGGATGGGTCTTGGCAATGGTAGAGTCCAAGTCTTGTGTACTTGCAATGGTAAAGTCCAAGCATGGGTCTTGAAACTTGGAAAGTCCAACATAGAGTTGGAAAGGAAAGTTCAAGAGTGTGATATTGGTGGCGTAAAATCCAAGCTGTAATCTTGGCAGCATAAGTCCAATGTTTGATAGTGAAAAGTCCAAGCGTGTGTCTTGGTAGTGTAAGCCCAAATGTACCTTGGTGATGTAGACTCGATTAGCATGACAATAGCGGATGGAAGCATCTGAAGGCTAGTGTATGGATGAACAAGTCATGGATGACTTGGAGGGAACTAATAAGCGTGAGACTGATGGAGGTGGCTAGAAGGCTTAAATCTAAGCTAAGGGTAGTCTATCAAGTATGAGGGTATCATACTTGGGTTAAACCTCATGTTTGAAGTCTATCAGTCGATTGAGGTTATGGACTAGTCGACTGGTCAAGTGTTTTGACACTTAGCAGCCTAGTCAACTTTGAGCAGTCAACTGGGATTATGACCAGTCGATTGGTCAGGAGTCAACTGGAGATCGACTGTGGCCATGTGGCCTTGGAAATTGGCTGCCAGCTTTGGCCAGTAGGATAGCCTTGAGTAGTCGACTGCCATGGAGGGCAATCAACTACTGTTTGTGGCCACGAGCATAGAAAATTCCATAGTCGACTGGGCAGTCGATTGACTGGGCAATAATTGACTACTAGGGTTTGGCAGTCGATTGATCAGCTATCCGTTGGAGTGTTTCCAGCATGGATTAAGCCATTGTGAGACAACAGCTACAGGAGTAGTCGATTGCTATGTATGGGCAGTTGACTACTAAGCAAAAATCAACCCAAGTTGCAACTTTATGAGGAGCATGAAAGGGAGGATTTTGGCAGTGATTCTAGGGGAGATTTAAAGTGAAGTGCTGGTGCATTTTAGGGTCCTTCAAGCTCATCCAAGCAACCAACAAGCAAAGCATTCAAAACAATCTTGTGTAAAGTTTTCTTTACGTTGTTGTTGTATTTCATTTGTATTTGCTTGTATTTCTTTTTTATTGTTGCAAGAATTTTTTGTAAGAGGTTTTCGCCACCTCTGAGTGTTTTCCGAGAAGGCATGGTTTATTAGTGGTGGTTTGTATCACTAGAGCTCACTTGAACTCGACCCGTAGAGTAGGAACCCTAGGTTCCGAACCATGTTATATGCTTTTGCATTGTATGTGAGTGTTTTTCTCGTGTTGTATTTATTTCTATTTGTATTCCACTGTGCACACTAACATCTTGTAGACGAACGTGATCAAATTCCATCGAACGACACAAAACTAGTATTCATCCCCCTCTAGCACGTCATCAACGTTCCTACATATATTATGCCATGACATCATGATTATTAGTAAATATTTTAAATTATGCACATTTTTTTGCCATGAACATCATCTCATGCATTTAGGATAATTAAAATAAAATTAAGAACAATGGCATGATTTGAAGTCCCATGATAAGGGAATCAAATAGAGTTGCCTAGATAAAATGCATAAACCCTTAGATAAGGAAGAACAAAAACCCACATCTCACAAAGACCATAAGGAAGACATGTATGTATGATACACATTAGATACATATGTGAGATGTTTGGAAAATGAGTTAAGTTTAAGGTGCATAATTCTTGCATCTAGATGAGCTCAAACTCATATTATAATGTGGATGAATCATGAGAAAAACCAATGTATAGGTCATGTACATCTAGCCTATAGATCATGGTTCAAAATAAGTTTTGAAAAAGTTTTTAAAATCATTTTGAAAAATCTTGGTGAAGTCTATATCTTTTGATAGCAATCACCATTGAACAAGTTGGCATAAAGTTAGGCAAAAAAATTGAAGTTTTCAATGATTTTGAACTATGTATCAATTTTGCAATTTAATAGGTATTTTAATTTAAAATTAATTTTCACCCAATGTATTTCATATAAGTAATGTACGTATGAATTTTCTATATTTTTCAAAATACATATAATTACTTATCATTTTCTAAAATTCAACTAAAAACTCTGATTTCTGAAAAATTAGAGTCCAATCGACTGCTATTAGAGAGCAATCAACTGGTGGTGTTTTCAATCGACTGGTAGCTGAAACCAGTCGACTGCTATGTCTGATATTGGTTGAATAAAGGTTGTTTAGCAATTTATCAGCCCCCCTATGTACCCTAAAATCTCCTAACTCTAGGATTTACTTTGGAAAGCATTGTAAAGTTGAAATAATCATTGAAAATGATTAAGAGAGTTATTTAGGGTGGAGTATCGAATTTTAAGGGGGGTTAAAGTTCAAGTTTGAACTTTTACCCTTATTTTTGATTGTTTTAGTTTACTATAGGCTTAGGAACTCTCCAAGGACATTGTTGGTGCAATGGTCGAGGGGGAGCAAATCTTTAGGGGGGGTTTTGTCCATCTTAGTGATGGATAACCTTTGATTACAAAGGAGGAGAAGTGAGGATTTAGGTAAACCTTCATTATGGATTGCCTCTCATTTAGTGAAATGAGATTTATTACTAGAAAGAGTGAAGGCAAGATGTTTTTGGACCAAGGGGTGATTGTAGGATCTCATGAGAGATGAAACATTGAAAACCTTTGTAGGTTTTTTTATGTATGCCAAAGGGAGAAAAGTGAGATTTAAGTTAGGTAAACCTTCACTATGCTTTGACATTGGAAGAGTTAAATTGGTTTATTATTAGCCTAACTTAAAGGTATTGTCAAACATCAAAAAGGGGGAGATTGTTAGTGTAATCGACCTCAATCACAATTGACAAGACTCGAGTGGGACTCAAGTAGGGTTTTGATGTTTGACAATTGGTTGACAATGGTTTTGACTATTGTTTGACAATATAATTTGACCATATGTTGACCATTTGACTAGTAGATGATTGGGATATTCAAAGTCATATGGGGGAGATTATTTGGGGGCGATTGATGGAGAATTCAACCTCGAAAGTCTAAGTTTGGATACTTGGCAAGGAAAGTCCAAATATGGGTATTTGGCAAAGGAAGTCTAAAGGTGAACTCTTGGTAGCATAAGTCCAAGTGTATAATCTTGGCGGTATAAAGTCTAAGTGAACTTTGGCAATTAGAAAATCCAACATGGAGTTGGCAAGGAAAGACCAAGAATGGTCTTGGCAAGTATGGTATTAGCATGGAAAGTCCAAGGTTGGTCTTGGCAATGGGAAAGTCCAAGAATGTAGTTTTGGCAGCGTAAAGTCCAAGCATATAGTCTTGGCGGCATAAGTCCAAATGGATCTTGGCAAGAAAGTCCAAGCATTGAGGCTTGGCAATGGGAAAGGCCAAGGGTGAGGTTTTGGCAGCATATGGTCTTTGTTAGTAATATATGAGAGATATCCTAAGGCAATCGCCTTATGTATGAACCATTTATATGATAAATAAAGATTCACTATTTGAGTATACATATTTTCATGTATTTGATTGGATCTTAAACTTATTTACTGAATGTCCACGATACGATTCACAACATGAGAGAATTTGTGATTGGATCACAACTAGTGAGTATCTCTACATGTGTAATTGTGATGTATCGGAATTATCCCTAGTCGATGAATTGATGGATTTGGACACCATCAATTTTGTCGAGACTAGCACGAGGTATACTCCTTGGTGTATCCAAGTAGCTGATTCTCAATGGCTGGAGACATTGTGATGTCCGGAGTTAATCGTGGATGCTAGTTATGGTAACTAGTTCATTGGAGTGACCAGCCGTAAGACTTCATATGGTTCTCTACATATATAGATATGTCAATGAAGTTCTTGCTGTAGCTTAAGTGCGATGTTCCTTTGACTTGCGGTATTCAAGTCATCTTGATCATGGAGACTTATGCTTTGACATCTTAAGCAAACATCTCTAAGGAGATGTGGACCCGGGATGATTGGGTATAAGTCAAAGTGATTGAAGATGTTTGAATAGCCTATAAAGGATTCACCACTCCTTGCGAGGAGATGTATACCCATGGCCTCTCGTCGGATTGTTACTAAAGTCTTTGGCCAAAGCATTACATGTTTAGAGTAAGGTACTCTTCGATACATGTGCAGTAACTAGAATCCGTAGGACGAGGAAATGATACTTGGGCTAGGTGTGACGTAGTCAGCCTAGTGGGGACTGACACTATAGACCATGTCCTGAACCAAGTGGGTATAAGATGAGTGAAGGGAATGGGGCATGATTCATTCGAGCTGCTGAAGGGTTTCAGAAATAGTTCTGGATCAACCGTTGATCTTTTCGGTTAATTTGGGATCATGATGTACTACTAGGTGCCACTCATGATCGTTCTATAATTAATGGTTAATTATAGACGGCCAACATAAACCGAGAACCTATTTGGTCACACACACAACGAGTGTAATCCGAAGGATTTAAAACGAGCTTGAGAATGGGATTCTCAGACCGAGAGAAACTAGGTTTGGTTGGACCAAACAAGAAGCGAGCATGAAATCGTTTCAGTCGCAATGGAAGCGTGGATGGGCCATGTCTTATGAAGACATAATGGATGAACCGAAATGGTTTGGTTCTAATCCAATGGAGGAGAATAAACCAAAGGGTTTGGTTTATTTTAAACGAATGAACAAAAAGTTGGTTCAGTTCGTTTTAACTTAAAATAAACCATCATGGTTTGATTTATTTTAACTTATCTTAATGGAGCGGGTTAACGGGCCTTATGGTTATGATCCAATAACCATTAAGAGAATTAGTTCACTATAAAAGAGGGCTTAAACCCTAATCCAAAACCCTAACCTAGTTTTGGCCGCCCACCCTAACCATCTAATTGGTGCCAACTCCATTGCCGCCGCCCACCTCTTCCAACCGGCGTCCAGAAGGAGCTTTCCTTCCCCCTCGCCGACGTCGAGCTGCTGCCGGTTGGTACTCCGGTGATCTCCCTTGGGTTCGGCGATAAGGTGAGCACTTGGCTTCCCTTGGTTGGCCGGCTCTAATTCCTCCACCAAAGCTGTCAAGTTTTCTGGACAGCTTGTTTCCCTCTTGTCGGAGCATCGTTTGGACGACGGTTGGAGCTCCGACAGCGCCTAACTTGCCGGGGATTTGATCTTCGGTAATCCTCTGAGGTGGAGGATGAAGGATTCGTCAAACGGTTGACGAATACCTCTCCGGAGAAGCGAGTCTTGGGGACTTGTTTTTGGATCCGAATTTGGATTCGGATCGTGATCATCTCTCGATCACATCGTCTTCAACACGAGGCTAGTAACCCGTATGAAGACGAGGCTCGTGACTTAGCGAAGTCATCCCGAGGATACTCGGCGTGGATACGGATAGAGACGATTCTAGCGAGGATCGTTCCGGTTGATTGTCGTTCCCGCTACACGTGATACGAAAGGTATACGTAGTTAAATTTCCTTTTATTGCAAATTTAAATTTACGGTTATGTCTACACATGTTGTACTATGCATGCGTGTGATGTGTGTGTTGTAATAAATGTAGATTTATTATTTTTATTTCTTCCGCTGTGCACATGTTTACGAAACATGTTCGAACACACACTCGCCGCGGTGCCGGAAACCCAACAGTGGTATCAGAGCCCAAGTTGTATTTCGACATAATCGTAAAATGTTTTTGCGATAGTCATAATGATATTTCTGGAAATTTTCTAATTTTAGAAAATTAGAAGTATTTATGGAAATTTTTCAATTTTGGAAAGTCTAGAAGTATTTATGGAAATCTTCCACTTTTGGAAAGTTGGAAGTATTTATGGATATTGATATTTTCCATAAATAAAATATTTGATTAGATTTTAGAAATTTGTTTCCTAATTTAATCTTGATTTGATTTGGGAAATCAAATCTTAAAATATTTTATTTCCATAAGTAGTTTTGATGATTTAGGAAATTGGTTTCCTAAATTGACTTTCCTTAATCAACTATTTCCACAAATAAAATATGTAATTAGATTTGGAAATTTGTTTCCTAATTTAATCATGATTTGATTTGGATAATCAAATCTTAAACATATTTTATTTCCATAAATAGTTATGACATATAAGAAAATTATGTACATGACATAATTGTATGCCATGTAATTGCATTAGATGCATATCATAATGCCATGCGTGTCGTGACATGTAGATGTATGCCATGCCATGTAGATAATAGTTATTTGCATGAAAAGAGGATGAGACATAAAAACCCTTACTCAATATTAAAGCCTACACCTTCCATTAATATGGTTAGAACCAGAGTTCCGTTTCTTGTTTGGGTTGTTGGACTCTCTCTAAGCCCAGCTCGAACCCGAACATGTTCAAACCATGGAATAGTTTAATACTAATATGGTAAGAGTCAGAGGTCAATCATTAGCTTTGGTTGTTGGACTCTCTCCAAGCCGGGCTAATTGGTTGAATGCGCTCTAACCATATTAAAACTATTTCTCGATTAATGGGTTGGCTTTAACCTGGAGCATCGACTTGTTGGACTCTCTCCAAGGTCGATGTAAAGGGAGGTGAAGTTGGGTGCTATGCATATGATGAATACTTGTTAATGAGTTAACAACCCGATGTATGTGTGAACATTCAATTAGTTGATAGCACATTGTGATAGTTGCATATACGTGATATGCAATCGGTATAGTGGATACCTACCGTCGTAGTTATGAATGGCTTGTTAGACTCTCTCCAAGGTTGTTCATAACTATGATGGATATCAGCCCATTCGGAGATGGACCTACGATCTCCCGAAGTGATTTTGGGGTTTTTGAAATTCGAAAAATGAATGGGATTTATAAATGTATATTGATGCATTTTAAAATCATTTTCTCATATATGCTCGTTTTGTATTTCTAGGTCAATAAATTGATCATGACGTCTTTGAATTTGCGCACTATTTTGGATTCAAACAAACTGATTGGGCCTAACTTCCTGGACTGGCTTAGAAACCTGAGAATTGTTCTCAAGGTGGAAAAGCTAGCATATGTCCTTGAAGAGCCTCTTTCCAACCGGCCTAAGGACGATGCAACTCCAGACCAAATGTTGGTCTATCAGAAGCATGTGGCAGATTCTGAGCTGGCGAGTTGCATCATGCTAGCGGCGATGGTACCTGAGCTGCAAAAGCAGCATGAGCATATGGATGCTAATACTATGGTCTTCCATCTTCATGAGTTGTTCGATGAGCAAGCGAGATCCGAAAGGTTCGAGGTCTCTAGGCTCCTCTTCAACACGAAGATGCAAGAAGGTTCGTCTGTAGTGCAGTTTGTGCTAAAGATGAACGGGTACATCGAGCGGCTAGCTACCCTCGGGTTTGTGATGGATCATGAGTTAAGTATTGACTTAATTCTGCATTGTTTGCCCAAGAGTTTCTCACAATTTGTGATGAACTATCGGATGAATAAATTAGAATCCACTATTCCCGAGCTCCTCAATATCCTGAAGACTGTGGAGCCTTCTGTGAAGCAAGAGGAGAGGGCGATTCTGTTAGTTGATTCCTCAAGGAAAGGTTCTAAGAGAAAGGCAAAAGAACAGAAGAAAGGGAAGAACAAAAAGGCAAACAAGGCGGAACCAACGCAAAAGGGCACTTGCCATCATTGTGGCAAGGAAGGCCACTGGCGAAGAAACTGCAAGATTTATCTTGAGTCAATGAAGAAGAAGAAGGCATCCGATGCCCCATCCTCTTCAGGTATCTTCGTTATTGATTGTCATTCTATTTCCTTAGACACTTGGGTATTGGATACTAGGTGTGGCTCACATATATGTAATGACATACAGGGGCTAAGGAATAGAAGAAGACTCGTCAGAGGGGAGTCAAATTTGCGAGGTGGCAATGGAGCAAAGGTTGCTGCGGTCGCCATCGGAACTTATTTGTTGAAGCTCCCTAGTGGACTAGTCTTGGAACTGGACAATTGCTATTATGTTCCTTCTCTAATAAAGAACATTGTTTCTATTTCCTGTTTAAATAGAAATGGTTTCCATTTGACGTTTAGTAACAATTGTTGTTATATAACTTTGAATGGCGTACTTTATGGAACTGGAACTTTGAGTAATGGCATTTATATTGGACATATCCAGTGGCATTTTCAATATTGAAGCTAGCTACACGTGTGCTCGAAAGGGTAATCAGTTAGACTCCTATATGTGGCATTGTCGTCTTGGCCATGTAAGCAAGAAATGCATGTCCGAATTACACCAATGTGGAATTCTGGAATCGTTTGAATTGGATTCATACGATACATGCGAATCATGCTTAAAAGGCAAGATGACTAAGTTACCTTTTACTGGAAAAGGTGAACGAGTGGGAGATTTACAAGGTCTAATACATACTGATGTATGTGGACCTATGTCAACTCAAGCTTTAGGAGGCTATAGCTACTTCATTACCTTCACCGATGATCACTCACGGTTTGGGTATGTGTTCTTGATGAAACACAAGTCTGAAGCCTTTGAAAGGTTCAAAGAATTCAGAAATGAAGTAGAGAAACAACATGATAAGAGTATTAAAATACTTCGATCGGATCGAGGTGGGGAATACTTAAGTCAAGAGTTTCTTGATTATCTAAGAGACAATGGCATATTATCTCAATGGACTCCGCCATATACACCACAACATAATGGTGTATCTGAAAGGCGTAACCGGACCTTGTTGGACATGGTCAGGTCAATGATGAATCATGCGAATCTTCCTAAGTCCTTTTGGGGCTATGCACTTCAGACAGCTGTTTACTTGTTAAACAGAATGCCTACCAAGGTAGTCTCTACTACTCCATATGAGATATGGAATAGTAAGAAACCTCGTGTATCTTACTTGAAGATATGGGGTTGTCCTGCTTATGTGAAGCGGACAGTATCAGACAAATTGGATGCTATGTCTGATAAATGTCTATTTATTGGATACCCTAAGGAAACAAGGGGTTACCAATTCTATCATCCTGTGGAACAAAAGGTGTTTGTTTCAAGGCATGTTGTGTTTCTAGAGAAAGAGTTTCTCTTGCAAGAAAATAGTGGGAGTGTCGTCGAGCTTGAGAAGGCTCGAGAGACTCAAATAGACATTGATGAGATACCTGGTGAAGCACAACAACCGACAACTCATAGTGATGAGCAATCGGCTGGACCTATTGTAACACCACATCTTCGTAGATCTGGTAGAACACGCAATATTCCTGAGAGATATGGATTTCTCGTAAGTGAATCGAACGACGTGTTACTCATTGATGATGAGGAGCCTACCAATTATGAAGAAGTGCTGACAAGTTCAGAAAGGGATAAGTGGCTTGGTGCCATGAAGTCGGAAATGGATTCCATGTATGAAAACCAAGTTTGGAACTTGGTTGACCCACCTGAAGGCATAAAGCCTATAGGGTGCAAGTGGGTTTTCAAGAAGAAAACCGACATGGATGGTAATGTGATTACCTATAAGGCTAGATTGGTGGCGAAAGGATATCGTCAAAAGCAAGGTGTTGATTATGACGAAACCTATTCACCTGTAGCTATGCTTAAATCCATTCGGATGCTCCTGGCCATAGCGGCTCATTATGATTATGAGATATGAAAGATGGATGTGAAAATAGCTTTCCTTAATGGAAACCTACTCGAAGACGTGTATATGATATAGCCTGAGGGTTTCACATCGGTTGATAAAACCAAGGTATGCAAACTGCGACGGTCCATTTATGGATTGAAGCAAGCATCCAGGAGCTGGAATATCCGTTTTAATGAGACGATCAAAAAGTTTGATTTCTCACAAAATCCAGACGAACCTTGTGTGTACAAGAAGGTTAGTGGGAGTGCAGTCGTGTTCCTAGTATTGTATGTCGATGACATATTACTTATAGGAAACGATGTTTCAATCTTACAGTCAGTTAAGGTTTGGTTATCCAAGACATTCTCCATGAAAGACCTGGGAGAAGCAACCTACACCATTGGGATTAAGATCTATAGAGATAGATCGAAACGGTTGCTTGGTCTTTCGCAGTCTACATATATAGACCGAGTGCTAAAGAGGTTTAGCATGTCGGAATCCAAGAAAGGTTTCCTACCCATCAGGCATGGGGTACACCTTTCGAAGTCTATGTGTCCGCACACAGAAGACGAGAGGATGTGCATGAGTAAGATTCCTTATGAATCCGCAATAGGATCTATCATGTATGCTATGTTATGTACGATGCCCGATGTATCGTATGCTCTGAGTGTCACGAGCAGATATCAGTCTGATCCAGGAATGAATCATTGGGTGGCTGTTAAGACAATCCTTAAGTACTTAAGAAGAACTAAGGATGTGTTCCTAATATATGGAGAAGGGGACATGGTGATACGCTGGTATATGGATGTCAGCTTCCAGACAGACAAGGATGATTCCAGGTCTCAGTCTGGATACGTGTTCACCTTGAATGGGGGCGTAGTGAGTTGGAAAAGTTCCAAACAAGACACTGTAGCGGATTCTACCACTGAGGCAGAATACATTGCAGCTTCGGAAGCAGCAAAGGAAGCGGTTTGGATCAAGAAGTTTGTTTATGAACTTGGTGTGATTCCGGCCATTGTTGAAGCAATACTGGTCTACTGCGACAACAATGGAGCTATTGCATAGGTGAAAGAGCCAAGGTCTCATCAACGATCCAAACATGCGCTTCGCCGCTATCATCTTACCAGAGAGATCATCAGTAGGAACGAAATACAAATCGAGAAAATTCCCACTGAAAGGAACTTAGCGGATCCTTTGACTAAAGCATTACCTCAAAGTAAGTTTGAGTGTCATGTTAGAGCTTATGGTATTGGATACCATAGCGATTGGCATTAGGCCAAGTGGGAGTCTGTTAGTAATATATGAGAGATGTCCTAAGGCAATCGCCTTATTTATGAACCATTTATATGATAAATGAAGATTCACTATTTGAGTATACATGTTTTCATGTATTTGATTGGATCTTAAACTCATTTACTGAATGTCCACGATACGATTCATAGCATGAGAGAATTTGTGATTGGATCACAACTAGTGAGTATCTCTACATGTGTAATTGTGATGTATCAGAATTATCCCTAGTCGATGAATTGATGGATTTGGACACCATCAATTCTGTCGAGACTAGCATGAGGTATACTCCTTGGTGTATCCAAGCAGCTGATTCTCACTGGCTGGAGACATTGTGATGTCCGGAGTTGATCGTGGATGCTAGTTATGGTAACTAGTTCATTGGAGTGACCAGCCGTAAGACTTCATATGGTTCTCTGCATATATAGATATGTCAATGAAGTTCTTGCTGTAGCTTAAGTGCGATGTTCCTTTGACTTGTGGTATTCAAGTCATCTTGATCATGGAGACTTATGCTTTGACATCTTAAGCAAACATCTCTAAGGAGATGTGGATCCGGGATGATTGGGTATAAGTCAAAGTGATCGAAGATGTTTGAATAGCCTATAAAGGATTCACCACTCCTTGCGAGGAGATGTATACCCATGGCCTCTCGTCGGATTGTTACTAAAGTCTTTGGCCAAAGCATTACATGTTTAGAGTAAGGTCCTCTTCGATACATGTGCAGTAACTAGAATCCGTAGGACGAGGAAATGATACTTGGGCTAGGTGTGACGTAGTCAGCCTAGTGGGGACTAACACTATAGACCATGTCCTGAACCAAGTGGGTATAAGATGAGTGAAGGGAATGGGGCATGATTCATTCGAGCTGCTGAAGGGTTTCAGAAATAGTTCTGGATCAACCGTTGATCTTTTCCGTTAATTGGGGATCATGATGTACTACTAGGTGCCAGTCATGATCATTCTATAATTAATGGTTAATTATAGACGACCAACATAAACCGAGAACCTATTTGGTCACATGCACAACGAGCGTAATCCGAAGGATTTAAAATGAGCTTGAGAATGGGATTCTCAGACCGAGAGAAACTAGGTTTGGTTAGACCAAACAAGAAGCTAGCATGAAATCGTTTCAGTCGCAATGGAAGTGTTGATGGGCCGTGTCTTATGAAGACATAATGGATGAACCGAAATGGTTTGGTTCTAATCCAATGGAGGAGAATAAACCAAAGGGTTTGGTTTATTTTAAACGAATGAACCAAAAGTTGGTTCGGTTCGTTTTAACTTAAAATAAACCATCATGGTTTGGTTTATTTTAACTTATCTTAATGGAGCGGGTTAACGGGCCTTATGGTTATGATCCAATAACCATTAAGAGAATTAGTTCTCTATAAAAGAGGGCTTAAACCCTAATCCAAAACCCTAACCTAGTTTTGGCCGCCCACCCTCACCATCTAATCGGTGCCAACTCCATTGCCGCCGCCCACCTCTTCCAACCGGCGTCCAGAAGGAGCTTTCCTTCCCCCTCGCCGACGTCGAGCTGCTGCCGGTTGGTACTCCGGTGATCTCCCTTGGGTTCGGCGATAAGGTGAGCACTTGGCTTCCCTTGGTTGGCCGACTCTAATTCCTCCACCAAAGCTGTCCAGTTTTCTGTACAGCTTGTTTCCCTCTCGTCGGAGCATCGTTTGGACGACGGTTGGAGCTCCGACAGTGCCTAACTTGCCGGGGATTTGATCTCCGGTAATCCTCTGAGGTGGAGGATGAAGGATTCGTCAAACGGTTGACGAATACCTCTCTGGAGAAGCGAGTCTTGTGGACTTGTTTTTGGATCCGGATCGTGATCATCTCTCGATCACATTGTATTCAACACGAGGCTAGTAACCCGTACGAAGACGAGGCTCGTGACTTAGCGAAGTCATCCCGAGGATACTCGGCGTGGATACGGATAGAGACGATTCTAGCGAGGATCGTTCCGGTTGATGCTGTTCCCACTACACGTGATACGAAAGGTATACGTAGTTAAATTTCCTTTTATTGCAAATTTAAATATAGTTATGTCTACACATATTGTACTATGCATGTGTGTGATGTGTGTGTTGTAATAAATATAGATTTATTATTTTTATTTCTTCCGCTGTGCACATGTTTACGAAACTTGTTCGAACACACACTCGCCGCGGTGCCAAAAACCCAACACTCTTGATAGCATAAGTCCAAATGAATCTTGGCGAAGGACACGGTTAGCATGACATAGCCAATGGAAGCACCTGAAGGTTAACGCGAAGGATGAAGAGTCACGAACTCGAGGGATATGAGAGGCATGAGGATGATGGAGGTGGCTAGAAGGCTTAGGTCTAGGCTATCGATGAGTATCAGTATGAAGGGAGCATGCTTGGGTTAAATCTCATGTTTGAAGTTTATCAATCGACTAATCGAATGTTTGATACTTGGAAGGCCTAGTTGACTCAGACAATATACTAGGATTATAACCAGTTGACTGGTTGGGTAGTTGACTAAGGTTCGTTTGTCGACTGTGCTCTGGCAGTCGATTGGGGGTTAGAACAGTCGACTGCCATGTATGTTAATGTAGCAGTGAACAGATTGTTGCGTAGTCGATTGATCAATAAACTACAAGCCAATAGTCTACTACTGGTAAAGGTAGTAGACTGCTAGAGTATCCATTGGAGTAATCCAACGTGGATTAGCCCATTGTGAGACAACGACATTAAGGCTAGTTGACTGCTGGGTAAGAGTAGTCGATTGGAAGGCAAAAAAATAGCCTGAGCTCAGCTTTATAAGGAGACTTCGTGAAGGATTTGGACCTGCTGGTTCTTGATGATCTTGAAGGGGAAACGTTGATGATTCCTAGTCCTTCCAAGCTATCCAAAGCAACCAAAGCGTGATGAAGCAATCAAAGCTCATTTGTAAAGTGTTTTCTTTACTTGTATTCATTCTTATTGCAATTTCTTATATTTGGCTATATTTCTTAATGTTGTAAGAACTTGTACAAGGTTTCTTCATCATCGGTATCATATCGAGAAGGAGAGGTTGATAGTGAGGGTAGATCACTATAGCGTCACCGTGGAGAAGGAACTCTAGTTCCGAAGCATGTAAAAATATTGTCTTGTTGTTGTTAGGGCAATCTCTTGCCATGATAAGGTTTTGATGTGTGTGGCAAAGGGTTTAAGTTAGTTTGTTATGTTGATTTGATATGTGCGTTGAAGTCGTGCAGGACTTAGTAATTCGCACATGGAGTCGTGCCGAGTTTCACATCTCATGACTCGTGCCTTGAGTCGGTGAAGGATAGCTTTGCGGAAGCCGTGCGCTTGGAGCATCCGAGGGACCGTCGGACGAGGAGTTTGGAGTGAAGCCGGAGGAAGTAGACTTCGAGGCAAGAAACACGAAGGAGCATTGCAGAGCCATGCGCCTGATGCTGCCGAGGGACGTGGCCGCGAACGAAGAGAACTTCGAAGGCGAGGGACTCCGAGAGATGAGAGTGAGCGAATGTAACCCGGGAAGGGGTAGCTCTCAGGTGAAACTTGGCCATTTGGCCAAGTGTCGGATGAGTTTCCCCGACACACCGATCATTGCCATGTCATGGCGATCATTGCTCTAATCGATGGGTCGATCGATGGTATAATCTGATTTAGTGCTTGGTAGTCATTGCCATGGTGTGGCCGATCATTGATGATGTCGGCCGTGATCGATCGCCGAGGAATGCGGTCGACTCCATTGAGCACTCGACTGATCGAGCATTAGTCGACTGATGGTGCCATCATTCGACTATTGTCAATACCGTTGGATGGAATCCAACGTGGAAAGCGGCCGTTATTGGGCAACGGCTATGGGATCAGTCGACTGATCGAGGGCATCAGTCTGTTGGTATGTCGCTTCGGAGGCTCATTGGCTCCCATGTCCCCGGATTAAAATTTTCACTAATGAAAGGATTAATCTGGATGGGATGAGCTTCCTTAGCAACACCATTTCGTCGTCGTGCTAACAACTCGAGTGGTCACTTGAACAAACTAGTTGTTCAAGCAACACAACTCTTCTAGTTGATTAGCCGCGGAAGAGACGACGGACGGATCGCCGATTTTTGTGTTTGTCTTCGGGGTCCATGATTATACAATATATATTCATATACACACATGCATAATCATCATATATAAGAACATGCTCAGATCTGAAATTAAAGTTATAATAACTTTATACCTTACGATCTTCTACCGTATGTCCTATCCTTCTCATGGACGACGTGTGGACGAAGATCCTCCACGAGTAGAAGCCTTCTAGATCGCGTTCTTCTCTTCCTTGTCCGCTGCGAACAAAGAGAAGATCCAACAAAACCTTTCCTTTCTAGAACCGGCCACCAAACAAGAGAGTTCGATGCAACCGCCGGCCAAGGAACGATTGGATGAGCTCCGACCAACTAGTTGTATAGTTGTCGCCGGCCACCTAGATGTTGGAGAAGCACCGGCCACCAATAGTTGGAGAGCCGCCGGCCACTAAGGAGCAAGAGAGGAGGAAGAAGAGAACCGGCAAAGGGAGTAGGAGAAGAAGAGGGGCGCCGGCCAAAAACCTAGGGAGAACAATCACCTTGCCGCCCACTTTCCTAGCCACCCAAAACCCTAGCTCCTCTAGGGTTTGTTGCCGCCCAACAATAGGATGAGCCAAACCCTAATTCTCTAATCCAAAAATCATTAGTTGCTGCCCAACCCTAAGCCTTTATTTATAGAATTTAGGAGAAAGTTGGTTAGCCTAAAATATAGGAACTAACTCCTATTTTCTTGCCGCCCAACCAACCTTATCTCCTTTAAGATTTGTTGCCGCCCAACACATGGATGAGCCAAACCCTAATTCTAGAATTTAGGCTTAAGCCTCCTCTAATCTCCACCGTCGGATCTAGGGATTTAATCTCCACCGTCGGTTCTAGGGATTTAATCTCCACCGTCGGATCTAGGGTTTTATCCCAACCGTCGGATCTAGGATTTCATCCCAACCGTAGGATCTAGGATTTCATCCCAACCATAGGATCTAGGATTTCATCCCAACCGTCGGATCAAGGATTTCATCCCAACCGTCGGATCTAGGGTTTTATCCCAACCGTCGGATCTAGGGATTTAATCTCCACCGTCGGTTCTAGGGTTTCATCCTAACCATCGGATCTATGGATTTAATCCAAACCGTCGGATCAAGGATTTCATCCCAACCATCGGATCTAGGGTTTTATCCCAACCGTCGGATCTAGGGATTTAATCTCCACCTTCGGTTCTAGGGTTTCATCCTAACCATCGGATCTATGGATTTAATCCAACCGTTGGTTCTAGGGTTTCATCCTAACCATCGGATCTATGGATTTAATCCAACCGTTGGTTCTAGGGTTTCATCCCAACCATCGGATCTATGGATTTAATCCAACCGTTGGTTCTAGGTTTTGTTTTACATTCTTGGATCTAAACTTCACAAGGATTATATTAGGCTACGATAGGGACCATAAGGAGGAGTTGGGTCTTGGCCACCCGATGGATCGGAACCACACAAACTTGATCCATCAATGATGTTCCATTCCACTAGAGGATCATCATTGAACTACCTCACCAACCCCCATAAATTAATATGGGCTCCATATATTATTTGTACATTAATCTCCCCGTGTTTAAGATATCGAATGTCCGCCAATTAATTGATTCTTGACCATCATTAATTAACATCTAACTCCTCGAGTAGTACCACTCAACCTTATCATCATGTTGACTAAGTCAACCAAGTGAGTTTACATGATGAACCTTATGAGCTCCTCGAGGACATCATCAACCTAATATATAGGACACGGTTTCCTCCTATAATCAGCGGTACACCATGTAAATAATATTATTTCCCAACTTACGGCATATTGATTTAATCCATCTAAATCTCACCTTTGGTAAATCAAAGAAATAAATACTAAGTACATGTGCCCGTTATTATATCGGGATTAAGAGCATGTACAACATAATATCCGAGGTCCGATTCAATTATGTAGTCAGCACTAAATTGAATCACCTCTATGTCGGTACTGCTCAATACACCTAAGTGTACTAGTGTAACTCTATGTTCAAGATAAAACAATACCAAGCTACACTACAACCATGCCAATGGTTTGTCCAAAACCATCTTGGTTGTGAGCCTCTACTTATATTTTACAAAGTGCGATAACATGATCTTACATACACCAAGCACCATGTTATCTACAATGTAAAATATTAGACAATATGCACACATATATAATGAATATATAAAATGCAAACAATGATCATGTGATTCTTATTTCAAAATAAAATGTTCATACAAAAAGAGCTAGGCTTTCAGTATACATTCTAACACAGTCGACTGATCCTGTTTCAATGGGAAGAAACCCTCTTCCTCTATAAAAAGGAAGAGGATGGGGCTTTGGGAGGCTAATGCTCATGCTCCAATTTGCTCCCAAAGTGCTCTAAGTGTTCTTCCACTCTTCTTACTTGTTTTATTTCCATTCTATTGTAAGAAGAGAGATTGTAAAGAGGTTACCTCCACCTAGCTTTGTGCAAAGGAGAGATCTAGTGGATAGATTGCGGAGTGATTCACCGTGGACGAATCGGACCGTGGATTAGCGGCGTAGCCGTGAACCACGTTACATCTCGGTGTTTGTATTGTTTGTTTATTTGCTTGTCTTTATTTATTTGTATTTGCATATTCCGCTTGCGCTAATATTTTGTAGACAAGCAAAATACGACATCCAACGAACGAGGGCTATTCACCCCCCTCTAGCCGGCCAATCGATCCCCTACAAGTGGTATCAGAGCAAGGTTGTTTGTCACCGGACTAACTGCCGCAACAAGCTCTACATAAAAAATGGCCGGCTCAAACATCCACCCACCAAAGTTCGAGGGCGAATTCTCTTGGTGGAAAAAGAGAATGGAGGTATTCTTCGAAATCGACTTTGAAATATTGTTAATTATGGAAAACGGTTTTGAGTTGCCTAGGAATGAAGATGGGGAGCCATTGGAGAAATCGAGATGGAGCAAAAGACAAAGAGAGGAGTATTTGGCAAATTCAAAGGCCAAGCACCATCTCTATAATGTACTCCCCCAACAAGAAGTCAATAGGATAGGGGAATGTTCTAGTGCTAAGGAGATGTGGGAGAAGCTAGTTGAACTTCATGAAGGCACTTCGGAAGCTAAGCTAGCAAGAAGAGATCTCCTCCGCTCCCAACTATCAAATTTTAAGCTTGAAAAGGGAGAAAAGGTAACTTCCCTACATTCTAGATTTAAAGAAATATTAATTGGGCTAACAAGTGTAGGAGAAAAGCTCTCCAACCGGGATATGGTAATGAAGGCCATAGATGCCTTTCCCCGGTCCTCAAGATGGAGCTCCATGGTGGATTCATTTTACATCTCCAAGAACTTGGAAGTAAGTACCTTGGAGGAGTTTTTCTCAACAATGGAGCTCCACGAAACGAGGCTTGAAGGAATACAAGAAGAGCCTAGAATCCAACCTTCAAGGGGAGTAGCATTGATGGCAAATAAGGGGAAGAAGAAGATGGAAGTCCCTTCCTCCTCCAATGATGAAGCATCCTCTACCTCCTCCATGGATAGTACGGAAGAAGCCTACATGGTAAGGAAGGTAAGGCGTGCATTTAAGAATTTTAGATTTGATAAATCTCATGATAGGAATAGAAGACCAAGGGGGAAGATCATTTGTTACAATTGTCAAGGGGAGGGACACATAAGGGACAATTGTCCCCTCCTAAACAAGAGCAAAGAGGAAAGGAAAAAAGAAGGAAGAAAAGAAGAAGAAGAAGGGGAGCAAGAAGAAAAAGGAAGAAGAAAAGAAGGCCAAGGAAAAAGGAAAGGCCATGGCTCTCAAAGCAAAGACATGGGATGACCTTGCTTCCTCATCCTCATCCGAAGAAGAAGAGCATGTCTATTCCAACCTTGCATTGATGGCCTTCGACGACTTGGATTGCTCCTCCTCCTCAAATGAAGAGAGCTCAAGTGAAGGGGGAGCTTCTACATCCTCCTCATCCGAAGAAGAAGAGGACATGGAAACTATGGTAATGAATGCCTCTCCTAAGAAAATAGTTTCCATAATTTCTAGTTTAACTAAGGACTTATTTGGAATGAAAAAGAAGAATAAAAGCATGCTTAATCAAATTAAGGCATTGGAAAATAAGCTAGAAAATGCATGCTTAAATGATAATATTTCTTCTAGCTCAAATGATGCATGCTCACATGATCTTTATGTGCCATTAGATGTTAGTGATGCATGTATAAATGAAAATAGGGCCTTAAGGGAAAAGGTAGACTATTTAACAAAAGCCCTAGATAAGAATAATACAATAGCTAGGAAATGGATCCCTAAGGAGTATCTTGTGAACCCCATAGGCAAAAATCTATTTTGGGTCAAAATCCATCCTTAAGGGTTAGAAAAACCCTAGGGTAGTCAACCATATGTAATTGATCTATATCATATTTTGGTTGACTTAGGATAGTGGGACAACATTTTTAGAATAGTGTTGGGTGATGATAACGTGTCCATAAATAGATAATAATGCTTAAATCATGATGATTAATGTAATTCCTATGTATGGTTGCAATCATGATTTATGATTTTGAAATTTGGCACATTATCATAAGAAATAGGTTTAAATCATGCTTTAGGTGATACTTTACTTATTATCATGATATAATACCTAATGCATGATTATAATTTGATGAATACATGTGGTTCATGATCATAATGTGAAATTCACACATATATGTCTTTATGATCATGAGGATTGTTAGGGTGATACTTAACCTTGATAGAATTGCATGAATATAATGGTTAAGTATATACAAATACCTCTAGGATGCATCTCACACTCACAATAGGCTAACTTGATTGCAAACTTAGCATGGGTGAGATATTAGGATGATACAAATGTCCACTAATGCCTATGACATTTAGATGGTCATTTTAAAGTATCAAAATAGCAATAATAGACCAATCATGGGGAAGGCTTATGTTTAATTCATAGACATATTGCCCAAAGATCATGGTTGGATATTTCATATGTTTTCAAAACAATTTCTTACCTTAAAATACATGTATTCATGTTTTGAAACAATTGGATGAAAAACTAGGTGCTAAACTTGATACTAGAATGATCAAAAACCTAGTTGTGTTTAAAGTTTTTGTATTTTTTGCAAATATAAGAAAATATAATGATTTTCATGAAAAACTATTTTTCATTGATATATATACTTACAAGAAATATGATCCCCAAATTTCATAATTTTTTGAATTTTCTGGAATTTTTAATGCATTTCTGAAATTCGGTCCGAAAATCAGAAAGTTCTGAAATTCGCGTGCTAGTCGACTGGTAGTCAACGAAGATCATTGGCCTAAAATCAGAAACGATAAAGGCCGAATTCAGGTTTTAGAATAATTTTTGGTATTTTTCTTCTATTAGACTTGATGCCATGAGTTTAGAGCTTAATGTTAATCTTTTTGATGGTGTCAAAGGGGGAGAAAATATTATGTTTAAGTTAATTATGATAGGGGGAGAATTTGTAGAGAAAGTTTAATGGATTAAGGGGGAGTTGCATGTTGCTATAATGTTTATGTTTACATGCTTTCTTTCCTGTCAAAATTTTTATCAAATATTTTTACCTAACTTAAATGGATTGCCACACATCAAAAAGGGGGAGATTGTTAGGGCAATCTCTTGCCATGATAAGGTTTTGATGTGTGTGGAAAAGGGTTTAAGTTAGTTTGTTATGTTGATTTGATATGTGCGTTGAAGTCGTGCAGGACTTAGTAATTCACACATGGAGCCGTGGCGAGTTTCACATCTCATGACTCGTGCCTTGAGTCGGTGAAGGATAGCTTTGCGGAAGCCGTGCGCTTGGAGCATCCGAGGGATCGCCGGACGAGGAGTTTGGAGTGAAGCCGGAGGAAGTAGACTTCGAGGCAAGAAACGCGAAGGAGCATTGCAGAGCCGTGCGCCTGATGCTGCCGAGGGACGTGGTCGCGAACGAAGAGAACTTCGAAGGCGAGGGACTCCGAGAGATGAGAGTGAGCGAATGTAACTCGGAAAGGGGTAGCTCTCAGGTGAAACTTGGCCATTTGGCCAAGTGTCGGATGAGTTTTCCCGACACCAGTCGACTGCCATGTCATAGCGGCGGTCGGCTCTAATCGATGGGTCGATCGGTAGTATAATACCGATTTAGTGCTTGGTAGTCATTGCCATGGTGTGATCGGGATGTGACGGCGATGCGAGGAATGGCGGTCGGTGATCATGTGCGCAGACGATGGAGTCGACTCCATTGAGCACTCATTGATCGAGCATCGGTCGACTAATGGTGCCATCGGATCATTGTCAATACCGATTGGATGGAATCCAGCGTGGAAAGCGGCCGATTATTGTGCAGCTCACGGGATCGATCACCGATCGAGGGCATCAGTCGACTGATCCTGTGTCAACAGGAAGAAACCCTCTTCCTCTATAAAAAGGAAGAGGATGGGGCTTTGGGAGGCTAATTCTCATGCTCCAATTTGCTCCCAAAGTGCTCTAAGTGTTCTTCCACTCTTCTTACTTGTTTTATTTCCATTCTATTGTAAGAAGAGAGATTGTAAAGAGGTTACCTCCACCTAGCTTTGTGCAAAGGAGAGATCTAGTGGATAGATTGCGGAGTGATTCACCGTGGACAAATCGGACCGTGGATTAGGGGCGTAGCCTTGAACCACGTTATATCTCGGTGTTTGTATTGTTTGTTTATTTGCTTGTCTTTATTTATTTGTATTTGCATATTCCGCTTGCGCTAACGTTTTGTAGACAAGGAAAATACGATATCCAACGAATGAGGGCTATTCACCCCCGTCTAGCCGGCCAATCGATCCCCTACAGTTGTGTGTGCTTGCATTTATCATTTTTACTTTATTATTCCGTAGTGTATTACTAACAAATTGTAGATGAGCACGCAATCCATCGAAGTAAAGTGAAAACCATTATTCACCCCCCTCTAGTACGACATCTGATCTCCAACATCGACTGCTAGGTGGAAATCCAGTCCGATGTAGGTTATAAAAGGAGCACCTTGGGGAGGATTTTTAAAGTATTTTGGGACATTTTTTAAGGGGAAGTGTTGTTGCATTCAAGACCTTCAAGAGCAATCCAATGCAATCAATAAACAAGCAATCAAGTGTTCAAGTGTTTTTGTGTAACGTGTATTTTATTTTCATTCTTTACACTTTTTATTATATTTTTGTATAAACTCTTGCTTGTAAGAGGTTTCTCCACCTCCGGTGTGTTGCAGAGAAGGAGAAGTTTGTTAGTGGTGGTGTGCATCACTAGAGCTCACTCTATAGCTCGACCGTGGAGTAGGAACTAGGATTCCGAACCACATTAAATCCATATTGTCATGTGTGTTGTGCTTTGTATGTGTTTTATGCTATTTATTTTTGTATATTCCATTGTGCACTAACCTTGTTGTAGACAAGCATGAACACGATCGAGTGAAATCGAAGCGATGCTATTCTCCCCTCCCCCCTCTAGCGCATCAAACTGGTCCCAACAATTAGTATCAGAGCTGGGCTCACTCAGAAGACCTACAAGTGGTATCAGAAGGCCACTCTTCAAGGACTAACTGCCAATAGAGCAAGTGCCAGAGGACTAGAGAACATGGAGTTACGTAATGATTGATTGGGCTACGACATCAATACTCCCATTACGTATGAATTCTATGGACGAGAAGGATTTGAGAAAAGGGCGGTGAGGATGAAATATTTTCTTATGCTCAATATAGAAAATTGGATTAATATTGAAGTAGTTTTCAAAGCGCCATGGATAAGAAAGGAAGAATCCTCAAGAGGAAGAGATGGACCGAGGAGAAAATCTAAAAATCCAAGACCAATGTTAAGGTAACGGAAATGTTAACAAGTTTAATACCTAATGATATTTTGTACAAGTTAGGGGATTATAAAGATGCCAAGGATCTATGAAGCAAATTGGCAAAATTCCACGAGAAACCCTCACCGGTTCAAATACAAGAAGTAGAGGAGTCCAAGGAAGGAGAATCATCATCCTCCTCTCTAGAGCTTGAAGAATCAGAAGTTGAGAGATGCTCAACATTTGAGGAAGAAGAGGAGGTTGAAGAAGCCTCCACCTCTAGGATTGAGGGGGAGAAGAGACACTCAATACTGGAGGAAGAGCAAAAGGAACCCTTTACATCCAGGAATGAGGCAAATGAAGAACAAGCTCACTCTATAGGTAACTCAAATGTATGAATTAAAAATAAAAATCATATAACTTGCTTTGAGTGTAAGGAAGTAGGATATTATAAGAGCAAATATCCAAAAAGAGTCAGGAAGGCTCAACCACACCAAAGGTGAAGGAGAAGGTAAAGGAAGTCGATGCCTCGATCCGCAAGAGAAAGAAGCACATTGTGTGCTTCAAATGCCAACAAAAAAGGGCACTACCGGAGCCAATGTCCGAGGGGAGTCACCCTAAGAAGGATAAGGGAGAGAGCTCAAATGTAGAAGGAGCTCGTAAGACTAAGGTAATAGTTAATAATGCACTTTCAAATTTTTAAGGTTAAGAAGCATGTTAAGAATGATTTTAATGCACTTGCAATTATTCATGATCAAAAGCATGCTAGAAATAAATATTTTTGATTAGGTACTAAGCATTGCAATATTAGGCCTAATGATAACTGTTAGTGAAAGCCCTAGAGCCAATCATGTGATGATTGTTGTATGGACTTTATTGTATCATATTTCTATTTATAAAGGCATGGTTATTATATTTACTTGTATTGGTGCCAAATAACTAAATATAATAATGTCCTTGAGTAGTAGGTTCTTATTTATATCAATCGATTGGTTGAATCGATAATGAGATGATATAGAGAACACTACTCTTAATCATTCCTAGTCAAGTATTAACATTCAGGGACAATGTTAATGCGTAGAGACTAGCATGAAGGTCAACTCGATGACTTGATCTCACAAGTCATGGATATGAGATATCAAGTTGACACATGGGTATACATTAGAGAATGTATACTGAATGACCCACCATGAGAAAGTATCGTGGATCGTTATATGAGTGTCATATACTTTCTCATGTGGCTATTAGTATGACTATTAGTCCTTAGACTTGAAGTCACCATGGTTCCCTACATAAGGAGTTGCATACTTTGGCTTCGTCAAACGTCACCCGTAAATGGGTGGACTATAAAGGCGATTACTGGGTATGTGACAAATTATGTGGAGGGATGTGAGTGATGTAGATGAGATCTATCCCTCCTATATGACCGGAGAGACATCGTTATTCTTGATAGAGTGAGACCACGAAGTGCATGGCCATGCCCAAATGAGTCAATATGAGATATTGAGCTCATTTGATTAGAGTGAGTCTACTTAGAGTTCAAGATATAGATTGTACCGAGGATGACACGGTCTATGCCTCAATTGGTCAATCTAGATGTCAAAGGATAGAGGGACATTGTCACAATTTATGAGAGTCACAATTAGTAGTCACAAAGATGATGTTGGAGATCAACATTCTTGTAACTTGGGAAGCAATGATGTGTTGCTAGATACCGCTCATTGCTTATGTTCCTAAATCGGTTTAGGGACATTGCCAACATTACAAGAACCTATAGGGTCACACACAAAGGGCAATTAAATGGAGATTAGGTTCATATGATGAACCATGAGGATTAGGTTCATGGGATGAACCAAATTGGATTAAGAGTAATCCTAATTAGACTAATTGAGTTGGACTCAATTTGATTCAAGTGTTGAATGAGTCTAATTTAGATTTGATTCATCAAATCAATTTAAATTAATGAATAGAGATTCATTAAATTAAATTGACTTGAATCAAATGGTTGGATTTGATCAACCATGGGAGATAAGAGGTCAAGTTTGACTTGACTTGAGAGGGAAGATGAAAGGTCAAGTTTGACTTGACCAAATGCCATGTCATGATGATGACATGGCATGGCCGGCCAATGATGATGCTCCACATCATCATTGACTTATCATGTGGTGCCACCTCATGAGGGAGACCAAGAGCCATTGGCTCTTGGAGTTACATGCATGCATGTAACCCCCCAAGAGATGGTGGTCGGCCACTTATTCCATTAGATGGAATTGATTTTGTGAGTTACACAAAAAAAAACTTCATCTTCTTCCTTGGATCATCTTCCTCTCAAGCTTGCTCTCCCATCCCTCTCCTTGGGCGAAACTTTTAAGGGTGCTAGCACACTATAGGTTTCTTTTCTCCACCTATTGCTTGTGTGGATACCAATAGAGGAGTGTACACTTGACACTCTAGAGTTCCGGCAAGCTATTTGGACGAGCGGGATTTGCGAAGGGCATCGCATCGAGAGTAACACTCTCAACTTCTAGATCTAAGGTAGATCTAGGTTTACTTAGCACATACATGTTTTTATTTTAATATATCTTTGCACGGATCCGTGGGCGGACTTCCGGGGTTTCCGCAATGCAAAAAGCGGTTTTTGCGGCTTGGAAAGTCCAACAATAACCCTAAGACTACCTTACCTAAGGATAAGAACAACCTAGGTAATAATCCTAGGTTGCTAACCTAAGACTATCTCCCAAGGATCTTTTTCATTTTCTCAAGTTTTAACCTCAAAGCTTGATTTTCCTTCACTAATGATGCAATTTTTTATTTTTCATTATTTTCTTAGATTTTCTTCTTCCTCCCTAGTGAGTACCTAGTTAACTCAAGGAACTCAAATATATTTTAGGTTCCTAAGAGCGTGATTCCCTCACACTAGATGAGTTAGGGTGTGTCAACATTAAATGGATAGGTAGCTAACTTAACTATGGGAGAGTTGATACTTTAGGACATTTTCAAGGTAATGTGATACCTTGGAAATGAGATTACATTGTAATCCTAAAAAATTTTAGGATGTGCCAATAAAAATTATGAAGTATGAAAAATTGATCATAATTGGGACAAATAGATTAAAAGGTCATAGTGTGTCATTTTAGATTTTTTCCACACTTGAGGAGTATTAAGGCAAAGTGGGTATAATATTAGTAAATGGAAATTTGGCTTACAACTTAGGTATTCTTATACCTTTGCATCTTTTATATTTGTCATGTTTTGTTTGCCTTACCATGTAATGACATCATGCACATAGTATTATTTTAAATGTCATGATAGTACTTGTTGGGGACTGATGGCCCGACTAGAAGGGGCGAATGAATAGCCTAATCGTTGTAGACGGAATTCGCCTGTGCTTGATTGTCTGTAATACTCATTAGTGAAGCAGAATAATAATAATAAAGACAATTAAAGGTAAAACAAAAGTAAAGAAGAAATTCAAGAACACAAGTCTTTTAATGATAATCCGTTAGGCGGATCACTCCCTCAACCTTTCCACTAAAACTCTCCTTTAGATCAACTCAAGGTGGAGAAAACCTTCTTACACCAAACTCCTCTTCTCACAAGATAATATGAGTAGAATTATAGAAAAAAAGAGTAAAATACTTGGAAGGACTTGGGAAGGCTTAAGACAGGATTTAGAGTTTAAGCATTAGCCTCTCCAAGGCTCATAAGCCCTCGTTTTATAAAGAAGAGGATTTCTTCCCGTTGGGCATTCAACAGTCGACTATTGTATGCCAGCAGTCGACTGCCATTGTAAAGGACCGCCTCACATGTCTTATGACCAAGCCTGATTCGTGGTCATCACCATCCAATGACACACTGGTCAGTCGACTGCCACAATTGGTAGTCATCTAGTACCTATGTAGCCAATTGATCAGTCGACTACAGGAGGTTCTGGCATGTGTCCACATATAGTAGTCAACTGATGTGTTGGTGCAATCAGCCCAGGTCACGATTAATCGAACTCGAGTTTGACTCGAGCGATGTTTTGATTTTTGACATGAAGGTTTGACATTGATATTTGAGATTGATGTCTGATAATGTTTTGGGGAGATTGTTGGTGCAATCAACCTGGGTCATGATTGACGGGACTCGAGTTTGACTCGAGAGGGGATTTTGATGGTTGAATGGAGTTGACCATGTCATGAAAAGCCCAAGTCTTGAGTACTTGGCATGTAAAGTCCAAGCATGGGTCTTGGCAAGGAAAAGTCCAAGCATGGGTCTTGGCATGTAAAGTCCAACATGGGTTGGCAAGGGAAAGTCCAAGCTTGAGTCTTGACATTTAGAAAGTCTAAGGGTGTAGTCTTGGCCACGTAAGTCCAAGGGTGTAGTCTTGGCGGTGAAATTCCAAGTCATGAGTACTTGGCATTTGGAAAGTCCAAGGGGTTTGATATTGGCGACGTAAAGCCCAAGGGTGAAGTCTTGGCAGCATAAGTCCAATGGTTGGTGGCGTAAAGTCCAAGTAGGAGTCTTGGCAGCGTAAGTCCAATGTGCCTTGGCGGTGTAGACACCGTTAGCATGACATAGCCGATGGAAGCACCTGAAGGCTAGCATATGGATGAACAAGTGAAGGATGACTTGGAGGGATTCGATAGGTGCGAGTCTGACGGATGTGGATAGAAGGCTTAGGTCTAGGCTAAGAGTGGTCTAGCAAGTATGGGGGCACCATACTTGAGGTAAAACCTCATGTTTGAGGTGTATCAGTCGACTGAGACCTATGGTTAGTCAACTGGAGTGAGTCAACTAGGGTTTGACTATGGGGAGTGCCCCAGTAGTCGACTGCCATAGGTGGGAAGTCGACTACTGGCTCGAGTAGTCTACTAATATGGTGATCAGTCGACTGGTGCTCGAGAATTTGAGCACAGAATTGAGTCAGACTCGACTGCTGAGGTTAACAGTCGAGTGAAGGCTCTATCAGTCGACTGATGAGTATGATTAGTCAATTGATGTCCTATTCGTTGGATTTTTCCAGCGTGGATTGCACCGTTGTCTCACAGCAACAGAGTCATCAGTCGACTGATGGTCCCAATCAGTCGACTGATAGGAAAAATCCAGCCTGATTATAGGTTATAAAAGCAGCTCGGAAGAGAGATTTTGGCAAGCATTTCTTGAGGAGTTTTGGGGCGAATTTCTGGTGTAATTCAGGGTCTCCAAGTGCAACTCAAGCAACCACAAAGCAAGCAATCCAAAAGCTCTTGTAAAGATGTTTTCTTTACATGTATTGTATTTTATTATTGTATCTTGCTTGTATTTGTTTCTTACTGTTGTAAGAGTTATTGTACGAGGTTTCTCCACCTCCAGATTGTTCTGAGAAGGAGCTTATTTGATTAGTAGTGCGTGTTTGTATTTTTAGGGCTTTTAGAGCCTAATCCGTGGAGTAGGAACCATTCGGTTCGGAACCACGTTATATCACCGTGTCTCTTGTTCTTGTGTTGTATTTATTTTTGTTATTATATATTCCACTGCGTTAACACGTATTGTAGAGATGAACGCATCAAATTTCATCGACGCATCGAAATGCGCTATTCACCCCCCCTATAGCGGTCACCGAATCCTCAACAATTGGTATCAGAGTCCGGGGCTCTTCTATGGACTAACCGCTGGGAGCAAAATCGCTAGAGGAACAAGATGGAATTCGAAGAAAGACTTGGATGGGACATCAACACACCGCCACCATATGACCAAGAGGATTTTCTGTCATGGAGGGCAAGAATGGAGACATTCTTGATGATGGACATAGAAGATTGGTTCATCATCATGAAAGGCTTTGAACCTCCTAGAGATAAGAAGGGAAATGTCTTGAAGTTGAAGAAGTGGACCCAAAAGCAATGGCTAAAGTTTAAAACCGAAGTCAAGGTAACAAAGCTTTTAGAAGATTTGATACCTAATGACATTTTGTCTAGGCTAGGTGAATATTAAGATGCCAAGGAGCTTTGGAGCAAATTGGAAAAGATTCATGAAGGATCATCACCGGCTTCAAGTGAGGAACAATCACAAGAAGCTGAAGAATGTTCATCGGCTCAAGAAGAGGAAGAGGCCAATGAGGCAAGTTCATCTTCCTCACAAGAAAGTGAGGATTTGGACATTGAGAGAAAGTTGACATCCGAGGAGGAAGAAGAAGCACAAGAAGCCTCCACCTCTAGGATTGAGGAGGAGGAGAAAATTTCCACTTCAGAGCATGATCAAGAGGAAGAATTCACCTCCGGTCGAGGAGATGAAGAAGTCCAAACCACCACCATTAACCTAGGTAACTCAAGCACATCAATTCAAAATAAAAATCATATTATGTGTTTTGAGTGTAGGGAATATGGGCACTATAAGAGCAAGTGCCCTAGGAAAGTCAAGAAAAGTCAACTGGCACTGAAATCTCAAGAAAAGACCAAGGATACCGGAGTCGCCATTCTTAAGAACAAGGAGCATGTGGTATGCTTCAAGTGTCACCAAAGAGGGCACTACCAAAGTCAATGCCCTAAGGGGAAGAAGAGAGGTCAAGAAGGAGCATCAAATGTAGGGGGAGCCTTTAAGGCAAACCCTAAGGTACATTTAAACAATGTTCATTCTTTAAGTAATAAGAACAAGAATGCTAGAAGTAATTTCTCTATGTTTTATAAAGAGCATGCTAAGAATAATGAATTTTATTGCTTAGGGGCTAAGAGCTACAAGCTTAAAAATGAGGAGAAATTTGTGACTAATGTCCCTAGAAAAACATTACCTAGGGAACCTATTAGGAAAATAGAAAATCACCTAGGCATCAATCCTAAATGGACTAGACATATGTCTAGAAATAAGAATATCTCAAGAGATAATGAAAAATAAAAAATTGAGATATTAGAAAAGAAAAATCAAGTTTTGAGGTCAAAACTTGAGAAAATGGAGAAGACTCTTAGAGAGATGCAAAATCAAATTAAAGGGTCAAATTGTCAAAATCTAGGGTCTAGGAGTCAAAACCTAGGGTCTAGGAAGCAAGGTCCACCTAAGGGCAAGAAAGGTTTGGGTCACAAACCTAAGTCCAAGGAGACCTACCATAGTGTTCCATTCGATTATGGAACACAACCTAGGTCTAGGAAGTCCATGGTTATTAGGGAAGCTATCCCTAAGGTTAACCAAGGTAAATGTCTAGTGGCCAAGGTTTCTATGAAACCTAGGAAGACCACTAAGAAGGTTACTAGGAAGGCAATCTCTAAGGTTAACCATGATATGACCACAACGACCAAGGCTACCAAGCCTAGGAGGGTCACTAGGAAGGTATCTAGGGAGGTTATCCCTAAGGAATACCTAGTAAACCCAAGGAGCTCAAATAGGTTTTGGGTTCCTAGGAGCGTGATCGATTTACGCTAGATGGGTTTAGGTGTGTCAACCTTGATTGGAAGGGTAGCTAACCCAACCATAGCAAAGTTGACACTTTAGGATATTCTCAAGGTTATGGGTGCCTTGGAAATAAGTATGGAGCTAAATCCTAAAGGTTTTTAGGATGCACCAATATAATTTGAAGATTATGAAAAATCAATCAAATTGACACAATTTAGGTTTAGAGGTTGAGGTGTGTCGTTTTGGGTTTTCGACACACTTTGGGAATTAGAGTATCAAGAAAATTGTCTTAAGGCTTAGAAATTACATTTAAAATTAATACTCAAGTACTATACATCCTAATGTCACATACTTACTATGCTTCATGTGTTTTACCATATGTTTGCATGGAAGCAATGTTTATGATGTATTGCATCTCACAAAATATATCATTCACCTTTATTGTGTATTTCAACACTTCGAAAGGTTGAGATGCTAGGATTTGAAATTCTTGGGTGTTAATGCTTGTGAAAATGAAATAAAATACTAAAATTCATTAACAAATACATGAACATAGGAATAACACTAATATATTCGATATCCATGAATAAACATGGTAAAATGAAACAAATTAAGTGAAGAAATCGAAATTCACTTAATTTCAGAACTGAAAATCAGATATCAGTCGACTGATAACACTATAGCACAATACCGCGAGCCCAAAGAATGAGTCGCTTCAGACTTGAATGATTAGTCCATCAATCATTGTGGTACTGCTCATCGGCGTAAGAGCCAACAATCGAGTCTTTGGTCATCATTGGTGATATTCGAGCTCGGGATAGAACGTTCGACAATCGAGTGCCGAGCCGGAGCAATCGACTACCGATTCGGTGAATCGTTCACTAAATCACTATCAGTCGACTGACATTGTAATTTTATAATGCCGAACCGCTAGGGTTCGGTGTCTTCATGCCTTCTTCACGTGACTCCTCTTCTTCGATCGCCTCTAAACCTCTCCGACTAGCCTTCTCGCGTCCACGCCGACGACCAAAAGCCTTTAGGTTTGGAAGCTATCTCTGTCATTCGTGTCTTTGGTCACTCTATCACTAAAATGGCGTCTCACAACTCTCATTTTCTCCTTCGACATTAGGGTTCCGATGAGATCTTCTTTCCGGTGATCTTTCAGTGTTATCTCCAGCAAGTAGGCTACCCAGTTAGGCCCTCACAACCATCAATCTAGTAATGACACCAAAGTATACCTCTAAACCCTTTAAACCCTATTTTTTTTCACTGCATTTTGATCTAATCATGGTATTTGTGTCATCACATTGCATTCATCATATAATCATGTAGAAGACAACGTAGGAATTGTAGAGATGTATACTGAAAAGTCTATCTTTTGTATGAACATCTTTATTTTGAAATAAGAATCACATGATCATTGTTTGCATACTTATGCAATATTGTCTAATACATTACATTGTAGATAACATGGTGTGTAGTGTCACAGGGGAGATCATGTTATCGGCTCTTTGTAAAATATAAGTAAAGGCTCACAACCGAGATGACTTTGGACAAACCATCGGAATGGTTGTAGTGTGATTTGGTATTGGTTTGTCTTGACCATAGAATCACACTAGTGCACTTTGTGTGTATTGAGTAGCACCGACTTAGAGGTGATTCGATTTATTACTGACTACATAATCGAATCGGACCTCAGATATTATTTAGTACATGATCTTAATCCCGATATAATAATGGGCACATATACTTAGTATTCATCTCTTTGATTTACCAATGGGCGAGATTTATAGATTAAATCGATAGGCTCGATAAGTTGGGAAATGGTATTATTTATATGGTGTGCCGTTGATTATAGGAGGAAACAGTGTCCTATATATTAGGATGATGATGTCCCCTTGAGGAGCTCATAAGGTTCATCATGTAAACCCTGCAGGTGGACTTGGTCCGGTATGATGAAAAGGTTGAGTGGTACTACTCAAAGAGTTAGATGTTGATTAATTAATGGTCAGTAAATTAATTAATCGACGGACATTCGAGATCTTAAACATGGGGAGAAAATGTACAAATAATATATGGAGCCCATATTATCATATGGGGGTTGGTGAGGTAGATCGATGATGATCCTTTAGTGGATTGGATTATCATTAGTGGATCGGACTTTATGTGAGCTTGATCCTGTTAGTTAAAGCCCTAGAACCAATCATGTGATGGTTGAATAGGGAACATTTTGTATCATATTCTATAAAGGCAAAGGATTGGTTATTATATTTACATCTTGCTTGTGCCAGCTAATTTAAATATAATAATGCCCTAGAAAAGTAGGTTCTTATCTACAGCACATCAATTGGCAGAATTGATTATGAGAGGCTGTAGAGAACACTTTCCTAAATGTTCCTAGTCGAGTATTAATATGCAAGGGCAATATTAATACATAAAGACTAGCATGTAGGTCAATTGATGACTTGATCTCACAAGTCATGGATATATGATATCAAGTTGACACATGGGTATATATTGGAGAATATATACTGAACTGACCCGCCATGAGAAAGTTTCATGGATCGTTATATGAGTGTCATAAACTTTCTCATGTGACTATTGGTATGAATAGTCCTTAGACCTGAAGTCACTATGGTTCCCTACATAAGGAGTTATGTACTTTGGTATCGTCAAACGTCACCCGTAACAGGGTGGACCATAAAGGCGATTACTGGGTATGTAACAAATTATGCGGAGGGATGTGAGTGATGTAGATGGGATCTATCCCTTCCATATGACGGGAGTGATATCGGTGGGCCCCTTGATTGAGTAGAACTACTAAAACGCATGGCCATGCTCGAATGAGTCAATATGAGATATTGAGCTCATTTGTTTGAGTTAGTTTACTCAGGGATCAAGAAACACATAGATTGATCGAGGATGACACGGTCTATGCCTCATTGATCAATCTGATATCAAGGATAGAAGGACACGGTCATATATTATAGTAGTCACGGAAAGGTTAGTCGGATCTTGACTTATCTCGTAACTTAGGTAGCAATGATGTATTGCTAGATGCCGCTCATTGCTTGTGTATCTAAAAGAGTTTAGGTCCACTGCCAACGTTATGAGAGCCTATAGGGTCACACACAAAGAGCATGATAATTAGAGGAATTAGAGTATTCTAGTTTGACTAGAATAATATGGGAATAAGCTTAAGTACAAAATGGTTTTGGACTTTAAGCTTAATGAGAATTTTAGCTAATTGATTTAATGAGATTAATTCAATATGTTACCTTATTGATTTAATAAGATTAATTCAATATGATAACATAAGCTTAATTGAATTAATAAGATTAATTCAATATGATAACATAAGCTTAATTGAATTAATAAGATTAATTCAACATGCATGAATGCCACATAAGAATGCCACATAAGCAAGCCACATAAGCATGCCACCTAAGCATCCACCTAAGCTAGTTAAGGTGGAAGGAAACAAAATGGTTTTGTCTCCTTAAGTGGCCGGCCAAACAAGGAAGCCAAATCCTTTTTGAGTGTGTCTCAATGCAATGGATTGCATTGAATGTGAAGGAGGTGGAAGGGTTTTTCCAACCCTATAAAAGGCTCCATGGAGTGGCCGGCCATAGGGTGTTTTTGGTGTTGTGGTTGTGAGAGAGCTTGGTGGAAGCTTTAGTTGTGTGGGTTTGTGAGTGTAGGCTAGCAAGAAGAGGAGTCTTCTTCTTCCTTTCTCCTTTTCCCTCTCTTCCTCTCCTTTAGGGACTTCTATCTAGAAGTAAAGGAGAGCTCTTCTAGTTTTCCTTTTGTGAGACAAGAGCGTGCTCGTGTGGATGCGTATAGAGGCACGGACACTTGAGCGTGCTAAAGATCCATCAAACCGAAGGAAAAGCGGGATTAACAAGGGCATAACAAAGGTAATCCTCTCCTATAAGATAGGTTTGGTTTAGAGAAATTTATTTTATACGAGTTTGCTTTCGCATGGATCACTTGGAAGGATCCTATTTTCCGATTCTTGCATATGCCATTTGGCATACGAGATTTCCTACTGATGGTATCGAGCCACTTGCGAAAGATCGTATAAAAATAGGTTTCTCTATTTTATATGTGATATAGAAGTAGGATAAATTTTATTATGAGTTGATAATTGCATTAGCAAATTTTCAAACATAATAAAATATCCAATGTCTTTTAAAAGTTAAAATGACATGGTGCATGGTTATGGCCTAGTCCCAAAAAGTTTTTGATTGTGTGTTGTAATTCTTAATACGGCCTGCGTGTCGTGCCTTTCTCCTAATATTCTTGTTGTAAAATTAGTTTTAGACTCGAATGTAACTCGAGTATTTCTCCTTTTGTAATGTACAAAACAAGGATGGAGGGTCCATTGGAAGATGAGGTTACAAGGAGGAAGTCAACACACAAGACAACCAAAAGGAAGCACTTAGGAGAAGATGCTATCCCTAGGTTGACCAATCAATCTTTTCATTGGCTTGAGAAGATTGTAGAATAAGGGTCATAACCATGACACGTTAGTTTAATATGTATGTGATGCATGTTAGTTTAGCTTGTATGTGATGCATGATTAGTTTAGCTTATATGTGATGTATGCTAATATGTATATGATACATGTTTATTTCTTAATAAGTCTAAACGATATGCCTACCAAAGTTGGTACTCACTACTTCCTCGATCATTTGTTATTGGGTTTGCCAAAGCAAAGCAATGCATTTTATCTTGGAGGTGCGAGTGGACAATCGTGATGTCAGCTATCAGTCTTAGTTAAGACTTAATTAAGTGTTTTCTTAATTGGTTAAGAAAGTAGAGGCATATATTAGCTTTGAACATAAGTGTTAACATTAGTTTTGTGTGATTTCGAACATCGCTTTGTCTTAGAAGTGGTGCGTTGCTCGGATATCCAAGAAGGCCCTGTGCCTCGCCACACCGAAGTCGGGTTTAGGAATAAACACTAAACTAATCTAAAACTTAACCAAAGCTATTAAAGAGTTACATCAGATGTAATTGGCAAAAGATTGCCTACCTAATTATACTACGTCTTGGGCGATTAGCCAAAGCTAACTCAAGGCAATTATGATGTGGATCTTTATCCCATATAAATTTATAGCTAAATAGTAGCTATGAGAATTTAGTGGGAGCCTCATTTAATTAAAGGCCTAATTAAATGATTTAGGTATGATACTTAACTTTGCATTTTTAATGTTGTAGATCACCATGTCATCTAACACGACACACCCCCTCAACTTGCGATCTGTCCTTGAGAAGGACAAGCAATGGAGCAAACTTTCTTATCGGTATAGGAACTTGAGGATTATCCTCAAGCAAGAACGCAAACTATATGTCCTAGAGCAGTCTACCCCTGAAATACCCGCCCCTGCGGCCACTCGTGCTGAAAAGGATGCTTATAAGAAGCATCAAGATGACGCATTAGATGTGTCATGCCTTATGCTTGCCACCATGAACTCTGAGCTTCAGAAGCAACATGAGAACATGGATGCCTATGATATGGTTGAGCATTTGAAACAACTATATCAAGGACAAGCTAGGCACGAGCGTTTTGAAGTGTCTAAGGCTCTTTTTGCATGCAAGATGCAAGAAGGAACACCTGTAGGAACTCACGTACTCAAAATGATTGGGTACGTTGAGAACCTTGAAAGACTAGGTTTTCCACTGAGCCAAGAATTGGCAACTGATGTTATCCTGCAATCGTTGCCGGAAGCATACAATCAATTCGTCATGAATTATAACATGAATGAAATTGATAAACCTTTACCTGAGATTCTCAGCATGTTGAGAACTGCTGAACCAAATCTCAAGAAGAAAGTTAGTAATGTACTAATGGTCAAGAAGGACAAAGGTAAGCGCAAAGGCAAGGGTAAGACCCAAGCCAAAGGCAAGGCCAATTCATCCACTTCAAAGGGTAAAGGTAAAGTACCTAAGGAAGGGGACTGCTTCCATTGCGGTGAGACTGGACACTGGAAGCGGAACTGCAAAGTCTACCTTGAGGAAGTAAAGAACAAGAGAAGTGGGACTTCTGCCTCAGGTATACACGTTATAGAAGTTAATCTATCTATTTCTTCTACATGGGTATTAGATACCGGATGTGCATCTCACATTTGTACTAATGTGCGTGAGAAATAGTAGAATAATGGCAAAGGGTGAAGTGGACCTATGAGTAGGCAATGGCGCAAAAGTTGCTGCTGTAGCTGTAGGAACATATTCTTTGTCTTTGCCCACTGGGCTTATCTTAGAACTAGAGGAGTGCTTCTATGTACCCGCATTAACAAAGAACATAATTTCTGTATCTTGTTTAGACAAGAAAAACTTTTCTTTTATAATAAAGGACAAATGTTGTTCCATTTATTTAAATGAAATGTTCTATTGTAATGCACCACTTATGAATGGTCTCTATGTTCTAGATTTAGATAACCCAATTTATAACGTAAATACCAAACGGTTCAAATCGAATGATTTGAACCAGACATATCTCTGGCACTGTCGCCTAGGTCACATAAATGAAAAACGCATATCCCAACTCCATAAAGATGGATTATTGGACTCATTTGATTTTGAATCATATGAGGTATGCGAGTCTTGTCTTTTAGGAAAGATGACTAAAACTCCATTTAGTGGACATGGCGAGAGAGCGACGGACTTGTTAGGACTCATACATACTGATGTATGTGGCCCTTTCAATGTCGAAGCCAGTGGAGGCTATAAGTACTTTATTACTTTCACTGATGATATGAGTAGATTTGGCTACTTATATTTGATGAGACATAAGTCAGAATCCTTTGAAAAGTTCAAAGAATTCAAGAATGAAGTACAAAACCAACTTGGTAAGCGTATTAAGCTACTTGATCGGATCGAGGTGGTGAATACCTTAGTCAAGAGTTTCGTGATCACTGGTGAGTGTGGGATAATATCCCAACTCACTCCCCTGGAACACCACAATGGAATGGTGTATCAGAGGAGAAATCGTACTCTATTAGATATGATACGATCAATGATGAGCAGGTGATCTACCTACTTCCTTTTGGGGTTTAGCTCTAGAGACAGTAGCTTTCACACTTAATCGCGTTCCATCAAAAGCCGTAGAAAAGACACCATATCTGATATGGGACCGGGAAGAGTCCCAAAATGTCTTTTATAAAGATTTGGGGTTGTGAAGCTTACGTTAGGCGTCAAGTCTCGGATAAACTAGGACCCAAATCGGATAAGTGTTATTTTGTAGGATATCCCAAGGAAACTAAGGGATATTACTTTTACAATCCCACACTTGGCAAGGTGTTTGTTGCGGAAATCTTTGTCTTTCTAGAAAGAATTTATTTCTAGAAATACTAGTGGAGTAAAATTCATCTTGAAGAAGTTCAAGATGATGATAACACTAAGGCTTCGATGGAAAATGAGCAGGAACCACAAAGTGTTGTGGATGAGAAATTGTTGCCCAAAGAGTTGTGGAACAAACACATTCAAGTAGACCAACCTCTTCGTAGATCTAATAGGATCCGTCGTCAACGAGAGATATTCTTTTCTCTTGGTGACAGCGGTGATGTATTGCTTATCAATCTTGGACGAGCCTACATCCTATAAAGAAGCTATGATGAGCCCAGTTAGAGAAATGGCTAGAGGCCATGAGATCGAAATGGAATCCATGTACACTAACCAAGTATGGACCTTGGTTGATCCACGAAGGTAAAACCCATTGGGTGTAAGTGGGTCTTTAAAGTAAGAAGACATGGATGGTAATAAGCATACCTATAAAGGTAGATTGGTGGCTAAAGATTCAAACAAATTCATGGTATTGACTATGATGAAACCTTTTCACGATTGCGATGCTTAAATCCATTCGGATCATACTTGCTATTGCGACCTACCATGATTATGAGATCTGGCGGATGGATGTCAAAACCGCTTTTCAATGGAAAGCTACTCGAGGATGTGTACATGACACAACTGAGGGTTTTGAAGATCCAAAGCATCTGGAAGGTATGCAACCGCAAAGGTCCATTTATGGACTAAAGCAAGCCTCTCGAAGCTGGAATCTTCGATTCGATGATGCAATCAAAGAGTTTGGTTTCATCAAAAATGAAGATGAGCCTTGTGTCTACAAGAGAAATAGTGGGAGCACAGTTGTATTTCTTGTCTTGTATGTAGATGACATACTTCTCATCGGAAATGACATTCCCTCACTCCAGTCTGTGAAGATGTGGTTAGGGAATTGTTTCTCGATGAAGGACTTAGGTGAAGCCTATATTCTAGGCATCAAGATCTATAGAGATAGATCTAGAAGATTACTTGGCCTAAGTCAGAGTACATACATTGATAAAGTGCTAGATCGTTTTGCTATGCAAAATTCTAAGAAAGGGTTTCTGCCTTTATCACATGGTGTGAGTCTTTCGAAGACTCAATGTCCCTCTTCTAAGGAGGAGAGATCGCATGGATAAGATCCCTTATGCATCGGCCTATAGGGTCTATCATATACGCCATGCTTTGTACTAAATCACGGCGTCTCGTATGCTTTGAGCATGGCGAGTAGATACCGATCGGATCGGTGAAAGTCATGGATAGCGATCAAAAATATTCTTAAGTACTTACGAAGAGCGAAAGAATATTTCACGATATTTGGAGGCAATGAGGAGCTAATCAGAAGGGTTACGATGATGCAAGCTTCCAAGCAGACAAGGATGACTATAGATCGCAATCGAGTGCGTGTTTTGCACGAATGGTGGAGCCGTGAGTGGAAGAGTTCAAGCGGACACACGATTCTTGATTCTCTACAAGTATATTGCAAAGATCATCGATGCTGAACTTGGGGTAGTTCCTAGCATTGCAGATCCAATAGACCTCTATTGTGACAACAATGGGGCTATTGCGAGCTAAGGAACCTCGATCACATCGGACCAAACACATCTTGCTTGGCGCTTCCATCTCATTCGAGAGATCATCGATAGAGGAGATGTGAGGATATCTGATCTGAAGCGAAGCTAACATCACAGATCCATTGACCAAGGCTTTGTACGAGAGGAAGCATGATGGTCACACTAGGTCACTAGGTATTAGATATCATAGTGATTGGTACTAGTGCTAGTGGGAGATTGTTAGTTAAAGCCCTAGAACCAATCATGTGATGGTTGAATAGGGAACATTTTGTATCATATTCTATAAAGGCAAAGGATTGGTTATTATATTTACATCTTGTGCGACTAATTTAAATATAATAATGCCCTAGAAAAGTAGGTTCTTATCTCACATCAATTGGCGAATTGATTATGAGAGGTCAGTAGAGAACACTTTCCTAAATGTTCTAGTCAGTATTAATATGCAAGGGCAATATTAATACATAAAGACTAGCATGTAGGTCAATTGATGACTTGATCTCACAAGTCATGGATATATGATATCAAGTTGACACATGGGTATATATTGGAGAATATATCTTTGAATGACCCGCCATGAGAAAGTTTCATGGATCGTTATATGAGTGTCATAAACTTTCTCATGTGACTATTGGTATGAATAGTCCTTAGACACGAAGTCACTATGGTTCCCTACATAAGGAGTTATGTACTTTGGTATCGTCAAACGTCACCCGTAACAGGGTGGACCCTAAAGGCGATTATTAGGTCTGTAACAAATTATGCGGAGGGATGTGAGTGATGTAGATGGGATCTATCCCTTCCATATGGCGGGAGTGATATCGGTGGGCCTTGATTGAGTAGAACTACTAAAGCGCATGGCCATGCTCGAATGAGTCAATATGAGATATTGAGCTCATTTGTTTGAGTTAGTTTACTCTGGGATCAAGAAACACATAGATTGATCGAGGATGACACGGTCTATGCCTCATTGATCAATCTGATATCAAGGATAGAAGGACACGGTCATATATTATAGTAGTCACGGAAAGGTTAGTCGGATCTTGACTTATCTGGTAACTTGGGTAGCAATGATGTATTGCTAGATGCCGCTCATTGCTTGTGTATCTAAAAGAGTTTAGATCCACTGCCAACGTTATGAGAGCCTATAGGGTCACACACAAGAGCATGATGATTAGAGGAATTAGAGTATTCTAGTTTGACTAGAATAATATGGGAATAAGCTTAAGTACAAAATGGTTTTTGGACTTTAAGCTTAATGAGAATTTTAGCTAATTGATTTAATGAGATTAATTCAATATGTTACCTTATTGATTTAATAAGATTAATTCAATATGATAACATAAGCTTAATTGAATTAATAAGATTAATTCAATATGATAACATAAGCTTAATTGAATTAATAAGATTAATTCAACATGCATGAATGCCACATAAGAATGCCACATAAGCATGCCACATAAGCATGCCACCTAAGCATCCACCTAAGCTAGTTAAGGTGGAAGGAAACAAAATGGTTTTGTCTCCTTAAGTGGCCGGCCAAACAAGGAAGCCAAATCCTTTTTGAGTGTGTCTCAATGCAATGGATTGCATTGAATGTGAAGGAGGTGGAAGGGTTTTTCCAACCCTATACAAGGCTCCATGGAGTGGCCGGCCATAGGGTGTTTTTGGTGTTGTGGTTGTGAGAGAGCTTGGTGGAAGCTTTAGTTGTGTGGGTTTGTGAGTGTAGGCTAGCAAGAAGAGGAGTCTTCTTCTTCCTTTCTCCTTTTCCCTCTCTTCCTCTCCTTTAGGGACTTCTCTAGCAAGAAGTAAAGGAGAGCTCTTCTAGTTTTCCTTTTGTGAGACAAGAGCGTGCTCGTGTGGATACGTATAGAGGCACGGACACTTGAACGTGCTAAAGATCCATCAAACCGAAAGGAAAAGCGGGATTAACAAGGGCACGCAACAAAGGTAATCCTCTCCTATAAGATAGGTTTGGTTTAGAGAAATTTATTTTATACGAGTTTGCTTTCGCATGGATCACTTGGAAGGGATCCTATTTTCCGTTGCGCATATGCCATTTGGCATACGAGATTTCCCTACAGATCCATGGGCGGCCAAGATCCAACTCCTCCTCATGGTCCCTAATGTAGCCTATTAACACCTCATGAAGCTTAGATCCAATGGATAGAAACAAAACTCTAGATCCATAGGTAGAGATTAAATCTCTAAGATCCGACGGTTGAGATTATATCTCTAGATCCGACGGTTGAGATTAAATCCCTAGAACCAATGGTAGAGATTAAAAGGAGGCTTATCCCTAACTCTATAAAAGGATCTTGATGGGTTGGCGTGGATATTTATCCAAGGAGGGCTAGGGTTTTGAGCGGCAAGAGAGGAATCCTAGTTGAGATAGGATTAGGGTTTGGAGGCTTAGGGTTTTGGAGGCTTGGGCGGCACCAAATAAAGAAGTTGTTCCTTTTCTTCTTCTTCCTTCAACATGGCCGGGGTCCAGCAGCCTCTCAAGCTCTTTTCTAGCCCTTGGCCGGTGCCCAAAAGACTCTCCTCTCTTCTCCTTGAGTGGTGGAAACAAGACTTAGGGGTCTCCCTTGGTGTCTTGGTCGGTTTCCATCATCATCTCCTCCTCCTAGTTGGCCGGCGGCAAGGATTCCTTTTTTTCCTTGTTGGTTGGTTTTAGGGAGGAGAAGAACCTTGTTTCTATTCTTCTTTTTGCTTTGGAAGAGCAAGGAAGGAATATTTGCGATCTAGGAGCTTCGACTTTTGGTAGATCGTCGCCCACACGACGTCCGAAAGGAGGAAGGTCATACATTAGAAGATCGAGAGGTATATCGATTCTCTAATTTTTATATGTTACATGTTTGTATTTGTTTTTCAATTATGAGCATGATATAAATCTGTATATGGCTAAATAATACTTGGATCCTGAGCATAAACACAAAAACCGGCGATCCGAACATCGTCTATTCCGCGGCTACTCGTATAATAGAGATTGGTCGCTTGAACAACGAGTTTGTTCAAGTGACCTCTCTAAATGAATAGCACGAAGATGACTTGGTTGTTTGGGCAATGTCTTGTGTCTAGGATTAAATTTTTTAATCCGGGGACATCGATGGGATCACTATGAACAAACGACCAAGGTGAAGTAGGAAGCGAAGTTTCCTCTCACAGACTCAATAAGCAAAACCCTACAATTGGTATCAGAGCTTTCGGGCAAAACCTTCAATTGGTATCAGAGCCAAGGTTTCCGGTTTTGTGTGTTTAGGATTCGGTTAATTTTTATGCACTTTTCATATTTTATATGTGCCGGATAATAGTAGGATATGCGTAGTTTAACTGTTTGGTTGCAGGCATAAGATCCGACTATTATGGCCATATGTGTGTATGTCATTGTATGTGTATATTTTGTTGAATCCTCGGGGTTGACGAGGCTAGTATTTAATTTTTTGTAAATTAGATACGGCATTGTTTAGCCACTCTTTATTTTATTTTACTTTCGATCTAGATTTCTTGTACACTCCCTCGTGGAGTATAGGATAGATGGATGTAAATTAAAATAGGTTTATTCTCGGCTCGGTTCTCTGGATGGCTTGTACATGGCATGGGAGGAGCGGACGAGAAGGCGTTGCGACGGGAGACATATTGAAGACAAAAACCATAATAGTTGAAAAATAATTTATTTTTCATATTTATTGCTTTTTATTTGATATGCATGTCGTAGGCTAAGAAAATTCCTAAATTTCAAATTACTAAGTGGGAGAGGGAATTTTTAAAATTCCCACGGCCTTCATTATGATTTGACAAGTGATGCAAATAAACTTGCGCATCGGCTCTGAGTGCCTTCCTCTATATCGGATGGGTTTCTTTGCGGATCACAAGGTCAAATATGGTTATAGGAAATTATCAAGGAGCGTGTGTACTTCCCCATCGGAAGACACATAACCCGAGATAATTATCTTGGTACCGAGTAATGGTGAACAATTAGATACAAATATAAGTATCCTCCCCATCGGAGTCACTGCTTTTATTTGTAGGGCCAAAGAGGAACCAACTATTAATTTTACTTGTCAAAAAGTTAGGTTGACAAGATAGTAAAATTAATGGGTAAAACCTCCTCTTACAAATGTAGAATTCGTATACGTCCACACCATTGTGGCATACGATATTCTCGGTGTTTTGAGGTGTTGGTTGATTTTAAAATTTTATTGTTTGAGGAATCAATAATTTTTTGAAATCTAATGTTTTGATTTATGTGATTCGTAGGTTTTCTTTCAAAATGACTTTCAACCCACTTGCTGTGATACTGAAAGAGAACAAACTTACTGGACCCAACTATATTGATTGGAAGAGGAATCTAGACATTGTCTTGACTGCTGAAGAATACAAATATATACTCCTCGAAGAGTGTCCTCCCAAGCCTGCAGATGATTCTGGGGAAAAGGAGAGAGAGAGCTATAAGAAGTGGATCAAGGACGATGAGATGGCGCGGTGTTACATTTTGGCATCTATGTCAAATGTACTACAACATTAGCATCAAGCCATGTCCACTGCTTATGATATGATGCTCAATCTCAAGGAGCTTTTCGGACACCAAAATCGGGCTGCGAGGCAAGAGGCCATGAGAAACTTGATGACGACCACCATGATCGAGGGAACACCCGTGAGGGATCATGTTCTCAAGATGATGGCTCATTTGAATGAGCTGGAGGTCCTAGGAGCTGAGATCGATCGGGAAACCCAGGTCGACATCATACTCCAGTCTCTACCTAGGAGTTTTGAGCAGTTTTGCCTGAACTACAACATGAACAAGTGGTTGTATTCGTTGGCGGAACTTCTGATAGAACTCCAGGCGGCAGAGGGACTATTTCGTCAGAGTGCTCAGGCACATGCCATGGTGACCCAAAAGGTTTCTACTTCTAAGCTGAAAGGCAAGAAGAAGAAGAAACAAACTGGGGCGAAGGCGGTGGGAGGTACTCAGGGAGGAGTGAAGAAGCCGAAAGGCAAGTGCTTCACTTGTAAGCAGACTGGACACTGGAAGAAGGACTGCCCCAACCGCAAGAATAAAGGTATATCTTTTGGTCTAGTCGTTGAAACATGTTTAGCGGTGTTATCTACCGGCACCTAGTGTGTAGATACGGGAGCCACTGATCATGTATGCAATACTTTGTAGGGGTTCTAGGAAACCAGACGACTGGCTGAGGGGGAGATTACCGTGTACTTGGGCGATGTCACGAAGGTGGCGGCTGTTGCAATGGGAGATGTTCATTTATCTTTTGAGAAAAATAAACTTTTGGTTCTTAAGAATTGCCTTTATGTACCCTTATTTAGAAAGAATTTAATTTCGGTTTCTAAATTATTTATGGATGGATATTCTATTTCTTTTAATGACAGAGTTGTTATAAAAAGGAATAGGGACATTATCAGTTCAGGTGCATTGATAAGAAATTTGTACACACTTGAACCAAAACCTCCCATGATGCAAATTGAAGTTAATAACTCATCTTCTAATTCCAATAAGAGAAAAGAACCTTCGAAGATGAACCAAACATATCTTTGGCATCTTAGGCTTGGTCACATTAACCTAAGCAGAATTCAAAGGTTGATAGCTGATGGACCTTTCGGTTCATTAGTGGTGGAGGATCTCCCAACCTGTGGATCTTGCTTAGAGGGTAAGATGACTAAGAGGCCTTTTAAGGCCAAGGGGTATAGAGCCAAAGATGTGTTAAAATTGGTTCATTTTGATTTGTGTGGTCCTATGTCTATCCAGGCTAGAGGTGGTTTTGAGTGTTTCGTCTCTTTTATAGACGATTACTCAAGATATGGATACATTTACCTGATGCACCGCAAGTCTGAATGCTTTGACAAGTTCAAAGAATTCAAGGCTGATGTGGAGAAAAGTCAAGGTAAAGGTATCAAGACACTACGATCTGATCGTGGTGGCGAGTACCTCTTGGGAGAGTTTAGGGATTACCTATCAGAGGCTGGGATTCAATCCCAATTGACTACACCTGGCACTCCCCAGCAGAATGGTGTAGCATAACGAAGGAATAGGACTCTTATGGAGATGGATAGATCGATGATGAGTTATTCTGACTTGCCAGATTCGTTCTAGGGATATGCTCTAGATACGACGGTGTACATTCTGAACTTGGTTCCATCTAAATCAGTACCTTTTACTCCCACAGAATTGTGGACTTGGCGAAAGCCTAGTCTAAGACATATTCGGATATGGGGGAGTCTAGCACATGTGCTGAAGGCAGATGTTGGTAAGTTGGAACCTCGTACAGAAGTACGCTTGTTCATTGGCTATGCTAGAGGAACGAAGGGTGGCTTGTTTTATAGTCCTAGAGATCAGAGGGTAATCGTTAGCATGAACGCCCGATTTCTAGAGGAAGACTATGTGATGAGCCACAAGTCCAAGAGAAAAATTGTTCTGGAGGAATTAAAAGGGGAAGTCACTTCTTTTGTACCACCGGTACAAGAGGATATACCACATGTCACTGCACTGCGTGTCACAGAGGATACACAGGTGATACTTTGTCGTAGTGGGAGGGTTGCGAGACAGCCTGATATATTCATGTTCTTGGGAGAATCTTTTGATTTGGTCCCTGGCGAACATGAACCTGATCCCTAGACATATTACGAGACAATCCAAGATAAAGATGCAGCATCTTGGCAAAGTGCAATGAATGCTGAGATTGAATCTATGGATTCAAATCAGGTCTGGGAGCTAGTAGAGCCACCCGATGGTGTAAAAACCATTGGATGCAAGTGGATCTACAAGAGAAAGAGAGGAATAGATGGGAAGGTTGAGACCTTCAAAGCGAGGCTTGTTGCGAAGGGGTATACTCAGAAAGAGGGTATCGATTATGAGGAGACCTTTTCGTCGGTAGCCATGCTTAAGTCTATCCGGATTCTCTTATGCATAGCAGCTCATATATATTATGAGGTGTGGCAGATGGATGTCAAGACAGCTTTCCTTAATGGAAGTCTTGAGGAAAACATCTATATGAAGCAACCAGAGGGATTCATTGCTAAGGGCAAAGAGCATCTTGTATGTAAGCTTAATCGGTCCATTTATGGATTGAAGCAAGCTTCGAGGTCTTGGAACATCCGCTTTGATGAGGTAATCCAGTCTTATGGATTTATTCAAAGAGATGTGACGGAAACATAGTGGTATTTCTTGTACTATACGTAGATGATATTTTGTTGATTAACAACAATAACAAGGTTTTATCGGACGTAAGGGTATGGTTGTCCAAGCAAATTGATATGAAGGATTTGGGAGAGGTAGGACACATCCTTGGGATCAAGGTTATAAGGGATCGCAGGAAAAGGATATTGTGCTTATCCCAAGCTTCATACATAGACACGATTTTGGATCGATTTAGCATGCAGAACTCCAAGATATCTAAGGAGATGTGTCCTAGAACATCTAAGGAGATAGAGGAGATAAAGGCGGTTCATTATGCTTCGGCAGTAGGAAGCCTCATGTATGCATTTCTATGTACGAGACCAGATATCTGCTATGTCGTGGGCATGGTCAGCAGATATCAGAGTAATCCAGAACAGGGACATTGGACTGCGGTAAAACATATATTGAAGTGTCTGAGAAGGACTAGGGATTATATGCTAGTTTACTGGCAGACCAATTACTCCATATGGGTTACATTAATTGCGACTTCCAATCAGATAGGGATAACAGTAAGTCTACCTCAGGTTTTGTGTTTACTTTGGGAGGTGGAGCCATTGTATGGAGGAGTGTCCAGCAGAAATGCGTGGCAGACTCCACCATGGAAGCTGAGTATGTGGCAGCCTCTGAGGCGGGCAAAGAAGTTGTGTGGCTCAGGAACTTCCTGATGGACTTGGATGTGAATCCTAGTTTGTTCAGAACTATCACAATTTATTGTGATAATAGTGGTGCAGTTGCAAACTTGAAGGAACCACGAGCCCATAAGGTAAATAAATGCATAGAGCGCAAGTACCACCTGATACGAGAAATCGTAAAGGAAGTAGAAGTTGTTGTCGCCTAGATTGCATCAGAGGATGACCTGGTAGACCCTTTTCACTAAGGCACTTCTAGCGAGAGCTTTGATAGGCATGTGGAGGGAAGGGGAATCAGATGTATGGCAATATGAGGACAGCATAGTCTTTTAGTATAAGTGGGAGATTGTAGGGATGTATACTGAAAAGTCTATCTTTTGTATGAACATCTTTATTTTGAAATAAGAATCACATGATCATTGTTTGCATAGTTATGCAATATTGTCTAATACATTACATTGTAGATAACATGGTGTGTGGTGTCACACGGGAGATAATGTTATTGACTCCTTGTAAATTATAAGTAAAGGCTCACAACCGAGATGACTTTGGACAAACCATCGGAATGGTTGTAGTGTGATTTGGTATTGGTTTGTCTTGACCATAGAATCACACTAGTGCACTTTGTGTGTATTGAGCAGGACCGACTTAGAGGTGATTCGATTTATTGCTAACTACATAATCGAATCGAACCTCAGATATTATTTAGTACATGCTCTAAATCCCGATATAATAACGGGCACATATACTTAGTATTCATCTCTTTGATTTACCAATGGATGAGATTTATAGATTAAATCGATAGGCTCGGCAAGTTGGGAAATGGTATTATTTATATGGTGTGCCGTTGATTATATGAGGAAACCGTGTCCTATACATTAGGATGATGATGTCCCCTTGAGGAGCTCATAAGGTTCATCATGTAAACCCTGCAGGTGGACTTGGTCCGACATGATGAAAAGGTTGAGTGGTACTACTCAAGGAGTTAGATGTTAATTAATTAATGGTCAGTAAATTAATTAATCGACGGACATTCGAGATCTTAAACACGGGGAGAAAATGTACAAATAATATATGGAGCCCATATTATCATATGGGGGTTGGTGAGGTAGATCGATGATGATCCTTTAGTGGATTGGATTATCATTAGTGGATCGGACTTTATGTGGGCTTGATCCATGGGTGGCCAAGATCCAACTCCTCCTCATGGTCCCTAATGTAGCCTATTAACACCTCATGAAGCTTAGATCCAATGGATAGAAACAAAACTCTAGATCCATAGGTAGAGATTAAATCTCTAAGATCCGACAGTTGAGATTAAATCTCTAGATCCGACGATTGAGATTAAATCCCTAGAACCAATGGTAGAGATTAAAAGGAGGCTTATCCCTAACTCTATTAAAGGAGCTTGATGGGTTGGCATGGAGATTGATCCAAGGAGAGCTAGGGTTTTGGGTGGCAAGAGAGGAATCCTAGTTGAGATAGGATTAGGGTTTGGAGGCTTAAGGTTTTGGAGGCTTGGGCGGCACCAAATAAGGAAGTTGTTCCTTTTCTTCTTCTTCCTTCAACTTTGCCAGCGTCCAGTAGCCTCTCAAGCTCTTTTCCAGCCCTTGGCCGGTGCCCAAAAGACTCTCCTCTCTTCTCCTTGAGTGGTGGAAACAAGACTTAGGGGTCTCCCTTGGTGTCTTGGTCTGTTTCCTTCATCATCTCCTCCTCCTAGTTGGTCGGCGGCAAGGATTCCTTTTTTTCCTTGTTGGTTGGGGGAGGAGAAGAACCTTGTTTCTATTCTTCCTTTTGCTTTGGAAGAGCAAGGAAGGAAGATTTGCGATCTAGGAGCTTCGACTTTTGGTAGATCGTTGCCCACAGGACGTCCGAAAGGAGGAAGGTCATACATTAGAAGATCAAGAGGTATATCGATTCTCTAATTTTTATACGTTACATGTTTGTATTTGTTTTTCAATTATGAGCATGATATAAATCTGTATATGACTAAATAATACTTGGATCCTGAGCATAAACACAAAAACCGGCGATCCGAACATCATCTATTCCGCGGCTACTCGTACAATAGAGGTTGGTCGCTTGAACAACGAGTTTGTTCAAGTGACCTCTCTAAACGAATAGCATGACAATGACTTGGTTGTTTGGGCAATCCCTTGTGTCTAGGATTAAGTTTTTTAATCCGGGGACATCGATGCGATCGCCATGAACAAACGACCAAGGTGAAGTAGGAAGCGAAGTTTCCTCTCACGGACTCGATAAGCAAAACCCTACAATTGGTATCAGAGCGTCTGTGCAAAACCTTCAGGAATGACCCAAATCAGGGTTTATCGCATTTGTACCAACCGATGGCGGTTGGGTACATTGATGAGCGATTTTTTAGATGCTATTATGGCGATGTCATTGAGATTTTACTGCATTATCAGCTGATGAAGATCGCCCTTTGCAACCATGCCATTAATGATGACCTCCTCAAGGAATTTTACCAAAACTTGAGGAAAGTAGATGATAGCCCTACCTACACCACTCGCATTGCAAAACTTGACCTGGAGTTCACTCCTGCGATCTTGCAGGAGTTCCTAGAGTGTAGGGCATCAGATGACACCTTCATCTTTTATCCTACTTTTGATGCACCTATTCCGGCTCCATTTGATTACATCTCATTAGATTCCATGCATGAGCATTTTTTCCATCATCGTCACCCACCAGCTCAAAACCTCTTCCCTATCAATGAATTATCTGCACCTGACAATGTTCTTTACAAAGTCATTGTTGGGTGCTTCCTTCCGATCATGACTCGGGGTTAGGCCAAGATCCAGTCTCCCCATCTCTTTCTCATGTATGGCATGCGTCATCAGTTGGATGTGAACATTGCATTGAATATTTTTCATTGTATTGTCCATTTCATATCCCTTGTACAAGGGAAAGTTCATATGCCTTTTGGACACATTATCACTGCATGTGTAACACCCCCCTAGTCTTTCCACTCTCTACTAGGGGAGATGTCATTACTCTACTGTCTTATTTTTAAATTCATGCAATATACTAATGCAATATGCTAACAACTAAAATGATCATAAGGACCTTGACATCACTTAAACAATAACCATTTCAAGATCTTCACATGACATGCAAGTATTAAGACTAACCCAACATGACTCTAGCATTCTTTGGTCTCAACCATAAGCATTCCAGTTGAACCTCAACAATATAAAAAAAAACAATTAGAAGATTAAAATCTAGTTTAGACATATTCACTTAGGATCTTTTAATTCCATTGTTCCGTCGCCACACACTCCAAGCACTTCATCCGCTATGCCACCTCCCTGAAGCTTTTCTTTACCTTTATCTGCAATATAAGGTAATGCAAACTGTAAGAAATAACGCTTAGTAAGTACTTTCTATGCTCATAAAAACATGCAACGTATGAAATCATGCAACTAGTTATCTTACCCTTGATACATTGATATACATGCAAGTATAACTAGAAATCATAACTCTGAATACATGTCTCTTGTATAAACCATGCTCTTAAGTATTTTAAAACTTGCAAACAGTGTATCTGAACTAGAATGATTAACTTTAAAAACTTTTACTTATACTTATACTGATACTTCAAACTAATAATCATCCTGAATATGAGCCTGGCATAGTACTAATGCATGCTTTCCTAATAGGTCGGGGTGGCCAACCACCGAACCTACTAGGGTAACTGAAATTGAGGGCCTTGGCCCGTGGGCCAAACTGATACCCAGTACATGCCCTGTCAAAAATAAAATACTTCCTTTATACTTATATTTTTATACATACTGAAAAAATGCTCTTAATCGCCTAAACCACAAATGGGGAGCACCATAAAAATCATTATTCTCTTGACCCCCAAAACTAAAATGGGGAGCATACTGAAGATCATTGTGCTCTTAATCCCCAATTCGAATGGGGAGCATCTTTAAATTTTCTTTATAAAGGAAATATTTTTATATCTTACTCTACATCATGCATATAATTGTAAGCTACAACTCATCTACAACATGCATGATCAAAAATCACATTCTTATCATGGATCTACACATGATGCTAAATCAAACATGACATAACGGGTAAAAATCATGCAACTAAAAATACCATGCATAATTGACTCATATACATGCATATAAACTGCTCAACCAAGTAACTGAAAATAACAAGCGCATAAAAACATATCAATGACATACGATAACTACTTATACTGCAGGTGAGCAATACTTACTTCCTACGCTTTTTCACCAATTTATACCATTAGATTTCATAAAGAGAAGACCTCCTACATGTTCCTTTGCTTTAGTGTGATCCTCTACCAAGTCCTTGAGGAGATCCCTCTTGAAAATCCCCCTCTTGAATTATCCAAAGAGAAGATAATCTTCTTCCTTGCTTCGGCGGCTGGAACACGAGAGATAGAGAGAGAGGGATGGCCGAAGAAAATGGAAGGTAGAGAGAGAGGGATAGCTAGAAAAAAATGGAAGGTAGAGAGAGAGGGATGGCTGAAAAAAAAAACGGAAGGGAGAAGAGGTGGGTTGGTCGGCGGTTGGAGAGAACAGGAGGAAGCGTGGTCGACATTTGGGGTTTAGGGAAAGGAAAAAAATAGGGTTATCCTTAACTTAATTACCCCTTTATACGATTCGCCAAATTAACTAACTTCTCCCTTTTTTCTGCCTATAGATATATTCTGTTATATCCTACTCATTGGTAATCTTATGACTTAGTGGTATGAAGCCTATTCCCCTAAACCAACGCTTCAGGGTTCGAGCCTCGACTAACGAACCATTTATTTGTTTTCTTTCTATTCTTATTTCTATTTTTCTCTAAATAAAAGTATAGGAATTAGAATTTGGGCTGTTACAATCCCTTATACCTTATAAAAGTTTCATCCTCGAAACTTAGAACAGCTCGGGGTACTTTTGCTTCATGTCATCCTCACGTTCCTAGGTTGCTTCTTCAAACCTTTGACTTTGCCATAAGACTTTTACTAATGACACTTCTTTATTTCTTAGTTTCTTGACTGCTCGATCTATTATCTGAATTGGTCGACTTTCATAACTTAGATCTGTCTAAATCTGTACCGTTTGTGGCTCAATTGCTTGGTTGGTATCTGGGATGTGCTTCTTAACCATTGAAACATGAAATACATTGTGGATAGTTGACATCTCCTATGGTAGCTCTAGCTCATAAGCTACTTTACCAACTCTCTTGGTGATCAGGTAAGGGCCTACATATCTGGGACTTAACTTGCCTTTCTTTCCAAACCTCATTACCCCTTTCATAGGAGCTACCTTAATGAACACCAAATCCCTGACTTGGAACTCTAGGGGTTTACGTGGGACATCGGCGTAACTCTTATGCCAACTCTGGGCAGTCTCTATCCTTTGGCATATGTTATTTATAGCTTTGGTGGCGTCATCTATAAAATCAGTCTTGAGTCCCATTTCTTTCTTCTCGCCACCCTCATACCAATAGATAGGTGATATGCATCTCCTTCCATACAAGGTTTCATAAGGTGTTATTCCAATTATGGTTTGATAACTATTATTATAGGCAAACTCTGCCAAACACAAATATTTGCACTAGCTTCCTTTAAAATCTAAGGCACAAGCTCTGAGCATGTCCTCTAAAATTTGATTCACTCTTGTTGTTTTCCCATATGTCTGAGGATGAAATACAGTGCTGAATTATAGCTTAGTGCCGAGGGTTGTCTGAACACACTCCCAGAAGCGTGAAGTGAAGCAACTATCTCTATCAGAGATCATAGTCTTAGGTATACTCCATGCAGTCTAATCACTTCCTTGACATATAACTGGGCTAACTGTTCCATGGAGTATGATATTCTGATAGGCATGAAGTGAGCAGACTTTGTCAATCTATCGACAACTACCCAAATAGAATTGTAGCCATTGGTTGTTTTGGGCAATCCTACTATGAAATCCATGGCTAGTTCCTCCCACTTCCATTCTGGAATCTGGATAGGCTGTAGAACTCCTCCTGGACTCTGGTGTTCAGTTTTCACTCTCTGACATGTTAGACAAGTGCTAACATACATAGCCACGCCCCCCTTCATACCAAGCCACCAGAATTTCCCTTTCATATCTTGATACATCTTGGTGGATCCAGGATGCATCGAATATGGGGTCCCGTGAGCTTCTTCTAGGATCATCTTTCTTAAGTCTGGGTCCTTGGGGACACATAAGCGTTCACCCAGATATAATACCCCACTGTCAGAGACACGGAATCCTTTATCCTTTCCTTCTTGGATCTCTTTCTTGATCCTTTGGATGCTAGGATCTTTGTCCTGTCTTGCTAATATATCCTCGAACAGTGTATGTATTATGGTCAAGGCGGAGAGCTATCCAGAAATGATCTCAACCTCAAAATTCATTATCTCTTTCTCCAGTGGTTGGGATAGTGTTGCTAGGGACATCAAAGTGGCGCATGATTTTCTACTCAGCGCGTTTGCTACTTTGTTTGCCTTTCTAGGATGGTAGCGGATTTTACAGCCATAGTCCTTTACTAGCTCAAGCCATCTGCGCTATCGCATATTTAGATCCTTTTGAGTGAAGAAATACTTTAGACTCTGGTGATCTATGTAAATCTTGCATTGGACTCCATATAAGTAATGTCTCCAAACTTTCAGAGCAAAGACCACTGCTGCTAACTCAAGATCATGAGTGGGGTAATTCTTTTCATAGTCCTTGAGTTGTCTAGATGCATAAGCAATGACTTTACCCTTCTGCATAATACTGCTCTGAGTCCCATCTTGGATGCATCACTATACATGTCAAATCTCTCATTACTTTCTGGAAGGTAAGCACTGGAGCACTTGTGAGTCTCCTCTTTAATTCAAGGAAGCTCTTTTCATAATCTTTGGTCCATTCGAACTTCTTGTTCTTTCTGGTAAAAACCATCAATGGTGAAGCTATCCTTGAGAAGTTTTCCACAAACTTCTGGTAGTACCCCGCTAATCCGAGGAAACTTTTGACTTCACTAGCATTCTTTGGTTGACCCCAATTACTGACCGCTTCTATCTTTGTCGGGATAACTCCATCCTTTGAAATAACATGACCCAGAAATGATATTCGATCGAGCCAAAACTCACACTTGGAGAACTTTGCATATAACTGTCTTTGCTGAAGGGTCTGCAAGACTGTCTTCAAGTGTTCAGCATGTTCCTCCTGGGTTCACGAGTAGATAAGGATGTCGTCAATGAAGACGACCACAAACTTGTCAAGGAACTCCTTAAATACCCGCTCGGAGTGGTGACGACGGCGGCAGCGGCGATGGAAGCTCGAGTAGCAAGGCTTGCACCGGAGTAGAGATAGTTGATTGGTGGCGATCGGCGGCTAGAGTGGCGATGGAAGAAGCGAGGATAGGTCGGTGAGTGGCGATGGAAGAAGCGAGGATGGATCGGAAAACAAGAGAAAAGGAAGAAACGACGATGGAGAAAGCTGAAACTAGGGCACGGGGTTTAATTAGGGGGAAAATTATAAGGAAATAAAAAAAATAATATAAATAAACTAAAGCTAATTTTTAATGGAATAAAAATGGAAAAAATACCATGCAAATGGATATAAGTAAATTATATTTTCATAATTTATATAAAGATGATATTTTTTATATTTAAAAAAAATAGTTTTAAATTTAGGGTGTTGAATTTATAAAAAATCAAAAAAGTAATAACGACGGGACGAAATACCATCGTTAAATATATGACATTAACGACCAAAATAAAAAAAACTGTCGTTGATGACAAAGTATCAACGACGGGACAAAATACCATCGTTAATGAATATATATTAACGACGGACACTAAATACCGTTGTTGATGACCTACTAATAATGACAGTATTTGATACCGTCGTTAAAATTCCGTCGTTAAAAGTACCTTTTCTACTAGTGTCATGCATTAAAAGGTTTTAGATTTAATAAATCTAATGATAGGAGTAGAAGACCAAGGGGGAAGATTATTTGCTACAATTGCCAAGGAGAGGGACACATAAGGGACAATTGTCCCCTCTTGAACAAAATCAAGGAGGAAAAGAGAAAGAAGGAAGAAAAGAAGAAGAAGGGGAGCAAGAAGAAAAGAAGGCCAAAGAAAAAGGGAAGGCCAAGGCACTAAAAGCAAGGACATGGGATGACCCCTCTTCATCATCTTCATCATCATCGGAAGAGGAGAATGCCTTTGTCACAAATTTGGCATTAATGGCTTTTGACGACCTAGACACTTCCTCCTCCGAGCAAGAAGAAAGATCAAGCTCAAGTGGAGAGAGCTCAAGTGAAGGGGGAGCCTCCTCTACATCCTCATCATTAGAAGAGGATTTGGTAAGTGAGGTAACGAATCTACCCCCTAAGCAAATAATGTCCATGATTTCTAGTCTTACTAAGGATTTATTTAGAGCTAAGAAAAAGAACAAGAGCATGGTAGATCAAATTAAGGACTTAGAAGAAAAATTAGAAAAATCATGCTTAAATATTAATGAAAATATTTCTTCTAGTCATGATGATGCATGCTCACATGAATATATGTCTTTCAATGTTAATGATGCACGTATGGATGAAAATAGGGCTCTAAGGGAAAAGGTAGATTATTTGACCAAAGCCCTAGAAAAATTTACAATAGGCTCCAATACCCTTAACATGACCATTGGGAGCCAAAGGGCTAGCTTCAACAAGAAAGGCCTAGGTTATAAAGAAAATAAAAATAAAAAGGCCTATAAATGTTTAATTGCTAGGGGTCAAGATAAAAAGAAAACAATAGCTAGAAAATGGATCCCTAAAGAATATTTAGTGAACCCCATAGGAAAGAATTTATTTTGGATTCCAAAATCCATCCTTAAGGGTTAGGAAAACCCTAGGATAGTCAACCATAAGGATTTCACCTATATCATATTTTTGGTTGACTTAGGATGTCGGGACAACATTTTTGAAATAGTGTTAGGTGATGATAATGCACCTATAAATAGATAAATCATGCTTTAGGTGATATTTGCCTTATTATCATGATGTAATACCTAATGCATGATAACAATTTGATGAATACATGTGTTTCATGATCATAATATGAAATTCATACATATACATCTTTATAATCATGTGGATTGTTAGGATGATACTTAACCTTGATAGAATTGCATGAAAATAATGGTTAAGTATATACAAATACCTTTAGGATACATCTCACACTCACCATAGGCTACCATGATTGAAAACTTAGCATGGGTGAGATGATAGGATGATACAAATGTCCACTAATGCCTATGGCATTTAGATGGTCATTTAAGGTATCTAAATAACAATAATAGACCAATCATGGGGAAGACTTATGTTTAATTCATAGACATATTTCTCAAAGATCATGGTTGAATATTTCATATGTTTTCAAAACAATTTCTTACTTTAAAATCTGTGTGTTCATTTTTTCGAACAATTGAAAGCAAAACTAGGTGTTAAAATGGATACAAACATGATAAAAAACCTAGTGGTTTTTAAAGCTTTTGGATTTTTGGCAAATACTTGAAAATATAATGATTTTTCATGGACAACTATTTTTCATTGATAAATATACTTACAAGAAATGTTTTCCCCAAATTTCATGATTTTTTGAATTTTATCGAATTTTTTACGCATTTCTGAAATTCACTCCAGAAAAATAGAAATCCTGAAATACATGTGTCAGTCGACTGGTAGTCTGAACCAGTCGACTAGTAGCCTGATAACATGCCCAATAATTTCTTTTATCCAATTTTAAGGTATGTTTTGGTTTTTGTTTCTCTCTAGACTTGATGCCATGCTATATAAACTTTGTTAATTATTTTTGATGGTGTCAAAGGGGGAGAAATGTATATGTTTAAGTAAGGGGGAATATATTTAGGGGGAGTTTCATGTATTAAGGGGGAGAGTTGCTAATCATGTTATTTACATGCTTTCTTTCCTTAATAGTTTTATCAAATGTTTCACCTAACTTAAACGGATTTGTCACACATCAAAAAGGGGGAGATTGTTAGGGCAATCTCTTGCCATGATAAGGTTTTGATGTGTGTGGAAAAGGGTTTAAGTTAGATTGTTATTATGATTTGATATGTTCGTTGGAGTCTTGCAGGGATTAGTAATTCGCACATGGAGCCTTGGCGAGTTTTACCTCTCATGACTCGGTCCTTGAGTTGGTGAAGGATGGCTTTGCGGAAGTTGTGCGCTTGGAGCATCCGAGGGACCGCCGGACGAGGAGCTTGGGGTGAAGCCGGAGGAAGTAGACTTCAGGGCGAGACGCGAAGGATGGCGCTACATAGCCGTGTGCTTGGCGCATCCGAGGGACGTGGCCAGACGAAGATAACTTCAAAGGCGAGGGACTCCGAGGGATGAGAGTGAGAGAATGTAACCCGGGAGAGGGGTAGTGCTCTTAGGTGAAACTTTGCCATTTGGCTAAGTGTCAGATGAGATTTCCCGACATCAGTTGACTACCATTTTATGGTAGTCGACTACTCTAAGTCGACGGTGACTCGACTAGTGTTCAAGTCCGGTTCTAGTGCCAACAGTCGACTGATGAAGGCATCAGTAGACTAGTCACAAGTGTTTCGGGCACAGAATGGAGTCGAGCTCACGAGCACTTGACTGATCGAGCAACAGTCGACTGATGGCAATATCAGTCGACTGATGTCGGTACCGTTGGATGAAATCCAACGTGGAAAGCAGCCGTTATTGGGCAACGACTACAGGACCAGTCGACTGATAGGGACATCAGTCGACTGCTCCTGTGTCAACAAGAAGAAACCCTCTTCCTCTATAAAGAGGAATGGTGTGGGCCTTTGGGGGCCTAATGTTCATGCTCTAATCTTCTCCCAAAGTGCCCTAAAGTATTCCAACTCTTCTTACTTTCTATTATTCCATTCTATTGTAAGAAGAGGAATTGTAAAGAGGTTACCTCCACCTAGCTTTGTGCAAAGGAGAGATCTAGTGGATTTGGCAAAGGAGTGATTCACCTTGGATGAATCGGGATCGTGGATTAGCGGCGTAGCCGTGAACCATGTTACATTTCATTGTTAGCATTGTTTATATTCTTTATTGTTTATTTTGCTTGTCTTGTTTTGTTTTTCTGCTTGCGCTAATCTCTTTGTAGACAAGCAAAATCCACCACCAAACGATTGAGGGCTATTCTGTCAGTATGAGCCCTTAGTGCCAATTATGAGATGATTGGTGAGGGAGACTTTTGTATTATATTCTTGCATTAATAAAGGCAAAGATTGATTATTATATTTCTTTATGCATGTGCCAGCTAAATAAATATAATAATGCCCATTAATAGTAGGTTGTTATCTACAGTATATCAATTGGTAGAATTGATTATGAGAAGCTGTAGAGAATACTATTCTTAAATATTCCTAGTCGAGTATTGTATTAATAGACAAGGGCTATATTGATACATTGAGACTAGCATGTAGGTCAATGGATGACTTGATCTCACAAGTCATGGATATGTGATATCACATTGATACATGGGTATATATATTGGAGACTATATATACTGAATTGACCCACCATGAGAAAGTATCATGGATCGTTATATGAGTGTCATATACTTTCTCATGTGACTATTGGTATGAATAGTCCTTAGACCTGAAGTCACTACGATTCCCTACATAAGGAGTTATGTACTTTGGTATCGTATAACGTCACACCGTAATTGGGTGACTATAACGGCGATCATTGAGTATGTAACGAATTATGCGGAGGGATGTGAGTGATGTAGATGGGATATATCCCTCCCATATGACGGGAGTGATATCTTTGGCCTCTTGATAGAGTAGGACCACGAAATGCATGGCCATGCTCAAATGAGTCAATATGAGATATTGAGCTCATTTGTTTGAGTGAGTCTACTTGGGGATCAAGAAACATAAAGATTGATAAGAGGGTGACACGGTCTATGCCTCATTGATTGATCTGAGATATCAAGGATAGAAGGACACTGTCATATGATAATAGTCACGAAAGAGGTTGTCGGATCTCGACATTCTCATCACTTGGGTAGCAATGATGTATTGCTAGATGTCGCTCATTTCTTATGTATCTAAAATGGTTTTGGATACATTGCCAACGTTATGAGAGCCTATAGGGTCACACACAAAGAACATATTATTTTAGAGAGGAAATCATTTTGGTTTGACTAAAATGAATTATTAGTTAATTGGATTAACTAGAATGAGTAAGACTTATTACTTGGATAAATTTGAGTTGGACTCAAATTGGTTTATGTTGAGTTAGACTCAAGTCAAACCAAGAGAAGAAGGCTAAAATGAATAATACATGAATTAATAATATAATACACGAATTAATAATATAATACACGAATTAATAAATGGGGTTTTAAATTGGATTTAAAACTCATTAATGTGCATTTAATGAGCATTAATTGACTTCCTTTCTTTTACCATGAAGAATAAGGAAGTACATTTAATGTCTCATTAAGGTGTATTATGATTGCTTCTTCTTCTTCAACGTGGACAATAAAAAAGAAAATCAGATTTTATTTTTTCGTTCACAACACAAGAGGGCCAAGTATAGAGTGGAAAAGTGAGACCTTGGAGTGGTTGCTAGCACAACCGAAAGGGCTTACCTCTTCTCTCCAAGATCGTGTGTGTGTGCACCATAGAGGCGTGGACATTCTGACCACGCTGAGATCCGCAAGTGTTGCTGACTGGAATTCGAAGGGCACGCTTCGAAGGTAATCTCGATTCCTATAGGATAGAATCGATAATTGAAACGAGTATATTTTTTTTGCATGGATCTCTGGAGGGATCCTAAGTTTTTCGCTGCGAATTTTGTTTATCGCTCGGGATCCCTACAGTGGTATCAGAGCCACTTGTAAAAAAAAATGTACACGTTTTTTTTGGTGTTTTATGTGATATAAACATGAGATTTGTTTTATTATGTTTTTTTTGTCGACTCGGTATATGTCCGAGTTGATTTAGCCAAGCAGATAGTCTGCCGAGTGGGTTGAATCAAGTCGGATGGTGCCAACTCGGTCTATGTCCGAGTTGATTTAGCCAAGCAGATAATCTACCGAGTGGGCTGAATCAAGTCGGATGGTGCCGACTCCGCCTGTGTCCGAGTTGATTCAGCCAAGCAGATGGTCTGCCAAGTGGGCTGGTTCAAGTCGGATGGTGCCGAACACACCTGGCCATCTGGAGGTCTCGAGTTCATAGAGATGGACAAAATGGGCAGTGACTCATAAGATGAATTAGCAAAAAAAAATTTTGCCGGGGGGCGCTGCCCCCCTCACCCCCCGCAAGGGACCGCCGTGGTGTTGCGTCTAATCGGTATAGCGGCTTAAAAATTGCACATAATAAAACTGATAAATAAAATAATTTATTAAATCATTGTGAATGATTTGTATATGGTGCATGGTTATAGCCTAGGACCCAATATGATTGTGGTTATGTGTTGTAATTCATAATACGGCCTGCGTGCCGTCATATGTATGTGGGTGTTGTATTTTGTTTACACGGCCACGTGTCGTGCCTTCACTTCTATTTTCTAGTTGTAAAATAGATTTAGACTCGAATGTAACTCGAGTATTCTCATTTTGTAATGTACAAAATAAATAAGCAATGAAAGTCCATTGAAGGTGGATGTTACAAGGACGATGCTGACAACACATGATGACCAAAGGAAGCGCTTGGAGAAGATGCGATCCCTAGGGTAACCAATCGATTTTCTCATTGGCTTGAGAAATCGTAGAATAAGGGCCATAACCATGTCACGTTTAGCGTATATGTAATATATTTTGTGTGTATGTGATGCATGCTAGATAATTTGTTATCTTAAAATTAAGTCAAATGAATATGCCTACCAAAGTTTTGTAATCATAAACTACCTCGATCATTTGTGTTGGGTTTGCCAAAGCAAAGCAGCGCATTTTATCTTGGTAGAGTGCGAGAGGACAATTGTGATGTCCCGCTATCAAACTTTGGATGAGACTTCACTAAGTGTCTCAATTAGATTGAGAAATACTTAGAGGCATTTCCTAATAGTTAGGAGACACGGATAAGAGAACATTTATACTAAGTCTTGGGCGATTAGCCAAAGCTAACTCAAGATGATGTATAATGTGAATCTTGATCCTTTATTCCAAGAGTTGCATACGATGCAATTGGTAAACTGTTACCTACCTAGTGATACTAAATCTTGGGCGATTAGCCAAAGCTAACTCAAGGTGAGGTATGATGTGGATCTTGTCCCACATGAACTTGAAGCTCAATAGAACTGGTATGACTAGCTCCTATTGAAGCTAAGGGAATCAGTGGGAGTCTCATTTAATTAAAGGCCTAATTAAATGATTTCAGATATAATACTCATTTCTGCATATTATTTCTGTTGTAGATGACTATGTCTTCAAATACGACAAATACCCTCTCTCTGCGATCAGTCCTTGAGAAGGACAGGCTCAATGGAGCAAACTTCATTGACTGGTTCAGAAATTTGAGAATAGTTCTCAAACAGGAGCGGAAACTCAATGTCCTAGAGCAACCCATTCCTGAACCACCCACTAATAATGCTTCTCGTACAGATAAGGATGCATACAAGAAGCATCAAGATGATGCATTAGATGCATCATGCCTTATGCTTGCAACCATGAACTCTGAGCTTCAAAAGCAACATCAGGCGAGGCACGAGAGATCTGAGGTATCTAAGGCATTATTTTCATGCAAAATGTAAGAAGGAACACCAATAGGAACTCATGTACTCAAGATGATTGGGTATGTTGAGAACCTTGAAAGATTGGGGTTTCCTTTAGGCCAAGAGTTGGCCACTGACCTTATTCTATATTCGCTGCCTAGAGGCTTTAGTCAATTTGTCATGAATTATTACATGAGCGAAATTGACAAACCATTGCCTGAGCTCTTAAGCATGTTGAGAACTGCTTAGAGCAATCTTAAGAAGATGCAACCTGGTACTAGTGATGTACTTATGGTTAAAAAGGGCAAGGGTAAGAAAAAGTCTAAAGGCAAGGGTAAGACCTAGAATAAAGATAAGGACAAAGCATTGAAGCCTAAAGGTGGGGTGGCCAAGGAAGTGACTTGCTTCCACTTCAAGGAAGCTGGACATTGGAAGAGGAACTGCAAAAAGTACCTCGAGGAAGTTCAGAAGAAGAAAGGAAGTGAGACTTCCACTTCAGGTATACATGTTATAGAAGTCAATCTATCTATTTCTTCCTCATGGGTATTGGATACCGGTTGTGCTTCTCACATTTGTACCAATGTGCAGGGCTTGAGAAGAAGTAGATCTTTGACAAAAGGAGAAGTGGACCTACGTGTTGGCAATGGCGCAAGAGTTGTCGCTATAGTCAGGAACATATTTTTTATCATTACCCAGTGGTTTAATTCTAGAACTTGAAGAGTGTTATTTCGTACCTGCAATAACTAAGAACATTATGTCTATATCTTGTTTGGACAAGAAAGGTTTTTCATTTATAATTAAGGACAAGTGTTGTTCTGTATATTTAAATGAAATGTTCTATTGCAGTGCACACTTGATGAATGAACTCTATGTTCTAGACCTCGAAAACCCAGTCTATAACATAAATACCAAACGATTCAAATCTAATCATTTGAATCAAACATATCTTGGCATTGTCGCTGGGTCACATAAATGAGAGTCGCATAGCCCACTCCATAAGGATGGATTCTTTGGACTCATTTGATTTTGAATCATATGAGGTATGTGAATCTTGTCTTTAGGCAAGATGACCAAGACTCCATTTAGCGAGCCACAGATTTGTTAGGCCTCATACATAGTGATGTATGCGGTCCTTTCAAAGTCACAGCCAGAGGAGGTTATCAGTACTTCATCACATTTACTGATGATTTCAGTAGATATGAATATGTGTATCTTATGAGACACAAATCATAATCCTTTGAAAAGTTCAAAGAATTCAAGAATGAAGTACATAACCAACTTGGTAAGAGTATTAAGATGCTTCAATCAGATTGAGGTGGGGAATACCTAAGCCAAGAGATTAGTGACTATTTAGTTGAGTGTGGGATAAGATCTCAACTCACTCCACCTGGAACACCACAGTTGAATGGTGTATCTGAGAGGAGAAATCATACTATATTAGATATGGTACGATCAATGATAAGTCATACAGAACTTCCTCCTTCTTTCTGGGGATATGCTCTTGAGACCGTCGCTTTCACACTTAACTGTGTTCCTTCTAAGGCAGTCATAAAGACACCATATGAGATATAGACTGGGAAGAGTCCCAAGATGTCTTTTATGAAGATTTGGGGTTGTGAGGCTTACGTACGACGTCAAGTATCAAATAAACTAGGCCCCAAATCAGATAGATGTTATTTCATTGGATATCCCAAGGAAACTAAGGAATATTACTTTTACAACCCCACACAAGGCAAAGTGTTTGTTGCCAGAAATGGTGTTTTTCTAGAAAGGGAATTTATTTCTAGAAAAATAAGTGGGAGTAAAATTGATCTTGAAGAAGTTCAAGATACACAAAATAGCATTGATACCTTAATGGAACAAGAACAGTCATCACAAGGAGTTGTGATACAACCTGTTCAGGTAGACCAAGCTCTGCGCAGGTCTGATAGGATACATCATCAATATGAGAGATATTCTTTTCTCTTGGATGATAACGATGGTATCATGCTTGATGAGCCGACATCCTATCAGGAAGCTATAATGAGCTCAGATTCTGACAAATGGCTCGAGGCCATGAGATCCGAAATAGAATACATGTACACTAACCAAGTCTGGACTTTGGTTGATCCACCTGAAGGGGTCAAACCCATTGGGTGTAAGTGGGTCTTTAGGAGAAAGACTGACATGGAAGGTAATGTGCATACCTATAAAGGGCGATTGGTAGCAAAAGGATTCAAGCAGATTCATGGTATTGACTATGATGAAACCTTTTCTCCAGTTGCGATGCTCAAATACATTCGGATCATGCTTGCTATTGCAGCTTACTATGACTATGAGATCTGGTAGATGGATGTCAAAACAACATTTCTTAACGGAAATCTACTCGAGGATGTGTATATGACACAACCTGAGGGTTTTCTCGATCCAAAGGATGCTGGAAAGGTTTGTAAGTTGCATAGGTGCATTTATGGTTTAAAGCAAGCTTCTAGAAGCTGGAATCTTCGTTTCGATAATGCGATCAAAACGTTTGGTTTCATTAAGAACGAAGATGAACCTTGTGTTTACAAGAAGGTTAGTGGGAGCTCAATTGTTTTCCTCATATTGTATGTAGATGAAATACTGCTCATTGGAAATAATATCCCTATGCTGCAGTCTGTGAAGACTTGGCTTGGGAATTGTTTTTCAATGAAAGACTTAGGTGAAGCAGCCTATATTCTAGGCATCAAGATCTATAGAGATAGATCTAAGAGATTGCTTGGCTTGAGTCAGAGTACATATGTGGACAAGGTGCTTAAGCGTTTTTCCATGCAGAATTCCAAGAAGGGATTTTTGCCAATGTCACATGGTATGAGTCTTTCGAAGATTCAATCTCCCTCTTCTAAGGAGGAGAGAGATCGCATGGATCAGATCCCTTATGCATCAGCTATAGGATCTATCATGTACGCCATGATTTGTACTCGCCCTGATGTCTTGTATGCTTTAAGCATGACGAGCAGGTATCAGTCAGATCCCGGTGAATGTCACTGGATAGTTGTCAAGAATATTCTTAAGTACTTGCGAAGGACAAAAGAATATTTCTTGATATTTGGAGGCAATGAGGAGCTAGTTGTAGACAAGGATGACTCAGACGCAATGTGTATGTATTTTGCTTGAATGGTGGTGTGAGTGGAAGAGTTCGGCAGACACAGGCATGCATTCTACAGGTCGAGTATATTGTCGCCTTCGCAAAGAAGAAGGTCGCTTTTGGATCCGAAAGTTCATCACTGAACTTGAGGTGGTTCATAGCATAGCAGACCCAATAGACCTCTATTGTGACAATAATGGGGCTATTGCTCAGGCTAAGGAACCTTGCTCTCATCAGAGGACCAAACACATACTACGGTGGTATCACCTCATTCGAGAGATCATCAATAGAGGAGATGTTCAGATATGCAGAGTAGACACTGATGCTAACATTGCGGATCCCTTGACCAAGGCTTTGGCACAGAGGAAGCATGATGGTCATACTAGGTCACTGGGTCTTAGAGATTATTGGCACTAGTGCTAGTGGGAGATTGTTAGTATGAGCCCTTAGTGCCAATTATGAGATGATTGGTGAGGGAGACTTTTGTATTATATTCTTGCATTAATAAAGGCAAAGATTGATTATTATATTTCTTTATGCATGTGCCAGCTAAATAAATATAATAATGCCCATGAATAGTAGGTTGTTATCTATAGTATATCAATTGGTAGAATTGATTATGAGAAGCTGTAGAGAACACTATTCTTAAATATTCCTAGTCGAGTATTGTATTAATAGACAAGGGCTATATTGATACATTGAGACTAGCATGTAGGTCAATGGATGACTTGATCTCACAAGTCACGGATATGTGATATCACATTGATACATAGGTATATATATTGGAGACTATATATACTGAATTGACCCACCATGAGAAAGTATCATGGATCGTTATATGAGTGTCATATACTTTCTCATGTGACTATTGGTATGAATAGTCTTTAGACCTGAAGTCACTACGGTTCCCTACATAAAGAGTTATGTACTTTGGAATCGTATAACGTCACACCGTAATTGGGTGACTATAACGGCGATCACTGAGTATGTAACGAATTATGCGGAGGGATGTGAGTGATGTAGATGGGATCTATCCCTCCCATATGACGGGAGTGATATCTTTGGCCTCTTGATAGAGTAGGACCACGAAATGCATGGTCATGCTCAAATGAGTCAATATGAGATATTGAGCTCATTTGTTTGAGTGAGTCTACTTGGGGATCAAGAAACATAAAGATTGATAAGAGGGTGACACGGTCTATGCCTCATTGATCGATCTGAGATATCAAGGATAGAAGGACACTGTCATATGATAATAGTCATGGAAGAGGTTGTCGGATCTCGACATTCTCATCACTTGGGTAGCAATGATGTATTGCTAGATGCCGCTCATTGCTTATGTATCTAAAATGGTTTTGGATACATTGCCAACGTTATGAGAGCCTATAGGGTCACACACAAAGAACATATTATTTTAGAGAGGAAATCATTTTGGTTTGACTAAAATGAATTATTAGTTAATTGGATTAACTAGAATGAGTAAGACTCATTACTTGGCTAAATTTGAGTTGGACTCAAATTGGTTTATGTTGAGTTAGACTCAAGTCAAACCAAGAGAAGAAGGCTAAAATGAATAATACATGAATTAATAATATAATACATGAATTAATAAATGGGGTTTTAAATGGGATTTAAAACTCATTAATGTGCATTTAATGAGCATTAATTGACTTCCTTTCTTTTACCATGAAGAATAAGGAAGTGCATTTAATGTCTCATTAAGGTGTATTATGATTGCTTCTTCTTCTTCAACGTGGACAATAAAAAAGAAAATCAGATTTTATTTTTTCATTCACAACACAAGAGGGCCAAGTATAGAGTGGAAAAGTGAGACCTTGGAGTGGTTGCTTGCACAACCGAAAGGGCTTACCTCTTCTCTCCAAGATCATGTGTGTGTGCACCGTAGAGGCGTGGACATTCTGACCATGCTGAGATCCGCAAGTGTTGTTGACTGGAATTCGAAGGGCACGCTTCGAAGGTAATCTCGATTCCTATAGGATAGAATCGATAATTGAAATGAGTATATTTTTTTTGCTTTGATCTCTGGAGGGATCCTAAGTTTTCCGCTGCGAATTTTGTTTATCGCTCGGGATCCCTACATATTCACCCCCTCTAGCCGGTTGATCGATCCCCTACAAAGATTTGAGCATTAGGTGTAACTGATGGGGCCTCCAATCTTCCTTGGCTGATGTAAGGACCCTCCAATGCTCCCTGCATCTGATGTAGCTGAGCTGGTCTACCTCCGTACTGAATAGACTATGGCGGAGGTAGATTGGTCTTGGTAGGGCACTATTTGGCGAAGTGTCCCTCGACACCACATATATAACACCCACTCACGCCCTAGTGACAAACTCCTGGATACTTCCTCCCACACTTAGAACATGTGGGATACGTAGGCTACTTACTAGCTGAACCTCCCTTTGCATTATTCCATTGTTTCCTCTTGCCATTGTTGTTTCACTTCTAGTTCGAATTACCGCTCTGAGGTTTCTGACCTCCTGAACTTCCCTAGCTTTTGCTTTCTATCGAGGCTAGCTTTTGGTGCTTGATACTATTCATGTAATGCTCCGTGATTAGAGCACTACTGACTAACTCTTCAGTGGTCTATGGTCTATTAATTCCACCAGCTACATTCAGAGCTATCTCTGGCCTCAGCATCTTTAGCATCAACCTAACTCTTTCCTTCTTAGTACTGACCAGTTCCGGACATAGGTGAGCCAACCTATTGAACTTCTTTACCGCTTCATCTACAGATAAATCCCCTTATCGAAACTCCGTGAACTCATCATAATGCTTATTGGTGACTCGCATATGGAAGAACTCCTCGAAGAATTCCATCTCAAAGTCTGTCCATGACATTTAGTTCACCACTCTCTTGGCCTTTACTCGCTCCCACCACATTCTGGCATCTCTGGTCAGACAGAACGAGGCACACTTAACATTCTCATTCTCAGGCCAGTCCAGTAGTTCCACTATGCTCTCTACTGTCTTGAACCATGCCTGAGCATCCCATGGTTCACTGGCACCGACAAAACTCTCTGGCTTTAGCTTTTGCCATTGAATCAGATGGGCCTCTTGTCTCACCCCTCCCATTAGAGCTGTTGGTGGGTCTGGTGGGGCAGAAGATGCAGTTGGAATGACATTCTGAGTCCCTGGCTAAGTAACAAGATTTTCTCGCTGATTCGTTATCAAGGTATTGATGACCTACTGCTGCTCTGCCACTTGTTGTTGGAGATGAGTGACTATCTGCATCCAGGCAGGTGGTGGTACTTCTTCATTCATTTCTTATCCTCCACGGGGTCTTTCTCGAGGCATTTCCTGCTCTTCATAAGATGGCAAAGTGAAACCACTATCAGGCTATTATCACTATTTTTTCCCATATTCACATACATATCTAGGTATGCTCTATTACTTACTGTCTATCATCTTCATATATATATATGCAAGCATGTTTAACTCAAGGAGAACATTCTAGGTGAGCATGTTTAACTTAAAAGAAGCATTCCTTACTACTCATAAAGTAAATAAAGCACATAAATACATGCTTACTTGGAGGCGCCAGGACTGATGCTCGATGTGTGTGTGACGGAAGGGCGGAACCCACTCTGATACCATCTTGTAACACCCCCCCCCCCTAGTCTTTCCACTCTCTACTAGGGGAGATGTCATTATTTTACTGTCTTATTCTTAAATTCATGCAATATACTAACACAATATGCTAACAACCAAAATGATCATAAGGGCCTTGACATCACTTAAACAATAACCATTTCAAGATCTTCACATGACATGGAAGTATTAAGACTAACCCAACATGACTCTAGCATTCTTTGGTCTCAACCATAAGCATTCCAGTTGAACCTCAACAATATAAAAAAAACAATTAGAAGCTTAAAATCTGGTTTAGACATCTGCACTTAGAATCTTTTAATTCCACTATTTCGTCGCCACACACTCCAAGCACTTCATCCGCTATGCCACCTCGCTGAAGCTTTTCTTTACCTTTATCTGCAGTATAAGGAAATGTAAATTGTAAGCAATAATGCATAGTAAGTACTTTCTATGCTCACAAAAATATGAAACGTATGAAATCATACAACTAGTTCTCTTACCCTTCATACATTGATACACATGCAAGCATAACTGGAAATCATAACTCTGAATACATATCTCTTGTATAAACCATGCTCTTAAGTATTTTAAAACTTATAAACAGTGTATCTGAACTAGAATGATTAACTTTAAAAACTTTTACTTATACTTATACTGATACTTCAAACTAATAATCATCCTGAATATGGGCCCGGTATAGTACCAATGCGCGCTTTCCTAATAGGCTGGGGTGGCCAACCACCGAACCTACTAGGGTAATTGAAACTGAGGGCCTTGGCCTGTGGGCGAAACTGATGCTCGGTACATGCCTTGTCAAAAGTAAAATACTTTCTTTATACTTATATTCTTATATATACTGAAAAAATGCTCTTAATCCCCTAAACAACGAATGGGGAGCACCATAAAGATCATTATGCTCTTGACCCCCAAAACTGAAATGGGAAGCATACTGAAGATCGTTGTGCTTTTAATCCCCAATTCGAATGGGGAGCATCTTTAAATTTTTTTTATAAAGGAAATATTTTTACATCTGACTCTACATCATGCATATAATTGTAAGCTACAACTCATCTACAACATGCATGATCATAAATCACATTCTTATCATGGATCTACACATGATGCTAAATCAAACATGACATAATGGGTAAAAATCATGTAACTAAAAATACCATGCATAACTGGCTCATATACATGCGTATAAATTGCTCAACCAGGTAACTTGAAATAACAATCGTATAAAAATATATCAATGACATACGATAACTACTTATACTACAGGTGAGCAATACTTACTTCCTACGTTTTCCCCCCAATTTATACCATTAGATTTCGTAAAGAGAAGATCTCCTACGTGTTTCTTTGCTTTAGCATGATCCTCTTGTTGGGAAAAACTCCGGATCTGATGTTCACAACATCGCGAGCAAATACTTCGCACATCCATAGCGAAAACAATAATTAAACCAAATCCCAACTGAGATCCATGCAAAACTATATAAATCATTTTCTATAATCTAGTCTAGATCTTATCTAGAGGAGGAATATACCTTCGGTGTGTGCCCTTCGCAATCCCACTTTTTCAAATGCTGTCAGATCTCAATACGGTAAGAGTAACCGTATATCTATGGTATCCACACTGACACCCACACAATTTGGAGTCACGTTGTGCTAGCAACCCCTAGCAAAATGCCAAGAACTCTTTGGAAGAAGAAGGAGAGGAAGGAGGAGATGAGAGAACACTTTCTCTCTTGGCCCTTTTGGCTTGCACACCCAAAACAAAAACACAACACCAATTGTTATCCACGTTGAGCACAAAACCCATTTTATGCTCAAGCCATCAATGCCATTATCTCCTCATTAAGACATCTCTTAATACCAAGACCCTTGGTATTCTCCTTCATGAATTCTCATCATGAATACCAAGGCTCTTGGTATTCCCATGCATGATTAATCAAATTAATCATGCATGATGATGAATCATCTTCCATGGTTCAACTTGAGTCTAACTCAAGTTTAACCAATTTGAGTCTAACTCAAATCTTGGCAATATGCTCAATTGTCCTTTTAGTCCAACTAAAAGAAACCATCTCCAAAATAGAATGTCATTTGTGTGAGACCCTATTGGCTCTTGTAACCCTGACAATATATCTAAAACCCTTTTTAGATACATAAGCAATGAGCGACATCTAGCAATACATCATTGCTATCCAAGATACAAGATCGTCGAGATTCGACAACCTTTTTATGACTATTATCATGTATGACGATGTCCTTCTATCTCTGATATCTTGGATCGATCAATGAGGCATAGACCGTGTCATCCCCTTATCGATCTTTATGTTTCTTGATCCCCAAGTAGACACACTCAAACAAATGAGCTCAATATCTCATATTGACTCATTTGAGCATGGCCATATATTTCGTGGTCCTACTCTATCAAGTGGCCAAAGATATCACTCCCGTCATATGGGAGGGATAGATCCCATCTACATCACTCACATCCCTGTGCATAATTCATTACATACCCAATGATCATCGTTAAGTGCACCCAGTTACGGTGTGACGTTAGACGATACCAAAGTACATAACTCCTTATGTAGGGAACCGTAGTGACTTCGGATCTAAGGACTATTCATACCAATTGTCACATGAGAAAGTATATGACACTCATATAACGATCCATGATACTTTCTCATGGCGGGTCAATTCAGTATATATATTCTCCAATATATATACCCATGTGTCAATGTGATATCACATATCCATGACTTGTGAGATCAAGTCATCCATTGACCTACATGATAGTCTCAATGTATTCATATTGCCCTTGAATATTAATACTTGACTAGAAATATTAAGAATAATGTTCTCTACAGCTTCTCATAATCAATTCTACCAATTGATAAACTGTAGATTAGAACCTACTATTCAAGGGCATTATTATATTTATTTTAGCTTGCACATGCATAAAGTAAATATAATAAACAATCCTTGCCTTTTATTAATGAAATATGATACACATGATCCCTAATCAATCATCTCATGATTGACACTACATCTCATGATTGGCACTAAGGGCTGACACTATCACCTCTACCAAGTCCTTGAGGAGATCCCTCTTGAAAATCCCCCTCTTGAATTATCCAAAGAGAAGACAATCTTCTTCCTTGCTTCGGTGACTGGAACACGAGAGATAGAGAGAGAGGGATGGCAAAAGAAAATGGAAGGTAGAGAGAGAGATGGCTAGAAAAAAATGGAAGGTAGAGAGAGGGGGATGGCTGGGAAAAAAATGGAAGGGAGAAGAGGTGGGTTGGTCGGCGATTGGAGAGAAGAGGAGGAGGCGTGGTTGGCGTTTGGGGTTTAGGGAAAGGAAAAAAAATAGGGGTTTCCTTAACTTAATTACCCCTTTATATGATTCGCCAAATTAACCAACTTCTCCCTTTTTTTTTGCCTATAGATTTATTCTGTTATATCCTACTCATTGGTAATCTTATGACTTAGTGGTAGGAATTCTATTCCCCCAAACCAACGGTTCATTGTTCGAGCCCCGGCTAATGAACCATTTATTCGATTTTTTTTCTATTCTTATTTCTATTTTTCTCTAAATAAAAGTATAGGAATTAGAATTGGGGCTGTTACAACATGGTTAGAGTCCATTGGCATTAACATATCCAAGGGATCGTTGAGGGTGCTATCCGAAGTATACGACTGCATCTTAGTGCATAACTTCACACTAGCTGGGTTGCGGACTGGCGCTGGACAGATGGAGTTGGCACCTCGGCTTCAACCCATCGAGCAAGAGGATCCGACCATGGAGCCTGGAGAGCGTGTAGGAAGCATGAGGGGTCCGATGCTGAGGAGGATGACCCTATGACAGCAGATGCACCAGCAGCAGGTCTCTTAAATCGTGTTGCACAAATGGAGGTCAGATTTGAGGACTACCAGCAGACTGTTAACTCACGACTGGCCGAGATCAGATTGGAGTAGTCCTCCATGGGTCAAGGGTTGAGTCAGCAGTTCAGCCAGATAGAGGAGCGCCACAGTCGGATGTAGGAGCGCTAGAGTCGGATGGAGCAGTGTCAAATTGATATATACGAGATGATGTGGTCCTGGACACTAAGCCAACAGCCTCCACTGCCTCCACCATCTGCCGGGGATGATAGCTAGGCACAGATTAGGGATCTTGTTTTTAGTTTCGTAGTCTGGTTGAGAATTTTAGACATCTATTTTGCTTGTAAAAACTGAAGTTATATTTGAATGAAATATTTTGTTTATAAAAAAAATAATGTGTTTTTGTCTGATTATGTGGATGTTAATGTATTTATATATTCAAATTTACCATGTCATGACATCACATTTTATTTTATTATATGACATGCCATGATATTGTTTAGAATTATTTTCTATGTCATGTTCATTTTTAGAGCCTGTTCATATGTCATGACATCATGATCATTGGTTATGCTTATTTATGCTTATCATTTATGCCATGATCATTCATGCATTAATTAAAATTGAGTTAAGGATTATGACATGATTTGAAGTCCCATCTATAAGGGAGTCAAATAGAGTTGCCTAGAAAATACATGAGGCCATAATAACCCTAATCCCACATCTCACAATTACAATGACTTGTGTGTGCTTAATACATCTTAGATACATATGAGATGTTAGGAAAATAAGTTAAGTTCATGGTGCATAGATAGTGCATCTAGATGAACTTAAACTTATCTCAATCATCAATATGAATCATGAGGAAAGCTAATGTATAAGTCATGTACATCTAGCCAATAGTTCATGGTTCAAAATAGGTTTTCAAAAACATTTTAAAATCATTTTAGAAAACCTTGGTGATGTCTATCTTTTGATTGCAATCACCATTGAAGAAGTTGATACAAAGTAGATCAAAAATATTAAAGTTTTAATGGTTTTTGAACTTTGTATCAATCTCTTATTTTAATGGGTAAAATATTTTTCAAACAATTTTCACCCATTGTATTGGTCATAAGTATTATACGTATAAAGTTTCATGATTTGTTGAATCATGGATAATTATTTATGAATTTCTGAAATTTATTTCTGATAATTAAAATTCAGAATTTTAGTTATTAGTCGACTACCGCCTGATGGCAGTCGACTGATGAGCACGACAGTCGACTGATTTCTCATAGAGTCGACTGCCAAGCTGAATTCGAGAAAAATAAGGTTGTTTAGCCCATTTTCAGCTACGGTAAAGTTCCCTAACCACTCCTAACCCTAGGATATGCTTTGGGAAGCAATATAAAGGGTGAAAATCCATTGGATATGGATTAGAAGAGTTGTTAGGGTGATGTATCAAATTTAAGGGGTTGGAAAGTTCAATGTTGAACTTTGGACCTTATTTTTGATGGTTTAGAGTTCCTATTGGCTTAGGGACTTCCCAAGGACATTGTGTTGGCAATGTTGCTAATCCTCAAAATGCTCATTGGCTCGCATGTCCCCGGATTAAAATTTTCACTAATGAAAACTAATCCGGATGGGATGAGTTTCCTAAGCACAACCAATTCGTCGTCGTGCCAACGACTCGAGCGATCGCTTGAACAAACTAGTTGTTCAAGCAACCAAACTCTTCTAGTCGATTAGCCGCAGAAGAGACAACGGATGGATCGCCGGTTTTTGTGTTTCTTATTCGGGGTCTATGATTATACAAATACATACAAATGTAAACTAGTATAATCAACATATACTAACATAAAGAACATAAGCTAGCATATCAATAAGAACATGTAAAGAACTTTTATACCTCTTGATCTTCTATCGTATGTCATAACCTCCTTGTAGACTTCATGTGGGCGAAGATCCTCCACAAGTTGAAGCTTCCTAAATCTTCTTCAATCCAAAGAATGAAGAACTCTCTTTCCCTTCTTGCTTGAGCCAACCACCAATCCACAAAGGATTGATCCCGCCGGCCCCAAGAATAGAGAGAATAATATGGAAACAACCAAGGAACCGAACTAGGGACAAACCCTAGCTTCTAGTGCCGCCAGCCAAGATGGAGTGAAGAGGAGAAAAGGAACATGTTGGGCGCCGGCCAAGGTATAGGGAAAAGAGAAGTAGCCGGCAACACCCTAGGAAGAAGAAGAGCACTTCCCCTATAGTTGCCGCCCAATCAAGCTTTCAAACCCTAGCCGCCCAACCTTTCTTCCTTTGGATTTCTTGCCGCCCAACCATGGTGGAGAGAAGAGATCTAGGAGCTAGCCACCTTCAAGGAAGAAGAAGAGATCTTCCACAAGTTGCCGCCCACCCTTCTTTCCTAACCTTGGCCGCCCATCCAAAGGAGCCAAACCCTAATTAGGGTTTCCTCCTTAGGGTTTCTTGCCGCCCAAGCAAGGCTTGGCAAAACCCTAATCTCCTTAGCATCCATCATCCATCCAAAAAACTTAGTTGCCACCCAACCCAATCTCCCATATATATAGAGTTAGGTTTAGGCCTTGTTTTAATCTCCACCGTCGGTTCTAGGGTTTTAATCTCAACCGTCGGTTCTAGGGTTTTAATCCCAACCGTCGGATCTAGAGATTTAATCTCCACCGTCAGTTCTAGGGATTTAATCCCAACCGTCGGATCTAGAGATTTGTTTTCCATCATTTGATCTAGACTTCATGAGGTTTATATTAGGCTACGATAGGAACCATGAGGAGGAGTTAGATCTTGGCCACCCGATGGATCGGAACCACACAAACTTGATCCATCAATGATGTTCCATTCCACTAGAGGATCATCATTGAACTACCTCACCAACCCCAATAAATCAATATGGGCTCCATATATTATTTGTACATCCATCTCCCCGTGTTTAAGATATCGAATGTCCGACAATTAATTGATTTACTGACCATCAATTAATCAACATCTAACTCCTCGAGTAGTACCACTCAACCTTATCATCATGTTGACTAAGTCAACCTGCAGGGTTTACATGATGAACCTTATGAGCTCCTCAAGGGGACATCATCAACCTAATACATAGGACTTGGATTCCTCCTATAATCAACGACACACCATGTAAATAATATCATTTCCCAACTTACCGGGCATATTGATTTAATCCATAGAAATCTCACCCTCTGGTAAATCAAAGAAATAAATACTAAGTACATGTGCCCATTATTATATCGGGATTAATAGCATGTACAACATAATATCCGAGGTCCGATTCAATTATGTAGTCAACAACAAATTGAATCACCTCTATGTCGGTCCTACTCAATACACCTAAGTGTACTAGTGTAACTTTATGTTCAAGACAAAACAATACCAAGCTACACTACAACCATGCCAATGGTTTGTCCAAAACCATCTTGGTTGTGAGCCTCTACTTATATTCTACAAGGAACTGATAATATGATCTTCTGTGCCACACCAAGCACCATGTTATCTACAATGTAAAATATTAGACAATTTTGCATAATCATAAAAATATGCAAACAATGATCATGTGATTCTTATTTCAAAATAAAGATGTTCATACAAAAGAGCTAGGCTTTCAGTATACATCCCAACAATCTCCCACTTATACTAAAAGACTATGCTGTCATCATACAGCCATACATCTGATTCCCCTTCCTTCCACATGCCTATCAAAGCTCTCGCTAGAAGGGCCTTAGTGAAAGGGTCTACCAGGTCATCCTCTGATGCAATCTAGGCGACAACAACTTCTACCTCCTTTACGATTTCTCGTATCAGGTGGTACTTGCACTCTATGTGTTTACTAGCCTTATGGGCTCGTGGTTCCTTCGAGTTTGCAATTGCACCATTATTATCACAATTAATTGTGATAGTTCTGGGCAAACTAGGAATCACATCCAAGTCCATCAGGAAGTTCCTGAGCCACACAGCTTCTTTGGCTGCCTCATAGGCTGCCACATACTCAGCTTCCATGGTGGAGTCCGCCACGCATTTCTGCTGGGCACTCCTCCATATAATGGCTCCACCTCCTAAAGTAAACACAAAACCTGAGGTTGACTTACTGTTATCCCTATCTGATTGGAAGTCGCAATCCATGCAACCCACAGGGAGTAATTGGTCTGCCCGGTAAACTAGCATATAATCCCTAGTCCTTCTCAGGCACTACAATATATGCTTTTACCGCAGTCCAATGTCTCTGTCCTGGATTACTCTGATATCTGCTAACCATGCCTACAGCAAAGCAGATATCATGTCTCATACATAGCATACATGAGGCTTCCTACTGCAGAAGCATAAGGAACCGCCTTCAGCTCCTTTATCACCTTAGATGATCTAGGACACATCTCCTTAGATAAAGGAACTCCATACCTGAAAGGTAGAAAACCCTTCTTGGAGTTTTGTATGCTAAAATGATCCAAAATCATGTCTATGTATGAAGCTTGGGATAAGCACAACAACCTTGATCCCAAGGTTGTGACCCACTTCTCCCAAGTCCTTCAAAACTGTTTGGAAAACCATACCCTTACGTCTGATAACACTCTGATATTGTTGCCAACTACCAAAATATTATCTACGTATAGTACAAGAAATACCACTACGTTTCCGTCACATCTCTTGTATACACAAGACTCATCCAGACTTTGAATAAATCCATAAGACTGATTTACCTCCTCAAAGCGGATGTTCCAAGACCTCGAAGCTTGCTTCAATCCATAAATGGACCGATTAAGCTTACCTACAAGATGCTCTTTGCCCTTAGCAATGAATCCCTCTGGTCGCTTCATTTGGATGTTTTCCTCAAGACTTCCATTAAGGAAAGCTGTCTTGACATCCATGTGCCACACCTCATAATCCATATGAGCTGCTATGCATAAGAGCTCCCAGACCTGACTTGAATCCATGGATTCAATCTCAGTATTCATTGCACTTTGCCAAGATGGTTTATCTATATCTTGGATTGTCTCATCGTATGTCTAGGGATCAGGTTCATGTTTGTTAGGGACCAAATCAGAAGATTCACCCAAAAACATGAATCTAAGATGCTATCTAACAACCCTCCCACTACGATGAGGTATCATCTGTGTATCCTTTTGTGACACGCGGTGCAGTGACATGTGGTATATCCTCTTGTACCGGTGGTACTAAAGAAGTGACTTCCCCTTTTAACTCCCCTAGAACAATTTTACTCTTGGGCTTGTGGCTTATCACATAGTCTTCCTCTAGAAATCTGGCATTCGTGTTAACGATCACCCTCTGATCTCTAAGACTATAAAACAAGTCAGAATAACTCATCATCGATCTAACCATCTCCATAAGAGTCCTATTCCTTCGTACTGCTACACCGTTCTGCTGGGGTGTGCCAGGTGCAGTCAATTGGGATTGAATCCCAACCTCTGATAAGTAGTTCCTAAATTCTCCCAAGAGGTTGTCACCACCACGATCAGATCGTAGTGTCATCCACATCTTGAATAATCATCTACAAAAGAGACAAAATATTCAAGATTACCTCTTGCCTAGATAGCCATAGGACCACACAAATCAGAATGAACCATTTCTAACACATCTTTGGCTCTATACCCCTTGGCCTTAAAAAGGCCTCTTGGTCATCTTACCCTCCAAGCAAGATTCGTAGGTTGGGAGATCCTCCACCACTAATGAACCCAAAGGTCCATCAGCTTTCAACCTTTGAATTCTGCTTAGGTTAATGTGACCAAGCCTAAGAAGCCAGAGATATGTTTGGTTCATCTTCGAAGGTTCTTTTCTCTTATTGGAATTAGAAGATGAGTTATTAACTTCAATTTGCATCGTGGGAGGTTTTGGTTCAAATTTCCTTTCAATGTACCTGAATAGATATTCTCCCTATTCCTTTTATAACAACTCTGTCATTAAAAGAAATAGAATATCCATCCATAATAATTTAGAAACTGAAACTAAATTCTTTCTAAATAAAGGTACATAAAGGGAATTTTCCAGAACCAAAGTTTTATTATTCTCAAGAGATAAATAAAACTTCTCCCACTGCAATAGCCGCTACTATCATGGCATTGCCCAAGTAAATGGTAATCTCCCCTTTAGCTAGTCATCGGGTTTCCTGGAACCCCTGCAAATTATTGCAGACATGATTAGTGGCTCCCGTATCAACTCACCAGGTGCCGGTAGATATCACCGCTAATCATGTTTCAATGACTAGTCCAAAAGATATACCTTTGTTCTATTTTGGATTGGGACAGTCCTTCTTCCAATGTCCATCCTACTTGCAAGTGAAGTACTTGCCTTTCGGCTTTTTCACTCTTCCCTGAGATCCTCCCACCATCTTTGCTTCACCTTGTTTCTTCTTCTTCTTGCCTTTCGGCTTAGAAGTAGAAACCCTTTTGAGCAATGATGGCTTGGGGACACTCTTTGAAGAGTGCATACTTGTACTCCTTAGCAGATAAGACAATATCTAGAATATTTTCCAATCAATATTATTTGGATACAATAAGTTTATTTCCTTTAGTATCACAGTAAGTGGACTGAAAGTCAATTTTGAAAGTCCTAAGAATCACATAGATCATTACTTTAGATTTCAAAAAATTATTGATTCCTCAAACAATAAAATTTCGAAATCAACCAACACCTCAAAACACCGAGAATATCGCATGCCACGCAGTGTGGACGTATACGAATTCTTCATTTGTAAGAGGAGGTTTTACCCATTAATTTTATTATATTGTCAACCTTACTTTTTGACAAATAAAATTAATAGTTGGTTCCTCTTTGGCCCTACAAATAAAAGCACTGACTCCGATGGGGAGGATACTTTATATTTGCATCTAAGTGTGCACCATTACACGATACTAAGGGAATTATTTTGGATTATGTGCCTTACCGCTGTGGAAGTACACACGCTCCTAGATAATTTCCTATAACCATTATTTTACCTAGTGATCCGCAAACAAACTCATCCGCAGGGAGGAAGGCACTCAGAGCCGACACGCAAGTTTGTTGCATCACACGTCAAATTGTAATGGAGGCCACGGGAATTAATTAAAATATCCCTCTCCCACTTAGTAAATTGAAAATGAGGAATTTTCAAGCACACATAACATGCTTATTATTATTGTAGATTTCAATAAAAATTATTGATTCCTCAAACAATAAAATTTTGAAATCAACCAACACCTCAAACACCGAGAATATCGCATGCCACGATAGTGTGGACGTATACGAATTCTACATTTGTAAGAGGAGGTTTAACCCATTAATTTTATTATCTTGTCAACCTTACTTTTGACAAATAAAATTAATAGTTGGTTCCTCTTTGGCCCTACAAATAAAACTACTTTTTATTTGCATCTAAGTGTGCACCATTACACGGTACTAAAAAAATTATTTTGGATTTTGTGCCTTACCGTTGTGGAAGTACACACGCTCCTAGATAATTTTCTATAATCATTATTTGACCTAGTGATCCGCAAACAAACTCATCCGCAGGGAGGAAGGCACTCAGAGCCGACACGCAAGTTTGTTGCATCACACGTCAAATTGTAATGGAGGCCGCGGGAATTAATTAAAATATCCCTCTCCCACTTAGTAAATTGAAAATGAGGAATTTTCAAGCACACACAACATGCATATAAAACAAATCAGCAATAAATATGGAAAAATCAGAATTTTTCCAAATATTATAGCATTGTTCTCCAATATGCATCCCGTCGTGTCGCCACCTCGTCCGCTCCTCCTACGCCATGTACGAGCCAACCGGAGATCCGAGCCGAGAATAAAACCTATTTTATTTTACATCCATCGATCCTATACTCCACGAGGGAGTGTACATGAAATCTAGATCGAAAGTAAAATAAAATAAAGAGTGGCTAAACAATGCCGTATTCAATAACAAAAATTAAATACTAATTTAGCCTCGTCAACCCCGAGGATTCAAATAATATACAATCACACACACATATATAGCCATAATAGTTGGATCTTATGCCTGCAACCAAAACGTTATCCTACACACATCCTACTTTTATCCGGTATACACAATATATGATAAGCGCGTGAAAGTAACCGAATCCAAAACACACAAAACCGAAAATCGTGGCTCTGATACCATTTGTTGGCAATGTTGCTAATCCTCGGAATGCTCATTGGATCCCATGTCCCCGGATTAAAATTTTTACTAATGAAAACTAATCTGGATGGGATGAGTTTCCTAAGCACAACCAATTCGTCGTCGTGCCAACGACTCGAGCGATCGCTTGAACAAACTAGTTGTTCAAGCAACCAAACTCTTCTAGTCGATTAGCCGCGGAAGAGACAACGGACGGATCGCCGGTTTTTGTGTTTCTTATTCGGGGTCTATGATTATACAAATACATACAAATGTAAACTAGTATAATCAACATATACTAACATAAAGAACATAAGCTAGCATATCAATAAGAACATGCAAAGAACAATAATAAAAGTTGTAAAACTTTTATACCTCTTAATCTTCTATCGTATGTCCTAACCTCCTTGTAGACTTCGTGTGGGCGAAGATCCTCCACAAGTTGAAGCTTCCTAAATCTTCTTCAATCCAAAGAATGAAGAACTCTCTTTCCCTTCTTGCTTGAGCCAACCACCAATCCACAAAGGATTGATCCCGCCGGCCCCAAGAATAGAGAGAATAATATGGAAACAATCAAGGAACTGAACTAGGGACAAACCCTAGCTTCTAGTGACGCCAGCCAAGATGGAGTGAAGAGGAGAAAAGGAACATGTTGGGTGTTGGCCAAGGTATAGGGAAAAGAGAAGTAGCCGGCAACACCCTAGGAAGAAGAAGAGCACTTCCCCTATAGTTGCCGCCCAACCAAGCTTTCAAACCTTAGCCGCCCAACCTTTCTTCCTTTGGATTTCTTGTCGCCCAACCATGGTGGAGAGAAGAGATCTAGGAGCTAGCCACCTTCAAGGAAGAAGAAGAGATCTTCCACAAGTTGCCGCCCACCCTTCTTTCCTAACCTTGGCCGCCCATCCAAAGGAGCCAAACCCTAATTAGGGTTTCCTCCTTAGGGTTTCTTGCCGCCCAAGCAAGGCTTGACAAAACCCTAATCTCCTTAGCATCCATCATCCATCCAAAAAACTTAGTTGCCGCCCAACCCAATCTCCCATATATATAGAGTTAGGTTTAGGCCTTGGTTAAATCTCCACCGTAGGTTCTAGGGTTTTAATCTCAACCGTCGGTTCTAGGGTTTTAATCCCAACCATCGGATCTAGAGATTTAATCTCCACCGTCGGTTCTAGGGATTTAATCCCAACCGTCGGATCTAGAGATTTGTTTTCCATCATTTGATCTAGACTTCATGAGGTTTATATTAGGCTACGATAGGGACCATGAGGAGGAGTTGGATCTTGGCCACCCGATGGATCGGAACCACACAAACTTGATCCATCAATGATGTTCCATTCCACTAGAGGATCATCATTGAACTACCTCACCAACCCCCATAAATCAATATGGGCTCCATATATTATTTGTACATCCATCTCCCCGTGTTTAAGATATCGAATGTCCGTCAATTAATTGATTTACTGACCATCAATTAATCAACATCTAACTCCTCGAGTAGTACCACTCAACCTTATCATCATGTTGACTAAGTCAACCAGCTGGGTTTAGATGATGAACCTTATGAGCTCCTCAAGGGGACATCATCAACCTAATACATAGGACACGGATTCCTCCTATAATCAACGACACACCATGTAAATAATATCATTTCCCAACTTACTGGGCATATTGATTTAATCCATAGAAATCTCACCCTCTGGTAAATCAAAGAAATAAATACTAAGTACATGTGCCCCTTATTATATCGGGATTAAGAGCATGTACAACATAATATCCGAGGTCCGATTCAATTATGTAGTCAGCAACAAATTGAATCACCTCTATGTCGGTCCTGCTCAATACACCTAAGTGTACTAGTGTAACTTTATGTTCAAGACAAAACAATACCAAGCTACACTACAACCATGCCAATGGTTTGTCCAAAACCATCTTGGTTGTGAGCCTCTACTTATATTCTACAAGGAACTAATAATATGATCTTCTGTTCCATACCAAGCACCATGTTATCTACAATGTAAAATATTAGACAATTTTGCATAATCATAAAAATATGCAAACAATGATCATGTGATTCTTATTTCAAAATAAAGATGTTCATACAAAAGAGCTAGACTTTCAGTATACATCCCAACACATTGTTGGTGCAATGGTTAAGGGGGAGCAAGCCTTTAGGGGGAGGTATCCATCATGGGATGATGGATGTTATTTTTCCTCATGTGGGGGGAAAAAAAATGAGATTTTGAGATACCCAATTTGGAAATTGAGAGAGTTTGTAGGATTGCCTCTCTTGAGTGACATGAGACTTATCACTAGGAAGATTGTAGGCATCCTAGGTATTTTTGGACCAAGGGGGAGATTGTAGGATCTCATTGGGACATGAGACATTGACCTCCTTGGAGAGAACCTTTTTGATGTTAGTAAAAAAAGGGGGAGAATGTTTGGGAGAATTTATGGGATTACCAATTTGGGATAATTGGTAAGAAGATTTGGGTTAGTGTTCTAACTCAAAGGTATGTGGTTTTGTCAAACATCAAAAAGGGGGAGATTGTTGGTGCAATCGGCCCAGGTCACGATTTACCGGACTCGAGTTTGACTCGAGCGATGTTTTGATGTTTGACATGAAGGTTTGACATTGATGTCTGATAATGTTTTGGGGAGATTGTTGGTGCAATCAACCCGGGTCATGATTGATCGGACTCGAGTTTGACTCGAGAGGGAATTTTGATGGTTGACTAGAGTTGACCATGTCATGGAAAGCCCAAGTCTTGAGTACTTGGCATGTAAAGTCCAAGCATGGGTCTTGGCATGTAAAGTCCAACATGGGTTGGCAAGGGAAAGTCCAAGCTTGAGTCTTGGCATTTGGAAAGTCCAAGGGTGTAGTCTTGGCCACGTAAGTCCAAGGGAGTAGTCTTGGCGGTGAAAGTTCAAGTCATGAGTACTTGGCATTTGAAAAGTCCAAGGGGTTTGATATTGGCGGCGTAAAGTCCAAGGGTGATGTTTTGGCAGCATAAGTCCAATGGTTGGCGCCGTAAAGTCCAAGCGGGAGTCTTGGCAGCGTAAGTCCAATGTTCCTTGGCGATGTAGACACCGTTAGCATGACATAGCCGATGGAAGTACCTGAAGGCTAGCATATGGATGAACAAGTCATGGATGAATTGGATGGATCCGATAGACACGAGGCTGACGGAGGTGGCTAGAAGGCTTAGGTCTAGGCTAAGGGTGGTCTAGCAAGTAGGGCACCATACTTGGGGTAAAACCTCATGTTTAAGGTGTATCAGTCGACTGAGACCTATAGTCAGTCTGTTGGAATGAGTCAACTAGGATTTGACTATGGGGAGTGCCTCGTGATTGGTGCGGGTGGGTAGTTGATCTTGGCTCGGCGATCGATTGATCCGTGATCGATCGTGGTGCTCGAGAATTTGGGCACAGAATGGAGTCAGACTCGACTGCTGGGGTTAACAATCGAGTGAAGGCTCTATCAGTTGACTGATGAGTATGATCAGTCGACTGATATCCTATCCGTTGGATTTTTCCAACATGGATTGTACCATTGTCTCACAGCAACAGTGTCATCAGTCGACTGATGGTCCTGATCAGTCGACTGATAGGTGAAATCCAGCCTGATTGCAGGTTATAAAAGCAGCTCGGAAGAGGGATTTTGTCAAGCATTTCTTGAGGAGTTTTGGGGCGAATTGTGGGTGTAATTCAGGGTCTCTAAGTTCAACTCAAGCAACCACAAAGCAAGAAATCCAAAAGCTCTTATAAAGTTGTTTTCTTTACTTGTATTGCATTTTATTGTTGTATCTTGCTTGTATTTGTTTCTTACTGTTGTAAGAGTTATTGTATGAGGTTTCTCCACCTCTGGATTGTTCTGAGAAGGAGCTTATTTGATTAATAGTGCATGTTTGCATTGCTAGGGCTTTTAGAGCCCAATCCGTGGAGTAGGAACCATTCGATTCCGAACCACATTATGTCGCTGTGTCTCTTCTTCTTGTGTTGTATTTATTTTTGTTATTATATATTCCACTGCATTAAAAAGTATTGTAGAGACGAATGCGATCAAATTCCATCGATGCATCAAAACGTGCTATTCACCCCCCCCCTCTAGCCGTCACTGAATCCTCAACATGTTGGTGGACCAGTCGATTGCCATCCCTTGACAGTCGACTGATAAACCACAAACCCTAGCCGAACATCAGTCAACTAACAATCGGCTTGGACCAGTCAACGGATACCTATATCAGTCGATTATTGTCGGATAAAATCTAAAATATCAAGATGTTTGAACATTTGACCGACAGGTAAAACCTCAAACACATATGTTCGAGCATCTGAAACTTGACCTTAGCCATTTGGCCAAGTTCCCTAAGTTGAACTACCTCAACCTGGGTTACAATCGCTGAACTCCCATCTCCCACGGAGTCTCCCATTAAAGCTATCTTCCTTCGGCCTACGTCTCTCAGATACACTAAGTTCATGACTTCTCTCATGCCATCCTTCGTGTCTCACCCTAAAGTTTGCTTCCTTTGGCTTAACTCCATTGCTCCTTGTCTGACGGTCCCTTGCATGCACAAAGCTCACGACTTCTCCTCGTGCCATCTTTCACCGACTCAAGGACCTGAGCCATGAGATGATGATCTTGCCAATGCTTCATCAAGCAACTCATGTGTGATTCACCAAGTCCTGCACAACTTGAACACACACATCAAAAGCATAACATCTTAACTTAAACTCTTTGACACACACATCAAAACCAAGATCATACTTGGGTTGATTGCCCTAACAATCTCCCTCTTTTTGATGCGTGTCAATATATTTAAGTTAGGTAAAAAAAACTTAAGGAAAGTAAAGCATGAAAACATGGAAATCAAACTCCCTCTTAACTCATGCAAAGTCCCCCTTAACACATGCTTTAAACATGATTAACTTAAACCTTAACAATTCTCCCCCTTTAACACCATCGAAAAGATCATACAAACTGTATACAATGTGGTATCAAGTATTAAGGGAATAAAAATACCAAAAATATACTTTGATAAACCCAAAAATAAGCTGATGTGCCCATGCATAGTGTCATTAGTCGACTAGTACAGTCACCAGTCGATTGGTGTCTGATAATTTTGAATTTCAAATTCTAATTTCTGAAGCCAACTTCAAAAATGCATTAAAAATTCATAAAATTTAAAAAAAGTATGAAAATTGGGGAACACTTTTCTTATGAGTTCCTCTATCAAGAAAAAAATGATTTTTCATGGAAGAGAATAAGATTTTCAAAAATTATAAAAAAACTCAAAAGTCTTAAAATTCTCAAATTTTGTATCAAATTTGAAACCTAGTTTTGCCTTAAAAATTTTCAAAACATAAACTCACAGTTTTCAAAACATGAAATATTTTCAATTTATTAGAAATATCCAACTATGATCTTTGGGCAAGATGTTCATGAATTAAATATTTGCTTTCCCCATAGTTGGTCAATGATTGCTATGTCATGATACACCTAATGACTCATCAAAATATCATAAGCATTAGTGAATCATTTGTGTCAACCTAACATCTCACCCATTGCTATGTTTATCAATCAAGTTATACTTATAGTGGGTTGTGAGATGTAACTAAGGTAATTCTACTTAACCAAAAATTTTCATGCAATGCTACCAAGGTTAAGTATTATCCAAATTCACCCATCATGATCATAAGTCAACCATTTAGCAAGATATGAAATAAATTCAATTATGGTTGACTAACCTAGGTTTTTATAACCTTTAAGGATTGACTTGGGTACCAAATATAGGTTCTTTTTAATAGGGTTTACCAAATATTCCTTAGGGATCCATTTTCTAGCCACCATTGTGGTTTTTTATTGCCCCTAGCAATTAAGCAATGGTCTATCTTTTCATTCTTTGATCCCTTATAACCTAAGCCCTTTTTGTTGAAACTTGCCCTTTGGCTCCCAATAATCATTTTCAAAGTATTTGAGCTTATGGAAACTTTTTAAAGGCCTTACTAAGGTAATCTACCTTTTCCCTTAAAACTCTATTTTCTTCTAAACATGCATCATTAGTGATGTGAGGGAAACATATAGGGTTTTAGGAGTAGTTTTCACTCACATCTCATTACATTTTATGTTAGTTTCATGCATATGTCACTCTATTTTGCATGCATTTCCTATTTTCTGGTTCGGAGGTCTTCTCTTTCTACTTTTGTGTGCAGGATAGCATTTCGGGGGAAAAAGGCGCACTTTCAGAGCAAAAGGACATTTTGCAGCTAGACGTAGAATGGGACACGACCAGGGCGTGTGGCTACACACGACCGTGTCCAATGGGCGAGATTAGACACCCCAGGGTCGTACACGGCCTGGCCGTGTGTTTCCACACGACCGTGTGGTGGCCCGCAAGATTTGCGCGACTAGGGTTTTTTCGAATTTTGCAGTGGTCCGAGGTGATGTCTATATAAGGATGGCTTTGTCCAAACCCTAGGGCGGATGCACGACGGCTAGGACGACACGTCGAAGCCCTAAAAAGCTTCGGGAACTCGCAATGAGGAGGAGGAATGCCGCTGGAGGTCCACGCCTTGCACTTCAACGCTGGAGAGAAGTCCACGAAAGCATTGTAATTTTTTGTTCCTGCGTTTTATTCTTTATGTATTCGAACATAGACATGCTTTGTGATTCTTCATTCATATACATGGAGTAGTACTTTCGATTCTAGGATTAGGGAGTAGCTTGTGTACACATTACAATGTTGGTTCATGTTAAATTTTGCCTTTGAATTTGATTTGACAATTGGTAGTTGTTTTTTTACTATATCTATGCGTGTTTGGTTTTCTATATGCCGTTCTTAGACGATACGAGGGGTGACAGCCCTCGTATCTAAGATATAGGAGATTTTATACAAGGAACCTAGGGGTAAACCTAATCTCCTATAACTGTGGATAGAAGGGTGCGGTGGAATCGAAAATGGTTCATCGTAGAGATTGATTTGGCATCCTCGTACTGTCTATCCCGTCCTTTTAGGCAGAGATAGATCCCGGTAGATGCAGCGGCTCTGCGGGAGAGTGTATGATGTCCCTTCTACAAAACCATAGCTAAACGTCTAGACAACGCCAATTGAAAAAATTGTTTTGTGATGCACAAGCGAAACCGAAGTCCTAGAATCACCTTTGAAGACCTCGGCACACTCCCTTCCTCCTCCGTGTGACACTGTATAAAGTAAAGTCCACCACAGCCCTCACCCATCAAAACCTCTTAGATTTACGTCCGAACAATTACAACCACTGAATATATTGATATTCGAATCCCAGTCCCTGTGGGATCGATAATCTTTATTACTTGATGATATCCGTGCACTTGCAAGTGTTGAGCGCGAGCGCGCGCTTTGAGTCCTCGACGATCTCCATCGTGAGATTTGAGGTCGCGTTCGTGCGCATCAATTAGTACTAGAAGAAGAAACATCATCATGTGAACATGCATTCTTAAGTTTTTCTTATAGAGTTCTAATTTAATTTTGCATGCATTTATTTTTCTTCTTAGCTCTAAATAAATCCCTAGTTAAACTTGAAATCATATAGGCAATATCTTGAGTAGAGAGATTTTTTACCCCACTTACCCAATCTTCTTTCGAATCCGACGATTGTGCTCCCCTACACTTGAGCTCTCCTCCTCTTGTGCTTCCTTCTTCTTGTTCAGATGAGGTGGATGCAACATCTTCTACTCCCGTGAGTGCAAAATGCGAGACAACTTCTTCTTCCTCCGATGAAGATGAGTCATCCCATGTTACTTTTAGGTTTTACGATTTTGCCTTCCACTTTTCCTTTGACTTCTTCTCTTCCTTCTTCTTGCCTTCTTTCTTCTTGTCATTTTTCTTCTTTTCTTCCTTGCTCTTGTTCAATAAAGGACACTCATCCCTCATGTCTCCTTCTCCTTGGCGATTGTAGAAAATGATCTTCCTTCTCCTTCTCCTATCATTAGACTTGTTAAATTTAAAACTTTTTAAAGCACACGTTACCCTTCTTACCATATACGCCTCTTCATCGGTGTCCATTGAAGAGGGAGAGTCATCATCTGATGAGGAGGGTGTGGTCTCATTCTTCTTCCCTTTGCTTGCCACAAGTGCTACTCCCCTTGATTTGTTGCTTGGTTCTTCAACTATTCCTTTAAGGCGAGTTTCATGAAGTTCAATAATAGAAAAGAATTCTTCTAAGGTTCTAACCTCTAGATTCCTTGAGATGTAGAAAGAATCCACCATGGGGCTCCATTTTAATGATTGGGGGAATGCGTCAATAGCTTTCATTATCATGTCCCGATTTGAGAGCTTCTCCCCTACACTTGACAAGCCATTAATAATTTCCTTAAACCTAGAATGTAGTGATAGTACCTTTTCTCCTTTGTCCAATTTTATGTTGTTGAGTTGTGATCGGAGAAGGTCCCTTCTTGCTAATTTGGCTTCGGAGGTGCCTTCATGAAGCTCAATTAGCTTCTCCCACATCTCCTTGGCACTTGAGAATTCTCCTATTCAATTTATCTTTTGTTGAGGAAGCACGTTGAAGAGATGATGATTGGCTTTAAAATTTGCTAGGTGCTCCTCCTTTTGTTTCTTTATCCATCTTGATTTCTCTAATGGCTTATTGTCTTCATCCCTAGGTATTTCGAAATCATTGTCCATATTAGCATAATGTCGAAATCAATTTTGAAAAATAACTCCATCCTTTTCTTCCACCACGAAGAATCTCCTTTGAACTTTGGTGGGTGGATGTTCATGCCGGCCATTGTTGATTTGCTTGTTGCGGCAGTGAGTCCGATGACAAGCTCCTTGCTATGATACCACTTGTTGGGGATCGATGGCTCAACTAGAAAGGGGGGATGAATAGCCTAATCATTGTAGACAGAATTCACTCATGCTTGATTGTCTACAATACTCATTAGCACAGCGGAATAATAATAATAAAGACAATTAAAGCTAAAACAAAAGTAAAGAAGCAATGCAAGAACACAAGTCTTTTAACGTTGTTCACGACCCTTTTGCCGCTAATCCACGACAATCCGTTAGGTGGATCACTCCCTCAACCTTTCCAATAAAACTCTCCTTTAGATCAACTCAAGGTGGAGAAAACCTTCTTACACCACACTCCTCTTCTCACAAGATAATATGAGTAAAATTAGAGAAGAAAGGAGTAAAACACTTGGAAGAACTTGGGAAGGCTTAAGACAGGATTTGGAGTTAAACATTAGCCTCTCCAAGGCTCCCAAACCCTCTTTTTATAGAGAAGAGGGCTTTCTTCCCATTGGGCATGCAACAGACAACTATTGCATGCCAGCAGTTGACTGAGGCTGTAACGGACCACCTCCTATGACTTATGACCAAGCCTAATTTGTGGTCACCATTCGATCGATTGGTGCTTATGTAGCTTGATCGGTGATCACGGCACACAGGAGGTTTTGGCCTGTGTCCACTTATAGCAATCGATTGCAATAAAATGTTTGAGCATCCAACCGTTGGGTAAAATCTCAAATACATATGTTTGAGCATCTGACACTTGACCCTAGTCATTTAGCCAAGTTTCCTAAGTTGAACTACCCCGATCCGAGTTACAATCGCTCAACTCTCATCTCCCACGTAGTCTCCCATTGAAGCTATCTTCCTTCGGACTGCATTCCTTGGATGCACTAAGCTCATAACTTCTCTCATGCCATCCTTTGCATCTCACCCTGAAGTCTGCTTCCTTTGGCTCAACTCCATTGCTCCTCATCCGGTTGTCCCTTGGATGCACCAAACTCATGGCTTGTCCTTGTGCCATCCTTCACCGACTCAAGAACCCGAGCCATGAGATGATGAACTTGCCAAAGCTTCATCAAGCAACTCATGTGTGATTCACCAAGTCCTGCACAACTTGAACACACACATCAAAAGTATAACATCCTAACTTAAACTCTTTGACACACACATCAAAACCAAGATCATACTTGGGCTAATTTCCCTAACAGTACTTAGGTTAATTGTGTTATGCTTGCACTTAGATTTATCTTTATGTCATGACATCATGCATCAGTGGCAAATGCTTTAATTATGCAATCAATTAATGCAATGATCATTTTCATGTATTAAGGATAATGACATAGATTTGAAGTCCCAAGATAAGGGAATTAAACCGGATATGCCTTGATAAAATGCATGCACCCTTGGATTAGGAAAAAAATAAACTCACATCTCACAAAGACCAAAAGGATGACATTGAAGGGATCTGTGAGGGGAAACTTCGCTTCCCACTTCAACTCGGTCGCTTGTTCATGGCGTTCTCATCGATGTCCCTGGATTAAAAAAAATTTAATCCTAGACAAAAGGGATTGCCCAAGCAACCATGTCATCGTCGTGCTATTCGTTTAGAGTAGTCACTTGAACAAACTTGTTGTTCAAGCGACCAACCTCTATTCTACGAATAGCCACAGAATAGACGATGTACGGATCGCTGACTTTTGTGTTTATGTTCGGGATCCAAGTATTATTTAGCCATAAAACAGAATATATATCATGCATATAATTGAAAAATAAATATAAACATGTAACAAATGAAAATAGAGAATCGATATACCTCTCGATCTTCTATTGTATGACCTTCCTCCTTTCGAACGTCGTGTGGGCGACGATCTACCAAAAGTTGAAGCTCCTAGATCGCCAATCATTCTTCCTTGCTCGTTCCAAGCAAGAGGAAGAATAGAAACAAGACTCTTTTCCTTCTTTCAACCAACCACCAAACTCCAAGGTTGGAGCTTGCCGTCAGCCAAGAAGGAAGAGGAGAATAGGTGAATGCCGACCAAAACTCCAAGGGAGAACCCTAAGCCTAGGTTTTACCAGCCAAAGAGAGGGAGAGGGGCTGCTTTAGATGCTGGCCAAGGGCTGGAAAGGAAAGCTAGGTCGCCGGCCACCTTGAGGGAAGAAGAAGAAAGGAAAGACCTTCCTTATTTGGTGCCACCAAGCCCTAAACCCTGTTGGATCAATGCGGTTCGCTAGAGGGGGGGGGTGAATAGCGAAAGAAAATTTTTCTCGTACGAACTCGTTTTAAAAGAAAACTTATATGCAGCGGAAAGATAAGCAAAACAAAAAGTAAAGGAGACAATAGACACAAGAGATTTACTTGGTTCGTAGCCGAAGGCTACTACTCCAAGGCCCTAGTGGTTCTTGACCACGTACGGAGGGCAAAAGCACTAAAGGAACTCCTCCTCGTTAGAGGTAGGAGTTAATCGATACAAGAAGAAACCACAAAAACTTGAGGTAGAGGGACACTCCCCCTCTCCTCGTATACGATAAAAGCTCCAGAAATATAAATGACAAACTGATAACAAAAACTAAGACCGACGTACAATAATAAAGAAAGTTAAACCTAGACGTCGGAATGGAAGGACTTCGTTGTCGTAGAGTTGCAGCGTAACGGAGGCTTTTGAGCACTTAGAATTGTTGTCAAAACCCTAGGTTTTGCCCTCCTTTTATAGCCTTTGAGCCCCTTTTCGAGTGGGTCTTCAACCAATCACAAATGGACACCAAACTGCTTTGAGGTGGAGTGATAAGCCTTGACTGACCGATCATTGACCATCACGATCGATAGCCATCATCACGATCGATGGCACATCGATCGATTGATGACCTTCTGCCGATCGATACACGGCAGTCGAGTCCTCCAAGCTGGCAGTCGACTGATGCTTGCTGCAAGTCAAAGTTAGCTCAATAAAAACATAATTTCGATGGTCGTCGACTATCCGATCTCGACCTAGACCATCTATAAGATGTCTTTGGTCGGATCTACGCTTAAGATCATCCCCGTAAAGAGGATACGACCTTACTTACTCTCGCACACACGAGCTTACCTCGATACTTACGTGTCGCTTTTGCTTCCGGCCTTCCACTCGATTCCTTCGGCTCCCTCCGAAGTAACTCGAGTATCGCCCGACCACCGCGGCTTCCTCCGGGTGTCGCTAGCCTTCAGCTCCAGCTATATCAATATTCTGCACACTCGATTCAGCTCGTGAGAAAACAAAATAGACTTAACTTTTGTGTCTTTGCTATAATCAAAACACAGGTTCGATTTTGGTGCCTCACTACACCAACAATCTCCCCCTTTTTGATATATGGCAAAAACACACAAAGTTAAGGAAATTAAGTGCATGAAACAGTAAAGACAAGAAGCAAAAGTAGGAGTAGTAAAAATCTTTCTCAAGTTCTCCCCTTAGAGGAACCCTCCCCCTTGACCGAGGGTGAGTACTTGAAAAAGACTTTTAGCTCTCCAAACACAAAAGATAATGGCATTACTTAACTTAGGCTTCTTAGAGTCAAAAATAAGTGCAAGTTAAGTAATCAAAAGTTAAGTCAAAAGGTTAATTATTCAAAAGGTTTAACTTTTGATTTCTTAACTTGGGCCTTTAAAGTTTTCAATTCCGAAGAGTTGAAACCTAAACCTTACTCCCCCTTAACTTAGGCCAGAATCAAAGTTTTAAGTTAAGTTATCAATTTCAAAAATTTGAAATTTAACTTTGGCCTTTTCTTGAACCTTAACTTTGGCTTTGGCCTTTTCTTGAACCTTAACTTTGGCCTTTTCTCCCCCTTTTGACATAAATCAAGGAAAAAGTGGGGGGGTTTTAAGAAAACCCTAAGTCCAAGCATGATGATTTTAAAAATAGTATGTGAAAATAATTCATCTAAATGTTCAACTCTAGTTTGACTTGATTGAAATGATATTATCAACAAGTCCTGATTAGAGTTGGTTAATATTAGTTGCATATTTATACTCCGAGGTTCATATTGACGCACTTGATCTACATCTTGGAACCTGGAGTAGGGTCCTAACATCTCACGCCCATCTACTTGGCTAAGTACACAAACACATTAGTCCTATGTGTTGTGAGATGTACTGGCTCCTTAAATCTATAGGTGCATGATATCTAAGGTATGTCCTATGCTAGTTCCATCAAAATGAAAAATAAGAAATAGTAGTAAGAAAATATAGTTGGCAAGTTCTTATTCTATTACGCACATGCCCAATTTTCGTCTTAATAGACTAAATTCGCCGGGTAGGGGTTTAGTAAATAGGTCCGCTAGGTTAGATTTCGATTCGACGTACTCGAGTTGTATGGCTCCGTTGGCCACATGTTCTCGAATGAAATGGTGTTTGACTTCTATATGTTTGGTCCTAGAGTGACATATTGGATTCTTGGTAAGATTAATTGAACTAATGTTATCTACGTGAAGTTTAGTATTCGTAAAGTCTAACTTAAAGTCGCGGAGAGTGTGCTTCATCCAAAGAAGTTGAGTGACACACTCACCCATCGCGATGTATTCGGCGTGGTAGACAAGGCAACACAATGTTGCTTCCTATCGCACTAACTCACTAGACTCGAGTGAGTAGTTGACAACAACCACTGCGTGCTCTTCTATCGAGTTTACTACCGGCATAATCCGAATCGGAGTAGCCGATTAGTTCGAACTCGGTAGATCTAGGATACCAAATACCGACATTAAGTGTACCCTTTAGATATCTAAGGATACGCTTAACTAGGGTTAGGTGAGACTCCTTAGCACAGGTTTGAAACCTGGCGCACATACTTACTGCGAATAGGATGTCGGGTCGACTCGCAGTTAAGTATAGAAGACTTCCTATTGCGCTCCTATAGTACTTTAAGTCAATGGACTTACTTTATAGGTCTTCTCCTATGTTAACATTTATCGCCATTGGGGTGTTTATTACCTTAGTGTCTTGCATTCCAAATCATTTAATTAACTCCTTAGTGTATTTTTGTTGATATAGGTATATACCATCCTTAGTTTGTTTAATTTGTAGACCTAAAAAGAAACTTAACTCGCCTACCAAGTTCATTTCGAACTCACTTTCCATGAGCGAAACGAACTCATTTAGTAAGGCTGAGTTAGAGGTTCCAAAAATTATATCATCTACGTAAATTTGAGCTATGAATATTTCTTTACCTATGGTTTTTACAAAGAGAGTTGGGTCAACTAAGCCGTGGTTAAACCCTTTTGACTTAAGATGGATTGAAAGTCTCTCATACCAAGCTCGAGGAGCTTGTTTAAGTTCATAGAGAGCTTTCTTAAGTTTTAGAACATGGTCGGGTTTATCTAGATTTTCGAATCCGGGGGGTTGGCTAACATAAACTTCTTCTTTAATGTATCCATTTAGGAATGCCAACTTAACATCCATTTGAAACAGCTTAAATCCTCGATGTGCGGCATAAGCTAGCAACATTCGAATGGATTCGAGTCTAGCTATCCATAGGTTTCGCTGTAATCTAAGCCTTCGACTTGGCTAAATCCTTTGGAGACTAACCGAGCCTTGTTTCTAACTACTTCACCTTTATCATCAAGCTTATTTCGAAACACCCACCTTGTTCCAATTATCGTTTTGTCTTTAGGTGGTGGTACTAATTCCCACACTTCGTTCCTAGTAAATTGAGCTAGCTCTTCTTGCATTGCAATAATCCAATCGGGATCAAGAAGAGCTTGTTCAATTGATTTGGGTTCTATCTTTGAAATTAAGGAAATTTGACTAAGGTTCCTATAGGATGCTCTAGTTCGAACTCCTAGATTAGGATCTCCTATCACTTGATCGATAGGGTGGTTAGTCCGAGTCCTAGATTGGGTTGGGTTTGTGTCACCTAATGCTTGATCAATGGGGTGACTTGGTTGAACACTAGTTTGGTTGAGTCATCTATCACTTGATCAATAGAGTGACTAGGTTGACTTAGGTTAGGATTAACACTAGACCTGATCTCGGATCGAGTAAGGTCTAGTATGAATCGGCTCGCTAATTGGGGCTGCTTGGGGTTTTGTAGGTTTATGTCCTTCATCAATACTACATAGCTTTGAAGGTCTCAACCTTCCCGCCTACTCCTCTCTTTCTCTTGTAGATCCACTTGCATCCAATGGCTTTTACACCATCGGGTGGCTCTACTAGCTCCCAGACTGATTAGAATCCATAGATTCTATCTCTCAATTCATCGCTCTTGCCAAGATACCGTGATCTTTATCTTGGAGTGCCTCACATATGTCCAGTGGATCGTTCATGTTCACCAGTGACTAAGTCCAAGACTCTCCCAAAACATGAATCTCTCGGGTTGTCTAACAACCCTCCCACTACGACGAGGTGCCTCCTGTATGTACTGTGACACGCAAAGTGCTGACTTGTGCTATCTCCTCTTGTAGACGGTGGTACTAAGTCCGGACTTCGAACTCCTCAAGAACAATCCTACTCTTGGGCTTGTGGTTCATTACATAATCCTCCTCGTGCTAACGATCACCCTCTCGATCTCTAGGATTATAGAACAAACCACCTTTCGCTCCTTAGGGTAGCCAACAAACATGTACACTGCAGACGAGGTTTCCAACTTACCAAAGATCCTTCAAAGACATGTGCCGACTCCCCATATCCGAATATGTCTTAGACTAGGCTTTCGCCATACCCACAATTCTACAGGTAGAAGGTACTGATTTAGATGGAACCAAGTTCGTAGTATACATTGTCAGATCCAGGCATACCCCATAACGAAACAGTAACTCGTAATAACTCATCATAGATCCGACCATCTCCATAAGAGTCCTATTCCTTCGCCTCCGCTACACCATTCTCGCTGGGTGTGCCAGTGCATAATTGGGATTGAATCCCACCTCCGATAAGTAATTCCTAAACTCTCCCAAGAGGTACTCACCACCACGATCGATCAGAATGTCTTGATACTTTTACCTTGATGTTTCTCCACATCAGCCTTGAATTCTTTGAACCTGTCAAAGCATTCAGACTTGCAGCGCATCAAGTAAATGTATCTATATCTTGAATAATCATCTATAAAAGGGACGAAATATTCAAAACCACCTCTTGCCTCGGATAGACATAGGACCGCACAAATCGAATGAACCAATTCTAACACATCTTTGGCTCTATACCCTTGGCCTTGAAAGGCCTCTTGGTCATTTTACCTTCCAAGCAAGATTCGCAGGTTGGGAGATCCTCCACCACTAATGAACCCAAAGGTCCATCACTATCAACCTTTGAATTCTCGCTTTAGGTTAATATGACCAAGCCTTAGATGCCAAAGATATGTTTGGTTCATTTCATGAAGGTTCTTTTCTCTTATTAGACTTAGAAGATGAGTTATTGATTTCTATATGCATCGTGGGAGTTTTCGGTTCAAGAGTATATAAATTGCCAACCAATGTACCAGAACAGATAATCTCCCTATTCCTTTTATAACCACTTTCATTAAAAGAAACAGAATATCCATCCATAAACAATTTAGAAATCAAATTAAATTCTTTCTAAAAGTAGGTACATAAAGACAATTTCTCAAAACAAAACTTTATTCCTATCAAAAGATAAATAAACGCCTCCCACTACAATAGCCGCCACCTTTGAAGCATTGCCCATGAAGACTGTAATCTCTCCTCATAGTCGTCGGGTTCTGGAACCCTCGCAGTATTGCAGTACATGATCGCTGGCTCGTGATCTACACACCGTGCAATCGTAGATAACACCGCTAAACATGTTTCAACAACTAAACAAGAAGATATACCTTTGTTCTTTCGGCGGACACCGCTTCTTCCAATGTCCACCGCTTGCAAGTGAAGCACTTGCCTTCGCTTCTTCACTCGCCGAGGTCCCATCGCCACTTTCTTGCTCCACCTTGCTTCTTCTTCTTCTTACCTTCGGTTTAGAGGAAGAAACCTTCTGAGCGACCATGGCTTGAGCACTTTGACGAAAAGCCCTCTCACCACGAGTTCGCAAGCTCCGCCAACGAATACAACCTCTTGTTCATGTTGTAGTTGAGGCAGAACTGCTCAAAACTCCTAGGCAGAGATTGGAGAATGATATCGACCTGGGTTTCCCCATCGATCTCAGCTCCGAGGACGTCCATCTCATTAAGATGAGCCATCATTTGGAGAACATGATCCCTAACGGGTGTTCCCTCGATCATGGTGGTCGTCATCAAGTTTCTCATCGCCTCCTATCTAGCTACCCTACTCTGATGTCCAAAAAGTTCCTTGAGATTGAACATCATGTCATAAGCTGTGGCTATGGCCTGATGCTGATGTTGCAGCACATTTGACATAGATGCCAAAATGTAACACCGCGCCATCTCATCTGCCTTGACCCATTTCTTATAACGTTCTTTCTCCTTTTCATCAGACTCATCGGAGGGCTTAGGAGGACAGACCTCGAAGAGTACAAATTTGTACTCCTCCGCAGTTAAGACAATATCCAGATTTCTTTTCCAATCAATATAGTTTGGTCCAGTAAGCTTATTTTCTTTTAAAATCATAGCAAGTGGGTTGAAAGCCATTTGAAAATCCTAAAAATCACAATGATCAAAATATTAGATTTCAAATATTATTGATTCCTCAAAACAATAAAATTCCGAAATCAACCAACACCTCAAATCACCGAGAATATCGCATGCCACGCTGTGTGGACGTATACGAATTCTACATTTGTAAGAGGAGGTTTTACCCATTAATTTTATTATCTTGTCAACCTTACTTTTTGACAAATAAAATTAATAGTTGGTTCCTCTTTGGCCCTACAAATAAAAGCAGTGACTCTGATGGGGAGGATACTTTTATTTGTATCTAAGTGTGCACCATTACACGATACTAAGGGAATTATTTCGGATTATGTACCTTACCGCTGTGGAAGTACACATGATCCTAGATAATTTCCTATAACCATTATTTGACCAAGTGACCCGCAAACAAACCCGTCCGCAGGGAGGAAGGCACTCAGAGCCAACACACAAGTTTGTTGCATCGCACATCAAATTGTAATGGAGGCCACGAGAATTAATTAAAATATCCCTCTCCCACTTAGTAAATTGAAAATGAGGAATTTTAAAGCATACACAACATGCATATAAAACAAATAAGCAATAAATATGGAAAAAATAGAATTTTTCCAACTATTATGGCATTGTTCTCCAATACGCATCCCGTCGTGTCGCCACCTTGTCCGCTCCATCTTTTCCCGTGCGCAAGTCACGAAAGAGATCCGAGTCGAGATATATCATTTTAATTTATATCCATCGATCCTATACTCCACGAAGGAGTGTACAAATAATCTTAGATCGAAAGTAAACTAAAATGAGCGGCTAAACAATGCCGTATTTAATTACAAAAATTAAATACTAATCTAGCCTCGTCAATTCTGAGGATTCAAATAATATACATATAATCACACAGAAAAACAATCACATACAACCAAATAGCCATAATAGTCGGATCTTATGCCTGCAACCAAAAAGTTAGCCTACGCACATCCTACTATTATCCGGCATACTCAATATATGATATGTGCATGAAAGTAACCGAATCCAAAACACACAAAACCGGAAACCGTGGCTCTGATACCAATTGTAGGGAGTTGCTTCGGAGGCTCATTGGCTCCCATGTCCCCGGATTAAAATTTTCACTAATGAAAGAATTAATCCGGATGGGATGAGTTTCCTTAGCACAACCTATTCGTCGTCGTGCTAACAACTTGAGTGGTCGATTGAACAAACTAGTTGTTCAAGCAACACAACTCTTCTAGTTGGTTAGCCGCGGAAGAGACGACGGACGGATCGCCGGTTTTTGTGTTTGTCTTCGGGGTCCATGATTATACAAAATATATACATATGCATAATTGTATAATCAACAATTAAAATAACATGCTCAGATCTGAAAATAAAGTTGTAAAACTTTATACCTTACGATCTTCTACCGTATGTCCTATCCTTCTCGTGGACGACGTGTGGGAGAAGATCCTCCACGAGTAGAAGCCTTCTAGATCACGTTCTTCCCTTCCTTGTCCGCTGCGAACAAAGAGAAGAACCAACAAAACCTTTCCTTTCTAGAACCGGCCACCAAGCAAGAGAGTTTGATGCAACCGCCGGCCAAGGAACGATTGGATGAGCGCCGGCCAACTTGTTGCAATGTTGCCGCCGGCCACCTAGAGATTAGAGAAGCGTCGGCCACCAATTGTTGGAGAGCCGCCGGCGACCAAGGAGCAAGGGAAGAGGAAGAAGAGAACTGGCCAAGGATGAGAAGAGGAAGAGGGGCGCCTACCAAAACCCTAGGGAGAACAAGAACCTTGCCGCCCACTTCTAGCCGCCCAAAACCCTAGCACCTCTAGGGTTTGTTGCCGCCCAAAATTAGAAGAGCAAAACCCTAATTTCCAATTCATCCTTTGCCAACCAACCTAAGCCTCTATTTATAGAATTGGGCTTAAGCCTCCTTTAATCTCCACCGTCGGATCTAGGGATTTAATCTCCACCGTTGGATCTAAGGTTTTATCCCAACCGTCGGATCTAGGGTTTCATCCCAACCGTCGAATCTAGGATTTCATCCCAACCGTCGGATCTAGGGTTTCATCCCAACCGTCGATTCTAGGATTTCATCCTAACCATCGGATCTAGGGATTTAATCCCAACCGTTGGTTCTAGGGTTTCATCACAACCATCGGATCTAGGGATTTAATCCCAACCGTTGGTTCTAGGTTTTGTTTTACATCCTTTGATCTAGACTTCACAAGGATTATATTAGGCTACGATAGGGACCATAAGGAGGAGTTGGATCTTGGCCACCCGATGGATCGGAACCACACTAACTTGATCCATCAATGATGTTCCATTCCACTAGAGGATCATCATTGAACTACCTCACCAACCCCCATAAATTAATATGGGCTCCATATATTATTTGTACATTCATCTCCCCGTGTTTAAGATATCGAATGTCCGTCAATTAATTGATTTACTGACCATCAATTAAATAACATCTAACTCCTCGAGTAGTACTACTCAACCTTATCATCATGTTGACTAAGTCAACCAGCTGGGTTTACATGATGAACCTTATGAGCTCCTCAAGGGGACATCATCAACCTAATATATAGGACACGGTTTCCTCCTATAATCAACGGCACACCATGTAAATAATATCATTTCCCAACTTACCGGGCATATTGATATAATCCATCTAAATCTCACCCTCTGGTAAATCAAAGAAATAAATACTAAGTACATGTGCCCGTTATTATATCGGGATTAAGAGCATGTACAACATAATATCCGAGGTCCGATTCAATTATGTAGTCAGTACTAAATTGAATCACCTCTATGTCGGTCCTGCTCAATACACCTAAGTGTACCAGTGTAACTCCTTGTTCAAGACAAAACAATACCAAGCTACACTACAACCATGCCAATGGTTTGTCCAAAACCATCTTGGTTGTGAGCCTCTACTTATATTTTACAAGGGACCGATAACATGATCTTCTGTGCCACACCAAGCACCATGTTATCTACAATGTAAAATATTAGACAATATGCACAGACATATAATAAATATATAAAGTGCAAACAATGATCATGTGATTCTTATTTCAAAATAAAATATTCATACAAAAAGAGCTAGGCTTTCAGTATACATTCCGACAGAGTCCGCCACGCATTTCTGCTTGACACTCCTCCATACAATGGCTCCACCTCCCAATGTAAACACAAAACCTGAGGTAGACTTACTGTTATCCCTATCAGATTGGAAGTTAGAATCCGTGTAATCCATAGGGAGTAATTGGTATGCCTGGTAAACTATTATATAATCCCTAGTCCTTCTCAGGTACTTCAATATATGCTTTACCGTAGTCCAATGTCCCTGTCCTAGATTACTCTGATATCTGCTAACAATACCCACTGCAAAGCAGATATCTGGTCTCGTGCATAGCATCACATACATGAGGCTTCTTACTGCCGAGGCATAAGGAACCGCCTTCATCTCCTCTATCTCCTTAGATGTTCTAGGACACATCTCCTTAGATAAAGGAACTCCATGCCTGAAAGGTAGAAAACCCTTCTTGGAGTTTTACATGCTAAAACGATCCATGATCGTGTCTATATATGAAGCTTGGGATAAGCATAACATCCCTTTCCTGCGATCCCTTATAACCTTGATCCCAAGGATGTGTTCCACCTCTCCGAAGTCCTTCATATCAAACTGTTTGGACAACCATACCCTTACGTCCGATAACACCTTGATATTATTGTCAATCAACAAAATGTCATCTACGTATAGTACAAGAAATACCACTACGTTTCTGTCACATCTCTTGTATACATAAGACTCATCCGGACTTTAAATAAATCCATAAGACTAGATTACCTCATCAAAGCGGATGTTCTAAGACCTCGAAGCTTGCTTCAATCCATAAATGGACTGATTAAGCTTACATACAAGATTCTCTTTGCCTTTAGTAATGAATCCCTCAGGTTGCTTCATATAGATGTTTTCCTCGAGACTTCCATTAAGAAAAGCTGTCTTGACATCCATCTGCCACACTTCATAATCCATTTGAGCTGCTATGCATTAGAGAATCCGGATAGACTTAAGCATGGCTACCGGCGAAAAGGATTCCTCATAATCGATTCCCTCTTTCTGAGTATACCCCTTCGCAACAAGCCTCGCTTTGAAGGTCTCAACCTTCCCGTCTATTCCTCTTTTTCTTTTGTAGATCCACTTGCATCCAATGGTTTTTACACCATCGTCGGGTGGTTCTACTAGCTCCCAGACCTAATTTGAATTCATAGATTCAATCTCAGCATTTATTGTACTTTGCCAAGATACTACATCTTTATATTGGATTGCCTCGTCATATGTCCAAGGATCATGTTCATGTTTGCCAGGGACCAAATCAGAAGATTCTCCCAAGAACATGAATCTATCAGGCTGTCTAACAACTCTCCCACTACGACGAGGTATCACCTGTGTATCCTTTGTGACACACGGTGCAGTGACTTATAGTATATCCTTTTGTACCGGTGGTACTGAAGAAGTGACTTCCCCTTTTAATTCCTCCAGAATAATTTTACTCTTGGGCTTGTGGCTCATCACATAGTCTTCCTCTAGAAATCTGGCGTTCGTGCTAATAATCACCCTCTGATCTCTATGACTATAAAACAAACCACCCTTCGTTCCTCTAGGATAGCCAATGAACATGTGTACTTCTGTACGAGATTTCAACTTAGCAGCATCTGCCTTCAGCACATGTGCTGGACTCCCCTAAATCCGAATATGTCTTAGACTATGCTTTCGCCCAGGCCACAATTCTATGAGAGTAGAAGGCACTGATTTAGATGGAACCAAGTTCAGAATGTACACTGCCGTATCTAGAGCATATCCCCAGAATGAATCTGGCAACTCAGAATAACTCATCATAGATCTAACCATCTCCTTAAGAGTCCTATTCCTTCGCTCTGCTACACCATTCTACTGGGGTGTGTCAGGTGCAGACAATTGGGATTGAATCCCAGCCTCTGATAAGTAATTCCTAAACTCTCCCAAGAGGTACTCGCTACCACGATTAGATCGTAGTGTCTTGATACTTTTACCTTGACGTTTCTCCACATCAGCCTTGTATTCTTTGAACTTGTCAAAGCATTCAGACTTGCGGTGCATCAAGTAAATGTATCCATATCTCGAATAATTGTCTATATAAGAGACGAAATACTCAAAACCACCTCTAGCCTAGATAGTCATAGGACCACACAAATCAGAATGAACCAATTCTAACACATCTTTGGATCTATACCCCTTGGCCTTAAAAGGCCTCTTGGTCATTTTTCCCTCCAAGCAAGATTCACAGGTTGGGAAATCCTCCACCACTAATGAACCCAGAGGTCCATCATCTATCAACCTTTGAATCCTGCTTAGGTTAATATGACCAAGCCTAAGATGCCAAAGATATGTTTGGTTCATCTTCGAAGGTTCTTTTCTCTTATTGGAATTAGAAGATGAGTTATTAACTTCAATTTGCATCGTGGGAGCTTTTGGTTCAAGTGTGTATAAATTTCCTATCAATGCACCCGAACAGATAATGTCCCTATTCATTTTTATGACAACTCTGTCATTAAAAGGAATAGAATATCCATCCATAAACAATTTAGAAACCGAAATTAAATTCTTTCTAAACAAAGGTACATAAAAGCAATTCTTAAAAACCAAAACTTTATTTTTCTTAAAAGATAAATGAATGTCTCCCACTGCAATAGCTGCCACCTTCGTGGCATCGCCCAAGTACACGATAATCTCCCCCTCAGCCAGTCGTCTAGTTTCCTGGTACCCCTGCAAAGTATTACAGACATGATCAGTGGCTCCCGTTTCTATACACCAGGTGCCGGTAGATAACACCGCTAAACATGTTTCAACGACTAGACCAAAAGATATACCTTTATTATGCTTGTGGTTGGGGCAGTCCTTCTTCCAGTGTCCAGTCTGCTTACTAGTGCCTTTCGGCTTCTTCACTCCTCCTTGAGTTCCTCCCACTGCCTTCGCCCCAATTTGTTTCTTCTTCTTCTTGCCTTTTGGCTTAGAAGTAGAATCTTTTTGGGTCACCGTGGCATGCGTGTGGGCTGTAAAATACCACAGGAAAAAAAAAGAGTTGGAATATAATTAATACCTAATCTGGGTATTAATTAAAGGGGTTAATCAGATCTAGGGTTGGTCTTATAGGGTAAGAACCCAATAAGCATTTTCTGGGCCCATCCCGTTAACTCCGCCCGACCCGCTAATCATTAAACACCGCTTTTTTCTCTCTTACGTTTCTCACCATCGAAATGACGAGTGTTTTGTAGGATATTTGATGCCGCTAGAGGGGGGGTGAATAGCGTTTGACTGTTCGTAGATGGAATTCGTTTGCGGTTGTCTCTACAATTTCGTTAGCGCATCGAAAATAGAAAGATAATAAGGATAACAAAATATACAACACGCAAACATAAATATTTAACGTGGTTCGGAACCGCACGGTTCCTACTCCACGGATCGAGCTCTATGAGCTCTAGTGATGCACACACACTCACTAATCACAAATACTCCTTCTCGACACAAGTCGGAGGTGGAGAAACCCCTTACAAGTAATCTTACAAAAATATGATACAAATACAAACAATTAAAATAATGAAATACAATGCAAGTAAAGAAAACTACTTTACGATTGCCTTTGGATTGCTTGATTGCTTGGTTGCTTGAAATCATCTTGGAGACCCTGATTTGCAACAACAAATCGCTCCAAAACCCTCAAGAAACTGATGCCAATTTCCTCCATCACGAGCTCCTTTTATAGCTTCAACCTGTGCTGGAAAAAGTCGATCAGTCGACTGATCGGGACCATCAGTCGACTGATACCACTATTGTCGTAAGACAACGACTAGATCAACGCTGGATAAGTCCAACGGATCTACCATCAGTCGACTGATCAAACCCATCAATCGACTGATGGTGTCCTCACTCGACTGCTAGTCCCAGCGGTCAAGTGAGACTACACTCTGTGGCCAAATTCCCTAGCACCAGTCGACTGATCATGCAATCAGTCGACTGTTCGAGGCATCAGTCGACTACCCACCTATGGCAGTCGACTGCTAGGCCACTTCCCGCAGTCAAACCCTAGTTGACTCGGTCCAGTCGACTTCCACATGGCACCAGTCGACTGGCACACCTCAAACATGAGGTTTTAGCCGAAGTATGGTGCCCCCATACTTGCTAGACCACCCTTAGCCTAGACCTAAGCCTTATAGCCACCTCCATCAGCCTCACGCCTCTCGGATCCCTCCAAGTCATCTATGAATTGTTCATCCATCGCGCTATCCTTTAGGTGCTTCCATCGTCTATGTCTTGCTAACGGTGTCTACACCGCCAAGGCCCATTGGACTTAAGCTGCCAAGACTCCGCTTGGACTTTACGCCGCCAACCATTGGACTTATGCTTCCAAGACTCCCGCTTGGACTTTACGCAGCCAATATCCAACCCCTTGGACTTCTCATGCCAAGACTCAAGCTTGGACTTTCCCTTGCCAACCCATGTTGGACTTTCCATGCCAACTCATGTTGGACTTTCCATTGCCAAGAACCATGCTTGGACTTTACCAAATGCCAAGTGTCCCACTTAGACTTCCCATGCCAAGTACTCAAGACTTGGACTTTCCCATGACAATTACATTGTCATATGTTTTGGTCGAAACATCAAAATATCACTCGAGTCAAACTCGAGTCCTGGTCAATCGTGACCTGGGCCGATTGCACCAACAATCTCTCCCTTTTTGATGTTTGACAAAATCCAAAGAAATCATTTGAGTTAGACCACTAACTCAAGTCTCTTACCAATTATTAAATGTTCTCCCCCAAACATTCTCCCCCTTTTTGACTAACATCAAAAAGGTCTTCTCTCCAAGGAGGTCAATGTCTCATGTCCCAATGAGATCTTACAATCTCCCCCTTTGTCCAAAAATACCTAGGATGCCTACCATCTTCTTAGTGATAAGTCCCATATCACTCAAGAGAGACAATCCTATACACTCTCCCAATTTTCAAATTGGGTTTCTAAAAATCCATCAATTTTCCCAATTGATAACCCTTTCCCCTTCAAGAAGAAAGAAAAACACATCCATCACTCCAAGATGGATACCTCGCCCTAAAGGCTTGCTCCCCCTTGACCATTGCACCAACAATGTCCTTGGGAAGTCCCTAAGCCAATAGGAACTCTAAACCATCAAAATTAAGGTTAGAAATTCAACATTGAACTTTCCAACACCTTAACATTGATACAAACCCTAAACAACTCTCCTAATCCATATTCAATGGATTTTCACCCTTCATTATGCTTCCCAAAGCATATCCTAGGTTAGAGTGGCTAGGACCTTTCTGCCAAATCGGGTTAGACAAAGCTTGTTTATCCCGAATCAATCAATGAGTGATTCGTAAATCACGATCGAATATATCATCGATACCACTATGAGTAGCTGATCGATAACTGAAAAATCCGATTTTCAGTTATCAAAAAAGAGATTTGGGAATTCATAAATAATTATACGTTTATTGAAAAATCACGAAAATTGATACGTATAATACCTATGACCAATACAATGGATGAAAAATGTTTGAAAATTATTTTACCCATAAAATAGTGAGTTTGATACAAAACTCAAAACCATTGAACTTTTCAATGTTTTGGCCCTATTTCGTATCAACTCTATCAATGGTGATTGCTATCAAAAGATAGACTTCACCAAGGTTTTTCAAAATGATTTTAAAATGTTTTCAAAACCTTATTTTGGATCATATTCCTTGGGCTCTATGTACATGACTTGTACACATGCTCTCCCAATGATCCACATGTTGGGTTAATATGAATTTGAGTTCAACTAGATGCAAAAACTATGCACCTTGAACTTAACTCATATCCTACCATCTCACATATATCTAGGGTGTATAAATACACATACATGTCCATTGGATGTGAGATGTGGATTTTGGTTCATTTAATTTAGGGTTTCATGCATTTTCTAAGGCAACTCTACTTGATTACCTTATAAATGGGACTCCAAGTCATGTCATTGTCCTTAACTCAATTTTCAATCAATTTAATGCATGAAATGATCATGGCATAAGAGATGATATAAATAAGCATAAGCTCATAATCATGATGTCATGGCATAAGATGAAAAACTAAAAACACATGACATTTGAAACCTTAATCCTAAACATGAACATGACATATAAAATGATTAAAATAAACATGATGTCATAGCATGTTATATGGCAAACAAAGCATGACATATAAAATATATAGGTATAGTAATACCTAAATTTTAATATTAATTGCCATTTGATATAATTAGATATATTTTGCCATATTATCCTTAATCTCCCTAGTGTGCCAAAAACCCAAAATGGCACATTAACCTCTAAATCTAAATTGTGCCAATTTAATTGATTCTTCTTAATTTCAAAAAGTGCATTGGCACATCCTAAAATCTTTTAGGATATTTATTCAAATCTATTTCCAAGGTAACCATAACCTTGAAAATATCCTAAAATGCCACCTTTACCATGGTTGAGTTAACTACCCATCCAATCAAGGTTGGCACACCCTAAACCCATCTAGCGTGAATCAATCACGCTCTTAGGAACCCAAAACCGATTTGAGCTCCTAGGGTTAATCAGGTATTCCTTAGGGATAACCTCCCTAGATACCTTCCTAATGACCCTCCTAGGCTTGTAAGCCTTGGTCATTGTGGTCTTACCTAGGTTGACTCTAGGGGTAACTCCCCTTGCAACCTTCTTAGTGGAGACCCTAGGTTTCCTAGAAACCCTAGCCACTAGGCACAACCTTTGGTCAACCCTAGGTATGACTTCCCTATTGACCTTGGTTTTCTTAGGTTTAGTTCCATAATCAAATGGAACATTGTGATAGGTTTCTTTGTGCTTAGGTTTGCCCTTGGATGACTTTTGATCCTTAGGTCTTAAGTGTTGACTTTGAGTTTTTGACCTAGGAGTTTGATCATTTGACCCTTTAAATAGATTTTGCATTTTTGCAAGGGTCTTTTCCATCTTTTCAAGCCTTGACCTCAAGACTTGATTTTCCTTTTCTAGTTGCCCAATTTTAGAATTTTGATTTAATCCTTAGGCATTGGACTTCCTAGGCATATGCCTAGTCCATTTAGGATTGAAACCTAGGTGTTCTCCTATTTTCTTGATTGATTCCCAAGGTAAAATATTTTTAGGGACATTAGTCCCAAATTTCTTCTTATTTCCTAAGTGGACACTCTTAGCACCTAAACAAATATGTCTATTATTTCTAGCATGCTTTTCATGTACAATAGCAAGACTATTAAAATTATTCCTAGCATGCTTCTTATCCCTAGAAATTGAAGGTGCATTAATAAATTTTACCTTAGGGTTTGCCTTGGAGGCTCCCCCTACTTGTGTTGCTCCTTCTTGCCCTTTCTTCTTCCCCCTTGGGCAATGACTCCGGTAATGCCCCTTTGAGTTGCACTTGAAGCATATGATATGCTCCTTGCTCTTTTGACTTTGGGGACTGGCATCCTTGACATTTGGTGCCGGTTGAGCCTTCTTTACCCTTTTTGGGCACTTACTCTTGTAGTGCCCGGATTCCCTACACTCAAAGAAAATTATATGATTTTTGTTTAAAACCGAATTGCTTGAGTTACCTAGAGTGGTTGTAGGCCCCGGAGTGGATTCTTTATCTCTCCCAGAGGTGGATGGCTCCTCTTGAGATTGCCCCAGTGTGGAGGATGGTCTCTCCTCCTCAATCCTAGAAGTGGATGCTTCTTCCACTTCTTCCACCTTTTCTTTCTCCGATCCGGAAGTTGACTCCATCTCAACTTCCGATTCCTCACTTTCACTTGAGGATGAACTCTCTTCTTCATCCTCCTTGTCTTCATGGATTGAATGAGACTCTTCATGGAATTTTGCCAATTTGTTCCATACCTCCTTGGCATCTTTACAATTCTCAAGGTCACCTAGGCTACACAAGAGGTCATTAGGAATTAGATCAAAAATAAGTTTGATTACCTTCTTGTTTTTATCGAATTGTCGGAGTTGCTCCTCACTCCATTTCTTCTTCTTGAGAAACCCTCCCTTTGGTCCCTTAGGATATTCAAACCCTTCCATCAAAGCTTGTTGGATCGAAAGTGTCGCTAGAGGGGGGGGGGTGAATAGCGATACGGTGTCGTTAAAAACTTTTGCAATAAGTAAAAAGCAAGTAGAGAATGCACAGCGGAAATATAAAGTAGACAAGATATTTTTACGTGGTTCACAATCTTTCGATTGCTAATCCACGGCCCTAGTGATCCTTGATCACGTACGGAGGGCAATTCACTAAAACCACTCCTCCTCGTTGGAGGTAGGAGCAACGATTACAAAAAGAAATCAAGGCAAAGGGACACTCCCCCTTTCCTTGTTACGATTAAAGCACAAAGACAATTTAAAGAAGTAGAACTTAAATAAATATACCGACAACTCTTATAAGTAGAAGATGTAGCTTTCGTTGTGGCTTTACGTAGCAAATGTGAGTAGTAGTAGCGGCGTTACGAATGTTGAGAGCTCTTGAATACTTGTTATTTGCTTGGAGTGAACATGTCTATTTATGGATATTGATCTATGAATTTAGACATAGGTAGTGTCCAAGGTGAGGTTCTTATCCCAACTCAAGGATGAGTGTTTCATCCAACCACCTTGTGCCACCTCAAGGAAGCCTTCACGCCAAGAAGAAGAAGCCATCCAACTTGTGCCCACATCATGGAGCCAACCATCTTGTGCCACCTCAAGGAGGCCTTCACGCCAAGAAGAAAAGCCATCCAACTTGCCACATCAAGGGGCCAACCATCTTGTGCCACCTCGAGGCCTTCACGCCAAGAAGAAGAAGCCATCCAACTTGTGCCACATCATGGGAGCCAACCTTCTTGTGCCAACTCACCTTATTTTGGGCGTCCACCACAAGGTATCTTGGTGATGGTTTGGATGTCCTCATTGATTCAACATCACCCTTTGTACCAAAACACGAGTCAAGTCCTAATTCACCCCCTTGAAATTGAGCTCTTCGAGTGGAACTTGACTAGCGATTGGTAGTCAAAGGGTTTTGGGCATGATACAAGTTAGCTTAAAATATAAAATGCGATGGTTCTAACCATCCGATCTCGACCTAGACCTTCCATTGGAGGTATTGGTTGGATCCGGCTACAACGACCTTGCCGCTTTCACGAGCTTACCTTGTAGCCTCGCTTAGGTCTTCACCCGAGTACCTCGGCTTCCTCCAAGTCCCTCTGGCGTTGCCCGACCACCTCGGTTCCCACCGGTGTCGCATGACCTTCGCTAACTTTAGCATTTCGCACATAATTGAGCTCGTAAGATAACAAATATACCCTTAACTATTGAGCCTTTGCCATAATCAAAACGGTTCGACTGGTGCCTTTGCACCACAATCTCCCCCTTTGATTCATGCAAGCACCTAAAAAGTTAAGGAAAAATTCATAACTTGAGCTAGCATAATGATTAAGCATGAATGAGCTAGCATAAAGATTAAATATGAATGAGCTAGCATAATGATTAAGCATGAATGAGCTAGCATAAAGATTAAATATGAATGAGCTAGCATAATGATTAAATATGAATGAGCTAGCATAATGATTAAGTATGAATGAGCTAGCATAAAGATTAAGCATGAGTGAGCTAGCATAAAGATTAAGCATGAGTGAGCTAGCATAAAGATTAAGCATGAGTGAGAAATATTATTGTTTCAAGTTCTCCTTTGAGGTAACCTCCCCTTGACAAGGTGAGTTCTTGAAAAATAATACTCCCCTTAATAGTTGCTTAAGTAAACGGAATTACTTAATATAAAAGGTAATAATTTTGTTTACTTGAGCTAGCATAATGATTAAATATGAATGAGCTAGCATAATGATTAAGTATGAATGAGCTAGCATAAAGATTAAGCATGAGTGAGCTAGCATAAAGATTAAGCATGAGTGAGCTAGCATAAAGATTAAGCATGAGTGAGAAATATTATTGTTTCAAGTTCCCCTTTGGTAACCTCCCTTGACCAGTGAGTTCTTGAAAAATAATTTTTACTCCCCCTTAATAGTTGCTTAAGTAAACGGAATTACTTAATATAAAAGGTAATAATTTTGTTTACTTTCTTCCCCTTTAATTTTGGTTAATTTTGGTTACTTTTGTGACTTTCTCCCCCTTTTGCCTTAACTCAAAAAGTTTGTAAATATATTTTAGGGTTTGTAAGTCCAAGCAAGTTCCCAATATGATTTCTAAGGTAAGACTTAGGCTAATTTCATAAAAAAGCAGAGTACATATATAGAAAAATTTAAATCCTACTCTATTATGCATACCCTTTTAATGTTGTTAAAGATTAAGCTAAAGTCTTGGAGTGTGCTTCATCCATGAACACTCACCCATCATTTCCGGTGTTAATAAGCATAATGCTTCCTCTTTTTCCTTACTCTCAGGATTGACACAACCACTGTGCTCTTTCTATCGATTACTCTGGCATAGTAGTATTAGATTAGATTAAACTATCTAGGGTACCAAATACCTCGTTTAGCGTTAGATATCTAAGGATCGCTTCTAGGGTTAGGTGAGACTCATACATTTTGTAACCTTGCACTACTTACCACGAATAAAATGTCGGGCTCGGTTAAGTATAGGAGACTTCCTATTGCGCTCCTATAGTATTTTAGGTCAACGGGTTTTCCTTCTACATCTTCGTGTATATTAACATTAGTTTACCAGGTGTATTGATTATTTTAGCATCTTGCATTCCAAATCGATTTATTAAGTCCTTAGTATATTTTGTTGATGTAAATATATTCCATCTTTAGTTTGTTTAATTTGTAAACCTGAAGAAACTTAACTCTCCTACTAAATTCATTTCAAATTCACTTTCCATAAGTGAGATGAATTGATTAGCGAGATCGAGTTGGTAGTTCAAATTATATCATCTACATAGATTTGGGCTATAAAGATTTCTTTTCCTCTTTTAATAAATAAGGACTAAACCTTGTTGAATCCTTTGGACTTAAGATAGATCGAAAGCCTTTCGTTCTAAGCTCTTGCTTTGAGTCCATATAGCTTTCTTAAGTCTAAGGACATGGTCAGTTTATCTAGATTTTCGAATCGGAGGTTGATGTAAACTTCTTAATGTATCCATTCAAAAATGCTGACTTGACATCCATTTGAAACAATTTAAAACCTCGATGTGCGATATGCTAACAATCGGATGGACTCTAGTCTTGCTACATATCTAAACCTTATCTAAACCTTGACTTCCGACTAACTCTTTATTTCTAACTACTTCACCTTTATCATCAAGTTTATTTAATACCCACCAATAATTGATTTTTCTTTTGGTGGTACTAATTCAGACTTCATTTCTAGTGAATTGACTAGCTCTTCTTGCATAGCAATAATCCGAATGGGATCAGAAGTGCTTGTTCAATAGTTTTGGGTTCGATTTTGGAAATTAGATTTGACTAAGGTTTATGTGAAGCTCTAGTTCACCCTAAATTTGGATCACCTATAACTTGATAGGATGACTTGGGTGAGTTCTAGTTTGACTTGGAAGTCATCTATCATTCGATAGGATGACTTGGGAAGATTCAAGTTCAAGATCAGTCGGGTTAGCTATAAGTTGATTTGCTAGTTGGTTTTGTTATTGAATTCGTCCTTCCGAAAACTATATTAATGGTTTCTTCTCTTATGTGTAGGATCAATGGAATTACTAAAGGGTTGTTTGTAAGTTTTAAACCTAAATCATCTCACCAATATCTACATGATCAAAACATGTTATTCCTATGTTGGCGATGACTTTCAATTTTGATTAATTTTAATGAATTTAAATTAACCAACATTAGGTTAGATTCGGTTTAGTCTAAGCTCATCAAGTAATCTTTTCAAGAGATTAGCTTCCGTCGAGGAACAGGCCTTCTTTGATCGGAACACGATTTAGACAAAGCTAATTTCAAGAAATTGATCCTCGACTTGAGACTACATCTTGGTAACTAGTTATTTTTGAAAAGAGGCTCCCGAGGCTCAATCTTTTTAGGATTTTAGTTGATTTATTTTTGAAAAGAGGCTCAATCTTTTCAGATTTAGTTGGTTATGAGTCCTATCTAACCATTCTAAAATAAAGGAAAAACTAAGCATGCAATTTCTAAGACTTAACAAAAATACATTTTGTATTGGCTCTGGACTGAATTGAGTGTCTATTCACATAGTGAATTTGGTGGGAACCCAATACATGTTAGATCCTAAAGTTGAAATCAAAGTGATCTTAGGGACCCATGCTTGGACATTTTCTTATGTTGGTTTACTATAGACATATATGACTTATTGGTTGTATTTGAGTTAAACCCAGTCCGGCCTTGTTATGCCCTTTGTGATCAAGTAAGAGGTCAAGTCCCTTGGATCCCAAAGTGAACCTTTCAACGTGTTAAGGTCTTGACTTGTGTTTTCAGCGAGTTCTCAACTTCAAGCACTTGAGTTGAGTCCTCCTCTTGAATACGAGTAGTCGAAGAGGTTAGAGACCTCATGTTTGAGGAGGTTAACCTCTCAATTATCTCGACCTTGGACTGACTTAGCTAGTTTCTTATTTAAAATTTAATTGCACCATACAAAGTATTAAGTATCACCCTTAATGATTCTTTTGACCGGATATGGATCCGGCTTGTCTTGAATGGAAGCTCATCGCCGGATTGACTCGGACTCTTGGTTTAGTCGTCGGCGAGCCATTAGAGCTTGATATCGTCTTCTTCCTCCGTAGCTTGCTTGCGCTTCTTCTTCTTGGAACACCGCAGTAACGCAATACTCTTCTCGGCACGACCACGTTAGTTTGCTCATGTAATTGTTGAAAACAATTCGTCTAACCTAATTTTAGAAAGGTCCTTGGGAGCAGGCATCGACCATGGATGCCACAAGGTGGTCCTAGGAAAGCAGTTAAGAGAATACATAAGGTCGCGATTCTCGACCTTTTGTCCGATGGCATGGAGTTGGTTGTGATGTCTTGAATCGAGCATGTAGTTGAGTTGCGGTCGTTTTCCTGCATTTTCAAGTTATACAATTTATTTAAAAGTAAATCTCTTTTACATACCTTTTATGTCTTTGCCTTCGTGTAGTTCCACTAGCTTGGTCCATAAGTCCTTTCACTAATGAAGGGCCGCGGTTGAACTCTTCCTTGACAACCCACATTGCAAGATTTGAGTTGCCTTGGCATCGGCTTCTACTTGTTTTTCATGGAATTTGACCATTGATCGTAACCCAAAGATTCACCATCTTCAGTCGGAAGTGGGAAACCGGTTTGGATTACGATCCACATCTCGATTTGGGTTTTAAGAAAGCATTCCATCCGACCCTTCCCATAAGGAAAGTCATTACCGTTGTAAAGCGGTGGCTAAACCCTTCGAGATGGGCCATTTAAAACAAGAAGAAGAAACAAAAGAATCTTGCAAAACACACAGGAAAGAATATTCCAAGACTTTTCTTGGATTAGTAATCGAAGTAAAAATATATAAAATGTAACTTGCAAAAGAAATAAACAATCAAATGCGAATGTCGTTGAAGTTCCGAGGACAACCTTACTCGATCTAACAGAAGGACAACCTTATCCGGATCCTAAAGCCTCTAATGCAATTCTATATGTAGGAGAAGATAAGCAAGTGAAATAATTATCAAACAGAAATAAATAAATAAAAATCTGTAAAAAAGAAAAACAAAGCTAGATTGGTGGTTTCACGAATCTTAGCGCCCGACTCGATACCAATTGTTGGATCGAAAGTGTCGCTAGAGGGTGAATAGCGATCTGTTATGTTAAAAACTTTTGCAATAAGTAAAAAGCAAGTAGAGAATGCACAGCGGAAATATAAAGTAGACAAGATATTTTTACGTGGTTCACAATCTTTCGATTGCTAATCCACGGCCCTAGTGATCCTTGATCACGTACGGAGGGCCATTCACTAAAACCACTCCTCCTGGAGGTAGAGCACATTACAAAAGAAATCAAGGCAAAGGGACACTCTTTCCTTATTACGATTAAAGCACAAAGACAATTTAAAGAAGTAGAACTTAAATAAATATACCGACAACTCTTATAAGTAGAAGATGTAGCTTTCGTTGTCGTGAGTCTAGCAAATGTGAGTAGTAGTAGCGTTACGACGGCGTGTTGAGAGCTCTTGAATACTTGTTATTTGCTTGGAGTGAACATGTCTATTTATGGATATTGATCTATGAATTTAGACATAGGTAGTGTCCAAGGTGAGGTTCTTATCCCAACTCAAGGATGAGGTGTTTCATCCAACCACCTTGTGCCACCTCAAGGAAAGCCAACCATCTTGTGCCACCTCAAGGAGGCCTTCACGCCAAGAAGAAGAAGCCATCCAACTTGTGCCACATCATGGGAGCCAACCATCTTGTGCCAACTCACCTTATTTTGGGCGTCCACCACAAGGAAGCTTGGTGATGGTTTGGATGTCCACCTTGATGCCACATCACCCTTTGTACCAAAACACGAGTCAAGTCCAAATTCACCCCTTGAAATTGAGCTCTTCGAGGTGGAACTTGACTAGCATTGAGTCAAAGGGTTTTGGGAGATACAAGTTAGCTTAAAATATAAAGTACGATGGTTCTAACCATCTGATCTCGACCTAGACCTTCCATTGGAGGTATTGGGTCGGATCTACGCTTAACGACCTTGCTTCGCTTTCACACGAGCTTACCTTGTAGCCTCGCTTCCGGTCTTCACCCGAGTACCTCGGCTTCCTCCGAAGTCCCTCTGGCATTGCCCGACCACCTCGGTTCCCACCGGGTGTCGCAGACCTTCCGCTCAACTTTAGCATTTCTGCACACTTAATTGAGCTCGTAAGATAACAAATATACCCTTAACTATTGAGCCTTTTGCCATAATCAAAATACCGGTTCGACTTTGGTGCCCACTGCACCAACAAAGCGGACCACTCCTCAAGGTCTCTCATCATTAGGAAGTCCTCAATTCTTGCTTTCCATTGTCGAAATCCTTCTTGTCCATATAAGGAATACGGAATTGGGGTGTTGATGTCCCATCCCAATGGTTCTTCCATTTTCACCCTCTAGCGTCTTTTGTCTTAGCTCCCGACGTTTAGTCCGTAGAAGAGCCCCAAGCTCTGATACCAAATGTAGGATATTTGACGCTGCTAGAGGGGGGGGTGAATAGCGTTTGACCGTTCATAGATGGAATTCGTTTACGGTTGTCTCTACAATTTCGTTAGCACAGCGAAAATAGAAAGATAATAATGATCACAAAATATATAACACGCAAACACAAATATTTAATGTGGTTCGGAACCACACGGTTCCTACTCCACGGATCGAGCTCTACGAGCTCTAGTGAAGCACACACACTCACTAATCACAAATACTCTTTCTCGACACAAGTCGGAGGTGGAGAAACCCCTTAAAAGTAATATTACAACAATAAGATACAAATACAAGCAATTACAATAATGAAATACAATGCAAGTAAAGAAAACTACTTTACGATTGCCTTTGGATTGCTTGATTTCTTGGTTGCTTGAAATCACCTTGGAGACCCTGATTTGCAACAACAAATTGCTCCAAAACCCTCAAGAAACCGATGCCAATTTCCTCCATCACGAGCTCCTTTTATAGCTTCAACCTGTGCTGGAAAAAGTCGATCAGTCGACTGATCGGGACCATCAGTCGACTGATACCACTGTTGTCGTGAGACAATGACTAGATCCACGCTGGATAAGTCCAACGGATCTGCCATCAGTCGACTTATCAAACTCATCAGTCGACTGATGGTGTCCTCACTCGACTGCTAGTCCCATGGTAGTGAGACTACTCTGGCTAAATTCGAGCACTCGATCATGCAATCGGCACCATCATGCCCACCTTGTTAGTAATATATGAGAGATGTCCTAAGGCAATCACCTTATGTATGAACCATTTATATGATAAATGAAGATTCACTATTTGAGTATATATGTTTTATGTATTTTATTGGATCTTAAACTCATTTACTGAATGTCCACGATACGATTCACAGCATGAGAGAATTTGTGATTGGATCACAACTAGTGAGTATCTCTACATGTGTAATTGTGATGTATCGGAATTATCCCTAGTCGATGAATTGATGGATTTGGACACCATCAATTACACGAGACTAGCACGAGGTATACTCCTTGGTGTATCCAAGCAGCTGATTCTCACTGGCTGGAGACATAGTGATGTCCGGAGTTAATCGTGGATGCTAGTTATGGTAACTAGTTCATTGGAGTGACCAGCCGTAAGACTTCATATGGTTCTCTGCATATATAGATATGTCAATGAAGTTCTTACTGTGGCTTAAGTGCGATGTTCCTTTGACTTGCGGTATTCAAGTCATCTTGATCATGGAGACTTATGCTTTGACATCTTAAGCAAACATCTCCGAGGAGATGTGGACCCGGGATGATTGGGTATAAGTCGAAGTGATCGAAGGTGTTTGAATAGCCTATAAAAGATTCACCACTCCTTGCGAGGAGATGTATACCCATGGCCTCTCGTCGGATTGTTACTAAAGTCTTTGGCCAAAGCATTACATGTTTAGAGTAAGGTACTCTTCGATACATGTGGAGTAACTAGAATCATTAGGACGAGGAAATGATACTTGGGCTAGGTGTGACATAGTCAGCCTAGTGGGGACTGACACAATAGACCATGTCCTGAACCAAGTGGGTATAAGATGAGTGAAGGGAATGGGGCACGATTCATTCGAGCTACTGAAGGGTTTCAGAAATAGTTCTGGATCAACCGTTGATCTTTTCGGTTAATTGGGGATCATGATGTACTACTAGGTGCCACTCATGATCGTTCTATAATTAATGGTTAATTATAGATGGCCAACATAAACCGAGAACCTATTTGGTCACACGCACAACGAGTATAATCCAAAGGATTTAAAACGAGCTTGAGAATGGGATTCTCAGACCGAGAGAAACTATGTTTGGTTGGACCAAACATAAAGCGAGCATGAAATTGTTTCAGTCGCAATGGAAGCGTGGATGGGCCGTGTCTTATGAAGACATAATGGATGGACCAAAATGGTTTGGTTCTAATCCAATGGATGAGAATAAACCAAAGGGTTTGGTTTATTTTAAACGAATGAATCAAAAGTTGGTTCGGTTCGTTTTAACTTAAAATAAACCATCATGGTTTGGTTTATTTTAACTTATCCTAATGGAGCGGGTTAACGGGCCTAATGGTTATGATCCAATAACCATTAAGAGAAGTAGTTTTCTATAAAAGAGGGCTTAAGGGATAATTAAGCCCTAATCCAAAACCCTAGCCCTTGGAGTTGCCGCCCACCCCTTGAAGGAGTTTTCGGCGCCAACCCTAGTGTGCCACCGCCCAACCCCTTGTGCCGCCGTCCAACTTGTTGTCGGCGTCCAAGCTTCAGCTGGCTATCCTCCGGCGACCCTCCGGTGATCTCCTGTAGGTTTGGCATCAAGGTGAGCCTTTTCTTTCCTTGGTTGGCCGGCGCCTATATCCTCCACCAAGCTGTCCAGTTTTCTGGACAGCTTCTCCTCCTCTCGTCGGAGCGTCGTTTGGACGACGGTTAGTGCTCCGACAGTGGCTAACTTACCGGGGATTTGATCTCCGGTAATCCTCTGAGGTGGGGGACGAAGGATTCGTCAAACGGTTGACGAATACCTCTCCGGAGAATCGAGTTTTGAGGACTCGGTTTTTTATCCGAATTTGGATTCGGATCGTGATCATCTCTCGATCACGTCGTCTTCAACACGAGGCTAGTAACCCGTACGAAGACGAAGCTCGTGACTTAGCGAAGTCATCCCGAGGAGCTCGGCGTGGATACGGATAGAGACGATTCTTACGAGGATCGTTCCGGTTGATGCCGTTCCCGCTACACGTCATACGGAAGATATAATGTAGATAATTTTCTTTTATTGCAAATTTTAATTTACGGTTATGTCTACACTTGTTGTAATAGCATGCGTGTGTTGTGTGTGTTGTAATAAATATAGATTTATTATTTTAATTGCTTCCATTTGTGCTCATGTTTACGAAACATGATCGAACACACACTGCACGCCATGATTGCGAAACATTGGTATCAGCCCAGTTGTGTTTGACATAATCGTAAAAATGGTTTCTCGATAGTCATAATGTATTTCTGGAAATTTTCTAAATTTTGGAAATTTAGAAGTATTTATGGAAATTTTCAATTTTGGAAAGTCTAGAAGTATTTATGGAAATCTTCCACTTTTGGAAAGTTGGAAGTATTTATGGAAATTGATATTTTCCATAAATAAAATATTTGATTAGATTCTGGAAATTTGTTTCCTAATTTAATCATGATTTGATTTGGGAAATCAAATCTTAAAATATTTTATTTCCATAAGTAGTTTTAATGATTTAGGAAATTGGTTTCCTAAATAGATTTTCCTTAATCAAATAATTCCATGAATAAAATATGTGATTAGATTTGGAAATTTGTTTCCTAATTTAATTATGATTTGATTTGGAGAATCAAATCTTAAACATATTTTATTTCCATAAATAGTTATGACATATAAGGAAATTATATACATGACATAATTGTATGCCATGTAATTGCATTAGATGCATAACATTATGCCATGCGTGTCGTGATATGTAGATGTATGCCATGTATGCCATGCCATGTAGATAATAGTTATTTGCATGCAAAGAGGATGAGACATAAAAACCCTTAATCAATATTAAATCCTACACCTTCCATTAATATGGTTAGAACCAGAGTTCTGTTTCTTGTTTGGGTTGTTGGACTCTCTCCAAGCCCGGCTCGAACCTGAATATGTTCAAACCATGGAATAGTTTAATACTAATATGGTAAGAGTCAGAGGTCAATCGTTAGCTTTGGTTGTTGGAGTCAATCCAAGCTGGGCTAATTGGTTGAATGCGCTCTAACCATATTAAAACTATGTCCTGATTAATGGGTTGGCTTTAACCTGGAGCATCAGCTTGTTGGACTCTCTCCAAGGTCGATGTAAAGGGAGGTGAAGTTGGGTGCTATGCATATGATGCATACTTGTTAATGTGTTAATAACCCGATGTATGTGTGAACATTCAATTAGTTGATAGCACATTGTGATAGTTGCATATACGGGATATGCAATCGGTATAGATGATACCTACCGTCGTAGTTATGAATGGCTTGTTGGACTCTCTCCAAGGTTGTTCATAACTATGATGGATATCAGCCCATTCGGAGATGGACCTACAATCTCCCGAAGTGATTTTGGGGTTTTTGAAATTCGAAAAATGAATGGGATTTATAAATGTATATTGATGCATTTTAAAATCATCTTTCTCATATATGCTCGTTTTGTATTTCTAAGTTAATATATTGATCATGACATGTTTGAATTTGCGTTCCATTTTGGATTCAAATAAATTGACTGGGCCGAACTTCTTGGACTAGCTTAGAAACTTGAGAATTGTTCTCAAGGTGGAAAAGCTTGCGTATGTCCTCGAAGCACCTCTTCCCGCCCATCCTAGTGACAATGCAACTCTGGACCAATTGTTGGCCTATCAGAAACATGTGAGTGATTCTGAACAAATGAGTTGCATCATGCTAGCCACGATGGAACCCAAGCTACGAAAGCAGCATGAGCATATGGATGCTCATATCGTAGTCCTTCATCTTTGTGAGTTGGTTGATGAGCAAGTGAGATTCGAAAGGTTCAAAGTCTCAAAGCTCCTCTTCACCTCTGAGATGCTAGGAGGTTCATCTGTGGTACTGCTCAATATGCTGAAGACTGTGGAGTCTTCTGAGAAGCATGAGCAGGGGACGGTGCTGTTAGTTGATTCCTCGAAGAAAGGTTCTATGAGGGAGTCAAAGGAACAGCAGAAGGGAAAGAAGAGAAGGGCTAAGAAGGTAGAACTAGCACAAAAGGACACTTGCCATCATTATGGCAAGGAGAGCCATTTGCGAAGAAAGTACAAGATTTATCTTGAGTCCGTGAAGAAGGATAAGGCATCGGATGCCCCATCTTCTTCAGAAATCTTCTTTATTGATTGTCATTCTATTTCCTCAGACACTTGGGTATTCGATACTGGGTGTGGCTCACATATATGACATACATGGGCTAAGGAATAGAAGAAGACTCGTCAAGGGGAGAGTCAAATTTACGTGTTGGGAATGAAGCAACGGTTGCTGCACTCGCCATCGGAACGTATTTGTTGGAACTCCCTGTAGGACTTGTCTTAGAACTGGACAATTGCTTTTATGTTCCTTCGTTGATAAAGAACATCATTTCTATTTCTTGTTTAAATAGAAATGGGTACCATTTGACTTTTAGTAACAATTGTTGTTACATAACTTTGAATGGAGTTCTTTATGGGACTGGAACTTTAAGCAATGGTGTTTATACGTTGGACGTATCCAGTGACATTTTCAATATCGAAGCGAGCAACACGCGTGCTCGAAAGGATAATCAAATAGACTCCTATATGTGGCATTGTCGTCTTGGCCATATAAGCAAGAAATGCATGTCCGAATTACACCGATGTGGAATTCTGGAATCGTTTGAATTGGATTCATACGATACATGCGAATCATGCTTAAAAGGCAAGATGACTAAGTTACCTTTTACTGGAAAAGGTGAGCAGTGGGAGAGTTACTAGGTCTAATACATCGATGTATGTGGACCTATGTCAACTCAAGCATTAGGAGGCTATAGCTACTTCATTACCTTCACCGATGATCACTCACGGTTTGGGTATGTGTTCTTGATGAAACACAAGTCTGAAGCCTTTGAAAGGTTCAAAGAATTCAGAAATGAAGTAGAGAAACAACATGACAAGAGTATACTTCGATCGGATCGAGGTGGTGAATACTTAAGTCAAGAGTTTCTTGATTATCTAAGAGACAATGGTATATTGTCTCAATGGACTCCGCCCTATACACCATAGCATAATGGTGTATCTGAGAGGCGTAACCGGACCTTGTTGGACATGGTTAGGTCAAAGATGAATCATGCAACTCTTTCCAAGTCCTTTTGGAGCTATGCACTTCAGACAGCTGTTTACTTGTTAAACAGAATGCCTACCAAGGTAGTCTCAACTACTCCATATGAGATATGGAATAGTAAGAAACCTCATGTATCTTACTTGAAGATATGGGGTTGTCCTGCTTATGTGAAGCGGACTGTATCAGACAAATTGGATGCTAAGTCTGATAAATGTCTATTTGTTGGATACCCTAAGGAAACAAGGGGTTACCAATTCTATCATCCTGTGGAACAAAAGGTATTTGTTTCAAGGCATGCTGTGTTTCTAGAGAAAGAGTTTCTCTTGCAAGAAAACAGTGGGAGTGTCGTCGAGCTTGAGGAGGCTCGAGAGACTCAAATAGACATTAATGAGATACCTGGTGAAGCACAACAGCCGACAACTCATAGTGATGAGCAATCGGCTGGACCTATTGTAACACCACATCTTCGTAGATCTGGTAGAACACGCAATATTCCTGAGAGATATGGATTTCTCATAAGTGAATCGAATGACGTGTTACTCATTGATGATGAGGAGCCTACCAGTTATGAAGAAGTGCTGACAAGTTCAGAAAGGGATAAGTGGCTTGGTGCCATGAAGTCGGAAATGGATTCTATGTATGAAAACCAAGTTTGGAACTTGGTTGACCCACCTGAAGGGATAAAGCCTATAGGGTGCAAGTGGGTTTTCAAGAAGAAAACCGACATGGATTGTAATGTGATTACCTATAAGGCTAGATTGGTGGCGAAAGGATATCGTCAAAAACAAGGTGTTGATTATGACGAAACCTATTCGCCTGTAGCTATGCTTAAATCCATTCGGATGCTCCTGGCCATAGCGGCTCATTATGATTATAAGATATGGCAGATGGATGTGAAAACAGCTTTCCTTAATGGAAACCTGCTCGAGGACGTGTATATGATACAGCCTGAGGATTTCACATCGGTTGATAAAACCAAGGTATGCAAATTGCGACGATCTATTTATGGATTGAAGCAAGCATCCAGGAGCTGGAATATCCGTTTTGATGAGACAATCAAAAAGTTTGATTTCTCACAAAATCCAGACGAACCTTGTGTGTACAAGAAGGTTAGTGGGAGTGCATTCGTATTCCTAGTATTGTATGTCGATGACATACTACTTATAGGAAATGATGTTTCAATCTTACAGTCAGTGAAGGTTTGGTTATCCAAGACATTCTCCATGAAAGACCTGGGAGAAGCAACCTACATCCTCGGGATTAAGATCTATAGAGATAGATCGAAACGGTTGCTTGGTCTTTCGCAGTCTACATATATAGACCGAGTGCTAAAGAGGTTTAGCATGTCGGAATCCAAGAAAGGTTTCCTACCCATCAGGCATGGGGTACACCTTTCGAAGTCTATGTGTCCGCGCACAGAAGACGAGAGGATTTGCATGAGTAAGATTCCCTATGCATCCGCAATAGGATCTATCATGTATGCTATGTTATGTACGAGGCCCGATGTATCGTATGCTCTGAGTGTCACGAGCAGATACCAGTCCGATCCAGGAATGGATCATTGGGCGGTTGTTAAGATGATCCTTAAGTACTTAAGAAGAACTAAGGATGTGTTCCTAATATATGGAGAATGGTACATGGTGATACGTGGGTATACGGATGCCAGCTCCAGACAGACAAGGATGATTCCATGTCTCAGTCTGAGTATGTATTCACCTAGAATGGAGGCGCAATAAGTTGGAAAGGTTCCAAGCTTGACACTATAGCGGATTCTGCCACTAAGGCAGAATACATTGCAGCTTTGGAAGCAGCAAAGGAAGCGGTTTGGATCAAGAAGTTCATCTCTGAACTTGATGTGGTCTCATCAATGATCCAAACATGTGCTTCGCCGCTATCATCTTATCAGAGAGATCATCAGTAGGAACGAAATACAAATCGAGAAAATTCCCACTGAAAGGAACTTAGCGAATCCTTTGACTAAGGCATTACCTCAAAGTAAGTTTGAGGGTCATGTTCGAGCTTATGGTATTGGATACCGTAGCGATTGGCATTAGGCCAAGTGGGAGTCTGTTAGTAATATATGAGAGATGTCCTAAGGCAATCGCCTTATGTATGAACCATTTATATGATAAATGAAGATTCACTATTTGAGTATACATGTTTTATGTATTTGATTGGATCTTAAACTCATTTCTTGAATGTCCACGATACGATTCACGGCATGAGATTTGTGATTGGATCACAACTAGTGAGTATCTCTACATGTGTAATTGTGATGTATCGAATTATCCTAGTCGATGAATTGATGGATTTGGACACCATCAATTACATCGAGACTAGCACGAGGTATACTCCTTGGTGTATCCAAGCGGTGATTCTCACCGGTGGAGACATAGTGATGTCGGAGTTAATCGTGGATGCTAGTTATGGTAACTAGTTCATTGGAGTGACCAGTAGTAAGACTTCATATGGTTCTCTGCATATATAGATATGTCAATGAAGTTCTTCTTTGTGCTTAAGTGCGATGTTCCTTTGACTTGCGGTATTCAAGTCATCTTGATCATGGAGACTTATGCTTTGACATCTTAAGCAAACATCTCAGGAGATGTGGACCGGGATGATTGGGTATAAGTCAGTGATCGAAGGTGTTTGAATAGCCTATAAAGGATTCACCACTCCTTGCGAGGAGATGTATACCCATGGCCTCTCGTCGGATTGTTACTAAAGTCTTTGGCCAAAGCATTACATGTTTAGAGTAAGGTACTCTTCGATACATGTGGAGTAACTAGAATCCTTAGGACGAGGAAATGATACTTGGGCTAGGTGTGACGTAGTCAGCCTAGTGGGGACTGACACAATAGACCATGTCCTGAACCAAGTGGGTATAAGATGAGTGAAGGGAATGAGGCACGATTCATTCGAGCTACTGAAGGGTTTCAGAAATAGTTCTGGATCAACCGTTGATCTTTTCGGTTAATTGGGGATCATGATGTACTACTAGGTGCAACTCATGATCGTTCTATAATTAATGGTTAATTATAGACGGCCAACATAAACCGAGAACCTATTTGGTCACACGCACAACGAGTATAATCCAAAGGATTTAAAACGAGCTTGAGAATGAGATTCTCAGACCGAGAGAAACTATGTTTGGTTGGACCAAACATAAAGCGAGCATGAAATTGTTTCAGTCGCAATGGAAGCGTGGATGGGTCGTGTCTTATAAAGACATAATGGATGGACCAAAATGGTTTGGTTCTAATCCAATGGATGAGAATAAACCAAAGGGTTTGGTTTATTTTAAACGAATGAACCAAAAGTTGGTTCGGTTCGTTTTAACTTAAAATAAACCATCATGGTTTGGTTTATTTTAACTTATCTAAATGGAGCGGGTTAACGGGCTTTATGGATATGATCCATTAACCATTAAGAAGTAGTTTTATAAAAGAGGGCTTAAGGGATAATTAAGCCCTAATCCAAAACCCTAGCCCTTGGGTTGCCGCCCACCCCTTGAAGGAGCTTTGGCGCCAACCCTAGTGTGCCACCGCCCAACCCCTTGTGCGCCGTCCAACTTGTTGCGGCGTCCAAGCTTCAGGCGACCCTCCGGTGATCTCCTATAGGTTTGGCATCAAGGTGAGCCTTTTCTTTCCTTGGTGGCCGGCGCCTATATCCTCCACCAAGCTGTCTAGTTTTCTGGACAGCTTCTCCTCCTCTCGTCGGAGCGTCGTTTGGACGACGGTTAGTGCTCCGACAGCGGCTAACTTACCGGGGATTTGATCTCCGGTAATCCTCTGAGGTGGGGGACGAAGGATTCGTCAAACGGTTGACGAATACCTCTTCGGAGAATCGAGTTTTGAGGACTCGGTTTTTGATCCGAATTTGGATTCGGATCGTGATCATCTCTCGATCACGTCGTCTTCAACACGAGGCTAGTAACCCGTACGAAGACAAAGCTCGTGACTTAGCGAAGTCATCCTGAGGAGCTCGGCGTGGATACGGATAGAGATGATTCTTACGAGGATCGTTCCGGTTGATGTCGTTCCCGCTACACGTCATACGAAAGGTATAACGTAGATAATTTTCTTTTATTGCAAATTTTAATTTACGATTATGTCTACACTTGTTGTAATATGCATGCGTGTGTTGTGTGTGTTGTAATAAATATAGATTTATTATTTTAATTGCTTCCGCTGTGCTCATGTTTACGAAACATGATCGAACACACACACGCCGCGGTGCCAGAAACCCAACACACCTATGGCAATCGACTACTAGGCCACTTCCCGCAGTCAAACCCTAGTTGACTCAGTCCAGTCGACTGGCACATGGCACCAGTCGACTGGCACGCCTCAAACATGAGGTTTTAGCCCAAGTATGGTGCCCCCATACTTGCTAGACCACCCTTAGCCTAGACCTAAGCCTTATAGCCACCTCCATCAGCCTCACGCCTCTCGGATCCCTCCAAGTCATCTATGACTTGTTCATCCATCGCGCTAGCCTTCATGTGCTTCCATCGGCTAGGTCTTGCTAACGGTGTCTACACCGCCAAGGCCCATTGGACTTACGCTGCCAAGACTCCGCTTGGACTTTACGTCGCCAACCATTGGACTTATGCTGCCAAGAGTCCCGCTTGGACTTTACACAGCCAATATCAAACCCCTTGGACTTCTCATGCCAAGACTCAAGCTTGGACTTTCCCTTGCCAACCCATGTTGGACTTTCCATGCCAACTCATGTTGGACTTTCCATTGCCAAGAACCATGCTTGGACTTTACCAAATGCCAAGTGTCCCACTTGGACTTCCCATGCCATGTACTTAAGACTTGGACTTTCCCATAAAAATTACATTGTCATATGTTTTTGTCAAAACATCAAAACATCACTCGAGTCAAACTCGAGTCCTGGTCAATCGTGACCTGGGCCGATTGCACCAACATGTTTCTCTTCGCGATCTTTTTCCTCACGCTTCTGTTTCTCATCGACTCCTCATCACCGACGTTCCTTCGTTTCCTCATCGAGCTTTTCCTTTCTTCCCGCGGATCGCGTCTCACGACCCCTCAGCGTGATCTCTTCGACTCCTGCCACTAGAGTTCGTTGGCTCCTCTGCTCGAGTGGACGGCGGCAGGCGATGGTGCTCACGGACAGACCAGAGCAATGAAGGAGGCTCGCGATTTGGGTGTTGGGGTCGGCGGCGACTGCACTGTGCTCGGGTAGGGAAGACGGCGACTGGCTGTCGGAGCTGGAGGTTCCAGCGTGAACTAGGGCAGTGCGTCGTGGGCGTTGATTTTGCCGGTGAGCAAAGTCATCGGTTGGAGGCTTGGACCGATGACAACGTCACTTGCGCTCGATTTCATGCTGTCAAAGGTGGGTTTGGTCCGATCGAAGTGGAGGCTACGCTGGTGGTCACTAGAGCAAGGTAAGGCGTGGACTTTTCTTATAGTAGACGGAATTTTGGAGTCCTCTAGATTTGCCGTGGCTAAACCCGAATTTTTGTTGTTTTGGGCAGCAACATTTCTGTGGGTTGTCGGTCATTGGGGTTTCTCACTGTCGATCAGCGCCGGAGCTAGGGCACCGGAGATCGTGGCAGGCGAATAGGGCAACGATGTTTCTGTGGGCTGCCGATCAATGGGGATCTTGCTGCTGTCGTTGAGGTTTCAATTGTGCTAAGAAAAATCAGTTTCCCCTCTTGTGCTGTGAATCTAGTTCAATTCATTTGATGGACAAGGAGATGAGTGCTTAATGAGGTGTTGATAGGTTTTGGGCAGTAAGTTGGTGGGTGAAGATCAATGGTGGGTTTCATGTACAGATTCACCGTAGGATCGGAATTGTGAAGGATTGAATGTAAGGTTTAAATTGGATTGATGATACATGTAATACATCTTGCAATTACAGGTAGAGATGGGTTGTTGTCTTCAACTCAGTTGAATTGTCCATATCATATTTTCAAATGTGAATCAAGAAGTTAGGTGCTTAGGACAATGGATTTCTTCTTCCGGATTGGCTGTGGGCAATTGAAGCAATGTTGGGTAAGTTTAGATCAAATCTTATCTTTTATAGTGGTAATGGTGTTAATATTGGAATTTCATACAGTATAGGGAAGCTGTAGTGTAGGTGTTATGATTGGGGATTGATTTTTCCACTTATCTTATCAGTGATGTAATTACGACAGATTACGTGTGAAGGCTGCTATTTGGAAGCATTTGCTTTTGTTTCGACTATGGGATCCAGAAATTTGAAACAAGAAGTTGTGCCAGCAAAGCTAGGCTTGGTAAGTTTGATTTGGAATTTGATACCATCATTGGACTTATGACAGAATTTGTCAATGTTGCATGTTGATCGCAGGATTTTGATAAGTGATAGATGCTGATATGTGAGGACTTTGATATGAGGCAGGTTCGCGAACGCAAATACACTCAACATAGTCTACATGGTAGATGGATAATTTCCTACCTGGTCCGGTAGATGTAATTGCATTCAAATTTAGACATAGATATGAGCATGTTATATGTTCATATTATCTTGACCCTGCTCTTATTATCGTATGCTTGATACTTTATCGTTGGCTATTAATTCCATTGCTGCTATCATGTTTATTTTACCATGATTAGGAGTTATACATATAGGTGATGTAAGTAACTTAGAAATTGTTTAAGTTAAGTGCAAATAGTAAAGTCCGGATGACAACCTGATTGTACATTGGGCAAAAAGGTCATCCATAGGTAGATAATGTCTTGAACCTAGGGTTAGTTCTAGTACCCTTAGGTTGCATGTTACTACCGACCATGTATTGTGTAAATGGTGAGGGGAATGATACTTAGTGTGTCACTATGGACCGGTGGTCCGAGCTTGTTATAATCAGATGAGTACGACTCTCTATATGATCAGTTGAGTACGACTCTCTACAGGATAGAGAGTGCGTCGATTAGATTGGTATGACTCTCTACACGATAGAGAGTATTATGATCAGTTGAGTACGACTCTTTGCAGAATAGAGAGTGCGTTGATCTGGTTAGTATGATTCTCTGTAGAATAGAGAGTCTATGGTGGATGTCTATATGTGAGACATTGCATTCATGTCATTTGCATGCATGCTGGCGACGAGGTCTCCCTTGTGGTTGAGAGTGTCGCCAGTCATCCTGCCTCCACGGTTACTCATAGGAGGAGTAACCGATGTGAGGGCAGAGCATTGTGGTGCCGCACTCTACCACTATAGACGGTGGTAGTTGGATTTGCGTGCCATAGTCCTGCGTGTGTGACACTCGACCAATCATGGGTAGTGACTGTTGGAGTGGCCAATAGTAGGGACCCCATCGTGTAGCTTGATCTTTACGCTTATATGCTACTCGATCATACTACCCACTGGGCCACTCGAGAGTAGTGGTTAGTATTGAGTTGGGACAGTTGTCATGCACGAGCCACCGAGGCCACACTGGGGTCGTGGTAGCTTTAGGGTGAGCCGACATGACCATGCATGCTGCATTGCCGACTTATGACATTTTTGCATATTGCCATATATATACATATATGCATGTATATATATATATATATATATATGGATGATTGTGATTAGTATACATATATAGATGCAGTCTATATATATATATGTTTATTGTGATGATGCATTTGATTGTATTATGCTTGCTGCATTTGATTGTACATCATATTCATGCATGCTTCTTGCATATGTTATACGATTGTGTCGGATACTGGTATGGGTTGGACAAACCATTAGATACCTTGACCTGTAGCTAGAGTATATTGTGAGTTGATCTACTCTTCCTGTTATATATATATATATATGTTGGATATATGTTCAGGTTGGATCAGAGTAGCGTAGCAGACTTCAGGTATGTCTGCATTTTATGTTGTTCATTTGGTTAGACGGTATATGCTTGTAGTTATATACTATGCTGATATACCTGTTGTACATCTAGATTATGTCATTGAAATACATGTGATATTACATATATACATGTTTTCTATTACCTGCTAAGTTTTACTCACCACCCCAACGGATCCTGGGTTTTTCTGTCGCCCAGGTAACAGGTAGAAGTCTTCGTGATGGCTTGGAGCACCGCCGGCTGACATCGTCTCATCTCACCTCCGAGGCTTCCGTGTTTGTTTTGGATTTTTCCGTATGTCTTGTTATGTATTCGGAGTTTTCGTGATGTTATGTATTATGTGATGTATGCACATGTTGGTGCGGGTTTTGACAAGGTTTTCTTTATGTTCTAGTGTTAGTCATACCGATATGCATGTGTAGGTTGGGATGTTATTGTATCATGTTTCCGCAGTGTATTTGTTGTAGATAGTTATTATGTTGTTGTGGTTTGGTTATATTTTTATGTGTTGTTGTTATTGTGGGCCTATGGGCCTTGTATTAACTTGGAATGTTACCACGTACAGGGGAGATGCTGTCCGTTTGCTTTTCGGCACGGCATGCTCTCGGGGCGTGACATGGGCACTTTGCCAAAATAGCCCCTCTGCCGCCTGGAGTTCTGTCAGAAGCTCCACCAACGAATACAACCTCTTGTTCATGTTGAAGTTTAGGCGAAACTGCTCAAAACTCCTAGGTAGAGACTGGAGAATGATATCGACTTGGGTTTCCCCACCGATCTCAGCTCCAAGGACCTCCAACTCATTCAAATGAGCCATCATCTTGAGAACATGATCCCTCATGGGTGTTCCCTCGATCATGGTGGTCGTAATCAAGTTCCTCATGGCTTCCTGCCTTGCAGACCGATTTTGGTGTCCGAAAAGTTCTTTGAGATTGAGCATCATGTCATAAGCCGTGGGCATGACTTGATGATGTTGCAGTACATTTGACATAGATGCCAAAATGTAACACCGCGTCATCTCATCAGCCTTTATCCACTTCTTATAACTCTCTCTCTCCTTTTCCCCAGAATCATCTGCAGGCTTAGGAGGGCACTCTTCGAGGAGTACATATTTTTATTCCTCAGCAGTTAAGACAATGTCAAGATTCCTCTTCCAATCAACATAGTTGGGTCCAGTAAGTTTATTCTCTTTCAGTATCACAGCAAGCGGGTTGAAAGTTATTTTGAAAGAAAACCTAAGAATCACATAGATCAAAACTTTAGATTTCAAAAAAATTATTGATTCCTCAAACAATGAAATTTTAAAATCAACCAACACCTCAAAACATCGAGAATATCGTATGCCACGATAGTGTGGACGTATACGAATTCTACATTTGTAAGAGGAGCTTTTACCCATTAATTTTATTATCTTGTCAACCTAACTTTTTGACAAGTAAAATTAATAGTTGGTTCCTCTTTGGCCCTACAAATAAAAGCAATGACTCTGATGGGGAGGATACTTATATTTGTATCTAAGTGTTCACCAGTACTTGGTACCAAGATAATTATCTCGGGTTATGTGCCTTCTGATGGGGAAGTACACACGCTCCTTAATAATTCCCTATGACCATATTTGACCTTGTGATCCACAAATAAACTCATCCGATCGGGAGGAAGGCACTCAGAGCCGACGTGCAAGTTTGTTTGCATCACATGTCAAATTGTAATGGAGGCCGTGGGAATTTATAAAAATATCCCTCTCCCACTTAGTAATTTGAAATTGAGGAATTTTCTAGCCTACGACATGCATATCAAACAATAAGCAATAAATATGAAAAATAAAAATTTTCCAACTATTATGGCTTTTGTCTTCAATATGTCTCCCGTCGCATCGCCATCTCGTTCGCTCCTCCTACGCCATGTACGAGCCATCCGGAGATCCGAGCAGAGACTAAAAAACTATTTTAATTTACATCCGTCGATCCTATACTCCACGAGGGAGTGTACATGAAATCTAGATTGAAAGTAAACTGAAATAGAAAGAGTGGCTAAACAATGCCGTATCTAATTTAAAAAATATTAAATACTAGCCTCGTCAACCCTGAGGATTCAACAAAATATACTATTACACACATACAATCAAATACATACATATAGCCATAATAGTCGGATCTTATGCCTGCAACCAAAGAGTTAACCTACGCATATCCTACTATTATCCGACACATATAATATATGAAAAATGCATAAGAGTAACCGAATCTTAAACACACAAAACCGAAAACCTGGCTTGTTCATGGCGATCCCATCGATGTCCCCAGATTAAAAAAATTTAACCCTAAAAAAAAGGGATTGCCCAAGCAACCATGTCATCGTCGTGCTATTCGTTTAGAGTATTCACTTGAACAAACTTGTTGTTCAAGCGACCAACCTCTATTCTACGAATAGCTGCGGAATAGACGATGTACGGATCACCGGCTTTTGTGTTTATGTTCGGGATCCAAGTATTATTTAGCCATAAAACAGAATATATATCATTCATATAATTGAAAAACAAATATAAACATGTAACAAATGAAAAATAGAGAATTGATATACCTCTCGATCTTCTATTGTATGATCTTCCTCCTTTCGGACGTCGTGTGGGCGACGATCTACCAAAAGTTGAAGCTCCTAGATCGCCAATCTTCCTTCCTTGCTCGTTCCGAGCAAGAGGAAGAATACAAACAAGACTCTTTTCCTTCGTTCAACCAACCACCAAACTCCAAGGTTGGTGCTTGCCGTCGGCCAAGAAGGAAGAGGAGAATAGGTGAATGCCGACCAAAACTCCAAGGGAGAACTCTAAGCCTAGGTTTTACCGGCCAAAGAGAGGAAGAGGGGCTGCTTTGGATGCTTGCCAAGGGCTGGAAAGGGAAGATAGGTCGCCGGCCACCTTGAGGGAAGAAGAAGAAAGGAAAAACCTTCCTTATTTGGTGCCGCCAAGCCCAAAACCCTAGCCTCCAAGCCTTGCCGCCCAAAAGCCCTAATCCTATCTCTAGTTGGATTCCAGTTGCTGCCCACCCCTTGCCCTCCTTTTATAGAGTTAGGGATAATCCTTGTTTTAATCTCCACCATCGGTTCTAGGGATTTAATCTCAACCGTCAGATCTAGAGATTTAATCTCAACAATCGGATCTAGAGATTTAATATCTACCTTTGGATCTAGAGTTTTGTTTCTATCCATTGGATCTAAGCTTCATGAGGTATTAATAGGCTACAATAAGGACCATAAGGATGAGTTGGATCTTGGCCACCCAATGGATCAAGCCCACATAAAGTCCGATCCATTAATGATTATTCAATCCACTAAAGGATTATCATTGATCTACCTCACCAACCCCCATAAGTTAATATAGGCTCATTATATTATTTGTAAATTTTCTCCCCGTGTTTAAGATCTCGAATGTCCATTGATTAATTAATTTATTGACCATTGATTAATCAACATCTAACTCCATGAGTAGTACCACTCAACCTTTTCATCATGCCAGACCAAGTCGACCTACAGGGTTTACATGATGAACCTTATGAGCTCCTCAAGGGGACATCATCATCCTAATATATAGGACACAGTTTTCTCCTATAAACAACGACACACCATATAAATAATATCATTTCCCAACTTACCGAGCCTATCGATTTAATCTATAAATCTCGCCCATTAGTAAATCAAAGAGATGAATACTAAGTATATATGCCCGTTATTATATCGGGATTAAGAGTATGTACAATATAATATCTGAGGTCTGATTCGATTATGTATTCAGCAATAAATCGAATAACCTCTATGTCGGTCCTGCTCAATACACACAAAGTGTACTACTGTGATTTTATGGTCAAGACAAACCAATACCAAATCACACTACAACCATACCAATGGTTTGTCCAAAGCCATCTCGGTTGTGAGCCTATGCTTTTACTTTACAAGGAGTCGATAACATGATCTCCCGTGTGACACCACACACCATGTTATCTATAATGTAATGTATTAGACAATATGCATAACCATAAAAATATGCAAACAATGATCATGTGATTCTTAATTCAAAATAAAGATGTTCATACAAAAGATAGACTTTTCAGTATACATCCCAACAGACATGTGTGTGTATTGATATACTTTAGACACATGTGAAATGTTAGGAATATGAGTTAAGTTCATGTTCTTACAAAGGTACATCAAATGAACTAAAACTCATTCAATCATATGTATAATGTTGGATCAAGAAGTGTCGCTAGAGGGGGGGGAGGTGAATAGCGAGTGTAAATCTTTTCGTCGTTTCGTACGAGTAGACAATTAAACGCAGCGGAAAATAAAGATACACGTTTATTTTACTTGGTTCACAAACCAGCAGTTGCTACTCCAAGGCCCTATCGGTCCTATACCACGTACGGAGGGAAAAGCACTAAAACGTCTCCTCCTCGTTGGAGGTAGGAGACAACGATCACAAAACCGAATGTACCAGGATGAGGCAACAAGCCTAACTCACCTCGTTACGAATAAAAACAACGAATACAATATCAAAATACATTACTAGATGTTGCGCTAACGAAGATCTGAACTTGTTGTCGCATCGACGTTATGATGGTGTTGGAGCGTTGGCGTTGTAGGAGCACTTGATGAATAAACTTGATTATTTTTGGAGTTGGAATCCTCCCCTCCTTTTATAGATTTTAGCCTATGAATTTGTCTCCTCTTTTTTCGAAATAGATCATGAAGTTGTATAATTTTTATAGCGAAGTGGCCCCGTTAAACCTTATCCGTTTTAACCTAGCGCAAAGGCTGATTCGTTGCCATCAGTCGACTGATGACTCCCATTAGTCGACTGATAAGCATCAGTCGACTGCCAGCCTAGCCACTTCCCTGCAGTGAGAGGTTAGCTCAGAAAATGATAAATACGACGGTTTCTAACCATCCGATCTCGACCTAGACCTTCCACAAGAAGTCTTAGTCGAATCGCCGCCTACGGTCATCCCCGTATAGAGGACACGACCTTACCATCTCTCACTCACACGAGCTTACCTCGATACTTATTGTGTCTCTTTCGCTTCCGGCCTTCCACTCGATTCCTTCGGCTCCCTCCGAAGTCACTCGAGTGTCGCCCGACCACCGCGGCTTCCTCCGGGTGTCACTAGCCTTCAGCTCTAGCTTTAGTACTTTTCTGCATACTCAATTTATCTCGTGAGATAACGATGTAAACTTAACTTTGTGTCTTTGCCATAATCAAAACATAGGTTCGATTATCTGGTGCCCCTGCACCAACAATCTCCCCCTTTTTGATCTATGGCAAACCAACACAAAGTTAAGGGAAATTAAAGCATAAAACAAGTATAGTAAATGATGAATGTGAAGATGAATATCATTTCCAAAAACTCCCCCTCAACCAAAACTCCCCCTTAACCCTAGGTGAGTTTTGAAAGGGATAATTTAATTTTCAAAATTAAATTTTATGTTACTCCCCCTTAACTTTTGCTTTTCTCCCCCTTTTGCCATAAATCAACAAATGTTGGGGTTTGTTATATAAAATAGGGGTTTAAAAACAATATGGTATATGCATGCATCAAGATAAATCAACTATGAGTCCAAGCATGCGTCTAGCAGTAATTAGATAGATTGGTTCAAGGTGTGTCCCTTTGCACCAATAATATAAAGGTTTGTAATATAACCCTTAGGGTTAGTTTTCTTTCCCCCTTAGTCAAATATATGAAGTATAAGAGATGTAGGGGGCGCTAAACTTTGGCCTAAGAGTTGTTAAGTACAATAGTTGGGAAAATAAGTAATATTTTGAAGAGGTTATATTTCAATTATCCTTAACATCTCGCCCATTCTATGTGTCTCAGAATTTGTTCACCTTATATGTTTTGTGAGATGATTTTAAATTGATTAAAGATAGTCAACCTTGGGTTAGATTCGGATTTAACCTTTAGATCATTAAGTAACTTTTCGAGAAACTGGCTTCTAGGTCGTGGCGAGGTACAGGGGCCTTCTTTGATCGGAACAACGACCACTTCCTTAGACAAAGCCAAATTCAAGAAAATATCACTTAAGTCACTTAGGGTTACTTCCTAGTCTAACTAGTTTAGGATACGACGAGGTAGCTTCAGCTAGTTCCACTCGGTCAGGTGCACCAAGCTAGATACGTCTTATCTAGCTCGAATACACGAGATTTTGTTTCCCTAACGTACTATCATCTTGCCGCATCCTGATACTATGTTGTCAAGAGTTGACTAACTATTTTCCCTATCTAGCCGTTCTAAAAATTAAAGTAAAATATGCCATGGTTTTGCTAAGTAAGCGGGTATATTATTTTAGTGTTAGCTCCCCCTGGACCATTGAACCAATATAGTCTATTCAAATAATGAACTTGATCTTGAGGTATCCAATACTTTTTAGTCCTTATATGTGATTCCAATAAAACCTTTGGGACCCATGCTTGGACTCTTTGATGACTACGATTTACGATAGACATATAAGATCTATTCGTAGTCTTTGACCTAAATCCGAGTCCGGCTTTGTTGTACACGGCTCTTTGGGTTCCAAGTAGTCAGTTAAGGTTCTTAGATCCTAACGTGAACCTTTCCAACCTAGCCTCGACCTCTTGAACTCGGTCTTTCAAGAGAGAATTCTCCTCCTCAAGTTTTTTAATTTGGGTTGAGTTTCCCTCTTGAACTTGACTAGTTGAAGAGGTTAGAGTAGCCTCTTGCTTGAGGGTTTCAACCTCCTCAAGTAACGACTCAACCCTAGACTCGGACTTAGTTAATTTCCTATTAAGAATTTTAATTGTATTGTAAAGCGTATGAATTAGTGAGCGGCTAACCTTAATTTTCTCTTTTATTCCGGCTTTGAGTTGCTTCTCGAAATAGTCCTCGAGTTCGGAGTCGGTGTTGTAATTCGATTCGGATTCGGACTCGGACTCGGACTCGGACTCTTCGGGTCTTGCCATGCATGCTATGCCGACGCCTTCTTCATTGTCCCATGTTGCACGAAAAGCCTTCTTTTGATTCTTTAGTAGCCTTCTTTCCCTCCGAACGATCTTTCGCACTACGTTCACTATTGCTTCCACCTCTTCCGATTCGGACTCTGATTCATCTTCGGGTTCGAGTTCAACTACTTGCCTAGTAGGTGGCATGCTTCTTTGTCCTGTAAGTAGAGAAATACCTCTCTCGGCCCGGACCACGTTAGTTTGCTCATGAAGTTCAAACTCGGAAAATAATTCGTCTAACCTAAGCTTCGAAAGGTCCTTAGAGACCTTGTAGACATCGACCATGGATGCCCACAAGGTAGTCCTAGGGAAAGCATTTAAAGCATACCTTATAAGGTCCCAGTTCTCTATGGCTTACCCGATCGAGTGAAGACTGTTGACGATGTCTTGGATCTGTGCATGTAATTGGGTGGCGGTCTCGTGATCCTGCATCTTTAGATTGTACAGTTTATTTAAAAGTAATTCTCTTTTACATACCTTAGCATCGGGCATCCCTTCGTGTAGATCAATCAATTTGTTCCAGAGATCTTTGGCGCTAATGAATGGACCGATACGGTTGAGCTCCTCCTTGGACAAGCCACATTGTAATATTTGAGTTGCTCTTGCATCGACTTCGATTTGCCTCTTGGTTGCATTTGTCCACTTGTTGAAATCCAAGGGCTCTCCTTGATCATTGGTGGGTAGAGCAAAGACGGTTTGGATTATTATCCAAGTCTCGACTTGTGTTTTCAAGAAACACTCCATCCGACCTTTCCAATAATGGAAATCATCTCCGTTAAAGAACGGAGGTCGGGTGGTGCTATACCCCTCAATGTGAGCCATTAAGTATCTTGCAAAACATGAATAAAACCAAAGAGAATACCAAGACTTGGTCTTGGATTAGTAGTGTAGGAAATAATAGGAAATAAATAAGAAGAATACGAAATTAACAAAAACGAGAAACTTACGACCTTCAATGTCTCCGAAAGGGTACTAAACGTTGGATTTTGGGGCTGGAAATAGCTTGTTACGAGGGTAAACCCTCATAAGAAATATAGATCTTTCAGAGAGCTTCGATTTGGTAGGTAGATCATTTTGAGAGTCCTCTTGTGTGAAAAGATATGACCGTTTTACCGTCTACTACTCCAAAATAGAATACTTGCAAACACACAACAAAAATAAGCGTACCAAGACTTTGTTTTGGATTAGTAGTGCGGGAGAAAAAAAACCTAAGAAAGATACGAATCGAAAAATATGAAACAAAAACCAAAATGTGCTAGATTGGTGGTTTTACCAAATCTTAGTGCCCCCGCTCTGATACCAATTGTTGGATCGAGAAGCATCGCTAGAGGGGGGGTGAATAGCGAGCGTAAATCTTTTCGTCATTTCGTTCGAGTAGACAATTAAACACAGCGGAAAATAAAGAGACATGTTTATTTTACTTGGTTCACAACCCAGCGGTTGCTACTCCAAGGCCCTATCGGTCCTAGACCGCGTATGGAGGGCAAAGCACTAAAACGTCTCCTCCTCGTTGGAGGTAGGAGACAATGATCACAAAACCGAATGTACGAGGATGAGGCAACAAGCCTACCTCACCTCGTTACAAATAAAAACAACGAATACAATATCAAAATATATTACTAGATGTTGCTTCCGACGAAGAAGATCTGAACTTGTTGTCGCGTCGGCGTTATGACGGTGTTGGAGCGTTGGCGTTGTAGGAGCACTTGATGAATAAACTTGATTATTTTTGGAGTTGGAATCCTCCCCTCCTTTTATAGATTTTAGCCTCTGAATTTGTCTCCTCTTTTTTCGGAACAGATCACGAAGTTGTATAATTTTTATCGTGAAGTGGCCGCGTCAAACCTTATCCGTTTTGACCTAGCGTAAAGGCTGATTCATCACCATCAGTCGACTGATGACTCCCATCGATGTGATGAGCATCGATCGGCGCCCAATGTCCGGTATCATTGCCGGCGCCACTTCCCTGCAGTGAGAGGTTAGCTCAGAAAATGATAAATAAGACGGTTTCTAACCATCCGATCTTGACCTAGACCTTCCACAAGAAGTCTTAGTCGGATCGCCGCCTACGGTCGTCCCCGTACAAAGGACACGACCTTACCATCTCTCACTCACACGAACTTACCTCGATACTTATTGTGTCACTTTCGCTTCCGGCCTTCCACTCGATTCCTTCGGCTCCCTCCGAAGTCACTCGAGTGTCGCCCGACCACCGCAGCTTCCTCCGGGTGTCGCTAGCCTTCAGCTTTAGCTTTAGTACTTTTCTGCATACTCGATTTACCTCGTGAGATAACGATGTAAACTTAACTTTGTGTCTTTGCCATAATCGAAACATAGGTTCGATTATCTGGTGCCCCTGCACCAACATATAAATCATGAGGAAAGCTAATGTACAAGTCATATACATTTAGCCCATAGACCATGATTGAAATCATAGTTTTGAAAATATTTTAAAATCATTTTAGAAAAGCTTGGTGAAACCTATATTTTGATAACAATCACTATTGAGAATATTGTAACAAATTAAACATTGAAAGTTTTCAATGATTTGAATCTTTCAAAATAATGAGTATTTTAATATAAAAGTCCACCCATTATGTTTGACATAAGTAATATGTATATGAAATTTCAAGATTTTTAAAAAATTACATAATTACTTATGATTTTTCAAATATGAAAAACTATTTTTTGCAAATGCAGAAACAAATCGACTGTCGCATGGAGTAGTCGACTGGTCATGGTTCAGTCGACTGATGTCTGATTTCAGTTGACTGTCGTGTTTGATTTTGGCTGAACAAGGATTTTTTACTTAATTATCAACACCCCTAACGTATCCTAACTTCTCCTAATCCTACGGAATTCTTGTATAAGCATTGGAAGGGTGAAATTATCATTGAAAATGATTAGGAGCATTAGTTTGGAAGGGTAAAATTATCATTGAAAATGATTAGAAGTATTAGTTAGGGTGGAGTATCGAATTTTAATGGAGGTTAAAGTTCAAGTTTGAACTTTTACCCTTATTTTCAATTGGTTAGATTTTCTATAGGCTTATGAACTCTCCAAGGACATTTTTGGTGCAATGGTTAAGGGAGAGCATGCCTTTAGGAGGAGTTTATCCATCAAGGGATGATGAATGTTTTTTTAATGAGGGGAGAATGATGATTGCCTCTCATTTAGTGATAAGGGTTGTATCACTAGAAAGAGTGAAGGTGTCCAAGATATGTTTTGACCAAGGGAGAGAATGTAGGATTTCATTGGGAGATGAAACATTGAAAACCTTAGTAGGCTTTTTGATGTATGTAAAAGGGGGAGAAGTGGGGGTTTAAGTTAGGTAAACCTTCATTATGCTTTGGCATAAGAAGAGTTAAGTTGGGTTTATGGGACAACCTAACTTAAAGGTATTATCAAACATAAAAAGGGGGAGATTATTGGTGCAATCGACCCAGGTCACGATTGACCAGACTCGAGTAGGGTTTTGATGTTTGATAATTGATTGACAATAGGTTTGACCATTATTTGACAATATGGTTTGACCATATCTTGACCATATCACAGGTGGATATTTGGGATATCCAAGGTCATATGGGGGAGATTGTTAGGAGTTGATTGTTAGAGCAATAGACCTCAGGTCAAGGGTGACCTAGCTTGAGTGAGACTCGAGTGGAAGTGCAAGTTTGGAGACTTGACAAGGAAAGTCCAAGATTGGATTCATGGCAATGGAGAAGTCCAAGTATGGATACTTGGCAAGGAAAAGTCCAAGAGTGTAGTCTTGGCCATATAAGTCAAAGTATATAGTGTCACGCCCGCCCTTTCCGGACCCTGAACCCGGAGGGGCGGCGCGTAACGCGATCGTACATACATACATACATACATACAGCGGAAGACTTTATACATATTTCGTCCTTCTTACAGCGGAAGACTTTAGACATTTTTTTTTTCTTTTATAACATAAACATGCATTGACATATATATATATATATATACTTCTTCTTCTTCACATAGGGCATGAATCATAACATATATAGATACTTCTTCTTACTTCTTCTTTACTTCTTCTTATTAACATAGAGCATGCATTATAACTTAGATAGTTACTTAGTGCTTAGTTCAGGTTCATAACCATCGTTGTCATACGGAGACATAAATAAGGACATCCATACACTTCATCATCATAGGTAAACATATATATATAAACCTAACGGATCTTCTCCACCATGCCACACACATTTGGCCCATACTGTTGCTCACTTTAGTTTATCAATCACTTACCCTTATCTGCAGTACGAGGGAAAGATAAACTATAAGCACATAGGCTTAGTAAGATCCAGTCCTACTCACAAAAACCATATATCGACATTAATCATAGCATGTACCATTCATAACATATAAGCATGTAACATTCATAACATATAAGCCACATAACATGTAACATACATGGCGTAATTAACTTAACATGTAGCATAAATAACGTGAGTAAACATAACATATCTCATCCATAGCATGGCAGCATAACATGTATCATCTATAACATAGCATCATGTCATGTACGTCTAGGACTTATTTAAACATAACATATAACATATGTAACGTAGCAAATCAACATAACATAAAACATATAGGTATGACCTATCAGACATAACGTACATCATATGTAGCATAGTGACATAACATGGCATATCAAACATAACATACTTCATATGTAACATATCAACATGGCATATCAAACATAACATACTTCATATGTAACATATCAACATGGCATATCAAACATAACATACTTCATATGTAACATATCAACATGGCATATCAAACATAACATCTAATCATGTAACATATGTGAGATGCTTTTGAAAACATATTTTATAGGTACGTAAATATAAATCTCAACATATTTGGGCCCGACATTGTACCCCTTCTTCATTATCATAGCGCGCATCCCTAAATAGGCCCGAGGTAGCAAGTCTCGAACCTAATAAGTTACTAGGCCCGATCTTAGTCCGTCGACCTAGGGCAATCGTCATAGTGTAGAAGCCCATCCTAGGCCCGAGTCTTACTCCATCGACCTAAGGCATCTTGGAGCCCATCCCGTACTAGGCCCGAGTCTTATTCCATCGACCTAGGGGCAATCATACATAGAAGCCCATCCTAGGCCCGAGTCTTATTCCATCGACCTAGGGCATCTTAGGAGCCCATCCCTTCTTGGACCCTGTTAGGGTCTTGGTACAAGCCATGCAGAAGGTAAAATACTTATATGCTTATTTTATAACATAGCTTACATTTTGCAAACATAGCATACTTCATTTCATAACACATCATGCTTCCCTTCATGGACATATCATCTTTCATTTCGTAAACATGCCATTCTTCATTTCATAACATATCATTCTTCATTTCATCATCATGTCATATTCATGTCATGTACATATCGTTTTGTTTCATTTCATAATCCTATCTTCTTCCATTGCATAACATATTTCAAACATAGCATACACATAGACATGGCAAAAAGGCATGGCATCAAAAGTAAGTAAACACTAACCTAAGGCATGTTATCTTCATCTAGCATTATTTAATATCACAAGTCAACATGAATTCACCCAACATAAAACACATGTTAACCTATTCATTTAACTTAACAACAAATTCATATGCACATAAGACTTATATTAAGACTTCATCTAATCCCCAAAATGCATGATGGCCGAATGGTCCATAGGGTCTTCTAGGGTTATCCTTTAACCTAATTCATTTCATATAACAACAACCTAATTTGTTTCATATAACAACAACTTCATTTGCATATAACATATGGATTAAAACTTCATTTGTTCACCCAAAACCTAGGTTGGCTGAATGGTCCAAGTAGGGTTTTTAGGGTTAACCTTTAACCTAATTCATTTCATATAACAACAACTTCATTGCATATAACATATGGATTAAAACTTCATTTGTTCACCCAAAAACCTAGGTTGGCCGAATGGTCCAAGTAGGGTTTTTAGGGTTAACCTTTAACCTAATTCATTTCATATAACAACAACTTCATTTGCAAATAACATATGGATTAAAACTTCATTTGTTCACCCAAAACCTAGGTTGGCCGAATGGTCCAAGTAGGGTTTTTAGGGTTAACCTTTAACCTAATTCATTTCATATAACAACAACTTCATTTGCATATAACATATGGATTAAAACTTCATTTGTTCACCCTAAAACCTAGGTTGGCCGAATGGTCCAAGTAGGGTTTTTAGGGTTAACTTTTGCCCTAATCCATCTTAATCCTAACATCATCATATAGTTACAAAAACATGGCATAGAGATTCATTAGAACCCTAAAATCATGGCATGGCCGAATAGGCTCTAGGGGCTATTAGGGTTAGCTTCTAACCTAATCCTTTTTTTTTTCTTCCATGTTAACATCATCATATACCTCCTAAACTTAGCATACAACTTCATTGATAAACTAAAACATAGCTTAGTTAGATATAACATATAGATTTTCTTTTACAAACATCAAACGAAACTACTCGTATGCAGGTGAGGGATACTTACATCCTTCGCTTTGCTTTGGGTGGGGAAGATAACCTAAAGAACCAACCTAGCCTTTGCTTTCTTGCTTGGATGAGGTTCGGCCAAAAGAGGGAAATGGAGAGGGAGAGAATTCGGTGAGAAGAAGAAGAAGAAGAAGAGAGGAAGTGGCAAATTAGAACCTTCCCTCTTCTTTATAAAGGGAGGAAGAGAAGTTTCTCTTCTCTTCTTCCATGCCTCTTCATTTGCCTTTATCACCCTTATCTATAATCCCCCCCCCTTCCTCTAATGATAATATCCTATTGGGCTTCTGGTTAGTGGGTGCATCTATAGGGTTTGGCTATCTCTAGAGGTTTGGAGTTCAATTCCTAGGTCTTGCATCCATTTTTGGCTTATTTTCTTTTGTTTTGGAAAAAGGCCCACCCAAGGCCCACCCAAGGCCTTTTGTTTTGCAAAAATTCCTGTAAAATTGCTAGGAATTTTACGGGCGTTACATATAGTGTAGGGACTGTTGGTGACTGTTAGAGGGGGGGGTGAATAGCATTTCGTTGACAATGATGGAAATTGATTACGTGCTTGCTACAATTATATTAGTATGCAGTAGAAATAGAAAATACAATACAAACACAAGGACAATACGTAAGATATAACGTGGTTCGGAACCTCAAGGTTCCTACTCCATGGGTTGGGCTTGAATGAGCCCTAGCGATGCCAAACACCACTAAACAATAAACACTCCTTCTCAGAACAATCTAGAGGTGGAGGAAACCTCTTATAATAGTTCTTACAACAATGAGAAATGAATACAAGCTAAAACAAGTAAACTACACAAATACAAGTAAAGAAAACTTTACACAATCTGAACTTGAGTGCTTGCTTTTGGTTGCTTGAGAGTAGCCTTGAAGGTCTGGATTGCAGAAGCAAATCCCCTCCAAATCGCCTCAAAGAACCATGCATAGAATCTCCTCCTCGAGCTCCTTTAATAGCTGATCTTGGGCTGATTCTGTAGGGAAAACATCCGGATCATGACATTCACAATATCGCAGGCGAATACTTCGCACAACCACAGCAGAAACTAAATATAAACCGGATCCCTCCAGAGATCCATGCAAAACAAATAATGTAGGGGATCGTTGGAACGCTAGAGGGGGGGGTGAATAGCATCGTGCTATACGTCGATGGAAATCGTTCGCGTGCTTGTCTACAATTTTTGTTAGCGCAGTGGAAACAAAGATAATAAAGCAATAACGAAAACACAAACACACAAACACACAAACCCAAGGATATAACGTGGTTCGGAACCGAACGGTTTCTACTCCACGGATCGAGCTCTAGTGATGCACACGCACTCACTAATCACAAATAACTCCTTCTCGACAACAATCGGAGGTGGAGAAACATCTTACAATTTATTACAACAATAATCAAAATGCTACAAGAAAATACAACATGAATACAACAAAAGAAATGCAAAGGAAACTTTACAATCGATCTTTTGAGAGCTTGCTTGTTTGGTTGGTTGAGTGGCACTTGGAGACCCTGATTTGCAGCAACAAATCGCCCCAAAAACTCCTCAAAGAACCATAGCTTTTTCCTCCTTCACGAGCTCCATTTAAAGCTTCAACCTGTGTTGGAAAAAGTCGATCAGTCGACTGATGCCACTATTGTCGTGAGACAACGGCTAGATCCACGCTGGAAAAATCCAACGGATCCATCATCAGTCGACTGCTACGACCATCAGTCGACTGATCAAGCCATCACTCGACTGCTGACCGTAGCGGTCGAGTGAGACTCCATTCTATGCTCGATTTCTCGAGCACCAGTCGACTGATCACAATATCAGTCGACTGCTCGACCAATCAGTTGACTATCCACCTATGGCAGTCGACTGCTAGGAAAATTCCCATAGTCAAACCCTAGTTGACTCTTACCAGTCGATTGCCACATGGCACTAGTCGACTGACACACCTCAAACATGAGCTTTTAGCCCAAGTATGGTTCCCCCATACTTGCTAGACCACTCTTAGCCAAGACCTAAGCCTTCTAGCAACCTCCATCAGCCTCATGCCTCTCGGATCCCTCCAAGTCATCCATGACTTGTTCATCCATCGCGCTAGCCTTTAAGTGCTTCCATCGGCTATGTCATGCTAACGGTGTCTACACCGCCAAGGCACATTGGACTTACACCGCCAAGACTCCGCTTGAACTTTACGCCGCCAACCATTGGACTTATGCTCCCAAGACTCCTGCTTGGACTTTACGCCGCCAATATTAAATCCCTTGGACTTCTCAAATGCCAAGACACAAGCTTGGACTTTCCCTTGCCAACCCATGTTGGACTTTCCATGCCAATTACTCAAGACTTGGACTTTACTTTGCCAAGACCCACACTTGGACTTTCCCAAATTCCAAGTGTCCCACTTAGACTTTCCATGCCAAGTACCCAAGACTTGGACTTTCCCATAACAATTACATTGTCATATATTTTTGTTGAACATCAAAACATCTCTCAAGCCAAGCTTGACTCCTGGTCAATCGTGACCTTGGTCGATTGCACCAACAATCTCCCCCTTTTTAATGTTTCACAAAAACCAAATAAACTATTTGAGTTAGACCATCTAACTCAAAAACTCCTTACCAATTATCCCAAATTTGTAATTCCAAACATTTTCCAAAACATTCTCTCCCAAACATTCTCCCCCTTTTTGACTAACATCAAAAAGGTTTTCTCTCCAAGGAGGTCAATGTCTCATGTCCCAATGAGATCTTACAATCTCCCCCTTGGTCCAAAAATACCTAGGATGCCTACCATCTTCCTAGCGATAAGTCCCATATCACTCAAGAGGGGCAATCCTATTCACTCTCCCAATTTCCAAAGTGGGTCTCTCAAAATCCATCAATTTTCCCAATTGGTGACATTCTCCCCATAACTTCTCCCCTTCAAGAAGAAACACACATCCATCATCCCAAGATGGATACCTCCCCCTAAAGGCTTGCTCCCCCTTGACCATTGTACCAACAATGTCCTTGGGAAGTCCCTAAGCCAATAGGAACTCTAAACCATCAAAAGTAAGGTTAAAAGTTCAAACATGAACTCTCCCCACCTTAAATTTGATACATTATCCTAACACTTCTCCTAATCCATATCCAATGGATTTTTACCCTTTCTAATGCTTCCCAAAGCATATCCTAGGGTTAGAAGTGGTTAGGGACCTTAACCGTAGTTGAACACAGGCTAAACAAACTTTGTTTTTCCGAAATCAGCCTTGGTAGTCAACTCTGTCAGATAACAGTCGACTGCCACTCTCATCAGTCGACTGCCACCAAGGGCAGTCGACTGATAACTAAGATTTCTGAATTTCAATTATCACAGTTGAATTTTAGAAATTCATAAATAATTATACATATATCGAAATATCATAAAAATTCATACATATAATACTTATGATCAATACAATAGGTGAAAAATATCTGAAAATTATTTTACCCATAAAATATCGAAATTGATACAAAATCCAAAAGTTAATAAAAACTTCTAAGTTTTGGCTCACTTTGTATCAATCATGGTGATTGCTATCAAAAGATAGACTTCACCAAGGTTTTTTAAAAGGATTTTAAAATGTTTTCAAAACCTTATTTTGGATCATATTCCTTGGGCTCAATGTACATTACTTGTACATAAGCTTTCCCAATGATCCACCTTTGAATTAAGATGAGTTTTGGTTCAACTAAATGCAAAAACTATGCATCTTGAACTCAACTCATATCCTAGCATCTCACATGTATCTAGGGTGTATAAATACACATACATGTCAATTTAGATGTGAGATGTGGGTTTTGGTTACCTTAATCTAGGGTTTCATGCATTTTTCTAAGGCAACTCTACTTGATTCCCTTATAAATGGGACTTCAAGTCATGCCATTATTCTTAATTCAATTTTAATGAAATGCATGAATGATTATGGCATTAATGATGATATAAATAAGCATATGCTCATAATCATGATGTCATGGCATAAGATGAAATCTAAAAACACATGACCTTTAATCCTTAATCCTAAACATGATCATGACATATAAATGAAAAAAATAAACATGATGTCATGGCATGTTATATGGCAAACAAAGCATGGCATATAAAAAGTATAGGTATTATTGGGTTGATCCATGAGGGGAAACTTTGCTTCTCACTTCAACTCGGTCGCTTGTTCATGGCAGTCCCATTGATGTCCCCGGATTAAAAATTTAATCCTAGACAAAAGGGAACACCCAAGCAACCTTGTCATCATCGTGCTATTCGTTTAGAGTAGTCACTTGAACAAACTTGTTGTTCAAGCGACCAACCTCTATTCTACGAATAGCCGAGGAATAGACGATGTACGGATCATCGATTTTTGTGTTTATATTCGGGATCCAAGTATTATTTAGCCACAAACAGAATATATCATGCTCATAATTGAAAAACAAATATAAACATGTAACAAATTAAAATAGAGAATCGATATACCACTTGATCTTCGATTGTATGACCTTCTTCCTTTCGGACGTCGTGTGGGCGACGATCTACCAAAAGTTGAAGCTCCTAGATCGCCAATCTTCCTTCCTTGCTCGTTCCGAGCAAGAGGAAAAATAGAAACAAGCCTCTTCTCCTTCTTTCAACCAACCAGCAAACTCCAAGGTTTGAGCTTGCCGCCAGCCAAGGAGGAAGAGGAGAATAGGTGAATGCCAACCAAAGCTCCAAGGGAGAACCTAAGCCTAGGTTTTACCAGCCAAAGAGAGGGAGAGGGGCTGATTTGGATGCCGGCCAAGGGCTGGAAAGGGAAGCTAGGTCGCCGGGAACCATGAGGGAAGAAGGAGAAAGGAAAGACCTTCCTTATTTAGTGCTGCCAAGCCCTAAACCCTAGCCTCCAAGCCCTGCCGCCCAAAAATCCTAATCCTATCTCTAGTTGGATTCAAGTTTCCGCCCACCCCTTGCCCTCCTTTTATAGAGTTAGGGATAAGCCTTGTTTTAATCTCCACTATTGGTTCTAGGGATTTAATCTCAACCGTCTGATCTAGAGATTTAATCTCAACTGTCAGATCTAGAGATTTAATCTCTACCTTTGGATCTAGAGTTTTGTTTTTATCCATTGGATCTAAGCTTCATGAGATTTTAATAGGATACAATAGGGACCATGAGGAGGAGTTGGATCTTGGCCACCCAATGGATCAAGCTCACATAAAGTCTGATCCATTAATGATATTCCAATCCACTAAAGGATTATCATTGATCTACATCACCTACCCCCATAAGTTAATATGGGCTCTATACATTATATGTACATTTTCTCCCCGTGTTTAAGATCTCGAATTCCGTCGATTAATTATTTATTGACCATTAATTAATCAACATCTAACTCCATGAGTAGTCCCACTCAACCTTTTCATCATGCCGGACCAAGTCCACCTGCAGGGTTTACATAATGAACCTTATGTGCTCCTCAAGGGGACATCATCATCCTAATATATAGGACACGGTTTCCTCCTATAATCAACGACACACCATATAAATAATATCATCTCCCAACTTCCCAAGCCTATAGATTTAATCTATAAATCTCGCCCATTGGTAAATCAAAGAGATGAATTCTAAGTATATGTGCCCGTTATTATATTGGGATTAAGAGTATGTACAATATAATATCTGAGGTCTGATTCAATTATGTAGTTAGCAATAAATCGAATCACCTCTAAGTCGGTCCTGCTCAATACACACAAAGTGCACTAGTGTGATTCTATGGTCAAGACAAACCAATCCCAAATAACACTACAACTATTCCAATGGTTTTTCCAAAGCCATCTCGGTTGTGAGCCTTTACTTATACTTTAAAAGGAACCGATAACATGATCTCCCGTGTGACACCACACATCATGTTATCTACAATGTAATGTATTAGACAATATGCATAGCTATAAAAATATGCAAACAATGATCATGTGATTCTTAATTCAAAATAAAGATGTTCATACAAAAGATATACTTTTCAGTATACATCCCAACAATCTCCCACTTATACTAAAAGACTATGCTATCCTCAAACTGTCATACATCTCATCCCCATTCCCTCCACATGCTTATCAAAAGCTCTCGCCCGAAGGGCCTTAGTGTAAGGATCTGCCAGGTTATCATCCGATGCAATCTTGGCCACAACAACTTCTTCTCTCTTTACGATTTCTCGTGTCAGGTGGTACTTGCGCTCTATGTGCTTACTTGCCTTATGGGCTCGTGGTTCCTTCGAGTTTGCAACTGCACCACTATTATCACAATAAATTGTGAAAGTTCTGGGCAAACCAGGAATCACATCCAAGTCCATCAGAAAGTTCCTGAGCCACACTGCTTCTTTGGCTGCCTCAGAGGCTGCCACATACTCAGCTTTCATGGTAGAGTCCACCATGCATTTCTGCTTGACACTCCTTCATACAATGGCTCCACCTCCCAAAGTAAACACAAAACCTAAGGTAGACTTACTGTTATCCCTATCTGATTGGAAGTCGGAATCCGTGTAACCCATAGGTAGTAATTGGTCTGCCTGGTAAACTAGCACATAATCCCTAGTCCTTCTCAGGTACTTCAAAATATGCTTTATCATAGTCCAATGTCCCTGTCCTGGATTACTCTGATATCTGTTGACCATGCCCATGACATAGTAGATATCTGGTCTCGTACATAGCATTGCATACATGAGGCTTCCTACCACCGAAGCATAAGGAACTGCCTTCATCTCCTCTACCTCCTCAGATGTTCTAGGACACATCTCCTTAGATAAAGGAACTCCATGCCTGAAAGGTAGAAAACCTTTCTTGGAGTTCTGCATGCTAAAACGATCCATAATCGTGTCTATGTATGAAGCTTGGGATAAGCACAACATTCTTTTCCTGCGATCCCTTATAACCTTGATCCCAAGGATATGTCCCACCTCTCTCAAGTCCTGCATATCAACTGTTTGGACAACCATACCCTTATGTTCGATAACACCTTGATATTGTTGCCAATCAACAAAATGTCATCTACGTATAGTACAAGAAATACCACTACGTTTCCGTCACATCTCTTGTATACAGAAGACTCATCCAAACTTTGAATAAATCCATAAGACTGGATTACCTCATCAAAGCGGATGTTCCAAGACCTTGAAGCTTGCTTCAATCCATAAATGGACCGATTAAACTTACATACAAGATGATCTTTGACCTTCGCAATGAATCCCTGTGGTTTCTTCATATAGATGTCTTCCTCAAGAATTCCATTCAGGAAAGTTGTCTTGACATCCATCTGTCACACCTCATAATCCATATGAGCTGCTATCCATAAGAGAATCCTGATAGACTTAAGCATGGCTACTGGTGAAAAGGTCTCCTCATAATCGATACCCTCTTTCTGAGTATACCCTTTTGCAACAAGCCTCGCTTCGAAGGTCTCAACCTTCCCATCTATTCATCTCTTTCTTTTGTAGATCCACTTACATCCAATGGTTTTTACACCATCGAGTTTTTCTACTAACTCCCAGACCTGATTTTAATCCATAGATTCAATCTCAGTATTCATTGCATTTTGCCAAGATGCTACATCTTTATCTTGGATTGCCTCGTCATATGTCCAGGGATCAGGTTCATGTTCGCTAGGGACCAAATTAGAAGATTCTCCCAAGAACATGAATCTATCAGGCTGTCTCAAAACCCTCCCACTATGACGAGGTATCACCTGTGTATCCTCTGTGACACGCGGTGCAGTGACTTGTGGTATATCCTCTGGTACCGGTGGTACTGAAGAAGTGACTTCCCCTTTTAATTCTTCCAGAACAATTTTACTCTTGGGCTTGTGGCTCATCACATAGTCTTCCTCTAGAAATCTGGCGTTCATGCTAATGATCACCCTCTAATCTCTAGGACTATAAAACAAACCACCCTTCGTTCTTCTAGGATAGCCAACGAACATGTGTACTTCTGAACGAGGTTCCAACTTACCAGCATCTGCCTTCAGCACATGTGCTGGACTCCCCCAAATACGAATATGTCTTAGACTAGGATTTTGCCCAGTTCACAATTCTATGGGAGTAGAAGGCACTGATTTAGATGGAACCAAGTTCAGAATGTACAACGCCGTTTCTAGAGCATATCCCCAGAACGAATCTGGCAACTCAGAATAACTCATTATCGATCTAACCATCTCCATAAGAGTCCTATTCCTTGGCTCTTTACACCATTCTGCTGGGGTGTGCCAAGTGCAGACAATTGGGACTGAATTCCAGCCACTGATAAGTAGTTCCTAAACTCTCCCAAGAGGTACTCACTACCACGATCAGATCATAGTGTCTTGATACTTTTACCTTGATGTTTCTCCACATCAGCCTTGAATTCTTTGAACTTGTCAAAGCATTCAGACTTGCGGAACATCAGGTAAATGTATCCATATCTTGAGTAATCGTCTATAAAAGAGACGAAATACTCAAAATCACCTCTAGCATGGATAGACATAGGACCACACAAATCAGAATGAACCAATTTTAACACATCTTTGGCTCTATACCCCTTGGCCTTAAAAGGCCTCTTGGTCATTTTACCCTCCAAGAAAGATTCACAGGTTGGGAATTCCTCCACCACTAATGAACCCAGAGGTCCATCAGCTATCAACCGTTGAATTCTGCTTAGGTTAATATGACCAAGCCTAAGATGCCAAAGATATGTTTGGTTCATCTTCGAAGGTTCTTTTCTCTTATTAGAATTAGAAAATGAGTCATTAACTTCAATTTGCATCGTGGAAGGTTTTTGTTCAAGTGTGTATAAATTTCCTATCAATGCACTTGAACAGATAATGTCCCTATTCCTTTTTATAACAACTCTGTCATTAAAAGAAATAGAATATCCATCTAAAAACAATTTAGAAACCGAAATTAAATTCTTTCTAAATAAAGTTACATAAAGGAAATTCTTAAGAACCAAAATTTTATTTTTCTCAAAAGATAAATGAACGTCTCCCACTCCAACAGCCGCCACCTTCGTGGCATCGCCAAAGTACATGGTAATCTTCCCCTCAACTTGTCGTCTAATTTCTTGGAACCCCTGCAAAGTATTACAGACATGATTAGTGGCTCTCGTATCTACACACCAGGTGTCGGTAGATAACACCGCTAAACATGTTTCAACAACTAGACCAAAAGATATACCTTTGTTCTGCTTACGGTTGGGGCAGTCCTTCTTCCAGTGTCCAGTCTGCTTACAAGTGAAGCACTTGCCTTTCGGCTTCTTCACTCCTCCCTGAGTACCTCCGACCACCTTTGCCCCAGTTTGTTTCTTCTTCTTCTTGCCTTTCGGCTTAGAAGTAGAAACCTTTTGGGTCACCATGGCATGTGCCTGAGCACTCTGACGAAATAGCCCCTCTGCCGCCTGGAGTTCTGTCAGAAGTTTCGCCAACGAATACAACCTTTTGTTCATGTTGTAGTTCATGCGAAACTGCTCAAAACTCGTAGGTAGAGACTGGAGTATGATATCGACTTGGGTTTCCCTATTGATCTCAGCTCCAAGGACCTCCAACACATTCAAATGAGCCATCATCTTGAGAACATGATCCCTTACAGGTGTTCCCTCGATCATTGTGGTCGTCATCAAGTTTCTCATGGCTTCTTGCCTCGCAGCCTGATTCTGGTGTCCGAAAAGCTCTTTGAGATTGAGCATCATGTCATAAGTTGTGGGCATGGCTTGATGCTAATGTTGCAGTACATTTGACATAAATGCCAAAATGTAATACTGTGCCATCTCATCGGCCTTTATCAACTTCTTATAACTCTCTTTCTCCTTTTCCCTAGAATCATCTGTAGGCTTAGGAGGGCACTCTTCGAGGAGTACATATTTCTATTCCTCAGCAGTCAAGACAATGTCTAGATTCCTCTTCCAATCAACATAGTTGGGTCCAGTAAGTTTATTCTCTTTCAATATCACAGCAAGTGGGTTGAAAGTCATTTTGAAAGAAAACCTAAGAATCACATAGATCAAAATATTAGATTTCAAAAAATTATTGATTCCTCAAACAATAAAATTTTAATATCAACCAACACCTCAAAACACGGAGAATATCGTATGCCACGATAGTGTGGACGTATACGAATTCTACATTTGTAAGAGAAGGTTTTACCCTAATTTTACTATCTTGTCAACCTAACTTTTTGACAAGTAAAAATAATAGTTGGTTCCTCTTTGGCCCTACAAATAAAAGCAGTGACTCCGATGGGGAGGATACTTATATTTGTATCTAAGTGTTCACCATTACTCGTTACCAAGGTAATTATCTTGGGTTATGTGCCTTCCAATGGGGAAGTACACACGCTCCTTAATAATTCCCTATAACCATATTCGACCTTATGATCCACAAACAAACACATCCGATGGGGAGGAAGACACTCAGAGCCGACGTGCAAGTTTGTTTGCATCACATGTCAAATTGTAATGGAGGCCATGGGAATTTATAAAAATATTCCTGTCCCACTTAGTAATTGGAAATTGAGGAATTTTCTAGCCTACGACATGCATATCAAACAATAAGCAATAAATATGAAAAATAAATTATTTTCCAACTATTATGGCTTTTGTCTTCAATATGTCTCCCGTCGCATCGCCTTCTCGTCCGCTCCTCCTATGCCATGTACGAGCCATCCGGAGATCCGAGGCGAGACTAAAATCTATTTTAATTTACATCCATCGATCCTATACTCCACGAGGGAGTGTATATGAAATCTAGATTGAAAGTAAACTAAAATAAAAAAAGAGTTGCTAAACAATGCCGTATCTAATTTACAAAAAATTAAATACTATCCTCGTCAACCCCGAGGATTCAACAAAATATACACATACAATTGTAGGGGATCGATTGACCGGCTAGAGGGGGGTGAATAGCCCTCTTTCGATGGATGTCGGAATTCTCTCATCTACAAAGCATTAGCTCAAGCGGAATATACAAATACAAATAAAGACAAGCAAAATATAAACAAGCAATACAAACACCGAGATGTAACGTGGTTCACGGCTACACCGCTAATCCATGGTCCGATTCGTCCACGGTGAATCACTCCGCAATCTATCCACTAGATCTCTCCTTTGCACAAAGCTAGGTGGAGGTAACCTTTTTACACAAAAACACTCATCTTACAAATATAATGGAAATAAGCTTGAGTAAGAGGATGGAAAGCTTTAGGGAACTTTGGGAGAGTATTAGAGCATAAGCATTAGCCTCCCAAAACCCCACCCCCTTCCTTTTTATAGAGGAAGAGGGTTTCTTCCCGTTGACACAGGATCAGTCGACTGATGCCCTCGATCAGTCGACTGATCCCGTAGCCGTTGCCCAATAACGGCCGCTTTCCATTTTGGATTCCATCCAACGGTATTAACATCAGTCGACTGATCCTACCATCAGTCGACTGATGCTCGATCAGTCGAGTGCTCAATGGAGTCGACTCCATTCTGTGCCCGTGCATAGTGCCATCGATCATCGCATTCATTCGGCTAATCGATCGATCAAGCCATCGATCGGCCCATGCCGGCATCGTGATCAACTTGATTCGGTGACTTAAACGGTCGATTGAACCATCGATCGATTAGTCATGCCGCCATGACATGGCGACGGCCGGTGTCGAAAACTCATCCGATACTTGGCCAAATAGCCAAGTTTCACCTAAGAGCTACCCCTTCCCGGGTTACAATCGCTCACTCTCATCCCTCGGAGTCCCTCGCCTTCGATGTTCTCTTCCTTCGCGGCCACATCCCTCAGCAGCATCAGGCTCACGGCTCTGCAATGCTCCTTCACGTCTCTTGCCTCGAAGTCTACTTCCTCCGGCTTCACTCCAAGCTTCTCGTCCGGCGGTCCCTCGGATGCTCCAAGTGCACGGCTTTCGCAAAGCAATCCTTCACCGACTCAAGGACCGAGTCATGAGATGTGAAACTCGCCACGGCTTCATGTGCGAATTACTAAGTCCAGCATGACTTCAACGCACATATCAAATCATCATAACAAACTAACTTAAACCCTTTTCCACACACATCAAAACCTAACCATGGCAAGAGATTGCCCTAACAACAATCACATACACACATATGGCCATAATAGTCATATCTTATGCCTGCAACCAAAGAGTTAACCAAGGCATATCCTATTATTATCCGGCACATATAATATATGAAAAATGCATAAGAGTAACCGAATCCTAAACACACAAAATCGAAAACCTTGGCTCTGATACAAATTGTTGGGTTGATCCGTGAGGGGAAACTTCGCTTCCCACTTCAACTCGGTCGCTTGTTCATGGTGATCCCATCGATGTCCCCAGATTAAAAATTTAATCCTAGACAAAAGGGAACACCCAAGTAACCTTGTCATTGTCGTGCTATTCGTTTAGAGTAGTCACTTGAACAAACTTGTTGTTCAAGCGACCAACCTCTATTCTACGAATAGCCGCGGAATAGACGATGTAAGGATCGTCGGTTTTTGTGTTTATGTTCGGGATCCAAGTATTATTTAGCCACAAATAGAATATATCATGTTCATAATTGAAAAACAAATATAAACATGTAACAAATAAAAATAGAGAATCAATATACCTCTCGATCTTCTATTGTATGACCTTCCCCCTTTCGGACGTCGTGTGGGTGACGATCTACCAAAAGTTGAAGCTCCTAGATCGCCAATCTTCCTTCCTTGCTCGTTCTGAGCAAGAAGAAAAATAGAAACAAGCCTCTTCTCCTTCTTTCAACCAACCAGCAAACTCCAAGGTTTGAGCTTGCCGCCGGCCAAGGAGGAAGAGGAGAATAGGTGAATGCCAACCAAAGCTCCAAGGGAGAACCCTAAGCCTAGGTTTTACCGGCCAAAGAGAGGGAGAGGGACTGCTTTGGATGCCGGCCAAGGGCTAGAAAGGGAAGCTAGGTCACCGGCCACCTTGAGGGAAGAAGAAGAAAGGAAAGACCATCTTTATTTGTTGCCGCCAAGCCCTAAACCCTAGCCTCCAAGCCTTGCCGCACAAAAACCCTAATCCTATCTCTAGTTGGATTCAAGTTGCCGCCCACCCCTTGCCCTCCTTTTATAGTGTTGGGGATAAGCATTGTTTTAATCTCCACCATTGGTTCTAGGGATTTAATCTCAACCGTCGGATCTAGAGATTTAATCTCTACCTTTGGATCTAGAGTTTTGTTTCTATCCAATGGATCTATGCTTCATGAGGTTTTAATAGGCTACAATAGGGACCATGAGGAGGAGTTGGATCTTGGCCACCCAATGGATCAAGCCCACATAAAGTCCGATCCATTAATGATATTCCAATCCACTAAAGGATTATCATTGATCTACCTCACCAAGCCCCATAAGTTAATATGGGCTCCATATATTATATATGTACATTTTCTCCCCATGTTTAAGATCTCGAATCTCCGTCAATTAATTAATTTATTGACCATTAATTAATCAACATCTAACTCCATGAGTAGTACCACTCAACCTTTTCATCATGCCGGACCAAGTCTACCTGCAGGGTTTACATGATGAACCTTATGAGCTCCTCAAGGGGATATCATCATCCTAATATATAGGACATGGTTTCCTCCTATAATCAACGACACACCATATAAATAATATCATTTCCCAACTTACCGAGCCTATCGATTTAATCTATAAATCTCGTCCATTAGTAAATCAAAGAGATGAATACTAAGTATATGTGTCCGTTATTATATTGGGATTAAGAGTATGTACAATATAATATCTGAGGTCTGATTCGATTATGTAGTCAGCAATAAATTGAATCACCTCTAAGTCGGTCATGCTCAATATACACAAAGTGCACTAGTGTGATTCTATGGTCAAGACAAACCAATCCCAAATCACACTACAACCATTCCAATGGTTTGTCCAAAGCCATCTCGGTTGTGAGCCTTTACTTATACTTTACAAGGAACCGATAACGTGATCTCCCGTGTGACACCACACACCATGTTATCTACAATGTAATATATTAGACAATATGCATGTCCATAAAAATATGCAAATAATGATCATGTGATTCTTAATTCAAAATAAAGATGTTCATACAAAAGATAGACTTTTCAGTATACATCCCAACAGGTATAACAATACCTAAATTTTAATATTAATTGCCATTTGATATAATTAAATATATTTTTCCATATTATCACTTTTCTCCCTAGTGTGCCAAAAACCCAAAATGGTACACTAACCTCTAAACCTAAATTGTGTCAATTTAATTGATTTTTCATAATTCCAAAAATGTATTGGCACATCCTAAAATCTTTTAGGATCTAAGATCAAACTTATTTCCATGGTACCCATAACCTTGAAAATATCCTAAAGTGCCACCTTTACCATGGTTGAGTTAACTATCCATCCAATCAAGGTTGGCACACCCTAAACTAATCTAGCGTGAATCAATCACGCTCTTAGGAACCCAAAACTTATTTGAGCTCCTAGGGTTAATTAGGTATTTCTTAAGGATAACCTCCCTAGATACCTTCCTAATGACCCTCCTAGGCTTGTTAGCCTTTGTCATTGTGGTCTTACCATGGTTAACCTTAGGGATTGCCTCCCTAGTAACCTTCTTAGTGGCCACTCTAGGTTTCCTTGAAACCCTAGGCACTAGGCACAAACCTTGGTTACTCTTAGGGATAACTTCCCTAGTAACCTTGGTCTTCCTAGACCTAATTTGTGTTCCATAATCAAATGGAACACTATGATATGCCACCTTAGGCTTAGGTTTGTGACCCAAACCTTGCTTGCCCTTGGTTTACTTTTGTCTTTTAGATCCTAGGTGTTGACTTTGAGATCTAGACCTTTGACTTTGACCATTAGACCCTTGAAATTGATTTTGTATCTTATTTAGGGTCTTTTCTAATTTCTCAAGCCTTGATCTCAAGGCTTGGTTTTCTAATTCTAATTGCCCAATTTTAGAATTTTGATTTGGTCTTTGGGCAATGTTCTTCCTAGCAATATGCCTAGTCCATTTAGGGTTGAGACCTAGATGCTCTTATACCTTTCTAATGGTTTCCCTAGGTAGGATTTGTCTAGAATTGTTTGCCCTAGAGTTGTCCTTAGGTAAAATATTTCTAAGGACATTAGTCCCAAATTTCTCCTTCTTCCTAAGGTTTACTTTCTTAGCTCCTAAGCAATATTCTCTATTTCTAGCATACTCTTTTTGATAAATAGCAAGATTGCTAAAATTATTTCTAGCATGCTTTTTGACATTATTTGAATAAGGAGCTTTATTTAAAAATACCTTATGGTTAGCTTTGGAAGCTTCCCCTACTTGTGGTGCTCCTTCTTGACCCTTTTTCTTCCCCCTTGGGCATTGACTCCGGTAATGTCCCAGTAGCCGACATTTGAAGCAAATGACTTGCTCCTTGCTTTTGATAGTTGAGGGACCGACATCTTTGACCTTTGGAGCCGGTGGAACTTTCTTGATTCTTTTTGGACACTTACTTTTGTAGTGTTCACTTTCCCTACACTCAAAACAAATTATATGATTTTTATCATTAACTAAATTGCTTGAGTTACCTAGTCCGGTTGTAGGCGCCGGAGTTGCTTCTTCACTTCTTTCGGAGGTTAAAACGACTTCTTGCTCTTGCTCCGGTGTTGAGGATGGTCTCTCCTCCTCAATCCTAGAAGTGGATGCTTCTTCCACCGATCTGGAAATTGATTCCCTATCAACTTCCGAATCCTCAAGCTCTTTAGATGATGATGTACTTGCTTGAGCTTGAGAGGGTGAGCACTCCTCTTCTTCTTGAACTGATGATGAATTTTCATGGAGCTTTGCCACTTGGTTCCATGACTCCTTAGCATCCATATAATCCCATAACATACACACAATATCGTTAGGGATCAAATCAAAAATAAACTTTACTACCTTCATGTTTTTCTCGAAGGCTTGGATTTGATCTTCACTCCATTTCTTCTTCTTAAGGAAACCACCCTTTGGTCCTTTTGGATATTCGAATCCATCCATCAAAATAGACCATTCCTCAAAATCTCTCATCATAATAAAATCTTCAATTCTTCTCTTCCAAGAATTGAAGCCTTCTCATCCGTATAGGGTGTAGGGCACCGGTGTGTTGATGTCCCATCCTAGTTGTCCTTGGACTTCCATCTTCACCCTCTAGTGTGCTCCCTTACTTGTTAAACTTCAAGAGCGGCCTCGCTCTGATACATCTTGTAGGGGATCATTGGAATGCTAGAGGGGAGTGAATAGCGTCGTGCTATACGTCGATGGAAATCGTTCGCGTGCTTGTCTACAATTTTTGTTAGCGCAGCGGAAACAAAGATAATAAAGCAATAATGAAAACACAAACACACAAACCCAAGGATATAACGTGGTTCAGAACTGAACGGTTCCTACTCCACGGATCGAGCTCTAAAGAGCTCTAGTGATGCACACACACTCACTAATAACAAATAACTCCTTCTCGACACAAGTCGGAGGTGGAGAAACCTCTTACAATTGATTACAACAATAATCAAAATGCTACAAGCAAATACAACATGAATACAACAAAAGAATTTCAAAGGAAACTTTACAATCGATCTTCTGAGAGCTTGCTTGTTTGGTTGGTTGAGTGGCACTTGGAGACCCTGATTTGCAGCAACAAATTGCCCCAAAAACTCCTCAAAGAACCATAGCTTTTTCCTCCTTCACGAGCTCCATTTAAAGCTTCAACCTATGCTAAAAAAAGTCGATCAGTCGACTGATCAGGACCATCAGTCGACTGATGCCACTGTTGTCGTGAGACAACCGCTAGATCCACGCTGGAAATATCCAAGGGATCCATCATCAGTCGACTGCTGCGACCATCAGTCGACTGATCAAGCCATCACTCGACTGCTGACCGCAGCGGTCAAGTAAGACTCTATTCTGTGCTCGATTTCTCAAGCACCAGTCGATTGATCACAATATCAGTCGACTGCTCGACAAATCAGTCGACTGTCCACCTATGGCAGTCGACTGCTAGGGCAATTCCCATAGTCAAACCCTAGTTGACTCTTACTAGTCAACTGCCACATGGCACCAGTCGACTGACACACCTCAAACATGAGGTTTTAGCCTAAGTATGGTTCCCCCATACTTGTTAGACCACTCTTAGCCTAGACCTAAGCCTTCTAGCCACCTCCATCAACCTCATGCCTCTCGGATCCCTCCAAGTCATCCATGACTTGTTCATCCATTGCACTAGCCTTCAGGTGCTTCCACCGGCTATGTCATGCTAATGGTGTCTACACTGCCAAGGCACATTGGACTTACACCGACAAGACTCCACTTGGACTTTAGGCCGCCAACCATTGGACTTATGCTGCCAAGACTCCCGCTTGGACTTTACGCCGCCAATATTAAACCCCTTGGACTTCTCAAATGCCAAGACTTAAGCTTAGACTTTCCCTTTCCAACCCATGTTGGACTTTCCATTCCAAGTACTCAAGACTTGGACTTTACCTTGCCAAGACCCATGCTTGGACTTTCCCAAATGTCAAGTGTCCCACTTGGACTTTCCATGCCAAGTACCCAAGACTTGGACTTTCCCATGACAATTACATTGTCATATGTTTTTGTCGAACATCAAAACATCTCTCGAGCTAAGCTCGAGTCTTGGTCAATCATGACCTTGGCCGATTGCACCAACATATAAATCATTTTCTTATTCTACTTTGTCTAGATCTTATCTAGAAGGGAAAGTATACCTTCAATACGAGCCCTTCGCAATCTCGTAAATCCAAGCGTTGCTGGATCTTAATACGGTAAGTATAACCGTATCTCTACGGTATCCACACTGACACTCAGTAGTTTTGGAGTCACATTGTGCTAGCAACCCCAAGCAAATGCCAAGAATACTTGGAAGAAAAGGATGGAAGATAAGGAGAAGAACTCTTGGTTTGCCTCTTGTCTTGCACACCCAAGTACCAAGCACACCCAAAAGCATTCACGTTGAAAGCCTTTCAATAGCCACCAAGCCATCAACTCCCATTACTCCTAATCAATACCATGACCCTTGGTATTCCATTTCATCAATGCCTTAAAACCTCTCATCTCCTCATCATGAATACCAAGACCCTTGGTATTCCCATGCATGTCTAATCACATTAATCAATCATGATGATCGATGACCCTTGGTTTTTCCTGCATGATGATTATCTTCCATGGTTTAACTTAAGTCTAACTCAAGTTTAACCAGCTCGAGTCTAACTCAAGTCTTGGCCATTTGGTCAATTTTTCTTTTAGTCAACTAAAAGAAACCATCTGCAAAATAGAATGCCATTTGTGTGACCAATAGGCTCTTGTAACGTTGGCAATGTGTCTAAAACCCTCTTTTATGAAGGGTTTTTGCCCGGAAGCTCTGATACCAATTGTTGGGGTTGATCCGTGAGGGGAAACTTAGCTTCCCCTTCGCCTCGGTTGCTTGACCATGGTGATCCCTTCGATGTCCCCGGATTAAAATTTAATCCTAGACAAAAGGGATTCCCAAAGCAACCAAGTCATCGTCGTGCTATTCGTTTAGAGAGGTCACTTGAATAAACTAGTTGTTCAAGCGATCATCCTCTATTCTACGAGTAGCCGCGGAATAGACGATGTCCGGATCGCCGGTTTTTGTGTTTATACTCGGGATCCAAGTATTATTTAGCCATTTACAGAAATATAACATGCTCATAAATCAAAAATAAATACAAGCAATGAATAAATGAGAAAGAAGAATAGGTATACCTCCTAGTCTTCTAATGTATGACCTTCCTCCTTTTGGACGTCGTGTGGGCGACGATCCACCAAAAGTTGAAGCTCCTAGATCGCAGCACTTCCTTCCTTGCTCTTCCAAAGCAAGAGAAAGAATAGAAACAAGGATATTTACCTCCCTAAAACCAGCCAACAAGAAGCAAGGAGTATCCTTGCCCGCCAACAAAAGAAGGAAAGAAAGGAATTTTGGGTGTGGGCCAAAAGCTCCAAAGGGAAGACCCTAAACCTTTGTTCCACCGCCAAGGAGAAGGAGAAGGCTTGTTTTGGACGCTGGCCAAGGTCTGGAAGGAAGAAGATGGGCGGCATTGGGGAAGAAGAACAACTAAGGAAAGACTTTCCTTAATAGGTGCCAAGCTCCAAACCCTAATTCCTAACCTTGCCGCCAACTCCAAAAACCCTAGCTCTCTTCAATTGTTTTCCACGCCAACTCCATGCCATCCTTTTATAGAGTTAGGGATAAGCCATGAATTAATCTCATCCATTGGTTCTAGGGATTTAATCTCAACCGTCGGATCTAGAGTTTTAATCTCAACCGTCGGATCTAGAGATTTAATCTCTACCTTTGGATCTCGAGATTTGTTTCTATCCTTTGGATCTAAGCATCATGAGGTGTTAATAGGCTACATTAGGGACCATGAGGAGGAGTTGGGTCTTGGCCACCCATGGATCAAGCCCACATAAAGTCCGATCCACTAATGATGATCCAATCCACTAAAGGTCCATCATTGATCTACCTCACCAACCCCCATATGATAATATGGGCTCCATATATTATTTGTACATTTTCTCCCCGTGTTTAAGATCTCGAATGTCCGTCGATTAATTAATTTACTAATCATTAATTAATCAACATCTAACTCCTTGAGTAGTACCACTCAACCTTTTCATCATGCCGGACCAAGTCCACTTGCAGGGTTTACATGATGAACCTTATGAGCTCCTCAAGGGGACATCATCATCCTAATATATAGGACACGGTTTCCTCCTATAATCAACAGCACACCATATAAATAATATCATCTCCCAACATTTACGAGTCTATCGATTTAATCTATAAATCTCGCCCATTGGTAAATCAAAGAGATGAGTACCAAGTATATGTGCCCGTTATTATATCGGGATTAAGAGCATGTACTAAATAATATCTGAGGTCCGATTCGATTATGTAGTCAGCAATAAATCGAATCACCTCTGTGTCGGTCCTGCTCAATACACACAAAGTGCACTAGTGTGATTCTATGGTGAAGACAAACCAATACCAAATCACACTACAACCATTCCGATGGTTTGTCCAAAGTCATCTCGGTTGTGAGCCTTTACTTATACTTTACAAGGAGCCGATAACAAGATCTCCCGTGTGACACTACACACCATGTTATCTACAATGTAACGTATTAGACAATATTGCATAACCATAAAAATATGCAAACAATGATCATGTGATTCTTATTTCAAAATAAAGATGTTCATACAAAAGATAGACTTTTCAGTATACATCCCTACAATCTCCCACTTATACTAAAAGACTATGCTGTCCTTATACTGCCATACATCTGATTCCCCTTCCTTCCACATGCCTATCAAAGCTCTCGCCAGAAAGGCCTTAGTGAAAGGGTCTACCAGGTCATCCTCTGATGCAATCTAGGCGACAGCAACTTCTACCTTCTTTACGATTTCTCGTATCAGGTCGTACTTGCACTCTATGTATTTACTAGCCTTATGGGCTCGTGGTTCCTTCGAGTTTGCAACTGAACCATTATTATCACAATAAATTGTGATAGTTCTGGGCAAACCAGGAATCACATCCAAGTCCATCAGGAAGTTCCTGAGCCATACAGCTTCTTTGGCTGCCTCAGAGGCCGCCACATACTCAGCTTCCATGGTGGAGTCCGCCACGCACTTTTGCTTGACACTCCTCCATACAATGGCTCCACCTCAGAAAGTAAACACAAAACCTGAGGTAGACTTACTGTTATCCCTATCAGATTGGAAGTCGGAATCGTATAACCCACGAGGAGTAATTGTAGTGCCTTTCGGTAAACCACGATATAATCCTAGTCCTTCTCGGTACTTCAATATATGCTTTCTGCGATCCAATGTCCCCTGTCTGGATTACTCGATGCTCTGTGACCATGCCCACTGCAGCGGATATCTGGTCTCTCATCTGCATCGCATACATGAGGCTTCCTATTGCGAAGCATAAGGAACCGCCTTCATCTCCTCTATCTCCTCGGATGATCTAGGACATCTCCTTAGATAAAGGAACTCCATGCACGAAGGTAGAAAACCCTTCTTGGAGTTCTGCATGCTAAAGCCTCCATAATCGTGTCTATGTATGAAGCTTGGGATAAGAACAACATCCTTTTCTGTGATCCCTTATAACCTTGATCCCAGGATGTGTCCCACTTCTCCCAAGTCCTTCATATCAAAGTGTTTGGACAACCATACCCTTCGTCCAGATAACACCTTGATATTGTTGCCAATCAACAAAATGTCATCTACGTATAGTACAAGAAATACCACTACGTTTCCGTCACATCTCTTGTATACACAAGACTCATCCAGGACTTTGAATAAATCCATAGATTTGGATCACTTCATCAAAGCGGATGTTCCAAGATCTCAAGCTTGCTTGATCCATAAATGGACGATTAAGCTTACATACAAGATGCTCTTTGCCCTTAGCAATGAATCCCTCTACAGTTTGCTTCATATAGATGTTTTCCTCAAGACTTCCATTAAGGAAAGGTTGTCTTGACATCCATCGCCACACCTCATAATCCATATGAGTGCTATGCATAAGAGAATCGGATAGATTTAAGCATGGCTCTGCGTGAAAAGGTCTCCTCATGTCGATACCCTCTTTACGAGTATACCCCTTGCAGCAAGCCTCGCTTTGAAGGTCTCAACCTTCCCATCTATTCCTCTTTCTCTTGTAGATCCACTTGCATCCAATGGTTTTACACCATCAGTGGTTCTACTAGCTCGAACTGATTTGAATCCATAGATTCAATCTCGGCATTCATTGCACTTTGCGAATCTTTGTATCTTATATCTTGGATTGCCTTGTCATATGTCTAGGGATCGAGTTCATATTTGCTAGGGACCGAATCGGAAGATTTGTCAAAAACATGAATCTAAGAGGTTGTCTAACAACCCTCCCACTACGATGAGGTATCTTACATGTATCCTCTGTGACCGCGGTGCGATGACATGTGGTATATCCTCTTGTATGCGGTGGTACTAAAGTGACTTCCCTTTTAACTCCTCGAACAATTTTACCCTTGGGCTTGTGGCTTATCACATAGTCTTCCTCTAGAAATCATCGGCATTCGTGTTAACGATCACCCTCGATCTCTAGGACTATAAAACAAGTCGAATAACTCATCATCGATCTAACCATCTTCATAAGAGTCCTATTCCTTCGCTCTGCTACAGATTACTGTGGGGTGTGCAGTGCGATCAATTGGGATTGAATCCCAACCTCGATAAGTAGTTCCTAAACTCTCCCAAGGGTTGTCACCACCACGATCAGATCGTAGTGTCATCCACATCTTGAATAATCATCTACAAAAGAGGCGAAATATTCAAGATTACCTCTTGCCTAGATAGCCATAGGACCACACAAATCAGAATGAACCATTTCTAACACATCTTTGGCTCTATACCCCTTGGCCTTAAAAAGGCCTCTTGGTCATCTTACCCTCCAAGCAAGATTCGTAGGTTGGGAGATCCTCCACCACTAATGAACCCAAAGGTCCATCATATCAACCTTTGAATTCTGCTTAGGTTAATGTGACCAAGCCTAAGAAGCCAAAGATATATTTGGTTCATCTTCGAAGGTTCTTTTCTCTTATTGGAATTAGAAGATGAGTTATTAACTTCAATTTGCATCGTGGGAGATTTTGGTTCAAATTTCCTTTCAATGTACCTGAATAGATATTCTCCCTATTCCTTTTTATAACAACTCTGTCATTAAAAGAAATAGAATATCCATCCATAATAATTTAGAAACTAAAACTAAATTCTTTCTAAATAAAGGTACATAAAGGGAATTTTCCAGAACAAAAGTTTTATTATTTTCAAGAGATAAATAAAACTTCTCCCCTTTGATAAGCTGCCACCATCATGGCATTGCCCAAGTAAATGGTAATCTCCCCTTCAACTAGTCATCGGGTTTCCTGGAACCCTTGCAAATTGTTGCAGACATGATTAGTGGCTCCCGTACCTACTCACCAGGTGGCGGTAGATATCACCGCTAATCATGTTTCAATGACTAGTCCAAAAGATATACCTATGTTCTGTTTTGGATTGGGACAGTCCTTCTTCCAATGTTCATCCTGCTTGCAAGTGAAGTACTTGCCTTTTGGCTTCTTCACTCTTCCCTGAGATCCTCCCACCATCTTTGCTTCACCTTGTTTCTTCTTCTTCTTGCCTTTCAGCTTAGAAGTAGAAACTCTTTTGAGCAATGATGGCTTGAGGACACTCTTTGAAGAGTGCATACTAGCAGATAAGACAATATTTGGATTCATTTCCAATCAATATATTTTGGGTACAATAAGTTTATTTCCTTTAGTATCAAAATAAGTGGACTAAAAGTCAATTTTGAAAATCCTAAGAATCACATAGATCATTACTTTAGATTTCAAAAAATTATTGATTCCTCAAACAATAAAATTTCGAAATCAACCAACACCTCAAATCACCGAGAATATCGCATGCCACGATAGTGTGGACGTATACGAATTCTACATTTGTAAGAGGAGGTTTTACCCATTAATTTTATTATCTTGTCAACCTTACTTTTTGACAAATAAAATTAATAGTTGGTTCCTCTTTGGCCCTACAAATAAAAGCGATGACTCAGATGGGAGGATACTTTTTATTTGCATCTAAGTGTGCACCATTTACGGTACTAAGAGAATTATTTTGGGATTATGTGTCTTACGAGTAGGAAGTACACACGCTCCTAAATAATTTCCTATAACCATTATTTGACCTAGTGATCCGCAAACAAACTCATCCGATGGGGAGGAAGGCACTCGAGCCAGCCTAAGTTTGTTGCATCACATGTCAAATTGTAATGGAAGGCCGTGGGAATTAATTAAAATATCCCTCTCCCACTTAGTAAATTGAAAATGAGGAATTTTCAAGCACACACAACATGCTTATTATTACTGTAGATTTCAATAAAAATTATTGATTCCTCAAACAATAAAATTTTGAAATCAACCAACACCTCAAAAACCGAGAATATCGCATGCCACGATAGTGTGGACGTATACGAATTCTACATTTGTAAGAGGAGGTTTAACCCATTAATTTTATTATCTTGTCAACCTTACTTTTTGACAAATAAAATTAATAGTTGGTTCCTCTTTGGCACTACAAATAAAACTACTTTTTATTTGCATCTAAGTGTGCACCATTACACGGTACTAAGGGAATTATTTCGGATTATGTGTCTTACCGCTGTGGAAGTACACACGCTCCTAGATAATTTCCTATAACCATTATTTGACCTAGTGATCCGCAAACAAACTCATCCGATGGGGAGGAAGGCACTCAAAGCCGACGCGCAAGTTTGTTGCATCACATGTCAAATTTAAATGGAGGTCGCGGGAATTAATTAAAATGTCCCTCTCCCACTTAGTAAATTGACAATGAGGAATTTTCCTAGCCTACGACATGCATATCAAACAAAAAGCAATAAATATGAAAAATAAATTATTTTCCAACTATTATGGCTTTTGTCTTCAATATGACTCCTGTCGCATCGCCATCTCATCCGCTCCTCCTACGCCATATACGAGCCATCCAGGAGATCAGTGAGACTAAATCCTATTTTAATTTACATCCATCGATCCTATACTCCACGAGGGAGTGTACATGAAATCTAGATCGAAAGTAAAATAAAATAAAGAGCGGCTAAACAATGCCGTATTTAATTTACAAAAACTAAATACTAGCCTCGTCAACCCCGAGGATTCAACAAAATAAACATTTACACACATACAATCACATACACACATATGGCCATAATAGTCGGATCTTATGCCTGCAACCAAAGAGTTAAACTACGCATATCCTACTATTATCCGGCACATATAATATATGAAAAAGTGCATAAAAATTAACCGAATCCTAAACACACAAAACCGGAAACCTTGGCTCTGATACCAATTGAAGGGTTTTTGCCCGGAAGCTCTGATACCAATTGTTGGGGTTGATCCGTGAGGGGAAACTTCGCTTCCCCTTCGCCTCGGTTGCTTGACCATGGTGATCCCTTCGATGTCCCCGGATTAAAATTTAATCCTAGACAAAAGGGATTCCCAAAGCAACCAAGTCATCGTCGTGCTATTCGTTTAGAGAGGTCACTTGAACAAACTAGTTGTTCAAGCGACCATCCTCTATTCTACGAGTAGCCGCGGAATAGACGATGTCCGGATCGCCGGTTTTTGTGTTTATACTCGGGATCCAAGTATTATTTAGCCATTTACAGAAATATAACATGCTCATAAATCAAAAATAAATACAAGCAATGAATAAATGAGAAAGAAGAATAGGTATACCTCCTAGTCTTCTAATGTATGACCTTCCTCCTTTTGGACGTCGTGTGGGCGACGATCCACCAAAAGTTGAAGCTCCTAGATCGCAACACTTCCTTCCTTGCTCTTCCAAAGCAAGAGAAAGAATAGAAACAAGGATATTTACCTCCCTAAAACCAGCCAACAAGAAGCAAGGAGTATCCTTGCCGCCGGCCAACAAAAGAAGGAAAGAGAAGGAGTTTTGGGTGTGGCGGCCAAAAGCTCAAGGGAAGACCCTAAACCTTTGTTCCGCCAAGGAGAAGGAGAAGGCTTGTTTTGGACACTGGCCAAGGTCTGGAAGGAAGAAGATGGGTGCGCCGGCTTGGGAAGAAGAACAACTAAGGAAAGACTTTCCTTAATAGGTGCCGCCCAAGCTCAAACCCTAATTCCTAACCTTGCCGCCAACTCCAAAAACCCTAGCTCTCTTCAATTGTTTTCCACGCCAACTCCATGCCATCCTTTTATAGAGTTAGGGATAAGCCATGAATTAATCTCATCCATTGGTTCTAGGGATTTAATCTCAACCGTCGGATCTAGAGTTTTAATCTCAACCGTCGGATCTAGAGATTTAATCTCTACCTTTGGATCTCGAGATTTGTTTCTATCCTTTGGATCTAAGCATCATGAGGTGTTAATAGGCTACATTAGGGACCATGAGGAGGAGTTGGGTCTTGGCCACCCATGGATCAAGCCCACATAAAGTCCGATCCACTAATGATGATCCAATCCACTAAAGGTCCATCATTGATCTACCTCACCAACCCCCATATGATAATATGGGCTCCATATATTATTTGTACATTTTCTCCCCGTGTTTAAGATCTCGAATGTCCGTCGATTAATTAATTTACTAACCATTAATTAATCAACATCTAACTCCTTGAGTAGTACCACTCAACCTTTTCATCATGCCGGACCAAGTCCACTTGCAGGGTTTACATGATGAACCTTATGAGCTCCTCAAGGGGACATCATCATCCTAATATATAGGACACGGTTTCCTCCTATAATCAACGGCACACCATATAAATAATATCATGTCCCAACTTACCGAGTCTATCGATTTAATCTATAAATCTCGCCCATTGGTAAATCAAAGAGATGAGTACCAAGTATATGTGCCCGTTATTATATCGGGATTAAGAGCATGTACTAAATAATATCTGAGGTCCGATTCGATTATGTAGTCAGCAATAAATCGAATCACCTCTGTGTCGGTCCTGCTCAATACACACAAAGTGCACTAGTGTGATTCTATGGTGAAGACAAACCAATACCAAATCACACTACAACCATTCCGATGGTTTGTCCAAAGTCATCTCGGTTGTGAGCCTTTACTTATACTTTACAAGGAGCCGATAACAAGATCTCCCGTGTGACACTACACACCATATTATCTACAATGTAACATATTAGACAATATTGCATAACCATAAAAATATGCAAACAATGATCATGTGATTCTTATTTCAAAATAAAGATGTTCATACAAAAGATAGACTTTTCAGAATACATCCCTACATTTTAGACACAGAAGTAATGAGTGACATCTAGTAATACATCATTGCTACCCAAGTTACAAGAAAGTCGAGATCCGACAACCTTTCCATGACTATTATCATGTATGACGGTATCCTTCTATCCTTGATATCTTAGATCGATCAATGAGGCATAGACTGTGTCATCCTCTTATCAATCTTTATGTTTCTTGATCCCCAAGTAGACTCACTCAAACAATTGAGCTCAATATCTCATATTGACTCATTTGAGCATGGCCATGCATTTCGTGGTCATACTCTATCAAGAGGCCAAAAATATCACTCCCGTCATATAGGAGGGATAGATCTCATCTACATCACTCACATCTCTCCGCATAATTTGTTACATACCCAGTGATTGCCGTTATAGTGCACCCTGTTATGGGTGACGTTAGGCGATACAAAAGTACATAACTCCTTATGTAGGTAACCGTAGTGACTTCAGGTCTAAGACTATTCATACCAATAGTCACATGAGAAAGTATATGACACTCATATAACTATCCATGACACTTTCTCATGGCGGGTCAATTAAGTACATATATTCTCCAATATATATACCCATGTGTCAATGTGATATGACATATCCATGACTTGTGATATTCATCTATTGACCTACATGCTAGTCTCAATGTATCAATATATCCCTTTGTCTATTAATACAATACTTGACTAGGAATGTTTAAGAATAGTGTTCTCTATAGCTTCTCATAATCAATTCTACCAATTGATATACTTTAGATTAGAACCTTCTATTCAAGGGCATTATTATATTTATTTACTGGCACACACATAAAGTAAATATAATAATCAATCTTTGCCTTTTATAAATGAAATATGATACATATGATGGCATCTCATGATACACTGCGACACTAACGATTTCGCAGCGATCAGCCATAAGTCCCCAAATCGCAGATACCTTTGTGAGACAATGACTTAATCTACGTCGGCATTTAAGCATCTGATTACACTAGCGATCATGCCATTACCCTTGATCAATTGTCGGGGTTGTGTAGCCGACCGATTAGCTCGGCATTCGCTCCGTAACCTAACCAATAGTCAACTGCCCTTCATGGCAGTCGACTACCATCAGTCGATTGTCTAATTCTGGAAGTCGACTGCTAGGCTATTTCTTACAGTCAAACACCAATCGACTCTAATCAGTTCGACTGGCTATAATTTCAGTCGACTGCCAAGAGTTAACTCGACTACCAAGTGTCAAAATACTTGACCAATCGACTGGTCCAAAGCCCCAGTCGACTGGTCCAAAGCCCAAGTCGACTGATAACCTCAAACATGAGGTATAACCCCAAGTATGATGCCCTCATACTTGGTAGACCACCCTTAGTCTAGACCTAAGCCTTTTATCGATCTTCATCAGCCTCACACCTATCGGATCCCTCCAAGTCATCCATGACTTGTTTATCCATATTCTAGCCTTAAGGTTCTTCCATCGGCTATTGTCATGCTGAGCTTTTACACTGCCAAGGCATATTGGGCTTACGCTGCCAAGACTACCGCTTGGATTTTACGCCGCCAACCATTGTACTTATGCTACAAACACTCCACCCTTGGACTTTATGCCGCCAATATCAACCCTTGTCTTCCCTTGCAAACCCATGTTGGACTTTCCATTTTCCAATTGGACTTTCCCTTGCCAAGACCTATGCTTGGAATTTCCATTTGCCAACCCATGTTGGACTTTCCAATTGCCAATACTCAAGCTTGGTCTTTCCATACCAAGTACCCATGACTTGGACTTTCCCATTGTATTTTGTCGAACATCAATGTCAAACATCAAAACACTACTCGAGTCAAACTCGAGTCCGGTCAATCACGACCTAGGTCGATTGCACCAACATATAGTCTTGGTGGTGAAAGTCTAAATATGGATATTTGGCAAATGAAAGTCTAAGGGTGTAGTCTTGGCCACATAAGTCCATGTGTGTAGTCTTGGCAGTGAAAGTCCAAGCATTGAGGCTTGGTGATGGAGAAGTCCCGGAGGTGCAACCTCTTGGCAAAGGAGACCCAGTTAGCATGTCATAGCTGATGGAAGTACCTAAAGGGTAATGCAAAGGTTGAAGGAGTCATGGAGGACTTGGATGGACCATGAGGGTGTGAGGCTGATGGAGATGGCTAGAAGGCTTAGGTCTAGGCTAAGGGTACCCAAAGGCATAACATAGCTGAAGGAAGCACCTGAAGGCTAGAACGAAGGGTGAACGAGTCATGGAGGAGTTGGACTAATTTTGAGGATGTGAGGCTGATAGAGGTGGCTAGAAGGCTTAGGTCTAGGCCAAATATGGTTGATCAAGTATGAAGGAATCATACTTGGGTTAAACCTCATGGTTGTGGTTTACCAATCGACTGGAGATTTGGACTAATTGACTGGATGAGTGCACGACACTCGGGATCTCAGTTGACTTGTGGAGGTTGATTGGGGTTATGACCCAGTCGACTGGTCGAGTAGTCGATTGAGGCTCAACTGCTCGAGTTATGCTCTAGTAGCCGACTAGTGGATTGCACTAGTGGATTGGATAATGTCACCTGACTAGATTAAGTGGACATGAGTAAAGAATGTATGGTAGTTGACTACTGCTTGACAGTTGACTGTTGGTAAGGACAATCGACTGCTCAAGTATACATTGGACAGAATTCAACATGGATTAGTCCGCTGTGAGACAACCAATAGGCGAGTAGTCGATTGGAGCCTTTTGATGGTCGACGGCCAGGCGGAAGTCCAACTCGATACACATTATAAAAGGAGCATCTTGGAGAGCATTTGTGAAGCATTTTTGGGCTGATTTTGTAGTGGAAGTGTTGCTGCACTCCATACCTTCAAGAGTAATCCAAAGCAATCAACAAGCAAACAATCAAGTGTTCAAGTATTTTTGTATAATGTGTATTTCATTTTCATTCTTTACACTTGTTATTATATTCTTGTATATGTTAGTAGTAAGCCCTAGAGCCAATTATATGATGATTGACTAGGGACCTATGTATCATATTCTATTAATTATAAAGGAAAAGTTTGGTTATTATATTTACTTCATGCTTATGTCAGTCGAATAAATATAATAATACCCTAGAAAGTAGGTTCTTATCTACAACACATCAATTGGTAAAATTGATTGTGAGAGGCTATAGAGAACACTATTCTTAAATATTCCTAGTCCAACATTAATATACAAGGGTAGTATTAATGCATTGAGACTAGCATGTAGGTCAATTGATGACTTGATCTCACAAGTCATTGATATGTGATATCACGTTGACATATGAGTATATATTAGAGAATATATATTGAATTGACCCTCCATGAGAAAGTTTCATGGATCGTTATATGAGTGTCATAAAATTTCTCATATGACTATTAGAATGAATAGTCCTTAGACCTAAAAACACTACGGTTCCCTACATAAGGAGTTATGTACTTTGATATTGTCAAACGTCACCCATAATAGGATGAACTATAAAGGCGATCACTGGGTATGTAACAAATTATGTGGAGAGATGTGAGTGATGTAGATGGGATCTACCCCTCTCATATGATGGGCGTGATATTTTTATTCCTCTTGATAGAGTAGGACCACGAAATGCATGATGATCATGCTCAAATGAGTCAATATGAGATATTGAGCTCATTTATTTGAGTGAGTCTACTTGGGGATCAAGAAACACAAAGATTGATAAGAGGATGACACGATCTATGCCTCATTGATCAATCTAGATATCAAGGATAGAAGGACAAGGTTATACATTATAGTAGTCACAAAAGATTAAGTCATATCTCGACATGCTCATCACTTGGGTAGCAATGATGCATTGCTAGATGCTGCTCATTGCTTATGTATCTAAAATAGTTTTAGATACATTGCCAATGTTATGAGAGCCTATAGGGTTACACACAAAAAACATGTTGGTTTGGAGATAAGCTTATTCTAGTTTGACTAAAATAATGGACCTTAAGATTATGTGGGTTAAGTTGGACTAATTGATATTTGGATTTGATTCAACCACTTAAGACCTCATGCATGGAGATTAGTGGAGCATTAAATGCTCATGCATGGAGATGCATGGAGATAGGTGAAACGTAAGTTACAAGAAGGATAGTAAATTGGATTTATTATCCACTTAAGTTTATCATATATGATGATATCGTAAGTTACAAGAAAGATAGTAAATTGGATTTATTATCCACTTAAGTTTATCATGCATGATGATATCATAAGTTACAAGAAGGATAGTAAATTCGATTTATTATCCACTTAAGTTTATCATGCATGATGATATTAAGGAGATTATAAAAGATGTGATAGAGATCATCATCTCCTTCTAATTCTTCCTCTCTTGACCGACCACCTTCTTCAAGTCTTCTCCTTGGGCATATTTGATCTTGGCTAGATTTCCCTATCTTGTTCCTCTTTTAGCCGAATGAAAGAACACCCTTGTTGCTAGCACAACGATTGTGGTTCTTCTCTAAACCGAGTTTGTGAGACTAACGACGTGTTCGTGTGGATACGCATAGAGGCACGAACACTTGAACGTGTAAGAGATCCGACAAACCTTGTATAAGCGGGATAAGTTAAGGGCACACATCAAAGGTATACCTATAAGATAGGGCTTTATAGATCTAAACTTGTATGAGTTTTCTTTCGCATGGATTACTAAAGGGATCCTTTTTCCGGTGTGATTTTATTGTTTATTGCATATAATTCCCTACAGTATAAACTCTTGCTTGTAAGAGGTTTCTCCACCTCCGGTGTGTTGCCAAAATGGAGAAGTTTGTTAGTGGTGGTATGAATCACTAGAGCTCACTCTAGAGCTCGACTGTGGAGTAGGAACTAAGGTTTTGAACCACATTAAATAATTTTGTCGTGTGTATTGTGCTTTGTATGTGTTTTGTGCTATTTATTTTTGTATTTTCCACTGCGCATTAACTTTGTTGTAGATAAGTATGAACATGATCAACTAAAATCGAATCAATGCTATTCACCCCCCTCTAGCTCATCAAATCGGTCCTAACATTTTCATATAGTTGTGTGACCGAAGATGAAGAGTGTCTGGAGTGAGCGCATCACCTTTTGCCCTAAGAGTTATTAAATTCCTATAAAATTCTATAGTAATTTGACTAAAGAAATAATAACAACGAGGAAATTCTTTTGTGCTGGCTAACAAATGACATTATCATTAACTAGACATGGAATAAGATGTGTCAGTAAAATGAAAACTTCAGTATGAACCATCACTACAAAAATGTTGGTTTTTGGTGACGAATTTTGCAACGAATTTTGCAAAAAAATTCGTTGCAAACTTTTTTTGCAATGAAATTTGCAACGAAAATTTTTTCGTTGCAAATAATCTGTCGCTAAATTCTGAAATGAAAAATAAAAATTTGTCTCCAAATTGCAACGAATAATATTTACGTTGCAAAATTCATCGCGAAATTTGGCGATGAATAAATGTTTCGTCGCCAATTTGGTGATGAATTTTTATTTTCGTCGCAAAATTCAACGACGATTAATTATTTTCATCGCCGAATTTGGCGACGAATTATACTTTCTACACCAAATTTACAACGAATATATTTTTTCATTGCCGAATTTGCAACGAAATATTTATTCGTCGCAAAACTCTCACATGCATACTCCAGCAAATATAATAAAATTTGGCGATGAATATATTTTTCGTCGCAAAGTTGGCGACGAAAAATATATTCGTCGCCAAAATATGATGAACATAATTAATGAATAAAATTAAATTTGGCGACGAATTTATTTTTCATTGCAAATTTGGTGAAGAAAAGAAAAATTCGTCGCAAAAATTTTCACTATCAGTCGACTGATGTATTCATCAGTCGACTGAATGTACGACCAGTCGGACTGATCGGTCGGCTACCAGAGGTTTTGTTAAATGATACAGTATGACAGTCAACTGATCATATCCATCATTCGACTGCCAGGTGAGGAGTCGACTGCTCAGTCGGCTACGAAATGTTTTATAAACTGCTACAATAACAGCAGTCGACTGATAAAGTTTATCAGTCGACTGAATGTTTACATCAGTCGACTGATACATATATTTTTGTAACAAAAATTATATTTTTGTTGCAAATCTGGAAAAAATGAAAAAAAAAATATTTAGATTATTTTTTTCCTTGTTTTACAACAAACACACAACAATATTAACAAATTTATACATCAAACATTAATATGGAATTAATATATATATAACAAATACATCAAAATGTTTAAACTAACTACCATCATCATCAAGTAGCATTTAAATACAACGAACTTACAAAAACATAAATATCGTATATGTTATAAGTCAAGTAGCTAACAATTAAATACAACAAATACAGTCAAAGATAACCACCATCATCGCCATCGCCATCAAAAAATACATCATCATTGTCTCCATGATAGGGATCAGGCGGAGGAGGAGCAGAGCCAGAAGGACGAAGTTGATTTGAGCTAGACATTAACTGAAGATGTTGCATAATAAACATTTGTAGCCTTTGAAATTCGTTTATCTTTTCCTTTAAGTCTTGTACTTTCTGAGCGTTCTCTCTCGATTCAGTTTCCTTCTGTGCTAGTAACTCTCTCAAATGATTAACCTCTTCGATTAATTGAATTACATGTACTTTTGATGCTAGAGACAATGAAGAAGAAGCACCAGCGACTCTATAGGATCGGCTCAAAGAGCCGAGTCCAAGTATTCATCCACTTTTCGGTCCTCCAGATGCTTCGAGCCATAAATTTATATTGCTAATAGATGGCTCCGATTCGACTGCATCATCTCTTGCACTCGAATTTCTTTGTGAAAGTTCATCCTATTTCTCCTATTGTGAAAGAAAAAAAAATTAAATAATAACATAAGAAATTATATTTTTACAATTACACACCTTTATTGTTCTAGCTCTTTCCCCACTCCATGTTTTATCCTTCTTTTGGAATGTACGGGTGAAAGTGTCTATAAATAATGTCTCAGTTCCCGTCTCCTTGGCCTAAACAAATTAAATAGTTAAAATTTATAAATTAGTGAGTATTAGATTACAAAATTATAAATTGAAAACACTCACCAATCGATGTCTATGCTCATCGATATTTATGGATCCTCCCGCATACATGGCAGACATAACGATAGAGTTACAATTCTGATTTTTCTTATTCTGTTCACTCCATTTCCTTTCCTCAGATCTCCAATGTGCAACAATTTTATTCCAATTCTCCTCGGTTATAAAGTGTGGTTTCTTATTTCTAGTTTTGGCATGATTTAGTATATTTCTAATATGATCACCACACTTTTTCTTAAAAATCCTCCTAATCTCTAGTGTTTGACTCTCCTCCTAACTAAATACCTGTTGCAGTAGAGAAAAATAAAAATTGATTATATTAACTGCAATTTCATATAATAATGATTGAAATAAGTTACCTTGAACTCATTCCACCACAAAACTTTAATTTCTTCCGGCGTGCTTGTATAACTCATAGAAGCGCCGCCCCAATGGTTATTCACTATTTTATTCACCTCATGAATAACATGTACAGAATTTGTAAATCTAACATAAAACAAAAACAAACCCCGTAATATACTTATAAAAAAATATATTCTATTAAAAATTAAATATAGATATTCTAAAACTTGAATACTTATGAATCTCCGCGCGGAGATATAAACTCTCTCGTATCTTCCCTCTCCACGAGTGATTGTTGTACTAGGGAAGATATATTAGCAGGTATATGTTGAGAATCAGAGGATTCTGCAACTGGGGAAGAGGTGGAGGGCACATTTCCTGCAAGAACATTAGAATGTGCAGGGGTTGATGAAGGGTTTTTGTCCCAGAACCAAAGCTCTGATACCACTTGAAGGTAGGAAACTTCACTTCCCACTTCAACTCGGTCGCTTGTTCATGGTGATCCCATCGATATCCCTGGATTAAAAAAAAAATTTAATCCTAGACAAAAGGGATCACCCAAGCAACCGTTTCATCATCATGTTATTCGATTAGAGTAGTCAATTGACCAAACTAGTTGTTCAAGGAACCAACCTCTATTCTACGAATAGCCGCAGAATAGACGATGTACGGATCACTGGATTTTGTATTTATGTTCAGGGTCCAAGTTATATTAGGCACAAAATAGAATATATCATTCATATATAATTGAAAACAATCATAAACATGTTACATAAGAAAATAGACAAGTATTATACCTCTCGATCTTCTATCGTATGTCCTTCCTCCTTTTGGACGTCGTGTGGGCGACGATATACCAAAAGTCGAAGCTCCTAGATCACCAATCTTCCTTCCTTGCTCGCTCCAAACAAAAGGAAGTATAGAAACAAGGCACTCCTCCTTCTTTCAACCAACCACCAAGCTCCAAGGTTGGTGCTTGCCGCCGGCCAAGAAGGAGAAGGAGAATAAGATGGAAACCGGCCAAGACTCCAAGGGAAGACCCTAAGTCTTGTTTCCACTGGCCAAGGAGAAGGAGAAGGAATGGTTTGGACGCTGGCAAAGGGAGGGAAGGCTGGTATGGGCGGCGGCCACCAAGGGAGAAGAAGATAAGGAAAAGCTTTCCTTATTTGGTGCCGCCAACCCCAAACCCTAATCTCTAAGCTTGCCGCCCACCTTAACCCTAATCCTATCTCTAATGGGATTCCTCCTTGCCGCCCACCCCCTCCTCTCCTTTTATAGAGTTAGGGATAAGCCTTGTTTTAATCTCCACCATTGGTTCTAGGGATTTAATCTCAACCGTCGGATCTAGACATTTAATCTCAACCGTTGGATCTAGAGATTTAATCTCTACCTTTGGATCAAGAGTTTTGTTTTCATCCATTGGATCTAGGCTTCATGAGGTATTAATAGGCTACAATAGGGACCATGAGGAGGAGTTGGATCTTGGCCACCCAATGGATCAAGCCCACATAAAGTCTAATCCATTAATGATAATCCAATCCACTAAAGGATTATCATTGATCTACCTCACCAACCCTCATAAGTTAATATGGGCTCCATATATTATATGTACATTTTCTCCCCGTGTTTAAGATCTCGAATGTCCGTCGATTAATTAATTTACTAACCATTAATTAATCAACATCTAACTCCATGAGTAGTACCACTCAACCTTTTCATCATGTCGGACCAAGTCCACCTGCAGGGTTTACATGATGAACCTTATGAGCTCCTCAAGGGGACATCATCATCCTAATATATAGGACACGGTTTCCTCCTATAATCAACGACATACTATATAAATAATATCATTTTTCAACTTACCGAGCCTATCAATTTAATCTATTAATCTCGCACATTGGTAAATCAAAGAAATGAATACTAAGTATATGTGTCCGTTATTATATCGGGATTAAGAGCATGTACAATATAATATCTGAGGTCCGATTCGATTATGTAGTCAGCAATAAATCGAGTCACCTCTAAGTCGATCTTGCTCAATACACACAAAGTATACTAGTGTGATTCTATGGTCAAGACAAACCAATACCAAATCACACTACAACCATGCCAATGGTTTGTCCAAAGTCATCTTGGTTGTGAGCCTCTACTTATACTTTACAAGGATCCGATAACATGATCTCCCGTGGGACATCACACACCATGTTATCTACAATGTAATGTATTAGACAATATGCATCACCACAAATATGCAAACAATGATCATGTGATCCTTATTTCAAAATAAAGATGTTCATACAAAAGATAAACTTTTCAGTATACATCCCAACAATCTCCCACTTATACTAAAAGACTATGTTGTCCTCAAACTGCCATACATCTGATCCCCATTCCCTCCACATGCCTATCAAAAGCTCTCATCGGAAGGGCCTTAGTGAAAGGATCTACCAGGTTATCCTCCGATGCAATCTTAGCCACAACAACTTCTCCTCTCTTTATGATTTCTCATATCAGGTGGTACTTACGCTCTATGTGTTTACTTGCCTTATGGGCTCGTGGTTCTTTTGAGTTTGCAATTGCACCACTATTATCACAATAAATTGTGATAGTTCTGGGCAAACCAAGAATCATATCCAAGTCTATCAGGAAGTTCTTGAGCCACACAGCTTCTTTGGCCACCTCAAAGGCTGCCACATATTCAACTTCAATGGTGGAGTCCACCACGCATTTCTGCTTGACACTCCTCCATACAATGGCTCCACCTCCCAAAGTAAACACAGAACCTGAGGTAGACTTACTGTTATCCCTATCTGATTGGAAGTCAGAATCCGTATAACCCACAGGGAGTAATTGGTCTGCATAGTAAACTAGCATATAATCCCTAGTCCTTCTCAGGTACTTCAATATATGCTTTACCGCAGTCCAATGTCCCTGTCCTGGATTACTCAGATATCTACTGACCTTGCCCACGATAAAGCAGATATCTGGTCTCGTACATAGCATCGCATACATGAGGGTTCCTTCTGTCGAGGCATAAGGAACCGCCTTCATCTCCTCTATCTCCTAAGATGTTTAAGGACACATCTCCTTAGATAAAGGAACTCCATGCCTGAAAGGTAGAAAACCCTTCTTGGAGTTCTGCATGCTAAAACGATCCATAATGATGTCTATGTATGAAGCTTGAGATAAGCACAACATCCTTTTCCTGCGATCCCTTATAACCTTGATCCCAAGGATGTGTCCCACTTCTCCCAAGTCCTTCATATCAAACTATTTGGACAACCATACCCTTACGTCCGATAACACCTTGACATTGTTGTCAATTAACAAAATGTCATCTACGTATAGTACAAGAAATACCACTACATTTTTGTTACATCTCTTGTATACACAAGATTCATCCGGACTTTGAATAAATCCATAAGACTGGATTACCTCATCAAAGTGGATGTTCCAAGTCCTCGAAGCTTGCTTCAATCCATAAATGGACCGATTATGCTTACATACAAGATGCTCTTTGCCTTTCACAATGAATCCCTCTGGTTGATTCATATAAATGTTTTCCTCAAGACTTCCATTATGGAAAGCTGTCTTGACATCCATCTGCCACACCTCATAATCCATATGAGCTGCAATGCATAAGAGAATCTGGATAGACTTAAGCATGGCCACCGACGAAAAGGTCTCCCCATAATCGATACCCTCTTTCTGAGTATACCCCTTCGCAACAAGCCTCGCTTTGAAGGTCTTAACCTTCCCGTCTATTCCTCTCTTTATTTTGTAGATCCACTTGCATCCAATGGTTTTTACACCATAGGGTGGTTCTACTAGCTCCTAGACCTGATTCGAATCCATAGATTCAATCTCAGTGTTCATTGCATTTTGCCAAGATACCGCATCTTTATCTTGGATTGCCTCATCATATGTCCAGGGATCAGGCTCATCTTCGCCAGGGACCAAATCAGAAGATTCTCCCAAGAACATGAATCTATCAGGCTGTCTCACAACCCTCCCACTACGATGAGGTATCACCTGTGTATCCTGTGTGACACACAGTGCAGTGACTTGTGGTATATCCTCTTGTACCGGTGGTACTGAAGAAGCAACTTCCTCTTTAAATTCCTCCAGAACAATCTTACTCATGGGCTTGTGGTTCATGACATAGTCTTCCTCTAAAAATTTGGCGTTCGTGCTGACGATCAACCTCTGATCTTTAGGACTATAAAACAAACCACCTTTCGTTCCTCTAGGATAGCCAACGAACATGCACACTTCTGTACGAAGTTCCAACTTACCAGCATCTGCCTTCAACACATGTGCTAGACTCCCCAATATCCGAATATGTCTTAGACTAGGCTTTCGCCCAGTCCACAATTTTGTGGGAGTAGAAGGCACTGATTTAGATGGAACCAAGTTCAGAATGTACACTATCGTATCTAGAGCATATCCCCAAAACGAATCTAGCAACTCAGAATAACTCATCATCAATCTAACCATCTCCATATGTAACACCCCAAAAATTTTTCTCCAAAAATTTTTGAATAGAATTTAATTTCATGTCTAGTATATTATATATGGAATCCTGGAAAATGATTATAAAAGAATAAAAAATGGAGAGGTGAGGTTTGAACCGTAAACCTCTTGGTGAGAGTTAACTCTTACCATGCATGTGATGACCAAGTGCTCAGCAGTACCTTACTGTTGGAGAAAGAGGAGAAATTGTAGATGAGTGTGAGGAGGGTAAATGAAGAGGCATGAAAAGAGAAGAGACACTTCTCTTCCTCCCTTTATAAATAAGAGGGAAGGTTTCATTTGCCAACTTCTTCTTCCTTCTTCCTCCTTCCACCGAAACCCTAGGGCTCCTTCCTTGAGTTTCGGCCAAAGCAAAATAGGGTTCCACCCTAGAGAGTTAAGCAAAGAGAAGGGTTCATCTAAGGGGCTAATCTTCATCTAAGGGTCAAGAGCACCAAGAAGGGTTCTAGGGCAAGATTATTTCTTGTCTCCTCTCCAATCAAGGTCTCTCTTATAAGGGGTAACCAATTATAAGTGGTAAGATTCCCTCACTTGCAGTATATTTGCTCTTGTAGGACATGATATATGAAAGAAATATGATGCTTGATACCCTACAAGTTTCGGCCAATTAGGGTTTTAGGGCTAGGGTTGCATGAAAATACTCCTTATGAAATTATGATATGTTGTATGTCTTCATGTATAAATTTGGTGTGGCAAAAAATAAATCTTCTCGTGCCCAAATGGTTCGGCCAACTAGGGTGTTAGGGTTAGGGTGGGGTCTAAGTACCCAACTTCATGTGCAAATACTCCCCCTATGTTTATGATATGTTATGTGACACTTATGTAAGCTTCATGTGCAAAATAATGTATGAACCCCTCCCTAGTGATTTCGGCCACTTAGGGTACCTAATCTAGGGTTAAGATTAGGTGCGTAAATTGGTGTACAAGAATTTCCCTTAGAATTCATAATATGTTGCATCATTGTATGTATGCCTATGTGATGAACATGTTTATGATTTAATTTGCCATGAAATATGCCTATGTGATGAACATGTTTATGATTTAATATGCCATGAAATATGCCTATGTGATGAACATGTTTATGATTTAATATGCCATGAAATATGCCTATGTGATGAACCTGTTTATGATTTAATATGCCATGAAATATGCCTATGTGATGAACATGTTTATGATTTAATATGCCATGAAATATGCCTATATGATGAACATGTTTATGATTTAGTATGCCATGAAATATGCCTATGTGATGAGAATGTTTATGCTTGATATGCCATGAAATATGCTTATGTGATGAACATGTTTATGCTTTAAGACCCCTTTAGGGTATTCTTATGTTATGAATACATATATGCTATGAAATATCTAAGAAGACGCTTCCCCTTATTATGTTGGGATTAATAGCTCTCTTTATGATAAGATAAGACGGAGATGCTTCCTTTTTTATGTTGGGATTAAGAGCTCTCCTTATGATAAGATAAGACGGAGATGCTACCCTTTTTATGTTGGGGATTAAGAGCATTCTTTATGATAAGAAAGAAAAGAATGAAAATTAAGTATTTTACTTTGTAAGAGGTTAAGTACCCGACCCGTTAGGTGGTCGTTAATCAAATCCAAGGGACATAAGAAGACGTAAGAGGTCTTGCCCTGGTAAGACGTAAGAGGTCTTGCTCTAGTAGGTCTGGTGGCTAGCTACCCCAGCCTATTAGGGAACGCGCTTTCTGTGGTACTTAGCCTGGGGCCCCCCTTCATGTTATGATTATGTTGAAGTATCTATATGTATATGTTTTTGAAAAGAAAGGACTTGTAGAAAATTGTGAATGCTTATGTTCAAGTTTAAGAATTCTTATGATTATGTCCTTTATGCATGTTTAGGATTGATGATGTCATGAATGCTTATGTTCATGTTTAAGAATGCTTATGATTATGTCCTTTATGCATGTTTAGGATTGATGATGTCATGAATGCTTATGTGCAAGTTTAAGAATGCTTATGATTATGTCTTTTATGCATGTTTAGGATTGATGATGTCATGAATGCTTATGTTCAAGTTTAAGAATGCTTATGATTATGTCCTTTATGCATGTTTAGGATTGATGATGTCATGAATGCTTATGTGCAAGTTTAAGAATGCTTATGATTATGTCCTTTATGCATGTTTAGGATTGATGATGTCATGAATGCTTATGTTTAATTTATGCCATGCTTAGATTTAAGTATGTTTAGCATGCTTATGTAAATTTTATGCCATGCTTATGTTTCATTACGTTAGTGTGCACATGTTTTCTAATCATTTGATGTAATTGTGGCTTTTGTGAGTAGGCAAGAATCTTACTAAGCTATATGCTTATAGTTTATGTTGTCCATATACTGCAGATAAAGGAAATATGAACTAGAGGAAGTAGCAGGAGGGGCAAAGTGTGTGTGATAGTGGCATGGTGGAAAAAGACCCTATTACTCTCTGCTTTTATTTATATGCTCAATGAACAACTTAAAACAATTGCTTCCGCTTTTATGAATTGTGATTTATTAGTACCATGTGGGATGTTGCTTAGTTTATGTTACTGTTCACCCTACTTATGAAAGTTTGATATGTTAGAACTCATTAATGGATCGTTTTAATAATAGTTACATTCTCTAATATTTACGTTATGCATGTTATAAAATGAGATACGATATGGTAACATGCTAATTATGATTATGATATGTGATGCATGTTATAAAAGAAGTTATGATATGTTAACATGCTAATTATGATTATGATATGTGATGCACGTTATAAAGAAGATATGATATGTTAACATGCTAATTAGGTCTATGATATGTGATGCATGTTATAAAAGAAGATTTATGTCATGATAACATGTTTGATTATGTAGATTATGAAATGATCCATATATGTTATGTAAAAAAAACAAAAGTAGCGCCGCCCTGAGAGCAGATAAGGGCGGGCGTTACAGGTTGGTATCAGAGCGGGTTCACATTTCAACTATCACATATCAAGCCTCCATCCTGCTGTTTCCAAGTAAGTAACTTTATGCATACCTAAATTTCTTTTATAATGAAGAATGTCTTCTATCTAGATAGAAATAATACCTCATCATGTTTTAGTAGAAAGGAACAATACTTGTGACTTAGATAGTAATGATACCTTACCATGCTTTATATGATGGAAACATGTTACTAACCTAGAATTACAACTAGAAAGAATTCTATGTCTACTCTAATTTTGTTATTTTGTTCATGTATGATATGAAATGCCTTTAGCTTATTTTGTTTATGAAATGTCTTTAGCTTATTTTGTTCATGAATGATAAGAAATGTTTTTTTTAGCTTAAATATGCATGAATTCATGTAGGATAATCTTATGCTAGCCTAGCCTTTAGTTTAAGTAATGCATGAATATACCAATGATAACTTTATGCTAGCTTTAGTTTAATTATGCGTAGATAAACGATCGAAAAAACTTATACTAGCTTCACAAGAAATACTTGTGATTTGGTCAAAGGTAGACAAGTTAGGTAAATCAAAATTGATCAGCAAAAAAAAAAAATTGACGATCGTCAATTTAAATAATAACCCAAGTGTCGAATAGTTGTTAGTACAACTTGAATTCGGAATAAAAACTAGGGGAGTCGATTGTTCAGTTGAACTCATCAACCAAAAACTCCTAAAATTACGAAGAATTGATTTTCGTAATTGTTTGTGTAAGGTCTATGCTCATATAAATTGAATTAAGCCGGTTTCGTACTGGTTAGTCGGTTTTGTACTGACTTCATTTATTTCAATTTCAGATGGCACGAACGATCACTACGATGACCCGTCGTGATGTGTTACAAAACCAATTGAGGGAAGCTATTGAAGAGATAGTTTATAAACCTGATGGTGGGGTCATCGGACACATAAGATGGCTCGATGGTCTTTTTAGGAGACTCGAGTAGCAGGAGTTTCCGTTATTGGACAATTATCGGATATGGGCCTTGGTACGCTCTCTGGCAAATGACTTCATGGTAGTTGCACATCACGTATGGGGCCGCTATGAAGGGCGGATAACATATGCTGAGTTGTGCTGGGAACTACTGGAGCACAAGGTTCAAGAGAATCCTGTGGTAGCTGGCCTCGAAAAGAATGAAGAGAGTTCTATAAATTGTCAACTTATTGGCCAGCCTGAGACTACCCTAGTGAGGCCAAGGAAGATAGGACTAAAAATAATTACAACTGCACTAGGGTTTGTCCTAGTGGGAGTCGTAATGAACTATCTTCTCAAGTAGTTTTTTTGTTTAGATTAGAAATAAGGAATGTTATATGTTGACATTTTCTTTCTTGTCTGAAAGTATGAATAAGAAATGATAAGTTCATTTCCTTTGAAATTAGTGATTAGTTCATTGCATGGGATGTATATGGTATAGTTGATTAATGTCGGTTAGATTGGATCATACGAATGATGAGTGGAAACAAAGTTGCCGCTTGATTTTGTAAACCAATTCAAATTTACATTGAGTCAATCAGAGACTGCATGTGACCTATCAGTCAACAAAGCCGTGAAGAGATTTGACCGACTCGCATGCCTATACCCAGAGTTGGTTAGCACGGAAAGAGAAAGGGTCAGACTCATGCTGAAGATGCTTCGACCATAAATAGCTCTGAATGTGGCCGGCGGAACTCATAGACCGCAGATCGCAGACCGCAGAGGAGTTGTTTAGTAGTGCCCTGATTACCGAGCATTACCTGAACATGAGACAACGCAGATGGCTCGAGCTAGTCAAAGATTACGATTGTGAGATATTCTATCATCCAGGAAAGGCCAACAAAGTGGCAGATGCACTTAGCAGAAAGTCCTGTGCCTCTTTGATGTCCTTATCAATGCTATCTCAGCCCCTGAAAAGGGAAATAATGAATTACGGAATAGAGATTATTTCTGGACAACTTTCCACCATGACGATAGCACCGACATTGTTCGACGATATATTGGGAAAGCAAGATGGTGATTCAGACCTCCAGAAGATCAAACAGGAAGTCCTGGAAGGAAGGGATAATGGATTCCGCATTTCCGACATCGGATTATTATACCTCCGGGACCGACTATGTATTCCGGACAATCCGGAGTTACGAAAAAAGATACTCGAGGAATCCCATGGAACACCTTATACCATGCATCCTGGATCTACAAAAATGTATCAGGACTTAAGAGATAAATTTTGGTGGTCCGACATGAAAAGGGATGTGGCTCAGTACATCATCACCTGTCTGACCTGCCAGAGGGTTAAGCGAACACGAAACCCGTGAGGATTCAGAGCCGTCTGATTCCAGTGGAAATGGGAAGAAATTTCTATGGATTTCATCTCGGGATTACCCAGAACAACAAATGGTTATGATGTTATATGGGTAATCGAGAGGCTGACAAAGTTCGCCCATTTCCGCAATTAAGATGACCTATCCGGTTGAGCAAATTAGCTCAATTATATGCCAAGGAGATTATCAGATTACATGGGGTGCCTAAGGCTATTATTTCTGATCGTGATGGCCGTTTTACCTCCCATTTCTGGGAATGTGTTCAGAAGGCTCTTGGCACTAAGTTGAGATTCAACACTGTGTTTCATCCTCAGACCGACGGTCAGACAGAAAGAGTGAACCAGGTGCTGGAAGATATGTTGCGGGCTTGTGCTCTAGACTTTAAGGGGAGTTGGTGTCGATATTTGTGCTTGGCAGAATTTGCTTACAACAACAGTTACCAGGCTACTATTGGAATGGCACCATATGAAGCTCTATACGGGAGAAGATGCAGGTCTCCTATCTGTTGGTACGAGGGTGGTGAAAGGAGGGAAATGGGTCTTCAGGCCGATATTATTGACGATACCACCCGAGCTATACAGACTATCCGTCAGAGGATAGAGACTGCTCAGAGCCGGCAAAAGAGTTATGCGGATAAGAGACGCCGACCATTGGAATTCGAAGTTGGGGATTTTGTATTCGTCAAGGTCGCCCCTATGAAAGGAGTAATGAGATTTGGAAGAAAGGAAAAGTTGAGTCCGCGTTATGTAGGACCGTATCAGATCCTGAAAATAATCGGCAAGGTGGCCTATGAGTTGGAGCTACCTCAGGAGATGTCGGCTATCCACAATGTCTTCCATGTATCAATGCCCCAATGCAGTGGATCGAACCAATGGTAGTACAAATTCAAGGGGACCTGTTATGAAAGCCGACTGCTCAGATAATGATCGAGAGAAGCTAAGGAGCAAAGAGGTACCCTTAGTGAAGGTCCTATGGCGAAGTCAAGGGTTCGAAGAGTTCACGTGGGAACGAGAAGACGAGATGCGACAAAAGTATCCGGAACTATTTTAAGTTCGGGACGAACTTTTCATAAGGTACGGGGGATTGTAACACCCCAAAAATTTTTCTCCAAAAATTTTTGAATAGAATTTAATTTCATGTCTAGTAGATGTTGGGAGATCAGTTGGCCGGCTAGAGGGGGGTGAATAGTAATTAGGCCGGATGTAAATTATTTTGCTCGTCTACAAAGCGTTAAGCGCAGCGAAGCAATAAACTAAGACAAGCAAATAGAAGTAAAACAAAGACAATACAAACACGGAGATATAACGTGGTTCACGGCTACGCCGCTAATCCACGGTCCGATTCGTCCACGGTGAATCACTCCGAAACCCAATCACTATTGGTCTCTCCTTTGCACCAAGCTAGGTGGAGGTAACCTTTACAAACACTCCTCTTACAAATAGAATGGAAAATAAGCTTGAGTAAGAGGATGGAAAGCTTTAGGGATCTTTGGGAGAGTATTAGAGCATAAGCATTAGGCTCCCAAACCCTTACCCCCTTCCTTTTTATAGAGGAAGAGGGTTTCTTCCCGTTGACACAGGATCGGTCGGTGATGCCCTCGATCGATCGTGATCGTAACGTGCCAATAGCGGTGTTTCCGCGTTGGATTCCATCCAGCGGTATTGGCATCGATCGTGATGGGACCATCGGTCGGCCCGATGCTCGATCGATCGATGCTCGGTCGAGTCGACTCCGTTACGTGCCGTGCAGTTCCATCGATCGGCGCGCCTTAGCGATCGGCTGTCGACATCGATCATTGCCGGTTCCATCGATCGGCCAAGCCCTAAACCGGTCTTATACGGTCGATCAACCCTCGACTCGAGCGATCGGCCCCGCCATGACATAGCGATCGGTGTCGAAAAACCCATCCGGGCCAAATGGCCAAGTTTCACCTAAACTACCCTTCGGGTTACAATCGCTCACTCTCATCTCTCGGAGTCCCTCGCCTTCGAAGTTCTCTTCGTTCTCGGCCACGTCCCTCGGCAGCATCAGGCGCACGGCTCTGCAATGCTCCTTCGCGTCTCTTGCCTCGAAGTCTACTTCCTTCGGCTTCACTCCAAGCTTCTCGTCCGGCGGTCCCTCGGATGCTCCAAGCGCGCTATCCTTCACCGACTCAGGCCACGAGTCATGAGATGTGAAACTTCGCCATGGCTCCATGTGCGATTACTAAGTCTGCATGACTTCAGCGCACATATCAAATCAACATAACCAACTAACCAAACCCTTTGCACCATCAAAACCATATTCATAGATTGCCTAATCTATCTGATGTGTGGCAATCCATTAAGTTAGGTAAACATTTGATATAAATTTCTAAGGTAAGAAAGCATGTAAAGTATAAACATGATATAGCAACATGCAACTCCCCTTAATCCATGAAACTCTACACAAATTTCTCCCTATCATATATTTCTCCCCATAATTAACTTAAACATAATTATTTCTCCCCTTTGACACCATCAAAAGATTAACACTAAGTTATAAAACACATGGCATCAAGTCTAATAGAAAGAAATACCACAAAGTTGATTAAAATTGAATTCTACTTTCACTGCGATATTAGCCATCGATCGTTCAGTTAGATACGGATCGGTGACATGATTTTCGATTTTGATTTTTCGGTGAATTTCGAAATGCATTAAAAATTCCAGAAAATTCAAAAAATCATAAAATTTGGGGAACACATTTCTTTTAAGTATATCTATCAGTGAAAAATATGTTTTCATGAAAAATCATTATATTTCCACGTATTTGCCAAAAATCCAAAAGCTTTAAAAACTACTAGGTTTTTGATAATATGAGTATCCATTTTAACACCTAGTTTTGCATCCAATTATTTAAAAAAATTAAAAAATTTATTTTAAAGAAATAAATTTTTTTTAAAAAATATGAAATATACAACCCTTATCTTTGGGCAATATGTCTATGAATTAAACATAAGCCTTCCTCATGATTGGTCTATTATTGCTATTTTGATACTTTAAATGACCATCTAAATGCCATAGGCATTAGTGGACATTTGTATCATCCTAACATCTCACCCATGCTAAGTTTGCAATCAAGTTAGCCTATAGTGAGTGTGAGATGCATCCTAGGGTATTTATATACTTAACCAATATATTCATACAATTCTATCATGGTTAAGTATCAACCTAACAACCTACATGATCATAATGACATATATGATTTAATTTCACATTATGATCATGAAATACATGTTTTCATCAAATTATAACCATGCATTAGGTATTATATGATGATATAAGTAAAGTATCACCTAAAGCATGATTTAAACCTATTTTTCATGATAATGTGCCAAATATCATAAATCATGATTATTTATAAGCAATATTATCTATTTATGGGCACGTTATCATCACCCAACACTATCTAAAAATGTTGTCCCGTCATCCTAAGTCAACCAAAATATGATATAGGTCAAGTTCATATGGTTGACTACCCTAGGGGTTTTCTAACCCTTAAGGATGGATTTTGGAACCCAAAATAAGTTCTTTCCTATTGGGTTCACTAAGTATTCCTTGGGGATCCATTTCTTAGCTATTACTTTGTTTTTGTCTTGTCCCCTAGCAATTAGGCATTTATAGGCCTTCATTTTTCTTCTCTTTATATCCTAGGCCCTTCTTGTTAAAACTTGCCCTTTGGCTCCCAATTATCATGTTAAGGGTATTGGAGCCTATTGTGAATTTCTCTAGGGCTTTGGTTAAATAATCTACCTTTTCCCTTAATGCCCTATTTTCATTTATACATGCATCACTAACATCTAAAGGCATATATTCATCATGTGAGCATGCATCATCATGGCAAGAAGAAATATTTTCACTTAAGCATGCTTTTCTAATTTTTGCTCTAATTCCTTAATTTGATTAAGCATGCTTTTATTTTTCTTTTCATGCCAAATAAGTCCTTAGTTAAACTAGAAATTATGGAAACTATTTTCTTAGAGAGGCTGCTACCATAGTTTCCATATCCTCTTCTTCTTCTGATGAGGAGGTAGATGAAGCTCCCCTTCATTTGAGCTCTCCTCTTGAGCTTGATTCTTCATTTGAGGAGGAGGAGGAGCAATCCGAGTCATGAAGAGCCATTAGTGCTAGGTTGGAGTAAACATGCTCTTCTTTCATCGGATGAGGAGGAGGAGGCAAGGTCATCCCATGTCTTGGCTTTGGACCATGGACTTTCCTTTTCCTTGGCCTTCTTCTCCTCTTTCTTCTTGCTCCCTTCTTCTTCTTCTTTTCTTCCTTCTTTTTCTTCTCTTCCTTGCTCTTGTTTAGAGGGGACAATTGTCCCTTATGTGCCCTTCTCCTTGGCAATTGTAGCATATGACCTTCCCCTTGGTCTTCTACTCCTATCATTAGATTTGTTAAATCTAAAATTTTAAATGCACGCCTTACCCTCCTTACCATATAGGCTTCTTCGGTGCTATCCATGGAGGAGGAGGAAGATGCTTCATCGGATGAGGAGGAAGGGATTTCCATCTTCTTTTCCCTTTGTTGCCATCAAGGCTACTCCCTTGAAGGTTGACTTCTAGGTTCTTCTTGTATTCCTTCAAGTCTTGTTTCATGGAGCTCCATTGTTGAGAAGAACTCCTCCAAGGTACTTACTTCCAAGTTCTTGGAGATGTAGAATGAATCCACCATGGAGCTCCATCTTGAGGACCGGGAAAGGCATCTATGGCCTTCATTACCATATCCCGTTGGATAACTTCTCTCCTACACTTGTTAGTCCAAGCAAAATCTCTTTAAACCTAGAATGCAATGAAGTTACCTTTTCTCCCTTTTCTAATTTGATGTTTGATAGTTGGGGAGGAGGTCTCTTCTTGCTAGCTTTGCCTCCGAGGTGCCTTCATGAAGTCAGATTAGCTTCTCCCACATCTCCTTGGCACTAGAGCACTCCATTCTTTTATCTCTTGTTGGGGAGCACATTGAGAGAGATGATGCTTAGCCCTTGAATTTGCAATGTGTTCTCTCTTTGCTTCTTAGTCCACCTTGTCTTCTCTATTGGTTCACCCTTTCATCCCTAGGCAACTCAAACCATTTTCCATTATAAGCATAACATCAAAATCGGTCTCAAGAATACCTCCATTTGCTTCTTCCACCAAGAGAATTCTCCTTCAAACTTCGAGGTAGATGTTGAGCCGCCATCTTTTAATGAAGTGTTTGTCGTGGCGGTTAGTCCTTGACAAGCGACTTGGCTCGATACCACTTGGGGGATCGGTTGGCCGCTAGAGGGGGTGAATAGCCCTAATTGGATGTCGATTTTGCTCGCCTACAAAAACGTTAGCGCAAGCGAATATACAATACAACTAAGACAAGCAAATAGAAGTAAAACAAAGACAATACAAACACGAGATATAACGTGGTTCACTCTACGCCGCTAATCCACGGTCCGATTCGGCCCACGGTGAATCACTCCAAACCCAATCACTATTGGTCTCTCCTTTGCACCAAGCTAGGTGGAGGTAACCTTTACAAACACTCCTCTTACAAATAGAATGGAAAATAAGCTTGAGTAAGAGGATGGAAAGCTTTAGGATCTTTGGGAGAGTATTAGAGCATAAGCATTAGGCTCCCAAACCCTTACCCCTTCCTTTTTATAGAGGAAGAGGGTTTCTTCTGATCACCGATCGATCTAGCCGCTGCCCAATAACGGCCGCTTTCCACGCTGGATTCCATCCAGGTATTGGCATCACCGATGGGGATTCATCACCGATCCGATGCTCGATCACCGAAAGTGCTCTCGAGTCGACTCCATTCGCGTCGCGCACAGCTTCCATCACCGACCGCTTTTCCCGCAATGATCGCCGGCCGACATCGGGCCGATCCGCTGGGCCCATGGCAATGACCAAGCCCTAAACCGGTCTTATACCAGTCGATCGACCCATCGATTGAGCAATGATCGCCATGACATGGCAATGATCGTGTCTGAAAACCCATCCGACACTTGGCCAAATGGCCAAGTTTCACCTAAGAGCTACCCTTCCCGGGTTACAACGCCACTCTCATCCCTGAGTCCTCGCCTCGGTTCTCTTCGCTCGCGGCCACGCCCCTAAGCAGATCAGCACGGCTCTGCAATGCTCCTTCGCGTCTCTTGCCTCGAAGTCTACTTCCTCCGGCTTCACTCCAAGCTTCTCGACCGGCGGTCCCTCGGATGCTCCAAGCGCACCTTCACCGACTCAAGGCACGAGTCATGAGATGTGAAACTCGCCATAGCTCCATGTGCGAATTACTAAGCCCTGCATGACTTCAACGCACATATCAAATCAACATAACCAACTAACTTAAACCCTTTGCTACACACATCAAAACCTTATCATGGCAAGAGATTGCCCTAACAGTAGATTATATATGGAATCCTAGAAAATGAAAAGAATAAAAAATGGAGAGGGGAGGTTTGATCCTTAAACCTCTTGGTGAGAGTTAACTCTTACCATGCATGTGATGACCAAGTGCTCAGCAGTAGCTTACTGTTGGAGAAAGAGGAGAAATTGTAGATGAGTGTGAGGAGGGTAAATGAAGAGGCATGAAAAGAGAAGAGACACTTCTCTTCCTCCCTTTATAAATAAGAGGGAAGGTTTCATTTGCCAACTTCTTCTTCCTTCTTCCTCCTTCCACCGAAACCCTAGGGCTCCTTCCTTGAGTTTCGGCCAAAGCAAAATAGGGTTCCACCCTAGAGAGTTAAGCAAAGAGAAGGGTTCATCTAAGGGGCTAATCTTCATCTAAGGGTCAAGAGCACCAAGAAGGGTTCTAGGGCAAGATTATTTCTTGTCTCCTCTCCAATCAAGGTCTCTCTTATAAGGGGTAACCAATTATAAGTGGTAAGATTCCCTCACCTGCAGTATATTTACTCTTGTAGGACATGATATATGAAAGAAATATGATGCTTGATACCCTACAAGTTTCGGCCAATTAGGGTTTTAGGGCTAGGGTTGCATGAAAATACTCCTTATGAAATTATGATATGTTGTATGTCTTCATGTATAAATTTGGTGTGGCAAAAAATAAATCTTCTCGTGCCCAAATGGTTCGGCCAACTAGGGTGTTAGGGTTAGGGTGGGGTCTAAGTACCCAACTTCATGTGCAAATACTACCCCTAAGTTTATGATATGTTATGTGACACTTATGTAAGCTTCATGTGCAAAAAAATGTATGAACCCCTCCCTAGTGATTTCGGCCACTTAGGGTACCTAAGCTAGGGTTAAGATTAGGTGCGTAAATTGGTGTACAAGAATTTCCCTTAGAATTCATAATATGTTGCATCATTGTATGTATGCCTATGTGATGAACATGTTTATGATTAATATGCCATGAAATATGCCTATGTGATGAACATGTTTATGATTTAATATGCCATGAAATATGCCTATGTGATGAACATGTTTATGATTTAATATTCCTTGAAATATGCCTATGTGATGAACCTGTTTATGATTTAATATGCCATGAAATATGCCTATGTGATGAACATGTTTATGATTTAATATGCCATGAAATATGCCTATGTGATGAACATGTTTATGATTTAGTATGCCATGAAATATGCCTATGTGATGAGCATGTTTATGCTTGATATGCCATGAAATATGCTTATGTGATGAACATGTTTATGCTTTAAGACCCCTTTAGGGTATTCTTATGTTATGAATGCATATATGCTATGAAATGTCTAAGAAGATGCTTCCCTTTATTATGTTGGGATTAAGAGCTCTCTTTATGATAAGATAAGACGGAGATGCTTCCCTTTTTATGTTGGGATTAAGAGCTCTCCTTATGATAAGATAAGACGGAGATGCTTCCCTTTTTATGTTGGGGATTAAGAGCATTCTTTATGATAAGAAAGAAAAGAATGAAAATTAAGTATTTTACTTTGTAAGAGGTTAAGTACCCGACCCGTTAGGTGGTCGTTAATCAAATCCAAGGGACATAAGAAGACGTAAGAGGTCTTGCCCTGGTAAGACGTAAGATGTCTTGCTCTAGTAGGTCTGGTGGCTAGCTACCCCAGCCTATTAGGGAACGCGCTTTATGTGGTACTTAGCCTGGGGCCCCCCTTCATGTTATGATTATGTTGAAGTATCTATATGTATATGTTTTTGAAAAGAAAGGACTTATAGGAAATTGTGATTGCTTATGTTCAAATTTTAAGAATGCTTATGATTATGTCCTTTATGCGTGTTTAGGATTGATGATGTCATGAATGCTTATGTTCATGTTTAAGAATGCTTATGATCATGTCCTTTATGCATGTTTAGGATTGATGATGTCATGAATGCTTATGTGCAAGTTTAAGAATGCTTATGATTATGTCCTTTATGCATGTTTAGGATTGATGATGTCATGAATGCTTATGTTCAAGTTTAAGAATGCTTATGATTATGTCCTTTATGCATATTTAGGATTGATGATGTCATGAATGCTTATGTGCAAGTTTAAGAATGCTTATGATTATGTCCTTTATGCATGTTTAGGATTGATGATGTCATGAATGCTTATGTTTAATTTATGCCATGCTTAGATTTAAGTATGTTTAGCATGCTTATGTAAATTTTATGCCATGCTTATGTTTCATTACTTTAGTGTGCACATGTTTTCTAATCATTTGATGTAATTGTGGCTTTTGTGAGTAGGCAAGAATCTTACTAAGCTATATGCTTATAGTTTATGTTGTCCATATAATGCAGATAAAGGAAATATGAACTAGAGGAAGTAGCAGGAGGGGCAAAGTGTGTGTGATAGTTGCATGGTGGAAAAAGACCCTATTACTCTCTGCTTTTATTTATATGCTCAATGAACAACTTAAAACAATTGCTTCCGCTTTTATGAATTGTGATTTATTAGTACCATGTGGGATGTTGCTTAGTTTATGTTACTGTTCACCCTACTTATGAAAGTTTGATATGTTAGAACTCATGAATGGATCGTTTTAATAATAGTTACATTCTCTAATCTTTACGTTATGCATGTTATAAAATGAGATACGATATGGTAACATGCTAATTATGATTATGATATGTGATGCAAGTTATAAAAGAAGTTATGATATGTTAACATGCTAATTATGATTATGATATGTGATGCACGTTATAAAGAAGATATGAAATGTTAACATGCTAATTAGGTCTATGATATGTGATGCATGTTATAAAAGAAGATTTATTTCATGATAACATGTTTGATTATGTAGATTGTGAAATGATCCATATATGTTATGTAAAAAAAAAAGTAGCGCCGCCCTGAGAGCAGTTAAGGGCGGGCGTTACACCATAAGAGTCCTATTCCTTCGCTCTGCTACACCATTCTGCTGAGGTATGCCAGGTGAAGACAATTGGGATTGAATCCCTGCCTCTGATAAGTAATTCCTAAATTCTCCCAAGAGGTACTCACCACCACGATCAGATCGTAGTGTCTTGATACTTTTACCTTAACATTTCTTCGCATCAGCCTTGAATTCTTTGAACTTGTCAAAGCATTCAGGCTTGCGGCACATCAAGTAAATGTATCCATATAAAAGAGACAAAATACTCAAAACCACCTCTAGCCTGTATAGAAATAGGACCACACAAATCAGAATGAACCAATTCTAACACATATTTGGCTCTATACCCCTTGGCCTTAAAAGGCCTCTTGGTCATTTTACCCTCCAAGCAAGATTCGCAGGTTGGAAAATCTTCCACCACTAATGAACCCAGAGGTCCATCATCTATCAACCTTTGAATTCTGCTTAGGTTAATATGACCAAGCCTAAGATGCCAAAGATATGTTTGGTTCATCTTCGAAGGTTCTTTTCTCTTATTGGAATTAGAAGATGAGTTATTAGCTTTTTTTATTTGCATCGTGGGAGATTTTGGTTCAAGTGTGTATAAATTTCGTATCAATGCACCCGAATAGATAATGTCCCTATTCCTTTTTATAACAACTTTGTCATTAAAAGAAATAGAATATCCATCCATAAACAATTTAGAAACCTAAATTAAAATCTTTCTAAATAAAGGTACATAAAGGCAATTCTTAAGAACCAAAACTTTATTTTTCTCAAAAGATAAATAAATGTCTCCCACTGCAACAGCCGCCACCTTCGTGGCATCGCCCAAGTATACGGTAATCTCCCCTTCAGCCAGTCGCCTGGTTTCCTGGAACCCGTACAAAGTATTGCAGACATGATCAGTGGCTCCCGTATCTACACACCAGGTGCCGGTAGATAACACCGCTAAACATGTTTCAATGACTAGACCAAAAGATATACCTTTGTTCTGCTTGCGATTGGGGCAGTCCTTCTTCCAGTGTCCAGTCTGCTTACAAGTGAAGCACTTGCCTTTCGGCTTCTTCACTCCTCCCTAAGTTCCTCTCACCGCCTTTGCCCCAGCTTGTTTCTTCTTCTTCTTGCTTTTCGGATTAGAAGTAGTGGGTAACCATGGCATGCGCTTGAGCACTCTGACAAAATAGCCCCTCTGCCGCCTGGAGTTCTGTCAGAAGCTCCGCCAATGAATACAACCTTTTGTTCATGTTGTAGTTCAGGCGAAACTGCTCAAAACTCCTAGGTAGAGACTAGAGAATGATATCGACCTGGGTTTCCCCATCGATCTCAGCTCCGAGGACTTCCAACTCATTTAAATGAGCCATCATCTTGAGAACATGATCCCTCACGGGTGTTTCCTCGATCATGGTGGTCGTCATCAAGTTCTTCATGGCTTCCTGCCTTGCAGCCTGATTCTGGTGTTCGAAAAGCTCTTTGAGATTTAGCATCATGTCATAAGCAGTGGGCATGGCTTGATGCTGATGTTGAAGTACATTTGACATAGATGCCAAAATGTAACACCGCGCCATCTCATCGGCCTTGATCCACTTCTTATAACTCTCCTTCTCCTTTTCCCCAGAATCATCCATAGGCTTACGAGGGCACTCTTCGAGGAGTACATATTTGTATTCCTCAGCAGTCAAGACAATGTCAAGATTCCTCTTCCAATCAACATAGTTGGGTCCAGTAAGTTTATTCTCTTTCAGTATCACAGCAAGCGGGTTGAAAGTCATTTTAAAAAAAAAACTAAGAATCACATAGATCAAAACATTAGATTTCAAAAAATTATTGATTCCTCCAACAATAATATTTTAAAATCAACCAACACCTCAAAACACCGAGAATATTGTATGCCACGATAGTGTGGACGTATACGAATTCTACATTTGTAAGAGGTGGTTTTACCCATTAATTTTACTATCTTGTCAACCTAACTTTTTGACAAGCAAAATTAATAGTTAGTTCCTCTTTGGCCCTACAAATAAAAGCAGTGACTTCGATGGAGAGGATATTTATATTTGTATCTAAGTGTTCACCATTACTCAGTACCAAGGTAATTATCTCGGGTTATGTGCCTTCTGATGGGGAAGTACACACGCTCCTTAATAATTTCCTATAACCATATTTGACCATGTGATCCGCAAACAAACCCATCCGATGCTGAAGAAGGCACTCAGAGCTGACGCGCAAGTTGGTTTGCATCACATGCCAAATCGTAATGGAGGCCGTGGGAATTTATAAAATATCCCTCTCCCACTTAGTAATTTGAAATTGAGGAATTTTCTAGCCTACGACATGCATATCAAACAATAAGCAATAAATATGAAAAATAAAAATTTTCTAACTATTATGGCTTTTGTCTTCAATATGTCTCCCGTCGTATCGCCATCTCGTCCGCTCCTCCCTACGCCATGTACAAGCCATCCGGAGATCCAAGCCGAGAATAATCTATTTTAATTTACATCCATCGATCCTATACTCCACGAGGGAGTGTACATGAAATCTAGATCGAAAGTAAACTAAAATAAAAAGAGTGGCTAAACAATGCAGTAACTAATTTACAAAAATTAAATACTAGCCTCGTCACCCCGAGGATTCAACAAAATATACAATTACACACATACAATCAAATACACACATATGATCATAATAGTTTGTTCCTATTCCTGCAACCAAAGAGTTAACCTATGCATATCCTACTATTATCCGACACATATAATATATGAAAAGTGCATAAAAGTAACCGAATCCTAAACACACAAAACTGGAAACTGTGGCTCTGATACCACTTGAAGGGTTTTTGTCCCGGAACCGAAGCTCTGATACCACTTGAAGGTAGGAAACTTCGCTTCCCACTTCAACAGGGTCGCTTGTTCTTGGCGATCCCATCGACGTCCCCGGATTAAAAAAAAAATAATCCTAGACAAAAGAGATCACCCAAGCAACCGTTTCATCGTCGTGCTATTCAATTAGAGTAGTCACTTGAATAAACTATTAGTTCAAGCAACCAACCTCTATTCTACGAATAGCCGCAGAATAGACGATGTACGGATCGCCAACTTTTGTGTTTATGTTTGGAGTCCAAGTTATATTAGCCACAAAACAGAATATATCATGCATATATAATTGAAAACAATCATAAACATGTTACATAAGAAAATAGACAAGTATTATAACTCTCGATCTTCTATCGTATGTCCTTCCTCCTTTTTGACATCGTGTAGACGACGATCTACCAAAAGTCGAAGCTCCTAGATCACTAATCTTCCTTCCTTGCTCGCTCCGAACAAGAGGAAGTATAGAAACAAGGCACTCCTCCTTCTTTCAACCAACCACCAAGCTCCAAGGTTGGTGCTTGCCGCCGACCAAGAAGGAGAAGGAGAATAAGATGGAAACCGGCCAAGACTCCAAGGGAAGACCCTAAGTCTTGTTTCCACCGACCAAGGAGAAGGAGAAGGGCTGATTTGGACGCCGACCAAGGGAGGGAAGGCTGGTATGGGCGCCGGACACCAAGGGAGAAGAAGAATATAAGGAAAATCTTTCCTTATTTGGTGCCGCCAACCCCAAACCATAATCTCCAAGCTTGCCGCCCATCTTAACCCTAATACTATCTCTAATGGGATTCCTCCTTGCCGCACACCCCCTCCTCTCCTTTTATAGAGTTAGGGATAAGCCTTGTTTTAATCTCCACCATTGGTTCTAGGGATTTAATCTCAACCGTCGGATCTAAAGATTTAATCTCTACCTTTGGATCTAGAGTTTTGTTTACATCCATTGGATCTAGGCTTCATGAGGTATTAATAGGATACAATAGGGACCATGAGAAGGAGTTGGATCTTGGCCACCCAATGGATCAAGCCCACATAAAGTCCGATCCATTAATGATAATCCAATCCACTAAAGGATTATCATTGATCTACCTCACCAACCCCCATAAGTTAATATGGGCTCCATATATTATATGTACATTTTCTCCCCGTGTTTAAGATCTCGAATGTCCGTCGATTAATTAATTTACTGCCCATTAATTAATCAACATCTAACTCCATGAGTAGTACCACTCAACCTTTTCATCATGCCGGACCAAGTCCACTTGCAGGGTTTACATGATGAACCTTATCAGCTCCTCAAGGGGACATCATCATCCTAATATATAGGACACGGTTTCCTCCTATAATCAACGGCACACCATATAAATAATATCATTTTCCAACTTAGCGAGCCTATCGATTTAATCTATAAATCTCGCCCAATGGTAAATCCAAGAAATGAATACTAAGTATATGTTCCCGTTATTATATCGGGATTAAGAGCATGTACAATATAATATTTGAGGTCCGATTCGATTATGTAGTCAGCAATAAATCGAATCACCTCTAAGTCGCTCCTGCTCAATACGCACAAAGTGTACTAGTGTGATTCTATGGTCAAGACAAACCAATACCAAATCACACTACAACCATGCCAATGGTTTGTCCAAAGCCATCTCGGTAGTGAGCCTATACTTATACTTTACAAGGATCCGATAATATGATCTCCCGTGTGACACCACACACCATGTTATCTACAATGTAATGTATTAGACAATATGCATCACCATAAATATGCAAACAATGATCATATGATTCTTATTTCAAAATAAATATGTTCATACAAAAGATAGACTTTTCAGTATACATCCCAATAGCTGAAGCAGAGGAAGACTGTGATCTTCCATCACTACTACGTCTATGACTGCAACATCGAAACTAACAATCATGATTATTAAAAGAATATTACAGAAAAAAGAAATACAGTTGCATATCGAATTTTTAATAGGAACAATATGAAAATATTACCATATTCATAACAACTGGATGACCCTAAAAAAAAAGAGTTCATTAGTATATCAAATATATGGAATTTTGAATTACACAGTGAATTAAAACATAATTGGTACTCAATAAAAGGTTAATTACCCACAATTGGAAATCGAAGTTTGCAATAAAATTTTCGGTTTGGTTATGCGTCTAATCATCATCGTCATCGTCATCCATCGTCATCGTCATCGTCATTGTCATCCTCATCCTCATCCTCATTCTCATCCTCATCATTGAAATCCTCATCTTCATACTCATTCAGTTCACTTGCATCAATGTCTATTACTACGCCGTTGAGATCTCGTAACATTGAAATATTATACTCTTCGATATGAAATGTATTGACAACTTCATCTTATTGATATGCTATGTCTTCCCAATGTTCCTCAATTTTATTACGTGCTTTTGTTTTACAAACTTCCCACCAATCACTTTTGTCTCGTCTTAGACTAGGATATGAAGCATAAAATACTTGAATCGCTTGCTGTGCTAACACAAATGGTTCGTACCTCTTGTATATTTTTTTGTAGTTAATTTCAACCAAATTAAACTATGGATGCACCCTCATGCCTTTGATAGGGTCAAACCAACGACACATAAATAAAATAGCTCGCTAATCTGAGTCTGGAAACACTACCTCTAAAATTTCATCTAGTAAGCCATAAAATTCATTCCTTGCACCCCCATCAATAGATGACTGAACACAAACTCCTCTATTCATTGTTGTTTTCCCAGTTCCATAAGCTTGAGTATGAAAATTATATCCGTTTATGAAATATGTCGGCCAAGTTTTAACCATTGAATTTGGACCCCATGACAGATGTTTTATTAGGTCTTACTTAATGTGACCGTGATTATCAAGAACCTAAAGTAAAATAAATATGTTTCATCAGTCAAGATTTATCAAATTTATTATCATGTACTACTTATATAATTTTTGAACCATTGTGCAAATTCTTCATCACAGAAATTATTAAACTCATGCTCCGGAAGCTCCGAATATAGAGTTTGAAAAATCCTACAATAAAATTAAATAAAACATGAACAATATTTTATGATATACGAAATGTTTAATATAACTTTTATATACTTACTTGAAATACTGGCAAGCTTCTAGATAGTTCAATAAAATATATGCATGGGTCTTGCCACTCGACGATTAAGTATCTACTGCATAAGATCCACTTGGTCGACTAAGGTAATTAAAATTGAGAATGACCTCAAATTTGGATCAACATGATCCTCATCGTTTCTTCCCGCTTCAGACTCTTGCATTAAATGTGAGGTTCAAAATAATATGATGCAAAAGTTATAACTTCCTCCACAATATATGCATTAACAATAGAATCTTCAACATGAGCCATATTTTTCACTTTTTTTTTTCAAGTGATAGAGGAATCTAAGAGTAATACAATAAAATTTATTAGCAAATAAATTAGACTTATTTTGACCAAATGAAATAATAATGAAAAAAAGTCAAAAAAATTTACCTTTCAAACGGATACATCCATCAAAATTGTACAGGACCTCCAACTTTAGCCTCATATGGCAAGTGAACCAAAAGATGTTCCATTGAATCAAAAAACACCGTTGATATATCCTTTCTAAGTTACACATAATAATCGGAATGTCTCTCTCTAATGTCTCCATGTGTGAATGACTCAGTACTGTCGAGCAGATATCATGAAAGAAAATGCTTAATTCCGTAATTGCACCCTAGACAAAATTTGGTAACAGTTCCTTTAAAACAATAGGAATTAATCTTTCCATGAACATATGACAGTCATGACTTTTAAAACCCATCAATTTGCATTCCTTCAAATCAACGCATCTACCAAGATTTGAGACATAACCATCAGGAAAACTCAATGATTTCAACCATTCACAAACAATCCGTCTCTGATCCTTATTCAATGTATAAATTGCTTTCGGTTTTGGTCCCCTACTATTTGCATCAACATCAAGGGTGGGTCGTTTACATATGAGACACAAATCTTTTCTTGCATTCAAATTGTCTTTTATTTTTCCGGTTATATCCATCACCGTATTTATCAGATTTTCAAAAACATTCTTCTCAATATGCATTAAATCAAGATTGTGATGAATCAAATTTCTCTGTCAATACGGTAAATCCCAAAAGATACTCTATTTTGTCCATTTATGCGTAATTCCATAGTTATATGTTGTAACATTTGGTTCTTCAATAACAGATGGAAAGTTAAGCACTCTTTGCCATAAAATTTGACTGGTGAATCTCAATGGTGGAGGTGTTCTTTCAATTCTATTCTTAGTAAATTCTTCTTTATTTCTTTTGAATTTATGATTTGGCGGTAAAAATTATCTATGACAATCAAAATAACTCGATTTCTTTCTGTGTTTCAATTTGAATGACTTTGATCTCTCCATACTATTGGACATTCTAAAATCCCCGCAGTACTCCAGCCCGATAACATCCCATAAGTAGGAAAATCATTTATGGTCCAAATAAGTGCAACTCTCATTGTGAACAGCTGATTAGTATGGACATCATGTGTGGAAACACCCACGTCCCATAGTTGGATCAACTCGGCAATCAACGGTTGCATGTAAACATCTATTAACTTCTTCGGATTATGAGGGACAGGCACAATCAATGTTAAAAACATATAAGGTGTTTTCATACACATACCAGAAGGAAGATTGTACGGAGTTATGATAATTGGCCAGCAAGAATAAGTTCTTCTTGATTTGCCAAATGGAGCAAATCCATCAGCACATAGCCCCAACCTGATGTTTCGGGTCTCAATCGCAAACTCAGGATATGTTCGATCAAAATTTGTCCACGCCTTTGCATCAGTTGGATGACACATTAGCCCATTCTCTATTTCATGATTTGCATGCCAAGTCATGTGTTCAACAGTCACCTTCGAAGCATAAAGCCTTTTCAATCTTAAAGGCAAATAGAACATTTGTCTGAATGATTTTAATTGCTTATTACGATTTGATCTCGTGGTACTCTTGTACCTACATTGACTACAGAATTTACAAGCCTCTAAATCTGCATTCTCTCCCCAATATAGCATATAACCATCTCTGCAAACATCAATTCTTTGCATTAGGATACCCAAATCTTTCACAAGTTTTTTCATACTGTAAAAATCATTCGACATTATGTGATCACGTGGAAATACTTCTCCAATAACTTGAACAAAATCATTAAAACATTCTTCAGACACATTATGCTCAGCTTTAACATTCAACAATCTTGCGATGAGAGATAATTTTATGTGACTGTCACAACCAGACCACACGGGTTCATCTGCAGCTCTCAATGCTTCTTGAAATTTTATATATGGCTCATTGTACACATTTTCATTACCACCAGTAACTTCTACCTCCTCCATATACATGTGTTCAAATGCTTGAGGATAACTAGAACTTGCAGCGTTTGGTTCGCTATTCAAATTATGACCAACTGCATTGATGCGGGACGGGTGAAATCTGTCCACTCCTTTTTCAATGCAGTGAAGCACTGAGGGAGATCTCAGAGGGTTTTCATAGTCCGCAGTCAGTAGCGAATAAGAAGATGAAGCAGATGAAACGCAAGAAACCCACGTCAGTACTTGAGACTCAGACACAAGATGTAACGTGGTTCGGAATAAGGATTCCTACTCCACGGAGGTGAGCTTTTCTCACCGGATGCAGTGCCTAAGCACCTTCACTATGAAGGTCCTCCTTTACGGAAAGCAAGTTCCCGAAGGTGGAGGAGAAAGACCTCTTATAGTGATATCACAAAACGAGAAAAATACAAGAGATGTAACAATCGACAGATCTACGTCCTTCTTCTTCGGCGAGGCAGTTGTCGCTCTCCTTCTTCTCCTACGTCCCCTTCTCTCTTGCTGGGTGGGAATAATTGCGGATCGTTTCTTCCTCCTTGCTTCCTCCCTTTTATCTTCCCCTTTCCTTCATCGTAACGTCGTGGGTTATCTCCATCGTACACGTGGCCACCACCTTCACCTGGAGAATAATTCTGTTACAGATATAAAGAGTGAAGACTCCTTGGAATATTATGTGGGGCCTCCCAGGCCGTTGCCTAACACCTTTTCCTCTACTTTTCGGGAAACTAGGTTAGAATATCTCCCTCAACCCTCCGCATTGAGTGAAGCTAGCTTAGGTCTATAGCCCATGGGTGCCCTAGCCCTAGGATTCCTCATCAACCCGAACCAATTCCCCTTTTCCCCGCACCAGACTTCCTTCGTATAACCGTATCGATCAGGCTAAGTTGACCCTCTATCCATCCCGTCGGCTTGTTTAGGATTGATGATGTCATGAATGCTTATGTGCAAGTTTAAGAATGCTTATGATTATGTCCTTTATGCATGTTTAGGATTGATGATGTCATGAATGCTTATGTTCAAGTTTAAGAATGCTTATGATTATGTCCTTTATGCATATTTAGGATTGATGATGTCATGAATGCTTATGTGCAAGTTTAAGAATGCTTATGATTATGTCCTTTATGCATGTTTAGGATTGATGATGTCATGAATGCTTATGTTTAATTTATGCCATGCTTAGATTTAAGTATGTTTAGCATGCTTATGTAAATTTTATGCCATGCTTATGTTTCATTACTTTAGTGTGCACATGTTTTCTAATCATTTGATGTAATTGTGGCTTTTGTGAGTAGGCAAGAATCTTACTAAGCTATATGCTTATAGTTTATGTTGTCCATATAATGCAGATAAAGGAAATATGAACTAGAGGAAGTAGCAGGAGGGGCAAAGTGTGTGTGATAGTGGCATGGTGGAAAAAGACCCTATTACTCTCTCCTTTTATTTATATGCTCAATGAACAACTTAAAACAATTGCTTCCGCTTTTATGAATTGTGATTTATTAGTACCATGTTGGATGTTGCTTAGTTTATGTTACTGTTCACCCTACTTATGAAAGTTTGATATGTTAGAACTCATTAATGGATCGTTTTAATAATAGTTACATTCTCTAATCTTTACGTTATGCATGTTATAAAATGAGATACGATATGGTAACATGCTAATTATGATTATGATATGTGATGCATGTTATAAAAGAAGTTATGATATGTTAACATGCTAATTATGATTATGATATGTGATGCACGTTATAAAGAAGATATGATATGTTAACATGCTAATTAGGTCTATGATATGTGATGCATGTTATAAAAGAAGATTTATGTCATGATAACATGTTTGATTATGTAGATTGTGAAATGATCCATATATGTTATGTAAAAAAAAAAGTAGCGCCGCCTTGAGAGCAGATAAGGGCGAGCGTTACACCATAAGAGTCATATTTCTTCGCTCTGCTACACCATTCTGCTGAGGTAGGCCAGGTGCAGACAATTGAGATTGAATCCCAGCCTCTGATAAGTAATTCCTAAATTCTCCCAAGAGGTACTCACCACCACGATCAGATCGTAGTGTCTTGATACTTTTACCTTGATATTTCTTCGCATCAGCCTTGAATTCTTTGAACTTGTCAAAGCATTCAGACTTGAGGCGCATCAAGTAAATGTATCCATATAAAAGAGACAAAATACTCAAAACCACCTCTAGCCTGTATAGAAATAGGACCACACAAATCAGAATGAACCAATTCTAACACATATTTGGCTCTATACCCCTTGGCCTTAAAAGGCCTCTTGGTCATTTTACCCTCCAAGCAAGGTTCGCAGGTTGGAAAATCTTCCACCACTAATGAACCCAGAGGTCCATCATCTATCAACCTTTGAATTCTGCTTAGGTTAATATGACCAGGCCTAAGATGCCAAAGATATGTTTGGTTCATCTTCGAAGGTTCTTTTCTCTTATTGGAATTAGAAGATGAGTTATTAGCTTTTTTTTATTTGCATCGTGGGAGATTTTGGTTCAAGTGTGTATAAATTTCGTATCAATGCACCCGAATAGATAATGTCCCTATTCCTTTTTATAACAACTTTGTCATTAAAAGAAATAGAATATCCATCCATAAACAATTTAGAAACCTAAATTAAAATCTTTCTAAATAAAGGTACATAAAGGCAATTCTTAAGAACCAAAACTTTATTTTTCTCAAAAGATAAATAAATGTCTCCCACTGAAACAGCCGCCACCTTCGTGGCATCGCCCAAGTATACGGTAATCTCCCCTTCAGCCAGTCGCCTAGTTTCCTGGAACCCCTACAAAGTATTGCATACATGATCAGTGGCTCCCGTATCTACACACCAGGTGCCGGTAGATAACACCGCTAAACATGTTTCAATGACTAGACCAAAAGATATACCTTTGTTCTGCTTGCGATTGGGGCAGTCCTTCTTCCAGTGTCCAGTCTACTTACAAGTGAAGCACTTGCCTTTCGGCTTCTTCACTCCTCCCTAAGTTCCTCTCACCGCCTTTGCCCCAGCTTGTTTCTTCTTCTTCTTGCTTTTCGGCTTAGAAGTAGTGGGTAACCATGGCATGCGCCTGAGCACTCTGACGAAATAGCCCCTCTGCCGCCTGGAGTTCTGTCAGAAGCTCCGCCAATGAATACAACCTTTTGTTCATGTTGTAGTTCAGGCGAAACTGCTCAAAACTCCTAGGTAGAGACTAGAGAATGATATCGACCTGGGTTTCCCCATCGATCTCAGCTCTGAGGACTTCCAACTCATTTAAATGAGCCATCATCTTGAGAACATGATCCCTCACGGGTGTTTCCTCGATCATGGTGGTCGTCATCAAGTTCTTCATGGCTTCCTGCCTTGCAGCCTGATTCTGGTGTCCGAAAAGCTCTTTGAGATTGAGCATCATGTCATAAGCAGTGGGCATGGCTTGATGCTGATGTTGCAGTACATTTGACATAGATGCCAAAATGTAACACCGCGCCATCTCATCGGCCTTGATCCACTTCTTATAACTCTCCTTCTCCTTTTCCCCAGAATCATCCTGTAACGCCCGTAAAATTTCTAGCAATTTTACGAGAATTTTGGCTTTATGATGATAGGCTTTATGTGGGCCTTTTTGGAAAAATAAAAGAAAATAAGCCAAAAAAAAAAAAGGAGATGCAGAGCCTAGGAATTGAACCCCAAACCTCTAGAGATAGCCAAGCCCTATAGATGCACCCACTAACCATAAGCCCAATAGAATTATATCATTAGAGGAAGAAGGAATTTATAGATAAGTGGAAGGAGGGTAAGTGAAGAGGCATGACAAAGAAAAGAGAAACTTCTCTTCCTCCCTTTATAAAGAAGAAGGAAGTTTCCATTTGGCCATTTTCTTCCTCTCCTCTTCATCCTCACCGAAACCAATCTCCCTCTTCATCCTTTGGCCGAGACCCCCTTTCAAGCTAGGAGAAAGCTAGGTGACTTCCATTAGGTCATCTCTCAAGCAAAGCGAAGGAAGTAAGATTTCCCTCACCTGCAGTGTATTAGTTTCGTAGGTTAAATTTCATGAAAGAAAGATGAAGTTGTAGCCCTTGTAGGTTTCGGCCAATCAAGTTTTCTTGGGCTAAGATTCATGAAAATGATTCTAGGGAACTTCTATAGGTTGTATGCTCACTATAGGAACTTTTAGGGGACAAAGATTCTAACTTGGTGCCCTTATAGGTTTCGGCCACCAAGGCTTTTTAGGGTTAGGGTTTTTATGACAACTCCCTCTTATGAGGTTAGGCCATGATAATGCTTTATGAATGAATTCTAGGGGACAAAACCTAAGTTTGAACCCATTCCATGTTTCGGCCAACCCATATAATTAGGGTTAGGGTTGCATGAAAATGTTCCTAATGACACTAGGTTATGTAATAATGCTTTATGAATGAACTTTAGGGGACAAAACCTAAGCTTGAACCCCCGCATGTTTCGGCCAATCAAGACTCTTAGAGTGAGGGTTTCATGAAAATACCCTCTTATAAGGTTAGGTTATGATATAGGCCTACATGAATAGATTTAGGGGACAAAAGTCCAAAGATCTAACCTTACAAGATTCGGCCAACCAATGAAAGTAGGGTTAGGGTGGCATGAAAATATCTCTAATGATACTATGATCAGTTATAAGGCTTCATGAATGAACTTTAGGGGACAAAACCCAAGCTTGAGCCCCTTACAAGATTCGTCCAACCCATGGTTTTAGGGTTAGGGTTTCATGGAAACACCCCCACATGTAGTTGTGCTAAGGATATGGTTTTTTTGTTTATAGGTCATGAACTATGCTTGTGTGATGAATATGTTTATGATTCAATGCAATATGAAATAAGCTTATGTGATGAACATGTTTATGATATAGTATGCCATGAAACATACCTAGATGTGGAACATGTTTTGTGATTTAATATGCCATGAATATGCCTAGGAAATATGCTTCATGTCTATGATGTAAGGTACCATGAAATATACCTAGAGGTGGAACATGTTTTGTGATTTAATATGCCATGAATATGCATTGGAAATATGCTTCATGTTTATGATATAATGTGCCATGAAATATGCTTGGGTGATGAACATGTTTATGCTTAGGACCCCTTTAGGGTACTCTTATGTTATGAATGCATGTGTCCTTATGAAATGATTGAGATGGAGATGCTTCCCTTTCAAGTAGGGATCAAGAGCTCTCCTTATGACAAGATAAGATGGAGATGCTTCCCTTTCAAGTAGGGATCAAGAGCTCTCCCTATGATAAGATAAGATGGAGATGCTTCCCTTTCAAGTAGGGATCAAGAGCTCTCTTCATGACAAGATGAGATTAAGATGCTTCCCTTTTTATGTTGGGGATCAAGAGCATTCTTTATATTATGAAAAGAAAAGAAAATAATTAAGTATTTTACTTTGCAAGAGGTTAAGTACCCGACCCGTCAGGTGATCGTTAATCAAATCCATAGGGACATAAGAAGACGTAAGAGGTCTTGCCCTGGTAAGACGTAAGAGGTCTTGCTCTAGTAGGACTGGTGGCTCGCTACTGACCTATTAGGAACGCGCATTATGTGGTACTTAACACAGGCCCCCCAAACAAGTTATGATGATATTGAAGTATCTATAAGTATATGTTTTGAAAAGAAAAGACTTTTATGATTATTGTGTATGCTCATGTTAAATACTCTGAATGCTTACGAACTATGTTCTTTATGCATGATAGATGTTATGAAGTTATGATGATATTGAAGTATCTATAAGTATATGTTTTGAAAAGAAAAGACTTTTATGATATTGTGTATGCTTATGTTAAATACCCTGAATGCTTGCGAACTATGTTCTTTATGCATGCTAGATGTTATGAAGTTATGATGATATTGAAGTATCTATAAGTTTTGAAATGAAAAGACTTTTATGATATTGTGTATGCTTATGTTAAATACCCTGAATGCTTGCGAACTATGTTCTTTATGCATGCTAGATGTTATGAAGTTATGATGTTTAGAGTTAAGTTTAAGAATGTTGCGACTATGTACTTTATGCTAGTTTAGAATTTATGATGTGGTGAATGTTATGGTTAAGTTTATGAATACTTGCGATTATGTTCCTTCTGCAGGTTTAGGATTTATGTTATTACAAATGTTTATGTTCAAGTTAAACAAATGCTTATGATTATGTCCTTTATGCATGTTTGGATTTCCTGATGAAGGGTTATGGTTAAGTTGAAGAATGTTTGTGCCTATGTACTTTATGTAGGTTTAAGATGTATGATGTTACGGATGCTTAGGTTAGGAATGCTTATTGTTAAGTTTTAAAACGCTTATGAATATGTCTTTCATGCATGCTTAGTTTTATGTAGTTATAATGCTTATGTTCAAATTATGCCCTGCTAAGATTAATTATGCTTAAGCGGAACAATTCTATGCCATGCTTAGTTTTTTTTATTACATGGATATGTTGTTGATTAGTGTTGCTATGAAATATTTAGGTCCTTTATGCTAGTATGCTCATGTTCTAATTGCTTGATGAAGTTTGTGGCTTTTGTGAGTAGGCAAGGATCTTACTAAGCTATATGCTTATAGTTTATGTTGTCCATATACTGCAGATAAAGGAAGTCTGCGCTAGAGGAAGTAGCAGGAGGGGCCAAGTGTGTGTGATAGTGGCATGGTGGAAGAAGACCCTATACTATCTGCTTGTATTTATATGCTCTAAGAACAACTTAAGACATTGCTTCTGCTTATAAGACTTGTGTTTAATGAGTATCATCTACTTAAGAAGGTTGGAAATGTTAGAACTCATGAACGAATCTTTATGTATGCATGTTATGAAAGATATGTTAACATGCTAATGATGAATATGATATGTGATGCATGTGCAAAAGAAGGTTTAAGTTATGATGACCTGTTAAAGTACGTAGGTTGTGAGAGGATCCATATGTAGTATGTTTTAAAAAAAAAAAAAAAGGAGTAACAGTAGCGCCGCCCAGAGAGCAGATAAGGGCGGGCGTTACACATCCATAGGCTTACGAGGGCACTCTTCGAGGAGTACATATTTGTATTCCTCAGTAGTCAAGACAATGTCAAGATTCCTCTTCCAATCAACATAGTTGGGTCCAGTAAATTTATTCTCTTTCAGTATCACAGCAAACGGGTTGGAAAACATTTTTAAAGAAAACCTAAGAATCACATAGATCAAAACATTAGATTTCAAAAAATTATTGATTCCTCCAACAATAATATTTTAAAATCAACCAACACCTCAAAACACCGAGAATATTGTATGCCACGATAGTGTGGACGTATACGAATTCTACATTTGTAAGAGGTGGTTTTACCCATTAAATATTCTCGGTGTGTATCTAAGTGTTCACCATTACTCAGTACCAAGGTAATTATCTCGGGTTATGTGCCTTCTGATGGGGAAGTACACACGCTCCTTAATAATTTCCTATAACCATATTTGACCATGTGATCCGCAAACAAACCCATCCGATGGTGAGGAAGGCACTCAGAGCCGACGTGCAAGTTTGTTTGCATCACATGCCAAATCGTAATGGAGGCCGTGGGAATTTATAAAAATATCCCTCTCCCACTTAGTAATTTGAAATTGAGGAATTTTCTAGCCTACGACATGCATATCAAACAATAAGCAATAAATATGAAAAATAAAAATTTTCTAACTATTATGGCTTTTGTCTTCAATATGTCTCCCGTCGTATCACCATCTCGTCCGCTCCTCCCTACGCCATGTACAAGCCATCCGGAGATCCAAGCCGAGAATAATCTATTTTAATTTACATCCATCGATCCTATACTCCACGAGGGAGTGTACATAAAATCTAGATCAAAAGTAAACTAAAATAAAAAGAGTGGCTAAACAATGCAGTATCTAATTTACAAAAATTAAATACTAGCCTCGTCACCCCGAGGATTCAACAAAATATACAATTACACACATACAATCATATACACACATATGATCATAATAGTTTATTCCTATTCCTGCAACCAAAGAGTTAACCTATGCATATCCTACTATTATCCGACACATATAATATATGAAAAGTGCATAAAAGTAACCGAATCCTAAACACACAAAACTGGAAACTGTGGCTCTGATACCACTTGAAGGGTTTTTGTCCCGGAACCGAAGCTTTGATACCACTTGAAGGTAGGAAACTTTGCTTCCCACTTCAACTGGGTCGCTTGTTCTTAGCGATCCCATCGATGTCCCCGGATTAAAAAAAATTTAATCCTAGACAAAAGAGATTGCCCAAGCAATCGTTTCATCGTCGTGCTATTCGATTAGAGTAGTCACTTGAATAAACTATTTGTTCAAGCAACCAACCTCTATTCTACGAATAGCCGCAGAATAGACGATGTACGGATCGCCGACTTTTGTGTTTATGTTCGGGGTCCAAGTTATATTAGCCACAAAACAGAATATATCATGCATATATAATTGAAAACAATCATAAACATGTTACATAAGAAAATAGACAAGTATTATAACTCTCGATCTTCTATCATATGTCCTTCCTCCTTTTTGACATCGTGTAGACGACGATCTACCAAAAGTCGAAGCTCCTAGATCACCAATCTTCCTTCCTTGCTCGCTCCGAACAAGAGGAAGTATAGAAACAAGGCACTCCTCCTTCTTTCAACCAACCACCAAGCTCAAAGGTTGGTGCTTGCCGCCGGCCAAGAAGGAGAAGGAGAATAAGATGAAAACCGGCCAAGACTCCAAGGGAAGACCCTAAGTCTTGTTTCCACCGACCAAGGAGAAGGAGAAGGGCTGATTTGGACGCCGACCAAGGGAGGGAAGGCTGGTATGGGCGCCGGACACCAAGGGAGAAAAAGAATATAAGGAAAAGCTTTCCTTATTTGGTGCCGCCAACCCCAAACCATAATCTCCAAGCTTGCCGCCCACCTTAACCCTAATCCTATCTCTAATGGGATTCCTCCTTGCCGCCCACCCCCTCCTCTCCTTTTATAGAGTTAGGGATAAGCCTTGTCTTAATCTCCACCATTGGTTCTAGGGATTTAATCTCAACCGTCGGATCTAAAGATTTAATCTCTACCTTTGGATTTAGAGTTTTGTTTACATCCATTGGGTCTAGGCTTCATGAGGTATTAATAGGCTACAATAGGGACCATGAGAAGGAGTTGGATCTTGGCCACCCAATGGATCAAGCCCACATAAAGTCCGATCCATTAATGATAATCCAATCCACTAAAGGATTATCATTGATCTACCTCACCAACCCCCATAAGTTAATATGGGCTCCATATATTATATGTACATTTTCTTCCCGTGTTTAAGATCTCGAATGTCCGTCGATTAATTAATTTACTGCCCATTAATTAATCAACATCTAACTCCATGAGTAGTACCACTCAACCTTTTCATCATGCCGGACCAAGTCCACCTGCAGGGTTTACATGATGAACCTTATCAGCTCCTCAAGGGGACATCATCATCCTAATATATAGGACACGGTTTCCTCCTATAATCAACGGCACACCATATAAATAATATCATTTCCCAACTTACCAAGCCGATCGATTTAATCTATAAATCTCGCCCAATGGTAAATCCAAGAAATGAATACTAAGTATATGTGCCCGTTATTATATCGGGATTAAGAGCATGTACAATATAATATCTGAGGTCCGATTCGATTATGTAGTCAGCAATAAATCGAATCACCTCTAATTCGCTCCTGCTCAATACGCACAAAGTGTACTAGTGTGATTCTATGGTCAAGACAAACCAATACCAAATCACACTACAACCTTGCCAATGGTTTGTCCAAAGCCATCTCGGTTGTGAGCCTATACTTATACTTTACAAGGATCCGATAATATGATCTCCCGTGTGACACCACACACCATGTTATCTACAATGTAATGTATTAGACAATATGCATCACCATAAATATGCAAACAATGATCATGTGATTCTTATTTCAAAATAAATATGTTCATACAAAAGATAGACTTTTCAGTATACATCCCAACAGCTGAAGCAGAGGAAGACTGTGATCTTCCATCACTACTACGTCTATGACTGCAACGTCGAAACTAACAATCATGATTATTAGAAGAATATTACAGAAAAAAGAAATACAGTTGCATATCAAATTTTTAATAGGAACAATATGAAAATATTACCATATTCATAACAACTGGATGACCCTAAAAAAAAAGAGTTCATTAGTATATCAAATATATGGAATTTTGAATTACACAGTGAATTAAAACATAATTGGTACTCAATAAAAGGTTAATTACCCACAATTGGAAATCGAAGTTTGCAATAAAATTTTCGGTTTGGTTATGCGTCTAATCATCATCGTCATCGTCATCCATCGTCATCCATCGTCATCGTCATCGTCATCGTCATCGTCATTGTCATCCTCATCCTCATCCTCATTCTCATCCTCATCATTGAAATCCTCATCTTCATACTCATTCAGTTCACTTGCATCAATGTCTATTACTACGCCGTTGAGATCTCGTAACATTGAAATATTATACTCTTCGATATGAAATGTATTGACAACTTCATCTTATTGATATGCTATGTCTTCACAATGTTCCTCAATTTTATTACGTGCTTTTGTTTTACAAACTTCCCACCAATCACTTTTGTCTCGTCTTAGACTAGGATATGAAGCATAAAATACTTGAATCACTTGTTGTGCTAACACAAATGGTTCATACCTCTTGTATATTTTTTTGTAGTTAATTTCAACCAAATTAAACTATGGATGCACCCTCATGCCTTTGATAGGGTCAAACCAACGACACATAAATAAAATAGCTCGCTAATCTGAGTCTGGATACGCTACCTCTAAAATTTCATCTAGTAAGCCGTAAAATTCATTCCTTGCACCCCCATCAATAGATGACTGAACACAAACTCCGCTATTCATTGTTGTTTTCCCAGTTCCATAAGCTTGAGTATGAAAATTATATCCGTTTATGAAATATGTCGGCCAAGTTTTAACCATTGAATTTGGACCCCATGACAGATGTTTTATTAGGTCTTACTCAATGTGACCGTGATTGTCAAGAACCTAAAGTAAAATAAATATGTGTCATCAGTCAAGATTTATCAAATTTATTATCATGTACTACTTATATAATTTTTGAACCATTGTGCAAATTCTTCATCACAGAAATTATTAAACTCATGCTCCGGAAGCTCCGAATATAGAGTTTGAAAAATCCTACAATAAAATTAAATAAAACATGAACAATATTTTATGATATACGAAATGTTTAATATAACTTTTATATACTTACTTGAAATACGGCGTTACTTCTAGATAGTTCAATAAAATATATGTATGGGCTGCTTGCCACTCCTGACCAGTTAAGTATCTACTCGTACAAGATCCACTTGGTCGACCAAGGTAATTAAAAATTGAGAATGACCTCAAATTTGGATCAACATGACCCTCATCGTTTCTTCCTGCTTTCCGACTCTTGCATTAAATGTGAGGTTCAAAATAATATGATGCAAAAGTTATAACTTCCTCCACAATATATGCATTAACAATAGAATCTTCAACATGAGCCATATTTTTCACTTTTTTTTTCAAGTAATAGAGGAATCTAAGAGTAATACAATAAAATTTATTAGCAAATAAATTAGACTTAATTTGACCAAATGAAATAATAATGAAAAAAAGTCAAAAAAATTCACCTTTCAAACGGATACATCCATCGAAATTGTACAGGACCTCCAACTTTAGCCTCATATGGTAAGTGAACCAAAAGATGTTCCATTGAATCAAAAAACACCGTGGAAATATCCTTTCTAAGTTACACATAATAATCGGAATGTCTCTCTCTAATGTCTCCATGTGTGAATGACTCAGTACTGTCGAGCAGATATCATGAAAGAAAATGCTTAATTCCGTAATTGCACCCTAAACAAAATTTGGTAACAGTTCCTTTAAAACAATAGGAATTAATCTTTCCATGAACATATGATAGTCATGACTTTTAAAACCCATCAATTTGCATTCCTTCAAATCAACGCATCTACCAAGATTTGAGACATAACCATCAGGAAAACTCAATGATTTCAACCATTCACAAACAATCCATCTCTGATCCTTATTCAATGTATAAATTGCTTTCGGTTTTTGTCCCCTACTATTTGCATCAATATCAAGGGTGGGTCGTTTACATATGAGACACAAATCTTTTCTTGCATTCAAATTGTCTTTTATTTTTCTGGTTATATCTATCACCGTATTTATCAGATTTTCAAAAACATTCTTCTCAATATGCATTAAATCAAGATTGTGATGAATCAAATTTCTCTGTCAATACGGTAAATCCCAAAAGATACTCCATTTTGTCCATTTATGCGTAATTCCATAGTTATATGTTGTAACATTTGGTTCTTCAATAACAGATGGAAAGTTAAGCACTCTTTGCCATAAAATTTGACTGGTGAATCTCAATGGTGGAGGTGTTCTTTCAATTCTATTCTTAGTAAATTCTTCTTTGTTTCTTTTGAATTTATGATTTGGCGATAAAAATTATCTATGACAATCAAAATAACTCGATTTCTTTCCGTGTTTCAATCTGAATGACTTTGATCTCTCCATACTATTGGACATTCTAAAATCCCTGCAGTACTCCAGCCCGATAACATCCCATAAGCAGGAAAATCATTTATGGTCCAAATAAGTGCAGCTCTCATTGTGAATAGCTGATTAGTATGGACATCATGTGTGGAAACACCAACGTCCCATAGTTGGATCAACTCGGCAATCAACGGTTGCATGTAAACATCTATTAACTTCTTCGGATTATGAGGGACAGGCACAATCAATGTTAAAAACATATAAGGTGTTTTCATACACATACCAGAAGGAAGATTGTACGGAGTTATGATAATTGGCCAGCAAGAATAAGTTCTTCTTGATTTGCCAAATGGAGCAAATCCATCAGCACATAGCCCCAACCTGATGTTTCGGGTCTCAATCGCAAACTCAGGATATGTTCGATCAAAATTTGTCCACGCCTTTGCATCAGTTGGATGACACATTAGCCCATTCTCTATTTCATGATTTGCATGCCAAGTCATGTGTTCAACAGTCACCTTCGAAGCATAAAGCCTTTGCAATCTAGGAGTTAAAGGCAAATAGAACATTTGTCTGAATGATTTTAATTGCTTATTACGATTTGATCTCGTGGTACTCTTGTACCTGCATTGACTACAGAATTTACAAGCCTCTAAATCTGCATTCTCTCCCCAATATAGCATATAACCATCTCTGCAAACATCAATTCTTTGCATTAGGAGACCCAAATCTTTCACAAGTTTTTTCATACTGTAAAAATCATTCGACATTATGTGATCACGTGGCAATACTTCTCCAATAACTTGAACAAAATCATTAAAACATTCTTCGGACACATTATGCTCAGCTTTAACATTCAACAATCTTGCGGTGAGAGATAATTTTATGTGACTGTCACAACCAGACCACACGGGTTCATCTGCAGCTCTCAATGCTTCTTGAAATTTTATATATGGCTCATTGTACACATTTTCATTACCACCAGTAACTTCTACCTCCTCCATATACATGTGTTCAAATGCTTGAGGATAACTAGAACTTGCAGCGTTTGGTTCGCTATTCAAATTATGACCAACTGCATTGATGCGGGACGGGTGAAATCTGTTTACTCCTTTTTCAATGCAGTGAAGCACTGAGGGAGATCTCAGAGAGTTTTCACAGGCCGTAGTCAGTAGAGAATAAGAAGATGAAGCAGATGAAATGCAAGAAACCCACGTCAGTACTCAAGACTCAGACACAAGATGTAACGTGGTTCGGAATAAGGATTCCTACTCCACGGAGGTGAGCTTTTCTCACCGGATGCAGTGCCTAAGCACCTTCACTATGAAGGTCCTCCTTTACGGAAAGCAAGTTCCCGAAGGTGGAGGAGAAAGACCTCTTACAGTGATATCACAAAACAAGAAAAATACAAGAGATGTAACAATCGACAGATCTCCGTCCTTCTTCTCCGACGAGGCAGTTGTTGCTCTCCTTCTTCTCCTGCGTCCCCTTCTCTCTTGCTGGGTGGGAATAATTGCGAATCGTTTCTTCCTCCTCGCTTCCTCCCTTTTATCTTCCCCTTTCCTTCATCGTAACGTCGTGGGTTATCTCCATCGTACATATGGCCACCACCTTCACCTGGAGAATAATTCTGTTACAGATATAAAGAGTGAAGACTCCTTGGAATATTATGTGGGGCCTCCTAGGCCATTTCCTAACACCTTTTCCTCTACTTTTTGGGAAACTAGGTTAGAATATCTCCCTCAACCCTCCGCATTGAGTGAAGCTAGCTTAGGTCTATAGCCCATGGGTGCCCTAGCCCTAGGATTCCTCATCAACCCGAACCAATTCCCCTTTTCCCCGCACCAGACTTCCTTCGTATAACCATATCGATCAGGCTAAGTCGACCCTCTATCCATCCCGTCGGCTTCTGGAATTATCTTGCCGAACCAATTCTTGCTCCACTCTTTAGTGAAGTCCCTTCCGTCTCTTCTTTGATGTACCAATTGCTTCTGCTAACTCTCCCGTGCCAATTGTTTTCGATATTCTCCCGTACCATTGGCCTCTGATATTTACGCCCGGACCAATAGCCTCTGATATTTGCGCCCGGACCAATGCTTCCTTTTCTCCCTTCACTGAACCGAATATTTTGGCTCGGATCATGGGCCCCCACTAACCCTTCTATTGGGGATTATGTAGAAAAGGTACCAGCAGTATCATTAGTCAACCCCAAAAAATAGTCAAGCGAAGTTATAAGCTTGACTTTCCAAATGTACATGAAGTTTCTGACCTACTCTTCATTTCTCAACTTAGATCCATCTGTTCCCTTATACCTCCCTTAGGTATACTTAAGGAGGCCCGATGGGCTTATGGACTCCGCTTCTTCTTCTCCTTTTGTGCAGTTGAATCATCACGGAAAACCCTATATAAACCCCTGCCTTCTCCTTTTAGGTGTCGTTTAGTGTGCTTAACAATCTAGCCTGTTCTTCTCCTTCCGTGATTTTCACCGGCGGCTTTTCGGCGACCCAGTCCTTCCTTTCCCCACATGATTCTTCCTTAACCTCCGAGTAAGTGCTCTGCTTTGTTCGCACCCATGGCTCCTAGGACCATCTCTTCACCCGCCTGGTATGAACATACCATAACCCAGTTAGATTGTAACCATTATTTTTTTAATATTAAGAACAACTACATAGACCCCTCTATAAAATGTTGTTTCACAACTAAACTGCATCGGCCTCATAATCCTCCCTCCAACTTGACATGCTTTTTCTTCGAACAATTTCTTAACGGCCTATCCTTGCTGGTACCGTCGATCTATTTGGACCTTCTAAACTTCTATGTGTTGGTGCAGGGGCACTAGATAATCGAACCTGTGTTTTGATTATGGCAAAGACACAAAGTTAAGTTTACATCGTTATCTCATGAGCTAAATCGAGTGTGCAGAAAAGTACTAAAGCTAGAGCTGAAGGCTAGCGACACCCGGAGGAAGCTGCGGTGGTCGGGCGACACTCGAGTGACTTCGGAGGGAGCCGAAGGAATCGAGTGGAAGGCCGGAAGCGAAAGCATCACAGTAAGAATCGAGGTAAGCTCATGTGAGTGAGAGATGGTAAGGTCGTGTCCTCTATACGGGGACGACCGTAGGCGGCGATCCGACTAAAACTTCTTGTGGAAGGTCTAGGTCGAGATCGGACGGTTAGAAACCATCGTATTTATCATTTTCTGAGCTAACCTCTCACTGCAGGGAAGTGGCCAGGCTGGCAGTCGACTGCTGGACATGGAGCAGTCGACTGATGCCCATCAGTCGACTGATGGGAGGCATCAGTCGACTGATGGCGACGACTCAGCCTTTGCGCTAGGTCAAAATGGATAACGTTTGACGCGGCCACTTCGCGATAAAATTTAGAAAACTTCGTGATCCGTTCCAAAAAAAATGGGAGACATATTCAGAGCCTAAAGTCTATAAAAGGAGGAGGATTCCAACTCCAAAGGACATCAAGTTTATTCATCAAGTGCTCCTACAACGCCAACGCTCCAACACCGTCATAACGCCGACGCGACGACAAGTTCCGATCTTCTTCGTCGGCAGCAGTAGCAAGTAACATATTTTGATATTGTATTCTTTATTTTTATTCGTAACGAGGTGAGGTAGGCTTGTTGCCTCATCCTCGTAATTTCGGTTTTGTGATCGTTGTCTCCTACCTCCAACGAGGAGGAGACGTTATAGTGATTTGCCCTCCGTACGCGGTCTAGGACCGATAGGGCCTTGGAGTAGCAACCGCTGGGTTGTGAACCAAGTAAAATAAATGTGTCGCTTTATTTTCCGCTGTGTTTACTCATTTAATTGTCTACTCGAACGAAATGCCAAAAAGTTTTACGATCGCTATTCACCCCCCCCCCCTAGCGATGCTTCTCGATCCAACACTATGGACTACTCCTGAACCAATTCACCCCCAACTCCTTTCGAATTTTATCGGGAGCTCACATAGTATTCCAACACTTGAACCTTTCTTTAACCCCTGAAATATTCCATTGCTTCTTCCAACTAAAATCTTCTAAGGCAGGTCTCTTCTATCTATCTAGCCGTTCAGACTGCTAATTCTTAGTGAACCTACCCACTTCCCACAAGGGCTGGGAAGAATTGTATTTCTTTGTACAGCTTCCCGAGTCTCTGCCCCTATTCTGATACATGGAAGGTAGCCCTTCCTGAATTGCCTCCCTTCCAGGAAATGAGAACCAAATGCCCCTTCCCGGAAGTGTATAGAGTATTAGGAGAGTTACATTACTGCTCAAACCATCTAATAGAAACTCCTCTTTTAAGCCACTTTGGATTGTCTCCCCTACCTTTGACGACTTCGATTGCTGTAGGTAGGGTGATACTTACCCTGCAATATGACTTCTTTTCTAGGTTATTCATTTTTCTTATCAGTATACCTTGCAGATAATCTAATGCAGAAGGCTTTGGTGGAAGGGGAGGCGATCGAGGCGGCCAAGAAGAAGAAAACATCGACTAAAAGAGGCAAGTCATCCCCTCTGGAAAAGTCAGGCTCATCAAGAAAGGAGCCTCAAGTTCATCGGCTCTTCTTCCCTTATCTTCCGACCAGCCGGGGTCTCAACCCCTAACCATTTATGAGCCAAGAAGGGGAGGCAGTACCTCCCCTGTCCCTTCTTCATCTCCCCAAGGAGGGGATTCTCCCTCCCAATTTCTTCATTCCTCCCCATCTGCACAAAATTCACCCCTACCTTCTCATACAGAATCCCTCCCAGCTCCTATACCTTCCGACTCAAGAGCTGCTCCTACCCCCCTTCGTCGTATCAGACCCCCATCCTCCTCTAAAGGGGAGGATCCTTCCCTTCCTGTTCCTCCGAGGGCCACGTTGGGATCCTCACAAGATCGGCACCCCTCGAGGTGAAATTCTTCAATCATTCGGGCATACAAGGCCCATGTGAACAAGTGAGCAAGCTGTTGTGAGGTATCTACTCTTTCTTTTCCTCCTCTTCATTATGGGTATCTCTATATGCCGATATATACTGATAACTTTTTCTTCCATTCAGGCCTCCACCCAGCATAACAACATGGTGGTTCGGCTGGCCCAATTCCAATCTAGTGTGGAAACTCGCCACTTTGCTACCGTATCACAACAAAAAGAGCTCGTTCGGCGGTTGAACGAGCAAGAGGCCAAGGAAGCGGACTTTAGGGGCCAGTGCGAAGATGCCATGATGCAACTAGCCCTGGTCCGAAGCGAGAAAGAGGAGCTGCAACGAAAAAATGAAGAACTTGAGCAGCGCCTCTTTTTGCAGTCCAGCGAACTGCAACAGGTAGACGTCCTGACCCGTGAACTGGGGGAGTACAAGGGATCTCTTTGGGACGCCATGACCAAGGCTGCTGACTCCTCGACCACTATTATGCAGCTTCAGCAAGAGTGACACTGGCTTGAATTGGAACGTCGAGCATGGGAAACCACTAAGGAATCCTGTACAGAGAAATGCCAGGAGCTTTCCTCCATGGTGGTAGCTCTTTCTCACACCTTATCACCGGTGGCTCAGCAACAGTCTACCCTCCACCAGGAGTACCTAGAAGCTCTTTCAACCTTGGGGCAGCAAGCTATAAAGGCAGCCACCGAAAGAGATGCTTTGGCGGCTGAATTGGCAGAAAGTCAAGCTCAAGTGCTCGATATCAGGATCAACTGAAGGAGCAAGAAGCCGACCTCAAGGGATGCTATGTCAAGAAGGGGGTAGACTTATTTATACTAGGCTTTGAGGGGTCCTCGGCTCAAAACGCCGAACAAGGATATCCGCCTCCTGGTACGGACACCAGCTATTTAGATCCTACGGAGGCGCTAGCTAAGTGTCCACCCGATCTTTTTGAGTTGTAATTTCTACTATTCTCCTTTTTGGTAATTTTGTCACTAGCCTTTCTTTTGCTTCTGAATGAGGAATTTGTCCATATGTTTAATTATCATTGTCTTGTCATGTTTCTTGACGGATCGGGAATTCTGAACCAATTTTAAACTCCTCCCTTTTTATACCGTTATCTCTTTTCTCGTATCATATGGCGCAATCACCTCGCTGGTTCGGGCTTATTGGAAAATTCTTGAATAACATTATTCACCTCCGCCCCAATTTCGATTCGGGAATCCGCTTGAAGTATCTTGCCTGATACTATTCACATTCGTCCCATTTTCGGTTCGGAGGTCCGCCTGAAGTATTTTGCTTGATATTATTCACATCCGTCCCGATTTTGGTTCGGAGACTTGTTTTAAGTGACTCTTGCCTATTGGTTTTCCCCATTCCTTTTGCCGCTTCGGAGACTGCATCAATCTCTTCGTCTTCTTCACCTTCCCAAGAACTTCTGCCGTCGCTTTTCTTCCATTATAAATTATTGCCATCCATGTCTCCTTTCTCATATCTCACTATCATGGCTTCAGAGGGGCACCCCATCAAAATTTCTTCAACTTCAGAATCTTTCGAGCTGTAGGACTGGGTTTCTGAAGACACTGAAGATTCGGAGACCCGCTCAACTGCCACTTTCGCTTTTCGTCCTCTTCCTTTTCCACCTCACACTCCAACTCCAACCCCTCCTACAGGGAGGTCCTTTCGTGCTCCCTTCCCTTCCTTCCGCAATAGAGTGTGGAATCCTCCCTTCACCTGGGAGTATACAGTGGGAGACCCCCGTGCCGCTGACGAACTCCCTCCACTTCCACCAGCGCTGACTTTCATCCCAGTCCCCCCGGCGGAAGCTCATCCTTCTCTGTTCGATGAAGGCCCATCAGTTCCTCCTCCGTCCCAAGGCGAGCGCTTCAAGGTCATCTTGGCGCCTTCTCCCCCCAAAGAGACCTCTCCCGCCTCGTCTGTTAGGAGTAATCAGATGAAATCTGTATAAATCAAATTAATGTAATCATTTCAAATATATCAATAAAATTGAGGGAGGGAACTTGATATTTGCTTTTGTCTTTTTCTCGTAGAAGGTTTCTGTCTTCAAAAGGACGGTAATCTGGTCCGAACATGCCTTCTTCTGCCATCGCCCGAGGATTCGGACCCTCTTAATTACTGATTATAGTCCGTCGACCTTCCCAACATCGCCACGCTTTCCTCTTCTTTCTGGCATTTATGGTCCCTATTTCTTCTACCAATAATTGCACTTTTCCCTTCGCGCTATAAAAGTCCCGACCCTTACTTAGATAGCTTCCATCCTTTCCTTTTCTCTTTATTTGCCATGGACGAATATCCGAACAGGCAAGATTTCTCTCCTTCAAGAACAGATAAATGATCGATATAGCTAGCCCGAGGAGCAAGTGAAGTACTACGAATGGTGAAGGAAACTTCCATGAATCGCTCCCTACACCAACAACTGGTCGGGTCCTAAAAGGAATTGGACAAACAGATCTTCCTGCAGCAGTCTTACCGGCGGCAACTATTGTGCCAACCTCAACCATACAAGAGAGCTCCCTCCGTTCCTCCCAACAAAGAACTGTAATACTCAAGATGTATAAGGGTTTCTGTTTGTTATTTTCCCTTGTAAATGACTCAAAATATGTAATTCTTTCGCATCAATGAACTTTCTCAGTTTATCTTCTTTCTCCAGTATCTTCGGAATTGTGCCACGCTTTACTTCTTTCGTATTCACATAGACTTACATATAACTGAGGCATATTTCGGCTCTTCCGCCTTTTTACTCTGCTTGGTATATAGAACCATTAAATGAATTGACTCTGCTATTTTGCAAGAATAAAATAATATAAAGTTAAACAAGGACTTCAACTTCTCCCCCTTTACGGGGACAAAAGGTAATACATAACTGAGGAAATCTCAGCTCCTCCATTCCGCCACCACACGGGGATATCTTCCGCTTCGCGGGGATAAAATTTTTGAGTATAACCGAATGAATTTTGGTTCTTCCGTTCCGCCACCACACGGAGATTTCTTCTGCTTCGTGGGGATAGAAATTTTGTATACATAATATATAACCGAGGAATTTTGGTTCTTCCGTTCCGCCACCACACGGGGATATCTTCCGCTTTGCGGGGAAAGAAATTTTGTATACATAATATATAACCGAGGAATTATGGTTCTTCCGTTCTTCCACCACACGGGGATATCTTCCGCTTCGTGGGGATAGAAATTTTGTATACATAATATATAACCGAGGAATTTCGGTTCTTCCGTTCCGCCACCACACGGGGATATCTTCCGCTTCGCGGGGATAGAAATTTGGTATACATAATATATAACCGAGGAATTTCGGTTCTTCCGTTCCGCCATCACACGGGGATATCTTCCGCTTCGCGGGGATAGAAATTTCGTATACATAATATATAACCGAGGAATTTCGGTTCTTCCGTTCCGCCACCACACGGGGATATCTTCCGCTTCGCGGGGATAGAAATTTTGCATATAATATATAACCGAGGGATTTCGGTTCTTCCGTTCCGCCACCACACAGGGATATCTTCCGCTTCGCGGGGATAGAAATTTTGTATATATATAATATATAACCGAGGAATTACGATTCTTCCGTTCCGCCACCACACGGGGATATCTTCCGCTTTGCGGGGATAGAAATTTTGTTTATATATTATATAACCGAGGAATTTCGGTTCTTCCGTTCCGCCACCACACGGGGATATCTTATGCTTCGCGGGGATAGAAATTTTGCATACAATATATAACCGAGGGATTTCGATTCTTCCGTTCCGCCACCACACGGGGATATCTTCCGCTTCGCGGGGATAGAAATTTTGTATATATACAATATATAACCGAGGAATTTTGGTTCTTCCATTCCGCCACCACACGGGGATATCTTCCGCTTCATTGTCACGCCCGCCCTTCCGCGGACCCTAAATGTCCGGAGAGGCGGTGCGTGACGCGACCGTACATACATTTCATACAGCGGAAGACTTTATATATATGTACTTCTTATTTCTTACAGCGGAAGACTTGAGACCTAAATACTTTTTTTTTCTTTTAAACATAAATATGCATTAACACTTCTTCTTAACATAGAGTATGTTTCATAGCATAGCATGCATAGATACTTCTTCTTACTTCTTCTTTACTTCTTCTTATCAACATAAAGCATGCATCATATATATATATATAGATACTTAAGGCTTAGTAGGTTCATAACATCATCGTCATAGGGAGACATAAGTAAAGACATCCATATACATCATCATTATAGGTAATACATGTATAAGTAGACTTAACGGATCTTCTCCACCATGCCACTACCAGACACATTGACCCCTCCTGCTGCTCCCTTTAGTTTATCCATCCCTTACCCTTATCTACAGTACGAGGGAAAATAAACTATAAGCACATAGGCTTAGTAAGATCCTGTCCTACTCACAAAAAAACATACATCATCATTAATCATGACTTGTAGCATTTATAACATATAATCAATATATCATGTGACATACATGGCATCTTCAACTTAACTTGTAGCTTAAGTAACATAAACATAACATACATGGCATCATATGTAACTTAGTAACCTAACATCATAGCGTGCCATCGAACATAACATGTAACTTATACATCATGACATATCATCTAACATAACAGGTAACTTAAACGTTATGGCATATCATCTAGCATAACAGGTAACTTAAACATTATGGCATATCATCTAGCATAACAGGTAACTTAAACATTATGGCATATCATCTAACATAACATGTAACGTAAACAATCACGGCATATCATCTAACATAACATGTAACTTAACATTATGGCATATCATCTAGCATAACAGGTAACTTAAACATTATGGCATATCATCTAGCATAACAGGTAACTTAAACATTATGGTATATCATCTAACATAACATGTAACGTAAACAATCATGGCATATCATCTAACATAACATGTAACGTAAACAATCATGGCATACATATGCAAGATGCTTTTGAAAACATATATGTTAGGTACGTAAATATAGATCTCAACATATTTGAGCCCGGCATTGTACCACTTCTTCATTATCATAGCGCGCATCCCTAAATAGGCCCGAGGTAGCAAGTCTCGAACCTAATTGGTTCCTAGGCCTGAGTCTTATTCCATCGACCTAGGGGCAATCGTCATAGCGTAGAAGCCCATCCTAGGCCCGAGTCTTACTCCATCGACCTAAGGCATCTTGGAGCCCATCCCGTACTAGGCCCGAATCTTATTCCATCGACCTAGGGGCAATCATACATAGAAGCCCATCCTAGGCCCGAGTCTTATTCCATCGACCTAGGGCATCTTAGGAGCCCATCCCTTCTTTGGACCTTGTTAAGGTCTTGGTACAAGCCATGCAGAAAGTAAAATACTTATATGCTTATTTTACAACATAACTTATTTCTTTAACATAGCATAGCATACTTCATTTCATAACGCATCATGCTTCATTTCATTCACATAGCATAGCATACTTCATTTCATAACATCTTAGCTTATTTCATTAACATAGCATAGCATACTTCATTTCATACACATCATGCTTCATTTCATTCACATAGCATAGCATACTTCATTTCATAACAACATAGCTTATTTCATTAACATAGCATAGCATACTTCATTTCATACACATCATGCTTCATTTCATTCACATAGCATAGCATACTTCATTTCATAACATCTTAGCTTATTTCATTAACATAGCATAGCATACTTCATTTCATACACATCATGCTTCATTTCATTCACATAGCATAGCATACTTCATTTCATAACAACATAGCTTATTTCATTAACATAGCATAGCATACTTCATGGTATGAACTTCATTGTAACCTAAAGAGGTCAAAGGTGGCCGAATGGCCCTTATAGGCTTTTTAGGGTTTAGACCTTTAACCTAATTCAAGTAACATACATATGCATACAAATTCCATAAAATTCATGGTATGAACTTCATTGTAACCTAAAAACTCAAAGGTGGCGAATGGCCCTTATAGGCTTTTAGGTTTAGACCTTTAACCTAATTCAAGTAACATACATATGCATACAAATTCCATAAAATTCATGGTATGAACTTCATTGTAACCTAAAAACTCAAAGGTGGCCGAATGGCCCTTATAGGCTTTTTAGGGTTTAGATCTTTATCCTCAACCCCCTAACATGTTAACATCATTTCTTACAAGTAAAACAAGCTATAAAACTTCAATAAAACACCAAGATCCATATTGGCCGAATGGTTCTTAGGGTTCATTAGGGTTAGCTTTTGTCCTAATCCACTTTAACCCCTAACATCATCATCTAGTTATAGAACATAGCATAAACATAACATGGAGCTTCATTTAGACCCTAGTCCATGACTTGGCCGAATGGTTCTTAGGGTTCATTAGGGTTAACTTTTGACCTAATCCCTTTTAAACCCTAACTACATCATATAGCAATTAAAACATGGCATTCATGAAACCCTAACCCTAATTTCCTAGGGTGGCCGAAACACATAAGGGCTCAACTAGGGTTAGCTTTTAACCAACCCTCTTTTCCCATCTTAGCATCATCATATCCTTCCTAAACATAGATTTCAACTTCATTGGTAAACTAAAACATGCTTGGCCAATATAACATACAAGTTGTTCAAACATTCAATCGCAACTACTGTCGTATGCGGTGAGGGATACTTACTTCCTTCGCTTTGTTTTGGGTGGAGAAGATGACCTAAGAACCAACCCTAGCCCTTGCTTCTTGCTTGAAGGAGGTTCGCCAATGGAGGAAATGGAGAGGAGCTCAAGATTTTCGGTGAGAAGAGGAAGAAGAAGAGAGGAAGTGACCAAATTCAACCTTCCCTCTTCTTTATAAAGGGGGGAGGAAGAGAAGTTCCTCTTTTCTTTTCCATGCCTCTTCATTTACTCCTAGTCCCACTTATCTATAGTTTCCCCCTCTTCCTTAATCATATAATCCTATTGGGCTTCTGGTTAGTGGGTGCATCTATAAGGCTTGGCTATCTCTAGAGGTTTGGAGTTCAATTCCTAGGCCTTGCACCCCTTTTCGGCTTATTTTCTTTTATTTTTGAAAAGGCCCACATAAAGCCCATGATCATCAAGCCAAAAATTCTTGTAAAATTGCTAGGAATTTTACGGGCGTTACAATCCTTCATACCTTTAAAAAGTTTCGTCCTCGAAACATAGAACAATTGGGGGTACTTTTGCTTCATGTCCTCCTCGCGTTCCCAGGTAGCTTCCTCGTACCGTTGATTCTGCCACAGAACCTTTACTAAGGGCACCTCTTTGTTACTTAGCCTCTTGACTTCTCGGTCTAATATTTGGATTGGCTGACTTTCAATACTCAGGTCCTCTTGAACTTGTACTGTTTGTGGCTCGATCACTTTGTGTTGGTGCAGTGGGCACCAAAGTCGAACCGGTATTTTGATTATGGCAAAAGGCTCAATAGTTAAGGGTATATTTGTTATCTTACGAGCTCAATTAAGTGTGCAGAAATGCTAAAGTTGAGCGGAAGGTCTGCGACACCCGGTGGGAACCGAGGTGGTCGGGCAACGCCAGAGGGACTTCGGAGGAAGCCGAGGTACTCGGGTGAAGACCGGAAGCGAGGCTACAAGGTAAGCTCGTGTGAAAGCGAAGCAAGGTCGTTAAGCGTAGATCCGACCCAATACCTCCAATGGAAGGTCTAGGTCGAGATCAGATGGTTAGAACCATCGTACTTTATATTTTAAGCTAACTTGTATCGACCAAAACACTTTGACTACAGTCAACTGATAGTCAAGTTCCAGCCTCGAGAAGAGCTCGAATTTCAAGGGGGTGAATTTGGACTTAACTCGTGTTTTGGTACAAAGGGTGATGTGGCATCAAGGTGGACATCCAAACCATCACCAAGCTTCCTTGTGGTGGACGCCCAAAATAAGGTGAGTTGGCACAAGATGGTTGGCTCCCATGATGTGGCACAAGTTGAATGGCTCCAACAAGTTGGCGCCCAAGTAGGTTGGAGGTGGCACAAGGTGGTTGGATGAAACACCTCATCCTTGAGTTGGCGCACAAGAAGGTTGGAGGTGGCACAAGGTGGTTGGATGAAACACCTCATCCTCAAGTTGGCGCCCAAGGAGGTTGGAGGTGGCACAAGGTGGTTGGATGAAACACCTCATCCTTGAGTTGGCGCACAAGAAGGTTGGAGGTGGCACAAGGTGGTTGGATGAAACACCTCATCCTTGAGTTGGGATAAGAACCTCACCTTGGACACTACCTATGTCTAAATTCATAGATCAATATCCATAAATAGACATGTTCACTCCAAGCAAAACAAGAATTCAAGAGCTCTCAACACGCCGTAACGCCGCTACTACTACTCACATTTGCTACGAAGTCACCGACAACTAAAGCTACATCTTCTACTTATAAGAGTTGTCGGTATATTTATTTAAGTTCTACTTCTTTAAATTGTCTTTGTGCTTTAATCGTAACAAGGAAAGGGGAGTGTCCTTTGCCTTGATTTCTTTTTGTAATCGTTGCTCCTACTTCCAACGAAGAGGAGTGGTTTTAGTGAATTGCCCTCCGTACGTGATCAAGGATCACTAGGGCCGTGGATTAGCAATCGAAAGATTGTGAACCACGTAAAAATATCTTGTCTACTTTATATTTTCGCTGTGCATTCTCTACTTGCTTTTTACTTATTGCAAAAGTTTTTAACGACACCGTATCGCTATTCACCCCCCCCTCTAGCGACACTTTCGATCCAACAATTGGTATCGAGTCGGGCGCTAAGATTCGGTGAAACCACCAATCTAGCTTTGTTTTTCTTTTTTACAGATTTTTATTTATTTATTTCTGTTTTCGTATAATTATTTCACTTGCTTATCTTCTCCTATAGAATTGCATTAGAGGCTTTAGGATCCGGATAAGGTTGTCCTTCTGTTAGATCCCGAGTAAGGTTGTCCTCCGGAACTTCAACGACATTCGCATTTGATTGTTTATTTCTTTTGCAAGTTACATTTTATATATCTTTTTACTTCTCAAGACTACTAATCCAAGACGAAAGTCTTGGAATATTCTTTCGTGTGTGTTTTGCAAGATTCTTTTTCGTTTCTCCTTCTTGTTTTTAAATGGCCCATCTCGAAGGGTTTAGCACCGCCTGACCCCGTTTTTACAATCTGTAATGACTTTCGCTATTGGAAGGGTCGGATGGAATGCTTTCTTAAAACCCAAATCGAGATGTGGATCGTAATCCAAACCGGTTTCACACTTCCTATTAATGAAGATGGTGAATCTTTGGGTTACGACGATCAATGGTCAAATTCCATGAAAAAACAAGTAGAAGCCGATGCCAAGGCAACTCAAATCTTGCAATGTGGGTTGTCCAAGGAAGAGCTCAACCGCGTCGGCCCCTTCATTAGTGCAAAGGACTTATGGACCAAGCTAGTGGAACTACACTAAGGCACCGACGACACGAAGGTATGTAAAAGAGATTTACTTTTAAATAAATTGTATAACTTGAAAATGCAGGAAAACGAGACCGCAACTCAACTACATGCTCGTATCCAAGACATCGTCAACCAACTCCATGCCATCGGACAAAAGGTCGAGAATCGCGACCTTATCAGGTATTCTCTTAACTCGTTTCCTAGGACCACCTTGTGGGCATCCATGGTCGATGCCTACAAGGTCTCCAAGGACCTTTCTAAAATTAGGTTAGACGAATTGTTTTCGGAACTTGAATTACATGAGCAAACTAACGTGGTCCAGGCCGAGAAGAGTATTGCGTTAGTTGCAGGTTCCAAGAAGAAGAAGCCCGCAAGCAAGCCACCCCCGAAGGAAGAAGACGAGTCCGAATCGGAAGTAGACTCCGAAATAGAATCCGAACTAGTCAATCTAGTTCGGAATATGATCAAGAGACGAAAACGACCAACAACTCAAGGTAAGCCTAAACCTAATTCAAATACTTCTAATTTTAGATGCTATGAGTGCAGTTCGGCCACATCAAGTCCGAGTGCCCAAAGCTAAAGAATAACGCATCAAAGACCAAGAAAGCGCTAAACGCTACTTGGGAGGAGTTGTCGAAGAAGAATATCCAAGCTCTAATGGCCAAGCCGAGCACGACTCAAATCAAAGAAGAGTCCGAGTCGAATCCGATGATGAGCTTCCATTCAAGACAAGCCACGGATCCGTATCCGGTTCAAAAGAATCATTAAGGGTAAGTCGTTACTTAATACTTTGTATGGTGCAATTAAATTTTTAAATAAGAAACTAGCTAAGTCCGAGTCCAAGGTCGAGACCCTAATTGAGGAGGTTAACCTTCTCAAACATGAGGTCTCCTAACCTCTTCGACTACTGTATTCAAGAGGAGGACTCAACCTGCTGAAAAGCTTGAAGTTGAGAACTCGCTGAAAACACAAGTCAAGACCTTAGGAACACGTTGGAAAGGTTCACTTTGGGATCCAAGGGACTTGACCTCTTACTTGGATCACAAAGGGCCGTGTACAACAAGGCCGGACTGGGTTTAACTCAAATACAACCAATAAGTCATATATGTCTATAGTAAACCAACATAAGAAAAATGTCCAAGCATGGGTCCCTAAGACCACTTTGATTTCAACTTTAGGATCTAACATGTATTGGGTTCCTATGACCAAATTCACTATGTGAATAGACCCACTCGATTCAATGGTCCAGGGGAGCCAATACAAAATGTATTTTTGTTAAGTCTTAGAAATTGCATGCTTACTTTTTCCTTTATTTTTAGAATGGTTAGATAGGACTCATAACCAACTAAAATCCTGCGAAAAGATTGAGCCTCGGGAGCCTCTTTTCAAAAATAAATCAACTAAAATCCTACGAAAAGATTGAGCCTCGGGAGCCTCTTTTCAAAAATAACTAGTTAGACCAAGACGTAGTCTCAAGTAAGTCGAGTTATCAATTTCTTGAAATTAGCTTTGTCTAAGGAAGTGGTCGTTGTTCCGATCAAAGAAGGCCTCGTGCCTCGCCACGACACGAAGCTAATCTCTTGAAAAGATTACTTGATGAGCTTAGACTAAATCGAATCTAACCTAATGTTGGTTAATTTAAATTCATTAAAATTAATCAAGTAAATTGAAAGTCATCTCACAATAACACATAGGAATAACATGTTTTGATCATGTAGATATTGGTGAGATGATTTAGGTTTAAAACTTACAAACAACCCTTTAGTAATTCCAATATCCGATCCAACTACCTTATGTGTAGGATCAATGGATATTGACGGTGGTTGCTCCCGACACATGACCGGGATCAACTCAAATTTTCAAGTTACGATTCAAACGACAAGGATCGGTAGCCTTGAAATAACGGCAAGCTCAAAATCATCGGATCGGGTGATATTGAGCTCAACTCTAACTTTACAATTCAAAATGTCTTATTAGTAGAAAACTTTCAATATAATTTACTTAGTGTAAGCCAATTGTGTGATAACAATTATAAGGTCATATTTCTAGAAAATGAATGTAATCAAAATAAATGCAACATCTAAAATAATACTTAAAGGAACTAGGAGTAGCAACATCTACACAATAAATTTACCCAACTCCTCAACCAAGTGTCTTATGACACAGAAGAGGAATCTTGGTTATGGCAATCAAGACTCTGACACTCGCACCCCCAAGACTCGGCCCACAAGATGAGTAAGAGTGGCTTGGTTATAGGTTTGCCTAAACTAAACAACTTGGATAATAAAATATGTAATGCTTGTCAACAAGGTAAACAATCTAGGACACAACATCAATTAACTAATCAAGAACGAACCAAAAGTGTTCTTGAGCTCCTACACATGGATCTATTTGATTCACATGGAGCTAAGTCACTCAATGGTAGTCAATTTTGCTTAGTCATAATTGACGACTATTCTAGATTTACTTGGGTTAGGTTTATCAAACATAAAAATGATACCCTAGACCAACTAATCAATCTTTGTAGGTTAATCGAAAATCAAAAGAACCTTAAGATTAAAAGACTTAGAAGCGATCATGGTGGTGAATTCGAAAACCACAGGTTTACAGATTTCTGTAACCTAAACGGATACCACCATGAGTTTTCATGTCCTAGAACCCCACAACAAAATGGGTTAGTCGAACGGAAAAATAGAACCCTACAAGAAGCCGCTAGGACAATGTTAAACGAGTATAACCTACCCGATAGATTTTGGGCAGAGGCCGTTAGTACGGCTTGCTATGTCCAAAATAGGATCCTTATGGTAAAGAGGCACCAAAAGACCTCGTACGAGATTTATCACGATAAAATACCGAACATCAAGTACTTTAGGGTATTTGGATGCAAGGTACATATCTTAAACACTAAGGATTACCTAGGGAAATTCAAATCCAAAACCTCATCGAACCTTTCTAGGATACGCAACCACCAGGAGAGCTTATAGGGTATACAATCACGACACTCTTAGAGTCGAAGAAACCATTAATATAGTTTTCGACGAAGGACACGAACCCGTTCAATCCTTAACAAAACCAACTAGCAAATCAACTTATAGCGAACCCGACTCTGATCCTAACCCAAGTCATCCTATCGACCAAGTGATAGATGACTCTAACCCAAGTCAAACTAGAACTCACCCAAGTCATCCTATCGACCAAGTGATAGATGACCCTAACCCGAGTCACACTAAGACTCAAACAAATCATCCTATCAATCAAGTTATAGGTGATCCAAATTTAGGGGTTCGAACTAGAGCTTCATATCGAAACCTTAGTCAAATCTCGTTAATTTCCAAAATCGAACCCAAAACTATTGAACAAGCACTTCTTGATCCCGACTGGATTATTGCTATGCAAGAAGAGCTAGCTCAATTCACTAGAAATGAAGTCTGGGAATTAGTACCACCACCTAAAGAAAAATCAATTATTGGAACAAGGTGGGTATTTCGAAATAAACTTGATGATAAAGGTGAAGTAGTTAGAAATAAAGCTAGGTTAGTCGCAAAAGGGTTTAGTCAAGTCGAAGGTTTAGATTACGATGTGACCTACGCCTCGTAGAGCAGACTAGAGTCCATCCGAATGTTGTTAGCATATGCCGCACATCGAGGTTTTAAATTGTTTCAAATGGATGTCAAGTCGCATTCTTGAATGGATACATTAAGGAAGAAGTTTACATCACCAACCTCCGGATTGAAAATCTAGATAATCCTGACCATGTCCTTAGACTTAAGAAAGCCCTATATGGACTCAAACAAGCCCCAAGAGCTTGGTACGAAAGGCTTTCGATCTATCTTAAGTCCAAAGTATTCAACCAAGGTTTAGTCGACCCAACCTTATTCGTTAAAACCGTAGGAAAAGAAATCTTTATAGCCCAAATCTATGTAGATGATATAATTTTTGGAACTACCAACTCGATCCTGCTAAACGAATTCATCTCACTTATGGAAAGTGAATTTGAAATGAATTTAGTGGGAGAGTTAAGTTTCTTCTTAGGTTTACAAATTAAACAAACTAAAGATGGAATATATTTACTAAGGACTTAATAAATCGATTTGGAATGCAAGATGCTAAAATAATCAATACACCTATGGCAACTAATGTTAATATAAACGAAGATGTAGAAGGAAAACCCGTTGACCTAAAATACTATAGGAGCGCAATAGGAAGTCTCCTATACTTAACCGCGAGAATTCGACATTTTATTCGCGGTAAGTATGTGCGCAAGGTTACAAACCTGTGCCAAGGAGTCTCACCTAACCCTAGTCAAGCGTATCCTTAGATATCTAAAAGGCACGCTAAACGTAGGTATTTGGTACCCTAGATCTACCGAGTTTAATCTAATCGGCTACTCCGACCGACTATGCGGTAGTAAACTCGATAGAAAGAGCACGAGTGGTTGTTGTCAAATCCTCTCGAGTCTAGTAAGTTGCAAGAGGAAGCAAAGATTGCGTTGCCTTATCTACCACCGGCCTAAATACGCTATGCGATGGGTGAGTGTGTCTCTCAGCTCCTGTGGATGAAGCACACTCTCCAAGACTTTAGCTTAATCTTTAACAACATTAAAACCTACATAGATAACATTAGTTCAATTAACTTAACTAAAAATCCAATATGTCATTCTAGGACAAAACATATAGAAGTTAAACACCACTTCATTAGGGAACATGTAACTAATGGAACTATACAACTAGAGTATGTTGAGTCCAAATCAAACCTAGCGGACATCTTCACCAAACCACTACCCGGCGAATTTAGTTTATTAAGACGAAAGTTAGGTATGTGCGTAATAGAGTAGGATTTAAATTTTTCTATATATGTACTCTACTTTTGCTTCTTTTTATGAAATTAGCCTAAGTCTTACCTTAGAAATCATATACCTATAGATTTAAGGAGCCAACACATCTCACAACACATAGGACTAATGTGTTTGTGTACTTAGCCACGAGAGGGCGTGAGATGTTAGGACCTTACTCCGGTTCCAGATGTAGATTGTGCATCGACATGAACCATGGAGTATAATTATTTAAAATTAATCAACTCCTTCAAGACTTATTGATCATTCTATATCAATCAAGTCCAACCGGAGTTGTACATTTTAGATGAACATATTTTCAAGCTTATTATTTTTTAAAAAAAAAAAATATATTTATATTGGGAACTTGCTTGGACTTACAAACCCTAAAATATATTTACAAACTTTTTGAGTTAAGGCAAAAGGGGGAGAAAGTCACAAAAGTAAGGAAGAAAGTAAACAAAATTATTACCTTTTATATTAAGTAATTCCGTTTACTTAAGCAACTATTAAGGGGAGTAAAATTATTTTTCAAGAACTCACCTTCGGTCAAGGGGGAGGTTACCTCAAAGGGGAGAACTTGAAACAATAATATTTCTCATTCATATTTAATCATTATGCTAGCTCATTCATATTTAATCTTTATGCTAGCTCATTCATGCTTAATCATTATGCTAGCTTACTGTTATGCTTAATTTTTCCTTAACTTTTGTGTCGGTTTGCCATGAATCAAAAGGGGAGATTGTTGGTGCATGGGCACCAAAGTCGAACCGTATTTTGATTATGGCAAAAGGCTCAATAGTTAAGGGTATATTTGTTATCTTACGAGCTCAATTAAGTGCGTAAATGCTAAAGTTGAGCGGAAGGTGCGACACCCGGTGGGAACCGAGGTGGTCGGGCAACGCCAGAGGGACTTGGAGGAAGCCGAGGTACTCGGGTGAAGACCGAAGCGAGGCTACAAGGTAAGCTCGTGTGAAAGCAAGTCGTTAGCGTAGATCCGACCCAATACCTCCAATGGAAGGTCTAGGTCGAGATCGGATGGTTAGAACCATCGTACTTTATATTTTAAGCTAACTTGTCGCATTGCGGTCCAAAACCCTTTGACTACACCAATGCTAGTCAAGTTCGACCTCGAGAAGAGCTCAATTTCAAGGGTGAATTTGGACTTAACTCGTGTTTTGGTACAAAGGGTGATGTGGCATCAAGGTGGACATCCAAACCATCACCAAGCTTCCTTGTGGTGGACGCCCAAAATAAGGTGAGTTGGCACAAGATGGTTGGCTCCCATGATGTGGCACAAGTTGAATGGCTCCAACAAGTTGGCGCCCAAGGAGGTTGGAGGTGGCACAAGGTGGTTGGATGAAACACCTCATCCTTGAGTTGGCGCACAAGAAGGTTGGAGGTGGCACAAGGTGGTTGGATGAAACACCTCATCCTCAAGTTGGCGCCCAAGGAGGTTGGAGGTGGCACAAGGTGGTTGGATGAAACACCTCATCCTTGAGTTGGCGCACAAGAAGGTTGGAGGTGGCACAAGGTGGTTGGATGAAACACCTCATCCTTGAGTTGGGATAAGAACCTCACCTTGGACACTACCTATGTCTAAATTCATAGATCAATATCCATAAATAGACATGTTCACTCCAAGCAAAAACAAGTATTCAAGAGCTCTCAACACGCCGTCGTAACGCCGCTACTACTACTCACATTTGCTACGACGAAGTGCCGCCGACAACGAAAGCTACATCTTCTACTTATAAGAGTTGTCGGTATATTTATTTAAGTTCTACTTCTTTAAATTGTCTTTGTGCTTTAATCGTAACAAGGAAAGGGGGAGTGTCCCTTTGCCTTGATTTCTTTTTGTAATCGTTGCTCCTACTTCCAACGAAGAGGAGTGGTTTTAGTGAATTGCCCTCCGTACGTGATCAAGGATCACTAGGGCCGTGGATTAGCAATCGAAAGATTGTGAACCACGTAAAAATATCTTGTCTACTTTATATTTCCGCTGTGCATTCTCTACTTGCTTTTTACTTATTGCAAAAGTTTTTAACGACACCGTATCGCTATTCACCCCCCCCCCTCTAGCGACACTTTCGATCCAACACTTTGTCCATACTGGAAATGCATTTCTTGAGCACAGAGACATGAAACACGTTGTGAATAGCCGACATCTCTTGAGGCAGCTCTAGCTTGTAAGCTACCTTGCCAATCCTCTGCGATATCGGATACGGTCCCACGTAACGTGGACTCAGTTTACCCTTCCTTCCGAACCTCATTACTCCCTTCATGGGAGCTACTTTGAGGAATACTAGGTCCCCAACTTCGAATTCTAACGGTCTACGCCTCTTATCCGCATAGCTCTTTTGCCGGCTCTGAGCAGTTTCAATTCTCTGGCGGATATTTCGTATAGCTTTGGTGGTGTCGTCGATGAAATCCGTCTGGAGTTCCATCCTCTTCTTTTCACCACCTTCGTGCCAGCATATGGGAGATCTACATTTCCTCCCGTATAGGGCTTCGTAGGGTGCCATTCCAATGGTAGCTTGGTAGCTATTATTGTAGGCGAATTCTCGCTGCATATAAGTATCGACACCACCGCTTTGAAATCTGTGGCACAGTGCTCTTAACATATCCTCCAAGATTTGATTTACTCTCTGGCCTGCTCTGTCGGGATGGAAGGCGATCGAACAATAACCGTGCCTAAGGCCTTCAACGCATTCCCGAAATGGGAGATAAAGAGACCATCTCTGCTGAAATGATGGTCTTAGGAATTCCATGTAGTCCGATAATTTCTAGCATATAATCGAGCCAGCTTGCTCGAATAGGTCATCTTGATTGCTAAGAAATGGGCTGACTTAGTCAACTGTCTATAATCACCCATATAGCATCGTAACCGCTTGTCGCCTTGGGCAATCCTGAGATGAAATCCATAGAAATGTCCTCCCATTTCCATTCACGAATCTGGATCGCTACAGGTGTTCCTCCGTGTCTTTGGTGCTCGCCTTAACCCTTTGGCAGTCGTGCAAATCTTGACATACCGAGCCACATCTCTTTTCATTCCGAACCACGTAACTTTCGCTTAAGGTCTTGGTACATCTTGGTGGTTCCAGGATGCATCGCATAGGAGTTTTGTGAGCTTCCTCAAATATCTCCTCCCGCAATTCGATTGCCGGGGAATACACAAGCGATCCTCGAGGTAGAGTACTCCACTATCGAGATCCTAACCCATCGCCCTTTCCTCTAGGACCTCTTGTTTGATCCTCCAAGGCTTGGGTCACGTGCTTGCTTTTCCAAGATATCATCGAACAATGTGGCGCTATCGCGGTCGAGAGTCGTCCGAGATGATTTCAACCGTAATGCATAATCTCTTTTTCTAAGGGTCGAGATAGCATCGAGAGGGACATCAAGGTGGGCAGGACTTCGCGAGTGCATCACCACCTTGTTAGCTTTCCCGGATGGTAAAGAATCTTGCAGCCATAATCCTTGAGCTCGAGCCATCTACTGCCTCATGTTCAGTCCTTCGTGGTGAAGAAATATTTGAGACTCGTGGTCTCAGATAGATCCTACACCGAGCTCCATAGAGATAATGCCTCCATGTTTTGAGAGCAAAGACCACGGCCGCTAGCTCTAAATCGTGGGTGGATAATTCCTTCGTGTTCCTTGAGTTGCCTAGAGGCGAGGCAATGACCTTGCCATTCTGCATAAGCTGACTCGAGTCCCATCTTGGAAGCGCCGCATTGTCGTCGAAGCCTTCGTTCGTCAGGAAGAGCAAGAATTGGAGCGTGGGGTCTCTTTTTAACTCTTTGAAACTCCTCTCGCAGTGTCCGCCCACTCATATTTCTTGTCCTTTCTCGTGAGGATCCATGGGGCGGCAATCCCGAGAAGTTCTCTACAAACTTCCTGTAGTAGCTTACAGCCCAAGAAAACTTTATTTGGCATTCTTTGGTCGGTTCCAAGTTACTCACGGCTTCAATCTTTATTGGGTCTACCATCACTCCGTGCTTGGATATTACGTGACCCAAAAATGATACTTGTTCGCCGTAACTCGCATTTGGAGAACTTTGCGAATAGTCGCTTTTTCGAAGAACTGCAATACCACATTCGGTGTTCGCATGCTCCTCGGGGTTCTCGAATATATTAGTATGTCGCCTATGAAGATGATCACAAACTTGTCGAGGAATGCCGAGAATACCCGATTCATCAAATCCATGAACAGGGTGTGCATTCGTTACTCAAGGGCATAACTACGAACTCGTAAATGTCCATACCTTGTCCTAAGGCCGTCTTTGGTATATCATCTGGTTTTACTTTTACTTGATGATAGCGGACCTCAGAGTCAATCTTTGAGAAGACGGCGGCACCTTTTAGTTGGTCGAACAGTCATCAATCCGCGTAAAGGATACTTCTTGATCATTACGATGTTCGTGGTAGTCTATGCACATGCGCATAGACCCATCTTTCTTCTTCACCAACAAAGACTGAGCTCCCATGGAGAGCGACTTGGGCGAATAAGTCCCTTGTCGAGTAACTCCCGTAGCTGTCCCTCAAGTTCCTTTAATTCACCCGCCATACTGAAGGTAGTGCTTTAGAGATCGGGTTAGTACCAGAATCAACTCGATCTCAAATTCTACTTCTATCCGGGCTAACCTCGGTAGCTCATCCGAAATACCTGGGTAGTCGCATACCACTCGACATTCTCTAGCTTCCGGTCCTCATCTTGGCTTGTATCAACCACGTGTGTGCTAAAACCCAAAGGCACCCACTGCCTAACATCTTACGTGCCTCGTAGGGTGATAAAATCTTATTGACTCTTCCTGCCTCCGATAAATTCGAACTTAGGCTCCGCCTCAGTAGGAATACCACTTTCCTTTTCGTCACTCGATCAAGCACCGCATTGCTTAGGAAATCCATGCCCAAGATAATGTCATAATCATAATCTGAGCACTATCGATCGCAGAGAGTTCTCTATCCGCACTCGATGTCTCGCAAAGATATGAGTGGAGGGCATTACCTCTCCCGAGGGCAGGGTAGTTAAGAACTTGTGATCTAGGGCTTGTGGTGGTATGTCTATGTTTCCGGTAAAGTGTGTAGAAACAAACGAATGTGTTGCCCCAGTATCAAATAATGCAGTGGCATGCTGGCAGAAAATAAATATCCGACTGCGGATAATCGTGGAGGCGCACGCCTTCTTGGGTGAGAGAGAATACCTAGCATCCGTCATCCGTGGGGCTTCTAGTCTCCTTGGTGGATTGGGGTCCTTCTATTGCGCTCGCATCCGATGTAACTATGAAGGGGCACCCCGGGCCGAGCATACTACCGAGGAGGTGCTTGAGTCCGGATAGGACAGCCTTGATTCTATGCCTGTCTGGCCCACGCTATAACATCGATTTGTGCCTTGGTAGCATACTCCAGATGTATCTTCCCGCAGAGTAGCACAGAGGGAACCTGGCCGCTTGTTTCACTGACCTCCTTTAGGATTCTCCCATTGTCTTCTCTTGCGGGGGTTCCTTCCAAGCACTGTTCCTTCCTCCCGACCGGGCCTGCCCCTCGCCTTCACTCGCTCACGACTAATGTTGTTCGTAATGCTCTGTAATTAAGGCACTATCAATAGCTCTCGCGGTCATGGGTCTATGAACTCCGCCGCCACATTCAGAGCTATTTCGCCGGTGAGCATCTTCAAGATGAGTCCGACCTTTCTCTCTCAGGCCGACTAACTCGGGCACAAAGCGCAAGCGGTTGAATCTCTTCACGGCCACGACCGATAAGTCACCTTGCCTGAAACCTGAACTCGTCGTAATGCTTGTTGGTCACCCTCATGTGGAAGAATTCTTCAAAGAATTCGTGATCAAATCTGTCCATCTCATCCGATTTATTTGTCTCTTGGTTTTAACCTGCTCCCACCACATCCGAGCATCTCCGACAGCAATGATACACACTTAATCTTCTCGCATTCGGGCCACCCAAAGAGCTCCACGATGCTTTCCACCGCCTTGAACCAGTGCTTGGGCATCCCATGGTTCACCAAAGACTGCAGAAATTTTCCGCTTTAGTCTCTCGCCATCCGGATCGTAAGCTTCTGTCGAACCATCGGGCCGGGCCCAGGGGCAAGAGGGTTTCTCGCTGATTCATTAGGTAGTTATTACTTGTTGTTGTTCAGAACTTGTCGCTGGAGTTCGTGACTATGTGTGTAAGGTCATGCGGGTGCTAGCTCATCGCTTCTACTCGCGCCTTCCAGACATGTTTATCTTCATACATTAAGGTAAAACTAGTATAAGTTCCCGTTCGTTGTCCTACGCATACTTAGACTAACATAAAGTCATTTTAAGCTTAAGGCATCATTCATGTCCTCATGCATAGTTTAAACTTAAGGTATTTTACATCATACCAGAACAAGTCATAAGGGTACCATACATATTCCCATGCATTTTTAAGTTAGAGGCATTTCCTATCATTCATGCATTTTTAAGCTAGAAGCATTTCATATTATACATGAACTAAATAATCTAAAGATATTTCATATCATGCATGATCAAAATTAACAAAATTTAGAGTATAAACATAGAATTCTTACTTGGAGCAGCAGGATTTGGAGCTTGATGTGTGTGTAGTGGAAAGGCAGAACCGCCTGATATTAACTCACACGCTACTTCTTCCGCGGACCCTAAATGTCCGGAGAGGCGGTGCGTGACGCGACCGTACATACATTTCATACAGCGGAAGACTTTATATATATGTACTTCTTATTTCTTACAGCGGAAGACTTGAGACCTAAATACTTTTTTTTTCTTTTAAACATAAATATGCATTAACACTTCTTCTTAACATAGAGTATGTTTCATAGCATAGCATGCATAGATACTTCTTCTTACTTCTTCTTTACTTCTTCTTATCAACATAAAGCATCCATCATATATATATATAGATACTTAAGGCTTAGTAGGTTCATAACATCATCGTCATAGGGAGACATAAGTAAAGACATCCATATACATCATCATTATAGGTAATACATGTATAAGTAGACTTAACGGATCTTCTCCACCATGCCACTACCACACACATTGACCCCTCCTGCTGCTCCCTTTAGTTTATCCATCCCTTACCCTTATCTGCAGTACGAGGGAAAATAAACTATAAGCACATAGGCTTAGTAAGATCCTGTCCTATTCACAAAAAAACATACATCATCATTAATCATGACTTGTAGCATTTATAACATATAATCAATATATCATGTGACATACATGGCATCTTCAACTTAACTTGTAGCTTAAGTAACATAAACATAACATACATGGCATCATATGTAACTTAGTAACCTAACATCATAGCGTGCCATCGAACATAACATGTAACTTATACATCATGACATATCATCTAACATAAGGTAACTTAAGCGTTATGGCATATCATCTAGCATAATGTAACTTAAACATTATGGCATATCATCTAGCATAACGGTAACTTAAACATTATGGCATATCATCTAACATAACATGTAGCGTAAACAATCACGGCATATCATCTAACATAACATGTAACTTAACATTATGGCATATCAGAATGTAACTTAACATTATGGCATATCATCTAGCATAACAGGTAACTTAAACATTATGGCATATCATCTAACATAACATGTAACGTAAACAATCATGACATATCATCTAACATAACATGTAACGTAAACAATCATGGCATACATATGCAAGATGCTTTTGAAAACATATATGTTAGGTACGTAAATATAGATCTCAACATATTTGGGCCTGGCATTGTACCACTTCTTCATTATCATAGCGCGCATCCCTAAATAGGCCCGAGGTAGCAAGTCTCGAACCTAATAGGTTCCTAGGCCCAAGTCTTATTCCATCGACCTAGGGGCAATCGTCATAGCGTAGAAGCCCATCCTAGGCCCGAGTCTTACTCCATCGACCTAAGGCATCTTGGAGCCCATCCCGTACTAGGCCCGAATCTTATTCCATCGACCTAGGGGCAATCATACATAGAAGCCCATCCTAGGCCCGAGTCTTATTCCATCGACCTAGGGCATCTTAGGAGCCCATCCCTTCTTTGGACCTTGTTAAGGTCTTGGTACAAGCCATGCAGAAAGTAAAATACTTATATGCTTATTTTACAACATAGCTTATTTCTTTAACATAGCATAGCATACTTCATTTCATAACGCATCATGCTTCATTTCATTCACATAGCATAGCATACTTCATGTCATAACATCTTAGCTTATTTCATTAACATAGCATAGCATACTTCATTTCATACACATCATGCTTCATTTCATTCACATAGCATAGCATACTTCATTTCATAACAACATAGCTTATTTCATTAACATAGCATAGCATACTTCATTTCATACACATCATGCTTCATTTCATTCACATAGCATAGCATACTTCATTTCATACACATCATGCTTCATTTCATTCACATAGCATAGCATACTTCATTTCATAACAACATAGCTTATTTCATTAACATAGCATAGCATACTTCATGGTATGAACTTCATTGTAACCTAAAGAGATCAAAGGTGGCCGAATGGCCCTTATAGGCTTTTAGGGTTTAGACCTTTAACCTAATTCAAGTAACATACATATGCATACAAATTCCATAAAATTCATGGTATGAACTTCATTGTAACCTAAAAACTCAAAGGTGGCCGAATGGCCCTTATAGGCTTTTTAGGGTTTAGACCTTTAACCTAATTCAAGTAACATACATATGCATACAAATTCCATAAAATTCATGGTATGAACTTCATTGTAACCTAAAAACTCAAAGGTGGCCGAATGGCCCTTATAGGCTTTTTAGGGTTTAGATCTTTATCCTCAACCCCCTAACATGTTAACATCATTTCTTACAAGTAAAACAAGCTATAAAACTTCAATAAAACACCAAGATCCATATTGGCCGAATGGTTCTTAGGGTTCATTAGGGTTAGCTTTTGTCCTAATCCACTTTAACCCCTAACATCATCATCTAGTTATAGAACATAGCATAAACATAACATGGAGCTTCATTTAGACCCTAGTCCATGACTTGGCCGAATGGTTCTTAGGGTTCATTAGGGTTAACTTTTGACCTAATCCCTTTTAAACCCTAACTACATCATATAGCAATTAAAACATGGCATTCATGAAACCCTAACCCTAATTTCCTAGGGTGGCCGAAACACATAAGGGCTCAACTAGGGTTAGCTTTTTAACCAACCCTCTTTTCCCATCTTAGCATCATCATATCCTTCCTAAACATAGATTTCAACTTCATTGGTAAACTAAAACATGCTTGGCCGAATATAACATACAAGTTGTTCAAACATTCAATCGCAACTACTCGTATGCAGGTGAGGGATACTTACTTCCTTCGCTTTGTTTTGGGTGGAGAAGATGACCTAAGAACCAACCCTAGCCCTTGCTTCTTGCTTGAAGGAGGTTCGGCCAATGGAGGAAATGGAGAGGGAGCTCAAGATTTTCGGTGAGAAGAGGAAGAAGAAGAGAGGAAGTGACCAAATTCAACCTTCCCTCTTCTTTATAAAGGGGGGAGGAAGAGAAGTTCCTCTTTTCTTTTCCATGCCTCTTCATTTACTCCTAGTCCCACTTATCTATAGTTTCCCCCTCTTCCTTAATCATATAATCCTATTGGGCTTCTGGTTAGTGGGTGCATCTATAAGGCTTGGCTATCTCTAGAGGTTTGGAGTTCAATTCCTAGGCCTTGCACCCCTTTTCGGCTTATTTTCTTTTATTTTTGAAAAGGCCCACATAAAGCCCATGATCATCAAGCCAAAAATTCTTGTAAAATTGCTAGGAATTTTACGGGCATTACATTCATGCGGATAGAAATTTTGTATATATATAATATATAACCGAGGAATTTTGGTTCTTCCATTCCGCCACCACACAGGGATATCTTCCGCTTCGCGGGAATAGAAATTTTGCATATAATATATAATCGAGGGATTTCGGTTCTTCCATTCCGCCACCACACGGGGATATCTTCCGCTTCGCGGGGATAGAAATTTTGTATATATATAATATATAACCGAGGAATTTCGGTTCTTCCGTTCCGCCACCACACGGGGATATCTTCCGCTTCGCGGGGATAGAAATTTTGCATATAATATATAACCGAGGGATTTCGGTTCTTCCGTTCCGCCACCACACGGGGATATCTTCTGCTTCGCGGGGATAGAAATTTTGTATATATATAATATATAACCGAGGAATTTCGGTTCTTCCATACCGCCACCAGACGGGGATATCTTCCGGTTTGCAGGGATAGAAATTTTCTATATATATAATATATAACCGAGGAATTTCGGTTCTTCCGTTCCGCCACCACACGGGGATATCTTCCGCTTCGCGGGGATAGAAATTTTGTCTATATAATATATAACCGAGGAATTTCGGTTCTTCCGTTCCGCCACCACACGGGGATATCTTCCGCTTCGCGGGGATAGAAATTTTGCATATAATATATAACCGAGGGATTTCGGTTCTTCCGTTCCACCACCACACGGGGATATCTTCCGCTTTGCAGGGATAGAAATTTTGTATATATATAATATATAACCGAGGAATTTCGATTCTTCCGTTCCACCACCACACAGGGATATCTTTTGCTTCGTGGGGATAGAAATTTTGTCTATATAATATATAACCGAGGAATTTCGATTCTTCCGTTCCGCCACCACACGGGGATATCTTCCACTTCGCGGGGAAAGAAATTTTGCATATAATATATATCCGAGGGATTTCGATTCTTCCGTTCCGCCACCACACGGGGATATCTTCCGCTTCGCGGGGATAGAAATTTTGTATATATATAATATATAACCGAGGAATTTCGGTTCTTCCGTTCCGCCACCACACGGGGATATCTTCCGCTTCGCGGGGATAGAAATTTTGTCTATATAATATATTGCTCAGAAGCCATCAACGTAAAGGAGGCAACGTTTTCATATCATCCCTCTTTTGTGCTTGTCTTCTGAAGGGGAACGCCTATATCCACCCCTTCTTATGCAAATGAAAGCTTTAGTACATACTGGATATTTAGAAAGTATAACCCTTTTTCCTTTTCACTTGGGGCCTCCTTTACCACAGACGAGGAGCCCAATAATGATTACAAGCCCACTCTCCTCCCTTTTTTAGGGGATCCTTTTGTCTTCGTTTCTTTTTCTATTTTCCTCCCCTTGCCTTTTCATCTCCTTCTTCTCCGTCTGTTCGTTCCTCCGCCGCCATACTCTGTTGCCTTAATCCCTTTTTTCAGCCCTTTCTCTTTATTCTCAGACTTTCAAAATGCATTCTACCTTCTTCTAGCAAATAGCAGGTCGTTATCCACATCGCAAGAAGAAAACCGGTCAGCCGTCGGCTTTGTCTTCTACTTCACTTTCCCCGATCACCACCACACCTGCTTCATCTCGTTCATCTTCTTCTCCTCCCCCTGCATCCCTTTTTACTTCCGTCCCGAAGGAAATCAAGACAATTAGTCCTTCCTCGATTTCTCCGACATTTATAAACCCTAGCTCTTATGTTTTTTCTCCCTCTGCCACCAATATTCAGAAGTCGCCTTCTCCTTCATTGCAACCTGTGGATGAACCCGGGGAGGATGCACTTCCATGTCAGCCGATGACAGAGGCTGGCTCACCCCTGCCTTCTATCTCCCCTGAATACCATTCTTCCTCCGAACCCATGGCGGTTGATATCCCCTTACAGCAAACTTCCCCCTCCACTCATCGCCTGAAGAGCCCTTCTCCTCCCTCAAATATCATCCCCCTTCTCCCCCTCACCAGTGAACTTCCCACCTCAGTATCATCTGTCCCATCTTCTTCCTTTTCTCCTGTGAGTCTTGGATCTGAACTTAGAGGAAGTGGTGCCTCGCATGGAAAGCCTCCGCTCTGCTCTGGATTTGGTATGTTTTCTCGATTAGCTCTCTTAGCTTTGTCTTACTAACCGATTTCTTTTTCACAATTGGCATGCAGGCCTTGACCAACCATCAAGAGTTGGATCGCTCCCTCCATCAATATCGGGCTCAAGCTCAAGAATGGGAGCGACAACAACGGGAAGTTTTAGCGAATACTCAAAATCGAACGACTCTGTTGTAACAATTGCACTGCGGGAGCAATTATCCGAGGCTCGCCAACAAATTGAAGGATCGATACCATTGCAAAGAAGGAACAACAACGTCCAGGTGTGCAGCCACCCGTCCCCCAGCGGGAAGTCCAACTGGCTCCTCTTGATAAGGAGTCTTCCTCGGCTACGTCTCCAAGGGCAGGTAGCAGAGCTCCTCAAGGGGAAGCAACAGGATTCTGATGCCATCGCTCGCCTTCAGGTTCAATACCGGCGTGCACAGGATAAGATAGGGGATCTCCACACCCGCTTGTGCAAGGAGGTACAAGAAAACTCATCCCTCATAAATTCTAGGGCGCATGCTCACGCCCGTCTACGCAGGCAAGAGACTTCTCTCCAGAGGCTAGGCACTGAACTCGCCCGGACCAGATCTTATTCTGAAGCAGTGGAGGGGATTTCAGCTTCTATGCGTCAAAACATGGTGGAGATGACGCACCTTGTGCAGCAGGACCAAAGTTCCCGAGCCGATGATGTTTCCATCCTAGCCGATGCTATTATGGAGGTGTCGTGACGCTATGTGGACGTGCGTCGAAAAGTTCAAGAGCAACAAGAAAAATGCGAGAGGCTGCATCGAGAGCGAAGCCCTGACCGTCCGAACCGCCAGGACAGACTCATCATTTTGCTGCGCGCCACTTATCAGGACGGATTTAATGAAGCGGTTTGGCAGTATGCTAACCATGGATTACCTCCTCCAACTTATCCTTCATTTTCTTTAAATTGGGAGGCTGATTTTCGACGTTATCCCCCCGACCGATTTAAACTGTAATTCGATATCTTGTTTTGAAACGGGAATTTCCTTTCCATTTTCTTTCTCTTCTTCATGATTGATAATCAGTACCGTATTGCTCTTGTAAATAACTCATTAATGAAATTTGGAGAGTACTTAACATCTAATTAATGCGATCACGTTAAGGAGTACACTCCTTCAGAGTCTCATAATTTCTCTTCTTCTATTTTCTACTCCTCATACAGTGTGAAAAAGTTTTAAATGAATGGCATTCCAAGGTCGTGGAAGCTCTTTGCCTTGGTCATCTTTCAGATAATATGCTGACCCTGCTACGCAGCACATTATTTCATAGGGTCCTTCCCAGTTTGGAGCTAGCTTTCCGGGGTCTCCAGCGGGATTAACTTTACGCAAAACCCAATCCCCTTCTTGAAATCTTCGAGGCATTACTTTCTTATTAAAGGCTTGCTGCACTCTTTGTTTGTAGACTTCCGCTCGCCTCCATGCCATTTCTCGCTTTTCTTCCACCAAGTCCAATTCAGTGCTTCGGATAAGTTGGTTCTGATTTGGTTCGTACGCCTTTATCCAAGCGCTATTTAACAAAACTTCAACCGGAATAACAGCTTCCGTCCCGTACACCAAACTAAAGGGAGTTTCTCCTGTTGCTGTCTTGGGTGTAGTTCGATTCTACCCAGTTCCCCCTCTGAGCCCCCAATTTGGTCTTTAATCCTTGAATGAGGATCCTGTTAGTCACCTCCATTTGCCCGTTCGCTTGAGGGTGAGCGACCGAAGTGAAAGCCTGCCGAATGTTGATACTCTGGCACCATTCTTGGATCTTTTTTCCTTGGAACTGTTGTCCATTGTCACTGACTATTTTCCGAGGAATACCGTATCGACAAACAATGTTTCTCCATAAGAACTGTATTACGACATTCTCAGTAATTTTGGCTAAGGGCTCTGCCTCCACCCATTTGGAAAAATAATCCACAGCCACCAATAAAAACTTCTTCTGTAAGGGTGCCGCTGGCATCGGACCTACTATATCCATCCCCCATTGATCGAAAGGACAAGAAGAGACTACGACTTTCATTAGCGGTTGCTATCCGATAAGTAGGACAAGCTTGCACCATACGAGCAAAGATCTTCACGGAGAGTAGGTCAAAAATATCCTGCTAATAGGGCCTTTCTTGCTAAAGCTCTCCCTCCTAAATGATTGCTGCAGCAACCTTCATGAATCTCCCGGAGCACCCATTCTGTATCCTCCTTTCCCAAGCATTTCAATAAGGGTCGTCCGAAAGAAGTCTTGTACAAATCTCCATTTAAGAGGGTGAACCGTGTGGCTCAGCTTATTAAAGCGGATGCCGCTATTTTTTTCTTCAGGGACCTTCCCCTATCGTAAATAAGCTATGATGTCAGTCCTCCAATCAAGAATTAGGCTTGATTCGGGTGCATCTTCCTCCACGCTGCATATTGCTAGGGAAGTATGAATTTTCATATGGACCGTTTCCGAGGACTTCATTCCTTCCATAGCACTAGCCATCCGAGCCAATTCATCTGCCTTCCCATTATTCTCCCGCCGAATTTGCTTTAAGAGGACCTGACGGAATTGAGCCTTTTCTTTCTCAAAAGCCTTCAAGTACTTATGCAGCCTTTCCTCTTGAACCACAAAAGAACCTTGAAGTTGTGATATCACCAACTGAGAATCCGAATGGATTACAATGGAAGAAGCCCCCACCGCTTTTGCAGCCTGCAATCCCGCTTGAATGGCTTCATATTCTGCCTCATTATTAGATGCCCGATATTCCAGGCGAACGGCTAGTCGAGTTTCTTCACCATCAGGGGAAATTAATAGAACACTGACGTCGCTGCCCGCAGATCCTGAAGAACCGTCTATGAATATATTCCATACCCCTGATCCCTCCTCTTTGGTTGTTGAACCCTCTTCAGAGCCGCAGGGTACCTCTGCTAGAAAATTAGCAAGCACTTGGGCCTTGATAACTGTTCGAGGTTGGTAGTGAATATCATACTCGCTTAGTTCTACCACCCATTTGGCTAATCTTCCAGAGAAATTGGGCTTAGTGACGACCTTGCCCAATTCGCTGTGTGTTAGAACGGTGATGGGATGAGCCAACAAGTACGACCTTAATTTATGGGCGGTTAGCACTAGGATATACGCCAACTTCTCCAGCTCTATATAACGGAATTATGCCCCCTTCAGGATATGGCTGGTATAATAAATATGCTGTTGGTGAGACCTTTCTTGTTTCATTAATACCGAACTAACGGCTCCCTCTGAGACGGCCAGATACATCCATAACGGTTCTCCGGCTATTGGTTTGGCTAGCAGTGGGAGTCCAGCCAAATATTTCTTCAACTCCTGGAAAGCCTGTTCACATTGATCATCCCACTGAAATTTAGTAGCCTTGCGCAGGATCTTGAAGAAAGGCAGTCCTTTGTCCGCTGATCTGGCTATGAATCATGATAAAGAAATGATCCTGCCCACCAGCTTCTGGGTTTCCCGCAGATTAGAGGGTGACTTCATGTTACATAGTGCTTGCACCTTCTCAGGGTTGGCTTGTAACCCTTTCTCAGTCACGATGTACCCCAGGAACTTGCCGCTCTTTACTCCGAACAGGCATTTGTTAGGGTTTAGCTTCATATTAAACCGCCTTAATGTAGCGAAGGTTTCATTTAAGTCCTTGACTAAATCCCGAGTGGTCTTCGATTTGACTAATATATCATCCACGTAGACTTCCACATTTTTCCCTTTCTGTTCTGCAAAGATTTTATCCATAAGGCGCTGATAGGTGGCCCCTGCGTTCTTTAATCCGAACGGCATTACCACATAAGCGTATAACCCTCCTGCAGTCACAAAGCTAACCCTCTTTTGATCTTCTTCGGCCAAAGGTATTTGATGATATCCTTGATATGCATCCATTAGGGACACCACTTCATATCCCACAGTAGAATCCACCAATTGATCAATACGAGGCAAGGGGTAGCAGTCTTTAGGGCACGCTTTATTTAAATCACGAAAATCGATACACATCCTCCATTGCCCCGAAGGCTTGGGGACCAGGACTACATTGGAAACCCATTCGGGAAACTGGATCTCCATTACATGACCAACTTTTAGTAGTTTGTCCACTTCTTCGGCTATGACCTTGTCCTTTTCTGGTCCAAAATGTCGCCTTTCTGTTGGACGGCTCGGACACCTTTAGTGATATTGAGCTGGTGTTCAGCCATTCGAGGGTTGATCCCCGTGAGATCATGCACGTCTTTTGCGAAGATGTCTTCATTTTCCTTTAGGCAAGCCACCAGCTCTTCTTTGGTTTCCAGTTGTTGTTCCACCCGTGTGGCCTTTCCTAGAGCGATTTCCACCAGTTCACCTTCTTCTATTTTGCCAGCCTTGGGGGGGGATTCCTCCAGGACGCAGACATCAGTGATGATGACAGCTTTGCCTTTGAGGTCATTGGTTTGGGCTTTCTTCTGATCGTCCCGAACCATTTGCATGTAGCAACTCCTGGAGGCCTTCTGTTCTCCACGGACTTCTCCCACCGATGGACCCACCGGAAATTTCATCTTCTGGTGGTACGGGGAAGCCACGGCCTGAAAAAGGGTGAGGAAAGGATGCCCAAGAATAGCGTTATAAGTGGACAGAGCATCCACAATGAGGAAAGGGATTATACTGGTTTTTTGGCTGGGCTTTACGCCCAGAGTCAGAGGCAATGAAATCTGCCCCATAGGGTGTACTACATGTTCGGCGAATCCAAAGAGGGGGGTGGCCACATCTTCTAACTAGGCATTCCCCAGCTGCATCTGTCCGAAGGCTTCTTGAAAGAGGATGTTGATGGAACTTCCTGAACCGACCAACACCCGGGCCACTTCATAATTAGCCAAGGATATGCGAATAACCAAGGCAGGCAAGGGGACACCTGTAAATCTTCTATCCTGAATGAAATGGGCGGTGCAGCTTGAATAGTCTGGTCAGTGGTGATGGCCAAACTCTCCAGGAGACGGGCATACGACTTCCGCGCTTGGTTGGAGTCCCCATCGGTAGGTCCTCCAGCTATAACATGAATAACTCCTCGTGTGGGAGCATCATCTAAATTGGATGAAGGGCCCTCACCTGATGGGCCTCCTTGGGAAACAACCTCTTGGGATGACATTTGAGGGAAAGTGACTTGAGGTTGTTGATTATAGGGCCCTGGACGAGTTAAATTGGGTTGGGAGCCTCGCCGTGCCGGTCCTCCTGCCTGGAGCCTTACTTGTGGATATGCAGTATGGAGGCGATCCAATTCCTCTTGTAACTTGAAACATCGGCCACTACTGTGGCTGTATTCCGTATGATATTAGCAGAAGAATGGGGCAGGGGGTTACGTGGGATCCCCCTGTATCCTAAGGGTCATTGCAGCAGACCCTGTTGGTCATAGAATTCCATTTCTCGTTCTTTCTAAGTCCTCACAGGAGGAAGCGTTTCAGCGGCCATGATTTGTAAGGGCGGGATGGGGCGAGCACCTGGCAGCATTGGATGAGGCCTCGGAACCTCCTGTCAAAAAGGTCTTGTATACTCCCGTCGAGGGAGTGCTTGAGGAGCAGCAGAACGAGCTCTTTCAGTTGGGACTGCTGCGGCAGTCCGTTCAGCTCTCTGTACCTTTAATCCTTCTTCTTCGCGGATAAACTGCTCCGCATGACTTAGTAGCTCCTCATAACTATCTGCAGGTTGCCTTAACAAGGAACTGAGGAAGGGGCCCTCCTTCATCCCATGCTGAATAGCGCCTCTGAAATATTCGCATCGGGCGGAGGGGATTCCCCTAGCTGCAGAAGTGAATCGGTGAATATACCCCCTAAGGGATTCTGAGGGTCCCTGGGTGATATGCATTAACATAGAGGCATCCTGTTTATATGCCTTGCAGCTGACAAATTCCCGGCTAAACATTCTCTAGAAATCAGCGAAACAAGTGATGGATTCTGGGGGCAGAGTATTGAACCACTTTTGTGCCGAGCCAATTAGGGTGGTTCGAAAGACTCGGCACTTGAGAGCGTCAGTATAACAGCAGAGTGAGGCCGCTCTGTCAAATTGAGATATGTGCTCTTCGGGATCCGTCGAACCGTCATACTTAGTGATCTGAGGATTTCGGAAGTAAGATGGAGGGAGCTCAGAGAGAATGTCCATTGTAAAGGGACTAGGCTCGTATATTTCCGGAGGTCGGGTTGATTGACTCTCGCCCTGTTCTTCCCGGCGGGTTTGGGTGAAGGGCATAGTGTTATGAGGCGTTCTTCCCCCAAGTCCGCCTCCAGGTAATATTTCCACATTGACGGCTGTACGAGATGGAGGAGGCATTTCTGGGGGTGGGCCTCTGGAAGAAGGTTCACCGGAATGCGGATGCAGATATTCGGTCTTTCTCCTTTCCCTAGCGAGGACTTCTGTAATAGCGTCATCCACCAGGGCCTTCAGCTGCGATGGTAGAAGGGTGATGGGGCGCTCTTCCACTGCAGAGATAGCAGGTTGTTGTACTTCTTCAGGTTGCATCTCGACATCCAGCTCAAATGTTCCCACAGACGGCGCTAATCGATGCGAGGGTGAAATCTGTTCACTCCTTTTTCAATGCAGTGAAGCACTGAGGGAGATCTCAGAGGGTTTTCACAGGCCGCAGTCAGTAGAGAATAAGAAGATGAAGCAGATGAAATGCAAGAAACCCATGTCAGTACTCGAGACTCAGACACAAGATGTAACGTGGTTCGGAATAAGGATTCCTACTCCACGGAGGTGAGCGTTTCTCACTGGATGCAGTGCCTAAGCACCTTCACTATGAAGGTCCTCCTTTACGGAAAGCAATTTCCCGAAGGTGGAGGAGAAAGACCTCTTACAGTGATATCACAAAATGAGAAAAATACAAGAGATGTAACAATCGACAGATCTCCGTCCTTCTTCTCCAGCGAGGCAGTTGTCGCTCTCCTTCTTCTCCTGCGTCCCCTTCTCTCTTGCTGGGTGGGAATAATTGCGGATCCTTTCTTCCTCCTCGCTTCCTCCCTTTTATCTTCCCCTTTCCTTCATCGTAACGTCGTGGGTTATCTCCATCGTACACGTGGCCACCACCTTCACCTGGAGAATAATTCTGTTACAGATATAAGGAGTGAAGACTCCTTGGAATATTGCGTGGGGCCTCCCAAGCTGTTGTCTAACACCTTTTCCTCTACTTTTCGAGAAACTAGGTTAGAATATCTCCCTCAACCCTCCGCATTGAGTGAAGCTAGCTTAGGTCTATAGCCCACGGGTGCCCTAGCCCTAGGATTCCTCATCAACCCGAACCAATTCCCCTTTTCCCCGCACCAGACTTCCTTCGTATAACCGTATCGATCAGGCTAAGTCGACCCTCTATCCATCCCGTCGGCTTCTGGAATTATCTTGCTGAACCAATTCTTGCTCCACTCTTTAGTGAAGTGCCTTCCGTCTCTTCTTTGCTGTACCAATTGCTTCTGCTAACTCTCCCGTGCCAATTGTTTTCGATATTCTCCCGTACCAATGGCCTCTGATATTTGCGCCCGGACCAATAGCCTCTGATATTTGCGCCCGGACCAATGCTTCCTTTTCTCCCTTCACTGAACCGAATATTTTGGCTCGGATCATGGGCCCCCACTAACCCTTCTATTGGGGATTATGTAGAAAAGGTACCAGCAGTATCATGCATCAACTATCATTCTTTGGTATGGATTGAATTGATCGTAATATACTTGCTCTCCACTAACTGTCCTTTGTATTTTTCGTCCAACCTCTTCATCGAATATAAACGGTTCACCATGACAAGTCCAATTATAAAAATTTGGCATAAAACCAAATCTACAAAGATGTTCTCGAACTTTATCACATTGGAAAAATTTACCATTATGATATTTTTTGTACGGACACCTTAATTTATTCCCATCCATAAACTCAACATTATTATTAGCAAATCTCAAAAATTGTTCCAACCCAATTATAAATTCATCGATTAAACCACGATGTTCTGGTAAATTCTTTTTATACATCCTACTTCGTTCTCTCTCCATCAATCCTGTTTTCAAAATTATATCAATGATTAATTTTTCTAGATTTAAACGGAGGTCTTATGGATATTTCATGGGGATAAAGCAGATAGACTTTTGTAAAGCCTGTTTAGACTATCTGCAATTGAGGAATTAATAGGTAATTAACCTAAGTTTGAAGTCGTCGATCCTTTCTCTTTCCCGACGCTCCCTTTTGTCTATCCCGACTTTCTTTCTTCTTCCTCTCCTCCCTGATGGCATGATTCTTCTACTCGATCGGCCTCCTTCCCGCTTTTCTTCTTCTCATGCTCGCCGCCCAAGCTGTGCACTTCCCTCCTCACCTCACCTCACACTCATCCCTGATCACTCGCGGCCCCGGGCAGAGCAGCACGCGTGCTAGCCGCCCCTGCTCATCGCGTGCACAGAATCAATGGTCGCTGCCTCTGCACACGCGGCTGATGACCACCAACCTTAGCCATCACCACTGATCACCACCGCAAGCCCTCTACCTCAGTCGCCGATCGCTTGCTTCGTCAGAGCAACTGGCCGATCGCCGCTGGAAGTTAGGTAGGCTATTGATTCTCTTCTGATCTTGGACAAGATCTGAGTCCTAGCTATGGTTGTTCCCTCGCTGAGCATTATCCATTGTTTGGGCAGCAGTTGGTGCTGGCGAACAAGGGATAGGAGAAGGGTTGGGCTGCCGGTGGAGGCTTCTAGGGTTGTGGTTTCTATCGGTGGAGTCCCAAGGGCAGGTAAAAACTCGAATTGTCTCCTCCTTTTAGTATGTTGTTTGTGTTCTGTCGATGGAGTTGTCGGATGTTGCTCGGCTATGAAAGAGATGTGCACGACTATGGAGTGGAGGTTGGTTGGCTGTGATGTTCTGTGTGTGGAATTGAGGATTGAGGCGAGGATGAGATACTAGAGGAGCACGCATGGATGCTCTGTTATGCCTTGTGTTGGAGCTGGGGTTAAATTGAGGTTGAGGTAAGGTTTATGTTGATCCATGATTTTACCATTGTCACGCCCCGAGAGCATGCCGAACCGAAAATCAAACGGACGGCACCTCCCCTGTACGTGGCAACATTTCGGGTTAATACAAGGCCCGTAGGCCCATAATAACAACAATATATATGTATGAAAACAAAACTACACAAGACACAGCGGAAACAAACCACAACAATACAACAATCTCACACATGCATACCGGTATGACTAACACACCCCAACAACATAACAAAACTACTACGACAAATACACAGCGGAAACGATACAACAACAATACAATGTAACACCCGGGCAGCAGGCCCAAAACAAAATACGGGAGCCTCGTGAGATGAGATGACGTCAGCCGGCGGTGCTCCAAGCTATCACAAAGTCTTCAATTGCAGGGCGACAGAAACCTGTGGTCCACGGGGTGGTGAGTAAAACTCAAGAGGTAATAGAAAACATGTATATATGTAATATCACATGTATTTCGACAACATAATCTAGATGTACAATGTATATCAAAGATAGTATATAAATACAAGCATATACCGCCTAATCAATGAATAACATAAAATGCGTATATACTCAAGTTCAAGCTACGCTTACTCGATCCAACTCAACATATATCCAAAATATATATATATATATATAACAGAAGAGTAGATCAACTCAAAATAAACTCTATCTAGTCAAGGTATCTATGGTCTATCCAACACATACCAATATCTGACACAATTGTATAACATATGCAAGAAACATGCATGAATATGATGTCCACCCAAATGCAACAAGCATAGTACAAACAAATGCAACATCACAATAATCAGATATATATATATATATAGACTGTATCCATATATATATATATTAATCTCAACCATCCATATATATATATATACATGCATATATGTATATATATATGGTAATATGCAAAACGCCATCAGATACGGCAATGCAGCATGCATGGTCATGTCGGCTCACCCTAAAGCTACCACGACCCCAGTGTGGCCTCGGTGGCTCGAGCATGACAACTGTCCCAACTCAACACCAACCACTACTCTCGAGTGGCCGAGTGGGCAGTATGATCGAGTAGCATATAAGCGTAAAGAGCAAGCTACACGATGGGGGTCCTCGCTGGTCACCCGATACTACCCATGAGTGGTCGAGTACCACACACGCAGGACTACGACACGCAAATCCAACTACCACCGTCTATAGTGATAGAGTGCGGCACCTCAATGCTCTGCCCTCACACGGGTGACTCCTCCTATGAGTAACCGTGGAGGCAGGATGACTGGCGACACTCTCAACCACAAGGGAGACCTCGTCGCCAGCGTGCATGTAAATGCATGAATGCAATGTCTCACATACCGACATCCACCATAGACTCTCTGTTCTACAGAGAATCATACTAACCAGATCTACGCACTCTCTATCCTGTAGAGAGTCGTACTCAATCGATCATAATACTCTCTATCCTGTAGAGAGTCATACCAATCTAAGCGACACACTCTCTATCCTGTAGAGAGTCGTACTCAACTAATGGACACACTCTCTATCCTGTAGAGAGTCGTACTTATCTGATTATAACAAGCTAGGACCATCGGTCCGTAGCGATACCCTAAGTATCATTCCTCTGACCATTTACACAATACAAGTTTCGTGGTAACATACAACCTAAGGGTACTAGAACTAATCCTAGGTTAAAGACATTATCTACCTACGGATGACCTTTTTACCCAAAGTACAATCAGGTTGTCATCCGGACTTTACTATTTGAACTTAACTTAAACAAATTCTAAGTTATTTACATCATCTATATGTATAACTCCTAATCATGATAAAATAAACATGATATCAGCAATGGAGTTAATAGCCGACGGTAGAAGATCAAGCATGCGATAAAAAGAACAGGGTCAAGGTAATATGAACACCTAACATGCTCATATCAATGACTAAATCTGAATGAAATATAACTACCCGGACCAGGTAGGAAATTACCCACCTGCTTTGTAGACACCAATCGTCTTCACATCCGTGCATGTCTCGACCCAAAATCCTACAACGTGAAATTATGCATATCAATAGATCTCTAGCATAACCCTAAATCAATCCAAATTCTGATTAGTTAACCCCTACCACTCATTCCCTTTATGAATTCATATAATTCACGGTTTCATATAATTCACAGTCATCTTTAAGATACCCAAACACTATATATAAATTAACAAATGGAACCAATAGTAAACTAGCAATAGATCTAGATCACATCCCAAATACCTAGATTACATTTTCCTCACTACGTTCCATTTAACCATTTATTCTTGAATCCATATCAGATTAACTTCCAATAAATCATATACTACTATATCAGGTTCCAATCTAAACTTACCAAGCTTAGCGTCCGACACCCAACCTCTTGATCCAAACTTGAATCCATCGCTAAACTGGATTTACAAGAAACTCAATTCTTTTAATCCTCACAACTCACAAACACGTAAATCACACTTATTACCCTTCTCCTACAACAGGTGCATCATCAAATTAACCCAAATGCAAATCAGATCCATATTAATAGTATTGAAACATTACCATATGAACCAGGGCACATGGTTAATTGGTGAGGTCCGGAACCAGCAATCCCCCAGAAATCCCATTGTCGATACCTGAATAAATTCACAAACACTAGGGAATAGGGAAAACTGTCCGGATGATGCTAGAGGTTGCTATGAATCTATCGGAGTTGTAGAACAAGGTAGAAGATCAGCCGATCGGAGGAAATCCCCTTATCCTATCCTCGCTCGTTTAAGACCAAATGCCGCCTAACCATGGATCATGCTTAGCGAATGGAAAATGGATCAGAATCCTAAATCTAGTCCAAGGTAAGCCCAAGAAGCAAGCTCTTACCTAATTATCGCAACAATTGGGGCAACCGCGGTGGCTAACGGCAGCGTTGATATTGATTCCTTGCTCGGGTGAGCCTTCTTGAATCCCCACCAAATCCATCTATTTGCCAAAAATCTTGCTGCCCTAGTCTTGCTCCGGCGAGATCGCATGGCGATTACGACGGGCCGCCATCGATTTCCAAGCGCTCACGCCGCTTTTGCTCACCGTCGGCTTCGCCCATACCTTCCCCGTCAAGGCGATCCCGCCACCCGCCGCGAGGAGAAAGCACGAGGATGAGGTTGGTGTGGCCGGCGAAAACCGGCGGCGAGGAAGAGGAAGAGGCGTTGGCTGGAGAGGAGTCGCATGCGTTTAAGAGGAGGGGAATCGGCGTCGGCTGAGAAAGGAATCGCGCGGTGATGAAATGGGAGGGG